>OX419338.1:17581529-17601529 GCA_948470475.1 Galaxea fascicularis
GCTTGACCCATTTATGCAAAGTAGCATTTCTTTTGGTATGAACTTATGTTTTTGTGTGTATTATGTAGTCACCGCCCTTGTATCACCAAGCGCTTATTTCTAGTCATAATTTTCCTTTACCTCGTTTTTGGGCAAGCTCTTTTGTCTTTATTTTGGTATTTTCGTTTAAAATATTTTGTGTTTGCCATGGGATTTAGTTCCGTTTGCCTCGTGCTCTAATAGAGTATAATTTTTTGTACTTTTCCTTTATTTTGATTCATTTGCAGTTTACGAGATAAGAGATCAGAATGTAGAGATTTCATTAAATAAACCTCCGTAATTTATCCCCTACTGGTATTTTCTTTGGCCGCGATTTCTTGGCAATTCATTTAGCCTCGATGTTTGTTTGCCACTACAACAACCGTTACACTATCTGAGCTCAAATGGCCAGTCAAACAAGTGTTACAAAGAACATCCAAATTCAAAAACACTATTTGCCGTCCTGGTCTTGTAAAATCTATTTCAAGTCCACGATTTGGCTTCAATCTTAGAGCCAACTTCAGGTTGTGTTTTGGAAATCAAAGCAGTTCCATCGTGAAACGATCTTTCATTGGTTTACAACCCCCATGTCCTCATCTTTTCAGCACTGATTTATCTTAAGGAACATATCTTTCCATTCTGAGCTAGACAGTGTTTCATCCCAATTTCAAGTGAAAAAAAACAAGTCTTGGAAATTTAGGCCTCATGCGTGACACTATTTTTTCCTTTTCCACCATCTCATATGGCCGACCTAAGAACTCCCTTTCCCCTACCCCCTACCCCCTAAAACGCTTAAAAATATGCACAGAATACATATTCTGACATTTCTCTTCTAAGTGATTGACCGCATCAGGAGACCATAAAACACTTAGTAGGGGAGGTAGGGGATAACATGTTTCCCACACAGAACATGCGAAGCATGCAGCCGGGTTTGGCCAGTGTAAGAGTCAATGTGTTGATACCAATTATTAAATTCTCAACCTCAGATAATGCAATTCTAGCTTTTTGATTGGTTCACTAGATCTCAGTTACCAGCCACTATACCTGTGTTTGACCTTATATGGAAATGAATGTGTGAAAGGTCGCTTGGCATACTGTAGAGTAAATTTTCCACGGAAAGCCAAAAGAAAGCAAGTTTCGTCGACCAAAAAAATGGATGAAAAAAGCAGATTTGGTGAGCTCTCCACATAGGAAATTCATGAAATTATAGACAAGGCCATCCCAGAAAAAACAAAAAAACTCACAAAGTTCGGAATGAGATTATTTAACGGTACATATCAGTTAAGGTTTCCCCATTATTTTTACAACTGTAGTGTAAATGGCCACAACAATTACTCTTCCCAATGAGTTTGAGCTTTGAACACTTGAGAACACTGCAGTAAGGTCTTTACCCATACAAAGCAGCCCGTGAAGTTTTTATTATTGTAATTTCAGTTCAGCTGTAAGCTTAATTTGCTTCGCTTTTGATTTTTCATTCAACTGTTCGCACTGCGGTGCACGTATCATGTGATCATGACATTATGTTTTGGCGCCCGAACGTCACATAACTTTATGGTCGTTTCTTACACTTGAATAAAATTTAGCAAATCTGATGATTGAGAATTTAATAAAGCGATTATTTCATTCGCACTTGTTGGATATGAGATTGGGCGCTCATGGAATAATTGTTAATTATTCAATGTGCATATCTATTTATTTTATCTCTACTTATGTAACACTCACAATTACATTTACTCTCTTAACATGTCCTACTCGCTAATTGCCTTGATCAGCCTTAGCTATTTGAAGATTAGCGTTGTTTTGTATTAACTTTTTAAAATATTAATAAACTTGAACTTGAGACTGTCACAAGTGTGTGTGTGTTTACTCTTTACAAGACTATGCAGAAATCTTAGCTGAAGAAGGGGCATGTCTGAATTAGATGAAATTCCTGTCAGTTTAGTTGAGGAATTTCTAAACTCGATTAACATCACAGATGAGCAAATACAGATTATTAAACAGCAAACACTGACACAGTCAGAGTCACAGATGTGGTTTGACCAAAATTCTGGCAGCGTGACAGCAGCATCTTTTTACACAGTGTGCCATCTACGTAAATCGACTGATTGATGAATTACTGTCCTTTGAATAGTGATTCAACACCAGAACAACTTGTTTGGGGTCATGAATAGGAAGGTGTAGCTATTTAACAATACTTAACGAAAAAATCAAAGAAACACAAGTCAGTCACTGTTGACAAATCTGGGCTGATTGTCAGCAAATCAATGCTCTAAGGTGTGAATGCTGTCCTCAGATGACTGTAGTGGAGGCCAAAAGCCTTTACTCCAAATAAATTTGTTACCTGCTCTTGCAGCGGCAACATGTTTAGAGGAAAATAATGAGGGGAAGTTAAACCTTACGTCTGAAACAAAATCGAACTATCAACTCCAGGGTTTAATGGGGTTCAGTGAAATACACAATTCCGATTTGGTGATATATACAAAGGGACTCTAATTGTTCCAGTTACCTTTGACCAACTACATTTTTTTTTCTCCGTTTATTATTTAACTGGTACAGTCACATTGAATAAATACAATCTCTCTACATAAAGGAGGTAATTACAACTAAACAATTACACGTACACACACACGCACAACACAAACAACTAAAAACAAAACATCTATAATTCTGGGAATTCGCTACACTTATAATACTGGAAGCAAAATTACGACAGAGGCTTGAACTTCCACTTCCTATAAAACTTGTTCAAACTGTTGGTCTTACCAGCAATATATAACTCTTATACTTTTTGTGTAACATAACTTTAAATAAACTTATAGTAGGTTTCATCTCGTTTCTCCTACACTGGCAAATTACAGATTTTCCTACCAAAATACAATAATTTACAAAATCAAGGTCTTTTCCACGGAAGCCAATAATTATTTCTTTCAAAGATAAAGTAATATCTTCTTTCATGTTTTCAAACCAAAATAATTTAAAGTCTATCCAGAAAGCTTGTGAAAAGGGGCAAAGATAAAATAAATGTTCCAATTCTTCTCTAGAACAGCAACAAAAAGAACCAACGTCTGAATCTACTTTTCCCAATTTCTTTAGTAGAATATTCCTGCAAATTATATTATTGAGAATTTTAAATTGAAAATCCCTTAGAAATGTTTCCATACAGACGTCATTAGATAGAAGGTAGATCTCGGATAATTCTTTACGAGTAACATTAAATTTTTGCTGCAACCTTTTTGCACCATTTGGTAGAGTAGCTTTCAACATTCGTTTCTTTAAGAAGAACATAAAATGAAATAGTGTTAGTACATCCAAGGGCCCTTTGCTTTGTTTAGTTGGTGGCCATCATTGAGCATTTCTATGAGTATTTGATTTCTATTAAAAAGAATGATTCATCTCACTGAAAACAGGTCCTACTTGGGCCAACTATTACTTTATGCAAAATTATGTCAGAAAGTACAAGATGTTTTATGCATCTTCATGCAAGCATTGCCAAACTGGCATTGCAGTAAACAATTGTGTGAAATCGTAAGGTTTTAATGCTTCCTTGGGGAACAATCCCTCAACTTTGGGGATTTTAACTGCGACGCACCCAAGAAAACACAAAGGGGTCACGGGAAGACAACCTCGTTACACCATTTACGTCCTCAGTAAATATGACATAACAAGGTCAAACAAGTGAATAATGGTTGAAACACTTCATTGTTGTTTTCTGATGAATCTGTTGTGGTTGACCTGATAAATATTCTCCCTTCCAATCCAAAATGTGATAAGCTTCTAAATTCTTTCAAACATATATAATCATAGAAATACATGATGCCCAATGGGGCAACTTTCAATGGTTCATTCAAATTAACCATACTAATTATGAATCTTCAACTGTCCCTTGGAAGTCAATCTTTTAAAAATCTTTTAAATCCATAATTTACTATACACAGACTACCTTGAAAAATAGTCATTTAAGGATGAGGGATCAATTTCAAACATCTGAGAGACTTGTTTGCCATACAAACAGGTTTGAGCATTCTTGAACAAAGCACATACAAAATAAATTTTTCCCAGTGCACATTTAACAATCTTGCATTCTAATTGATAGACTGACTTGATTCTTAGTAATAGAACATTAAAGAGGGGTTTTAAATTATTGGTCCTGCAATAATATATGTACTGCTTTGCGATACGAATAATATGATTAGATAACAAGAAACAATCTTTTCTTTGCCAGTCACCAAATAATATATCCACCGCAGATAGGGTTTCAATGTTGATATCTCTACTATTGCACCAGACTAAAAGTTCTTTCCACAGCGTTGCAGTGAAATGGCAAGTCACGAGAAGATGTTCGAGGGATTTCTCCATCACACCACAAAAGGAACAGGCTGACGAATCTGTTTTACCTATTTTCTTTAGAAAAGTGTTTGTCACTAGATACCTATTTAGAATCTTATATTGAAATTCTCGTGTTTTTGTGTCCAAAGCGACTTTGAAGGGCAAACTATAAATTTCCTTCCAATCCAAACAGACATCATTAAAGCTTTCATTATACTTCAATTGAACTGTCGGTTGAGCCACAAGCCCAGAAATTAATTCCCAATAGACCCTTTTAGAGGTCACCTCAGTTATCAAGACGTTCTGGTTATCTAAGACTAGTTGAATGTGGTCCTGAAGGACAAACGAAATTTTGTCTACATAACCATTTGCTTTAAGGGATTTTCGCCACGGTGCGGGGATAGCATCCATTAAGGACATCAGATCAAAGACGTCTTTTGGGGAAAAGTCCAACTGACGCAAATTGCCTTGAAAGAAAAATTGATTATTTTCTGTGACCAAGTCACCTATTCTGAATAATCCTTTACTAACCAAGCTTTGATTGAACACAGATTTACCATTGATGCAAATGAATTTGTTGTTCCAGATAACAGTGTTGAATATTTCTTCACGTGATAGCTCCGGAACACTGTTACATGTGGATGCGGAGCATTGCGCCAAACACTCAAAACATTCTCTGTAGAACTTTGGAAGATTAATTGGAAGCTTTTTAACATCAAAATTACAGCATAGAATGAACTTATTCCCAACCGGTTTCAGATAGTGTAATAAAATAGTTTTCCAATGACAAGGTTCATTTTCCACCAGTCTCTTGCAAAACATTATTCTTTGAGTCTTTATTATAGATTCCAGGTGCGGGGCTTTCAGCCCCTCATCTTTTGTATCACTATTTAGGGATATACGTTTTACTTTGTCTTTACCTTTCCATATAAAATCAAAAATAGTTCTATTGGCTTCAATTATAACTTCCTTATCTATACAAATTGAACCAGCACGATACATTAGCATTGGTATCACGAAGGTTTTAACAATCTGAATTCTTCCAATAATTGTCAGGTTCCTCCACCTCCAAAGCTGTAGTTTTGTTTTGATAGCGTCTATTATTCCTTCAAAGTTTTTTTTTTTTCTCAAACGGCGGTTATAAGAGAAATAGACACCTAATATTTTAACCCCTTCCTTGATCTCAATATTGATAAAACCTTGATTTTGGGCTGGAGTCACGCACGTAGTTCCCAAGATCAGCATTTCTGTTTTGGCTAAATTAATGCTAAGACCTGCGCAATTTCCGAACTTTAAAATGACATCTAAAAAGTATTTGAGAGATCTATCGTTCCGCAGGAAAGCAGTTAGATCATCTGCAAAAACCTCAATTTTGATTTCTACTCCATCAACAACAATTCCTTGAATATCATCATTTTCACGTACACTAATAGCTAGTACTTCAAGGATAATAATAAACAAATACGGAGAAAGTGGATCTCCTTGTCTCACACCTCTTTGTATCTCAAAAGGTCCAGTAGAGAAAAACCATTATTCAGAACACTGCTTGTGATATTTTGGTAAAAAGTATGTATCCGCTGGATGAACGAAGGGCCAACATTAAAAACAGCTAGTGTACTATACAAAAATTTCCTATTTACAGAATCAAAGCTTTCTGGAAGTCCACTGCTAACATCTTACCATTGATTCCATATCTTTATGTATATTCGAGAATATCATCAGTCGTCCTTACTGCATCGTTAATTGTTCTACCTTTGACGTACGCATGCTGATTATGATGAATTATTTTAGGCAGGACCGCCTGTAGTCTCATGGCAATAGCTTTAGATCCAATCTTGACATCTACATTGATCAAAGAAATCGGTCTCCAATTCGAAATTTTCCGTTGATCTTTATCTTTCTTTTCTATTAAAGTTATTATTGCTTGTTTTTGTGAGTTGGATAATTCACCATGATTAAATGAGTAATTGAGACAATCCACAAGGAGTTCACCGAGACTTTCCCAAAACGCAGTATAAAACTCGACTCTAAGGCCATCATTGCTGGGGGATTTATTGTTTTGAAAAGATCGTAGACTGTGAAAGCATTCTGTAAGCGTCAGTCTCCCCTCACAGCCAGTAAGATCTTCCCTAGATAACTTAGGGAATCCTCGAGACCGTAAGAATGAATTAAAAACATCGTCTGACCCTTTTAAATTGTCCCTCTTATAAAGACCAGAATAAAAATCTTCCACTTCCTTCATAATTCTTTGGGGGTCAGAAGTAAGGAAACTGTCTTTGCGAATAGAACTTGGATTTTTATGGGTTTCCTTGCTCGTACAAATTGGCTCTAGAACGTATTATCACTCCCCTTGCTAAATGCTCATAAAACAATTCATACTCACTTCGAATAATTTCCAGGTTTTCCATATTTTCAGGGGAGGGGTGCCTGCTGCAATCGTCCTCACACTGTTTTAACGAGTCTTCTATTGTTTTCAATCTCTGTCTTCTACCATTAGCTTTAACTTTACTAAACTTAGTCGACACTTGCCTTATTCGATATTTGATTAAATCCCAAAGAACTCTCTTGCCATTAACTTCTATGAACTCCTCGCGCCACACTGGCACACTTTCAGTTATAAGCTTACAAAAATTAGGATCATCTAATAAACTCGCATTAAATTTCCAATACGATGGACCATGCCTTTGTTCTTCTATACTATTAAAATGAAGTACGATAGCCGAATGGTCGGAGTGTATGGAGGAAATTATATTGACACCTTCTACCTCCTCCTGGTACGAGTCACTCAACAGCCAATAATCTAATCTGCGTTGAATAAAAGGATTCTTCTGTCTCCAGGTGAAGCGTTTGCATTCTGGGTTTCTAACACGCCATATATCCACTAAGTCAAAATTTAAACAAATATCTTGAATGTGCTTTACAGAATCTTTCTTTGTGGGGTTACCCCTGGAGCAGTCCCAATCAGGCTCGAGAGTAACATTGAAATCTCCGCCAAGTATTATTTTTTTCTCAGCGCTATCAAGAAACTTCTCTATCAGTGTGTCCAGGTAACTAAAGAATTCACATTGATCTTGAACCTTATTAGGTGCATAAATATTGAGAAATAAGAAGTCCGATCCCTGCACAGTGGCATCCATCAAAATATAACGACCTTCGGCATCTAATACGGACGATTTAAGATTGAATTCTAGTCTGAAGCTTAACTACATTCAAAACGGTGAAATGATTTTGAAGTTTGGTTGATCCTGTCTCATAAAACCTTAGACCAAGTAAGTGGATTAATGAGCACATGAACGCTGTGCGATACCTCGTTCGACTCTCTCGTTCCGCCACTTCGACTAGGTCACCTGAAGATGTGTTAGACTGTGAAAGATTTGTGTGGTGAAAGAGCTGTGGTGAAAAGCTGAAATGGTCGCCAAAATGGGAGATTTGCCGTCAAATTCAACTAAGTAATGAAAATTTCTAGTCCGAAGCATAAAACTTTAGATCAAGTCAGCGTCCTTCTGCCACTTCGACTAGGTCACCTGAAGATGTGTTAGACTGTGAAAATATTTTTAACTGGCCACTCTGGGAAGAATTATATCAAGGCTTGATGGACGGCTTTTTGGATGTATCGAAAGCGTTGTGAAAGGGATTGTATTCGCGTGGCGACTGCATTCGATAACACATAAATTTTCCCGCCGTGCTTTGAGCATGGCTAAAGACGAAGGATGTGCGATTTACGCAGTGGCCCGATGTAGCCTTTTCGACGATTGGAGAAGGTAATTACCGTTGACCTTTTATTTAGTCGTTTTCTTCAAAAAACTTACGGTCAACCGATAAGCCAGATAAGCGTTGTCTTTGTTTATGTGCCCAACTTTTGTATGGCTCGGCAAGAAGTTAAGCCTACTATCAAATTTGGTTTTCAAGTTCATCGTCAGTTTGTTTGTGAAGAAGGTTTTCAGGATTTCTGTGTTGGACCCATTAAGCTTGTAAATTTAAACATTGTTGTAAAAAGGTTTTTCCTCAGACTACCATTGTAAACAGGTGCCACAAACCAGAAGCGTAACACTTTGCAAAACTGCCAAATCTATTAAAACAATTATTTGCTAATCTTTCTTTGTTTTTTTCGACTGGTTCTTGGTCGGTTTTAAGGTATTCCTGGAGGCTAAATTGGCCAAATTTGGCTAGGTTTGCCAGATATATTTTAACAGAAAAATAAACGGTGGCAAGGTCACTTTACCATCAGTTGTTTTTCAATCCTCATAGTTTGAGAAAAAAATATTCAGGGGGGAGACACCTGTTAAGGAATGTGTGGAATTCAGGAGGATAAGGGGCGTGGTCCAGCACTCCTCAAATCACCCAAAGTCTCAAAACTGAACTGGGATTTATTATATCACGGTAATATTTGGTATGCAACTAATATAAGCAAAGACTCAAGTTTTCACCGCAGTGCGCATTTTCATTTTGAATTGTCACATTTTTATGTCCAAAATTATAAAAGTTTACCTCGATGAGATGTGAGTTTCCTTTACTCGGGAAATATTTCACTCCAGAGTGCGCACTGCGGTGTAAAGTTTCCTTTTTCATTATACTTTTGCCCTGCCAAGTTTGAAATCCAGACGATATATCGTTGCGAAGTATGATTAAAAAATATAGCGTCCTATCATGGCGTATTTGACTGTTGTAGCTGTAAATCGGCCATAAATTTCGGAAAAAGTCTTATTTCCTCTCGCTTCGTGCCTTGTTCGATGGCAGCCATGTTTTCTGTATCTACAGTATCTATTTCCAGCGGAGAAACACAGAATACTCTCCCATATACGGTGAAATTGACCTTTTTGGTTGACCTATTTTTCCCGCGAAACCAATCAGAGCGTGACTTGACGCCTTCACCTAGCAACGACACCTCGCTCGCTATAATTACTGCGTGATGACAGAGTCTTCCTTTGTGGGAACTCACTAGTGGAAAGGCTTTACATACTCGAATCATAGTTATATTTATACAGAGATATAGTTTTCATATATTGATTTATTTATCTAAGAAAGAGTTAGTGGAATTTATGGATGACCAAGATCCTAAAAGTCGGTCAAAAAGCCTTCACAGTATTCGTGGCTTGGGTGGCGGTTCAAGAATCCGCTTGAATACAGCGAAACTCGAAGACGCTGGATGGAGGATTGTGACGCGCGAGTTGGATAAACGAGTGCACTTTTCTTTTGTTGATCCAGAGGGACGCAAATTTAAAAGTGCAAAGGATGTTGAACGGAAACTAGAGGGAGATGGACTTCTTCATCAATTTCTGAAGGAAGAAAGGCTGGACGTCGGCAGTCAAAACACCACGCCATCGACATCGAAAGCTTCAAAAGATTCTGATGAAGATTTTGAGCCACCGCCAGTGAAAAAAAGATATACTGAAGGTCCCATGAAGTCTGGGTGAGCTTTAAAACTCAACATTATATACTGCATTATGCCATTCTCCGACAGCGAATGTGCTGTTCGCGTTTTCATCTCTGTAAACTCACGTACACGTGTCATAATGTAGGTTTATTGTTCAGCGATACTTGTGCAGCATGCAGACATCTGATTGTAAAGTTTGGATCATTGTCATTAGATTTCGGTTAACGTTTTGCCATTTTTAACCTTTGTAGGTTATAGTCGTTCTATTTTTGTGTTATTTTATACCGGATTGTGCACAAATTTCTACACACTGTGTATTTGTTTGCTGTTTACACATAAAACATGAACTTGAAACTATGTCCTTTGTTCTGTAGATTGAGCATTCAAGAGGGATTATTTGTGGGAACAACCTCGTCCATTGTTCAGTTTGTGCAAGCTTTCAATGAATTTTTTCGGTGTCCCTCAGACAATGGAAAATGTAAAGGTAATCTTTAGAGAAAGTAGAGATAGTTCATTCATTTCGCCTATGTCATGAGTTAAAAATTTAGACATGGTGAATGAGGTGCATTGTGTGGAGTTAGGGCATTTTCCTGTTAGTTTCACGAATCAAGCTTGTTGTGCTGTTTGATATTACCTACATAATTTTTGGAGAAAAGCATCAAGAATGTGTTCCCTGTTGTTTTGAGAGTTGTACAGCTGCAGGAAGCTATCTTGAGTTACATATACTATTATGTGTGCAAGTGCTTTTTTGTTATTACTACAATCACCATTTTACAAGCATTAACAGTCTCTGTTGTAAATCATAGGAAAGCTTGTACTCTCTGCCTGTGACAATAGAGGATTTGGAGGAGCCATGATGTTCACTTTCAAGTGTTGTGGGTGCTGGACTACAGAGATTGACTATAGGAGCAGTCAACTTGCCCAGAATTCAAGGAGGCAAATGGTATCCTTGGCCCTTTCTTTAGCTTTTTTCATAAGTGGGCATGGGTATGCAAGCTATAGGAAAACACTTGGGAGGGGTTTGGGCTTAGGTGTCACCTCTGAAAAGCCCTTTTTGGAGGTGATTGACCTTGCCCTTCCACATATCAAGGACATGCTGGATGAGATGTGTGATGATGCCAAGCATCAAATGAAAGAACTCTCATCAGATCAACTTGGTAGCTGGTCCAGAGCTGTAACATGCTGTGATGGTTGCTGGTTAATACGGGGGCATTTTAGTCAAAATTGCACCTTTGTGATTAAAAACTATATTACAGGTGCCCTTCTTTATTATGGGCATCTGTCAATGCGAGGTGCAGATAGGATTTGCGATGAAGATTTATGGCAAGGTACTGCCAAGTCAGCTGAGGGTCATCTAAGCCAGCAGCTTTGGGCTCAGGCAAAAGAAGAAGGCTTGAAAGTTGAAATCAATTGGCAGGACACAGATTCTTCATCTGGCAAAGGGTTTCGGTATTCGTTCTCCAATGAGCAGGAATCAAGAGTTATGTTATGTGGGGGTCATGTGGGTAGGGCACATGGTAAAAAATTAGAAGAGTTAAAGGGAATGTCAACCTTTACCCCTGCATTTATTGCCTTGCATAAATCTCAATTTCCTACCATAGAATCAGTGAAATGTTGTTGTGCTGGCAAAAAACATACATTTGTTGCTACAAGGAGCAAACCTGTTTGTGGTTGTATTGGACCTGCATTTATTCAAAATGCCAAACGGAATCATTACTGTGCATTAGTTCAGGCTGGTAATAGCCCTGAGAAGTACAGAGATACCATGTTGACACTTGGCAAATACCACAGCAGGGACATTCATGAATGGGAAGGGGGGTCCTGTTCTTTTCATCCTTTGGTAAAGTGTTCTTGTAAGGAGTGCGAAGTTGATGAAAATGGGTTTTACCCAGACATGAAATGCCAAGGACAGCAATATCACTCTGCTCACCCCTTGAAATGTGAGTTTCATAGTTTGTCTTATGAGATAGAGTGTGCTGAGAGGGCAAAACATGCAAATAATGTAATTGATCCAGAATTAGGGAAAGGGCACTCCAATTTGCCATTTAGTGTATTGACTAAATTTAGGGCCAAGGATACGAATCTCCATCAAAAACACTATCAAGCCTCCACAAATCTGGGCCTTATTCAAGCGAATATGACATGGTTGCACAAAGTAAAAGGAGCACAGTACCACTGGATTGTGGATTTATATTCGCGGTTGGGACTTCCAGTACTCAGTGGAATACGTGAGATGGTAAGCAGAACTTGTATGCCAAATACGGTTTTTTTGTTTTTAATGTTTTAGGGTGGGTTGAGCTAGTAACAAAATGGATAAGACATAAATGTCTAAATAAGCTGGTTCCTAAATATTTGAGTGACTATTCCACTAGAAATTATAATGTGCATAGCTACAATACTCGCAGAAGAACCGATTTTACCCCTTAGTATTCAAATTGCTGAGTCACTTCTTTCAAAGTTTCAATATTATTCATACCTACAATTTTTAATTTTATGGACACTAGATTGTTATAAATTATTGCATGCTTCTTTATACTCTATACTCTTTAATATTATTATATTTGTAGTCCAGGGCCCCGCTGGATATCAGCCTTGTTGCTGAATGGGTCACCCTGGCAAAATAAAGTTTACCTTACCTTACCTAGTAACACTCAATGTTTTTGTAAGATGTACATGAATTTGTGTCGAAAAAATACTCAACATATTCAATTTTTCTGTTTTCCCTTTTCATTCTGAAGTGCCAGCACGACAATGAAGAACGTATGAAACGGCTTGAGAGGTACAAAACAGATAGTGGAAAACGAAAAAGGGTGCAAAGGAAAATAAACCGTGCTGAGGAGCAAGAGCTAAGGTTAGTAACACACAACAAGGTTTCATCCATTTTCGAGGAATAGCCCAGGATTGCCGTACGTAGAGAAAAAGAATAATAAATAGGGAACTGCGTTATAGGTGCCCCACTGTAGAACCTTCACTTTTGCCTATAAATGCAAACCCAACTCCTTTATGTTGTATCACTGTCACAGTGTGATGCAGTTATAATCAAACACATTTCACCCAAGCTTGCAATAGTCTCCAGTAGCTCAGTGATTAGAGCACCTGACTAGATCATGGAGGGTTATTTACGGACTAAAATCCCATGTGGAGCTCAGACTGGTTAGAAATATATCTATAAAATATCTATAAAACATCTATAAAACAGGTGTTGAACTTCTTAGGTTAATTATCTGGACTAGATGGTGGATCAGTAAATCGGAATATAATTATTACACTGGTGGTGATATATTTTTTTGGTCTTAAAGGAAAAAGTATGTGAAGAATTGCCGGATAAGGCATACTTATGGTGAAGAAGAAGAGGATCCTGGCATTTCAGTGGAGGAAGCTACTGTTATAGCGGAAAATGCTATCAGTGAAGGGAGTGGCTGTCAGACAGTGCCTGATATGTCTGCTAATGAAATAACTGCTGCCCCTGCAAACTCCTTAGTAACTCTGGGTGGAAAGAAGTGTAAATGGTGTGGCAGTTCCACCCATAGCAGGAAATCTCACAAAGACTGCCCCCAAAATCCCAAACATGCCTCAAATTCTAACTGAAAGCAGTCCTACAAACCTTGATTTGAAATTCCATTGAGGTTTTTCCAATAAATACATTGTAATTGGTCTATCGCATTATATCTAGATGGCATTGCTTTATCGTATTAATTTTTGGCTATCCAAGTTTTTGTCTCGAGATTTTCAAGCTACAAAAGAAGAAATTCATTGTGTACAGAAAATATACAAATTTGACAGTTTTACTTTTATTGACAAAACAAAAAATACATCAGTTTATTGTAAATATGTAAAAATTACTTCTTTTTGTTGACATAATATTGATATCTTGTAAATAAAACTAATGTCATTATGTACAAAAAATATACAAAATTGACAGTTTTACTTTATTATTGACAAAATGAAAAATACATCAATTTATTGTAAATATGTAAAAATTACTTCTTTTTGTTGACAATATTGATATCTTGTAAATAAAACTAATGTGTAAATAAAAAATAGTGTTTTTCTTTCAGCGAACAGCTGGCCATTTTGCTGCCGACAAATCTTGAAGTGTCACGGTGTAAACCTGAAAAGTGAACCACATCAAATAATAAATGATTGTCAAATGCCATTTGGAACAGGGTAATTGTGGAAAGTGCTGTAGAATTGTGGACGTATTCTAACCTATACCCTAGTAAAATTAGTCAACAACCGTTGGATAAGGATACTCACCGCTGCGCCTTCGGGATCCGGGTAATCCCGCAAATTTTCGTCTAAAATTTCCCGGACGACGTTTTTCAACCCTCCGGGGTAGACGTAGGTGGGCAGAGATTTCCCTCTAAACTGTCCCTTACCAACTTTGTTTCCAAACTACAGGAGAAAAACATCATGACTAAGTAAAGTTTTCCACAGTGATCTGACCTTTCAGAATACAAATTGGGATATGAAACAAAGTGACAGGTTTTTTAGCTGTGCTATAACTGAAACGAGACCATTTACTATTATGACCGGGAATTGAGATATATGTACCACAGAGCGACCCGTGTCAAGATAAGCTGACAACTTCTGGGAATGAACAAGATAATGCGGGAAATATCGATTAAACCCAGGACGAAGAACTTGGGGATTGCACATAAATTGGACTTCAGCATGACCGTTCATCAGAGCTATACGAAGGCATTTCGAATTTCTGGAACGTGCTTGACGATTTCTTGAAAGCGCACACCAATAGCCATGTGTTCAAGTGACACTGAAGACAATACCGACAAGAAAATTTAGGCTATAAATTTCCCAGCATAAAACTGAGCTTCGTGTGCACCTCAAATGACGGCTGTGAAGGGGACTAATAATGGCTATCGAGACTTACCCAAAGTATACCGAACACGCGCCTATAAAAGCGCCTTCTGGCTTCTTCGGCGCTTTCTCCTGGATTTTGAGACAAACGTCTCAACAGATGCCTCAGCCCCGGAGGAGTTGATTTAAAACTGGAAGTGAAGAGTAAGCACATTAACGCTACTTCTTATTTTCAACGCAAAGAAAACAAGAACTCCACAAGAAAAAGAAACTTCATTTACCCATGTTCTTGAAATATTTCGTCGAAAGACGCCAGAGCTCTTTCACGTGTAGCATCCATGATCAACGAGGGCTTCGTGTTTCATTGTTCAATGGTTTTATCAAATGGATCTGTCATGAAGTGACATGTCAGGAAATTCTTTCCTAGCCGCAAACACCATTTTTCCAGGATCATATCTCTATTTTGCCGTGAAATTCATCCATAGAAACGAAACTTCTACTGCTTATATTTCGTAAACGGGACGTTTTCCAATCGTTAGATCTGGGTAAGTACGCTACTTCAACTTTAAACTCGAACATATTAAAAAATCCAAGCGATCAGAAAAGGTCACTTTAGCCTCCAGGAATACCTTAACATAAACTTAAGTACTTGACGTCTTCAGAGTTATTAAGCTTAGGTACTTTCTGCGTTTAGCGCGCACGTACACGAACTCGCACGAAACAGCCGTGATTTTAAACTTTCTCTGTTACTGCTGAATCTTTGACATACAATTTTTAGCTTTATAAAAATTGAATTAAATTATGTGAACCCCAATACATTACAACCTCTGTGAAAACGTTTTTTGTAGCACAGCAATTTTTCAGATACAACAAAATGTTTCGCCACTCAAATTAAACTTATGTGTTGGAATCGTGTAATTCATTAGGGTAATCCATTTGAAAGCACGAACTGTTCCAGTATTTGTTTATTTGTGTATTTGGCCAATACTTTGAATAATGGCTTTATTGTACACTTTGTTATAATTGTAATAGGGAATGTCTGTGCTTATGAAGGTAACCTTTTAAGTTCCGGTTGAAAATAAAGTAATCATCTATTCCGTCACTGTTTACGATACGTTTTTAACCTTCAAATATCGCATTTAGTAAAATTACTGAGCTTGCATCGGTTGCCTTAAGCAACTTAAATTGTTTCATTTAATGTTAGCATTAATTTGATTTCATTCGCATTGCTGCAAGTTCTAGTTTAAGTTTTATAACACTTTTTAGGTGGGAAGTGCATTTAAGTGTACCACAAACGCGCTTAATTTTTTTTGTTTTTGTTTTTGAACAAACAGCAACAACAGCATCTGTATCAACTTACCTTCTCAAGTATACATTGTCCCTGAGCAGGCAGCAGCCATAAAAAATTAATTTAAAAAGTCGTTTCTAGTTAACCTTTTGTGATGCGGCGTCGCAGTGAGCAAAAAGTGCGCAAAAGTATAGCCTCGTTTTCGTTCTTTCCTCCAGGCCCTCTCCTCTGAAAAAAATCTTTAACATCGATCCTCGCCAAAAGCAATTGAAATTAGAAGAAACTGACAACGCCATCATAAAGAGCATACTCTCAAGCCTTTGGCAAAATTTTCTTTTATTCCTACCTCAAATGGTCATTGAGCAGGAACTGACAAACGTTTCAGTTAGATTTTCTACTCCCGCACTTTTCTAGGAAAAAGTAATCATGGCCACTTTTTAAAACACTATTTATTAAACTACAACTTCGCTTAAAAATATTCTTGGAGAAAGGTTCTAGTAAACTTTTAGAGCGAATATTAAACTTCGGTCGGTTCTGGTCACGTGACCGATGACATCACAGCATTAGAAATGACAAAGATGCATATTTCATAAAAATATCTACCAATATCCAAATTTTTGTTTCCTCGCGTTTAATGCAACACGAGATAGCACTTGTACCCAGACTCCCACTTTTTGAAAATTGTATATAGCTCCCTTAATATTTATATTTTGTTCGGTACCCGGGCAGTCCAAAATGGCTCACACCATTGTGCTTCAAACCACGTTGACTACTTTTTCAATAACAAAATAATTTCGTCACAGTGAGCAAAAACGCACTTGTGAGCAAAGTCACGTGATCAATGACGTCATCGCCCTTAGTCTTGTACAATAATTAGTTTATGGTAAGACTTATTTCAAGACAACGTGGGGGTCTTGCTGCCCTCAAACTGACCAAGTTATTTGGGACTGACGATTTTCTAGCTGCAAAGGATTCTGGGAAGGTTCTTATTATAATTATATATTGTTATTTAATTATTATTATCATTATTATTATTAGTATTATTATTATTATTCAGAGTACTGCTTGAAGTGATATACTGTAAACTAGATGTCTTTTACACTATGTGCCACCATATATCACTGACCTGGGTCTGGAACCATTTTACGTGAGTGGTAATGGGAACTGCTTCTACAATTCAATGTCAGTTATTATGATTGGTGGAGAAGAAACCTCTGCTTTCTTCCGACTTGGTGCTGTACTATATGGCCTTGCTCATTATGAGTACTTTACTGAGGAATTAGTCTTAGTAGGGAGATGATGATGTCTTCTGCTCATGATGTCTTCTGTTTATAACTGAATTGACACACCTCGCCATTATTGCAATTATGTACATTTCATAAAAATGTTCAAACATGACTGCGTAGCATACTCTTTTGTACAATGAGGCTATTGGGTGTTGGTAGATGTGGGACTTGCCTTATGATGTAATGGCCCCCTGCATATGTCCCTGCACACACTTGTCAGTAGACATTATTATTAAATGGTGACAGCATATAAATTAAACCATGGTTATACTGTAGTTTCTTTATTGTCACCAACAGCAACCTTGATTAAGACTGATGTCATTGACTTTATAGACATGTTTCAACATATAGCTCTGTTCTCCTTGTTTCTTTTAGAATGCAATGTGTTTCTCAGACAAAGATGATGCTCTGTAATGGGCATCTTGCATTAACCTTTCAGTACAAGAGACTGCTGATCTTCAACAAGCCACAGTCAACAAAATTATTGTTAAAAGTGTAAAACGCCAAGTTGTTTCTGCCTAACAAATTTTACTGATGTCGGTATGAATTTGCCTGTTCTTTGCTAACAAAACTGAGATATTGAAGACGACATTAAATCAGAGTTGCCTAATACTAAAGATGAGTTTAGATGACACATCACTTTTTTGGCAGGGGGAATTTTTCCAAATTGCAAAAAAAAAAAAGCATTTACTGTATTTCATACTTTTATTAGGCCTTTTACAGGTCTCCTTTATGGCTGGATTTCTTGGAGCAGCACATTACAATACCACTGAGAATCCACCTTGTTGTTCCAAAGAAGGAAGTGCTGAAAAACCTTTCCAGATTATTTGGTTGCCACTGTCTGGTCAGGTCAATACCTTTAATCACATCAGCCCCCTTCTTCTCTGGAAGTGTGGGGCAATGGATTCTAACCATTGCATATTTTGCATGGGGTTAACAGTGAATACAAATCCTGCAATGAGATGGTACAATGCCTCACCTGCAATGAGTGGTATCATTTTGCTTGTGTGGGGATTACCCTTGAGGAAGCAAAATACTCCACAATAGTGGATTGTGCTTGTTTGCTTCCTCATCCATATCGCAGTCGTGACTGGTAAAGATGACCTATTTTTATTATCTTTTCAGGGAATTAACACTATTGCTTTTATTACTCTGTTTACCAATTTTGCTATCCACACAGCAAGCAAGTGGCAATGGCAAAAACGCACTAGCCTGTGCCTTTAATATATGACAATGTATGCAGGCACAGATCCATACCGGTTTCCACCATTTTACGAAAATCGGTCAGAATTTTCATTAAAAAAAATAAAACATGGTTTCAAGAAGCATGCCAAATTGCCGAGAAGCTGGGCATCACAGTGCAAAAACCAAGAACCTGTCAGGTACAGCACAACCGTGCAAACACACCTGCTAAAACAATAGAAGACCACTGTAGGAGAAAAAATCTCATGATTCCCTTGGTTGACCATCTGATCAATGAGCTGGAAAATCGATTTGGTAGTGGTGACCAATAAACAGCAGTGCAGTGCATATTTGCTGTTCTATCAATGCTACTGGCATCAAAAGAAACAAGGATGACGTCCTTTGGCCGGTTTTTCACGTTCCATGAAGATTCGTTGCCCTCACCTTTGAGCCTTGATGCTGAGATGACTTTATGGCAAAGACTGTGGGAACGACAAGGTTCCAAGAGCGTCCCGACAACTTCATCAGCAACATTGACGGAGATCGACCATACGATGTATCCTAACATCACAGAGTGCCTCAAAATATTTTCCACCTTACCAGTCACCACATGCAAGTGTGAAAGGAATGTCTTGGCTTTGAGGCGACTGAAAACATATTTACGAAGCACGATGTCACAGACGAGATTGACAGGACTTGCCTTGCTGCACATTCATTACAACATGGACATTGACTTTGACGAAATAATTCGCAGATTTGCAAGGCTTCATCCAAGGAGAATGGAACTGGCAAATTTATTGTCTGACAGACTCAAAAGCCAGGAAAGGGCACTTTAGGAAGTTAAAATTGAAAAAATTCCCAGGGGAGCATCTCCCTGAACCCCCCTAGGAGCATGCGCCTTCAGCGCTCGTTTTGCTGTAAATCGGTCAACATTTTTCCTAGATCCACGCCTAGTATGCTCAGGTTAAAGAGATTTTAGCAGCTATACTGTGCCTGCAGTCAGAGTTTAAAAATATGGTTTATTTTAAGTTAAGTAAAAGAGAACACATGGCACAACACACACATAACACATCTCACCTCACACAAATTGTTTTGAACTACTGCTCTTTTCAGGTCTAAATCTTAGTGAAGTGGACAATGCTAAGCATCCTTCAAATGAATAATGAAGAAAGGAGATGGTAACTTACTTTCCTTTCATATATTCCATTCATAGATGGTCTCCTGTTTATTTGGAAGCATTGCAGCAATAATGAACACTGACAAGAACCTCGCAGTTTTGAACGCAATTTGTATATGCAATTGCATAAAGAAGCCTGAAAAAATTCAGGAATTCAACCTGTGACCTCGTGATACTGGTGTGATGCTCTAACCAACTGAGCTATGAAGCCACTGACGTTGGGAGCTGGTCAATTATGGGTTCATATGTTCCCGTGAGAGAGATGAGTGAGAATGACGTAAAAGATATATATATAACATATGAACTGCATAGATGAAATCAAATGAAGAATGATTATCGCAGTTGTGAATGCAATTTATGCAATACTCCGATTCCAGAAAAAAAAGAAAGTTGCATGGAGAAAGGCCTAATAGCCCTGGTGGAAATATTCGAAATAATATTGCAGACGATCATGTCAAACTTGTTTCTGAGGACATTCCTGGGGCTAGCTTTAATGAAGAAAAACTGGCTAAAATGACGCTGTATAAATCA
>OX419338.1:17606529-17609029 GCA_948470475.1 Galaxea fascicularis
TGGCTCAGCGAAATTTCTTTAATTTTCGTTTCAGTACATACGAAATCTCACCGAAATTTCGCTGTTTGATTAGTGAACTTTCGTGTGGCGCGGCGAATTTTCTTCGAAATTATGGCCGAAAAATAACACTTTTTCGCCCGAAATTTCTGCGAAATTCGTTTGCATTCTTTTTGCACAGTACTGTACTATACTCGTTTCATTCGCAATTTTGCTACTCTCACAGCACCGTTACGTGACCTTACCAAGAAAGGCGTGACATATGGACAAAAGCACAGCAGCAGGCCTTTGAGCAAGTCCAAGATGCCATTATGGCACTCACAGTTGATGCTAGTCCTTATGGTCTCGGGACCATTTTGGCAAATGTTGAAAAGGATGATACAGCGAGGCATGTTGCCTATGCCAAATATGTCATTTAAACTGACAAATTAGAGGCCTATACTGTTTATTTGAGTTTCAAACCTTGCATTATTTGTATTGAAAAAAAATACTTATGGAAAGATTTTATTTAACTTATGGCATTTCAATTGCTGGATGTTAAACAGTGCAGGGTTGAACAAGTTGAGTCAGTCTTGATATTATATTGTTAGAAAATACCTAGAGCCTAGGGTTTATTGCACATATGAGTGGATTGAGCTTCATAACTGCTCAGCAATTTCAGGAAATATTGGCTTTTGTAACCTAAAAGGGCCATTTGGAGTCTAATTTGATCACTATTGTCAACATTAAAGACTATTTACTGGGAACGCTGTTGACAGGTTTATTCTTGGCCATGTATGTGATGCAGACTGTCAGATAGTGGCCTTCATGTATTTGGGGATAATCTTAAATAAACCATTAATGAGAACCCCACATATAAGGAGCTTTTGTTTGTTTTTTGCAGTTCAAATGTATTGTTTTCTGTGTGTGGCAACAAATAGCCTAGTTTGCATGTAGTGAAGGCAATGATAATTTTTTAGTCTCATGCTCTGGCATCTCCGATTTCTGGGCTTCTGGGCTTGCAAGCTTCCTGTGGCATGAGAAAGCCCTTATTTCAGGTTGTTTCAGTTTTCCTTTCTATATAAGATGCCTATGCAGCAGGTCAGGCTATCTTTCCTAAATGAAGCGATAATGGTTAATCTGCAGAGTGAGATGGAACTGAACTTTTGTAAACAGTGCTATTGATGCCTATTGTTTTAACTTCATGAGGTACAACACACAAGAATCACAGAGTACTATTATTGTACCTTTACTAAACCCAACTTCTCTGCGGTTATTTAACTTATGCTGACTCCATACATAATAGACAAACAACCTTTAGATAACTGGTTTGAGTTAACAATGGATACAGTACACCCTTTAAAATGACCCAGAACAGAACATCCAAGGCTGTAGCTGAAGGGTTTTATCACCTTTTAAATGGTCTGATGGGAAAGTTACTTTTTGAAAACCTTACAGAAATTACATTGCCAAGGTTTTAGGTTTCACTTAAATTTCATGCAAAGTAATCCTGAATGTGAGGTGGATCCAATCCAAAAATTGGAGGTTTGATTGCCATAGAGGCAAGTAAGTGCATTTCTTAAAATACCAGATACCATATACAATTTCCCAACACTACTTAGCTCTATTTTCAAATTCTTTTTAAAGTCCAGGAATTTAAAATAATTGGTAATGTCTCTAAATAACCATTCTATGGAAACCCTGACTTCACTCATACTTTTATTGTAAGCATACATTTGTGGAGTGAACCTGACCCCCTCTCGAAAAGGGGCTTGTAAGTGCACCCGTAAAGGATAGGCAGGGTCACTATACACACAGAGTGGTTGGCCAGTAGGGGATATTGCATTATGCTGCAACATGGGAAGCAATCCAGATTCTCTCAGCATCCCGGCATCATGTTTTCTTCCTTCTGAAAAGTCAAAAAAGGTAGGTTCCTTCTGCATGTTCAAGGCTTTCAAGCACTCTTTACTGGGAAATTCTATAGCTACTGGTATATGGATTTGGGAATGACGTTGCCTAGCACTGTAAAGCTCCCTGGGTGAAACAATTGCCATAAAGATTCTGGTTTTTTTTTCTGTTTCAGGCTTATCATTTCTGATATTTCTGAGACACTCCATTGGCCACATTTCAGTGTATGAGATTCCTAGCCATTTTACCTAGTGTGTTTTGTTTTGTTTTTTAATTTCAACGAGAGAGTAAATCAGATTCTTACCAACTGGACCACATAAATGCGCGATAAGACCATTTGGGATGGCTACAGCCTGGAATTTTAAGCTATGCACTCTCTTGTGCCTGTTATGAAGGATTCGTTGGTATGTTCCTGGTCTGGCTATGGGGCACACTGTTCCGTCAATAAACACGAAACAGTTATTTAGAGGTGCTCCATGTTAATATATACAGTCGGCATACGTTTGCAGGGCAGGTGGATTCAATACAGCTAGATTCCAGTCAGTAATTCTTCGATGATGGGTGGCGTAAACAAAGTCCACAACACGGTTTGTGGCGAGGCACAGTACCGATAAAG
>OX419338.1:17624029-17629029 GCA_948470475.1 Galaxea fascicularis
CAAATTCAAAGGGATGATACGACGAGAAATTTCGTCCACTTGACTGTACGTAAATTGACTTGTGGAAAAATTAATTTCGCTGACTTTCAATGCAGATTGTAAACCCCACCTTTTTTCCATTTGCTCACATGTGGAACAGAACTGACGAAAATCGTTGCAGCTAGCTGCCAGATGTCTCATGTCTTGAAGAGCCATTTTAGAACGATAAATAGTTTCCTGGCTGTCGACCGTATAGAACTTCTGCGTTTGTCTCAGCTGTCAAGAAGTAGTTCGCACTCTTTGGTAATTGTTGGTTATTAAATAAAGGTGACAAAATCAGGACAAACAAAGCAGTCGCTTACGTGGGAATGAGAAGGTTTGCATCGTGTTATTATTACAGGAGATAATTAACTCTCCCTTGTGAAAGCTTCCTGTTTCCTGGCTTCTCTTTACTGCTGAAAGATTCAAACTTTCGTTTCTTTTATAATTTTCTTAGAGGTCTTTTGTTTCCAGCCAAATAAAAATACTGTATGTAGGTTTTATACAAGTACTGATGCAGGGTTCAAAAATGTAGCTTCTTCTGTTTTTTCTGTTAACACACAGAATCTTCAAAAGGTTTTCAGTAGATTTTCACACCTATTGATGTTGTAGAAAGCCACTTGGGAATGTGGCATCTCCTTTGTTTAGTTAAATATCACAACATAAATAAATATAACAGAAGTAATCTATCACACCAACTTCCGTTCCTGCGTTGCTTTTCACAATGTCGGATCTACTTGTGTATGTCAATGAGACCGTTTCTTGTTCGGTAATCTTCAATACTTTGGAAGTCACTTTAGAAACGTTTCGCCACGAAACATTAGACACACAAGTCAATGATGTTCTGAATTTTCCATACAAGTTTACTAGAATGGTCAACGACAAACGTGTCGTTGTGGGCCTTAAGCAAGAGAGAATCCTTAAGTTAAAGCAGTGCATTGAAGAATCAGACGAAGGTGAAAGTGCTGTTTACTTGGTTCGCGAAGATACAGACACAAAGGTCGCAGAGGAGCCCAATGTCCAAGAACCAAGTACTTCAAGAGATGATGAGCAGATCCCGCCGACAAAGAAAACTAAGATTTCTCGGCAGCCCAAACTGTTTGATCTGTTTACGCCAAACCACCCAACAGTTGTATCCCAACCAAGAATGGTCAAGATCTTTAGTGCAACTGAAATCGAAGAGTGTACGGGAATGCAAAAAATATACAGAGAATTCTGGAATGCCAAAGCAGAAGAGCTTTGTAGGAACAGTGCTCTCAAAACTTTTAAGCCTGGAGAAATTCAAGGAGCAATTAATGTTGCATGGACAATAAGGAAAACAGAGTACTTAAAGGATGAAATGGAGAAAGAAAGCCAGGAGATTAACGACAAATGCCCCGTTGATGTTCTTAAAAAGTTTCAGTTGTCTGCAAAGACCTTGGAAAAAAGTCGGGAACGCGTTGAAACAGCTTTTACATCCCTACAAGATCTTCAGCGAGAACTCACAAGCGCCAGGCAAGAATATTTTGACAGCAGCAGCAAGTCTGAACGCCGAGCGGCATCAGTCACAGTAGACCAACTTGAGAAAAACCTCCAGTCACAGCTGACCGAGATGCGTAAAGCACAGGACGCTTTGAGAAAATCAATAGATGCCTGAAGAAAACTGTTACATCAACCTCCATGCAACCAAACAAAGTGATTCAGAGGAAGACACTGATGACATTAAAAGTGACGATGAATGAACTCAGTAAGTGAGCTATGCATTAAACAAAACTAAATTATACCAGATACAGCTGTACACTTACAAAATTAATGTAGAAGTTATGGTTTTTGGCAACTTTAGCCGTTTTGTTCTGACGTAAATATTACAATTAATTTACAGAAATTAGGAAAATATTTGATTGAATGAACTTTGATCACCAAGCCGACGTGCAACATGTAAAATTATTCTTTTTTTTTTTTTCGTTTCCCTGACTGGTCATACTAGTTGAAAATATCTTTCTCCTGGGGTTTCCAGCCCATTTTATTAAATTTCACAATTTAGAAACGGTTCAGTAAGTGTATAACATTTGATTTATCCACCCTTTTAGTTGTTCTTGTGATAGCATAATTTTACGCAAATAAAATGTATACAAAGGTGATTGTTATGATTAGTTTTGGCAATTAAAGTGCAGTCTTAACATTTACTGACTCTCCAGCAGTCATTCTCGCTGGTAAATGACACCCAGCCTTACAGAAATTTGTTGCTTGCCTTTGAGCCACAGATGGAACCCAGAGGGACACTGTTATTGTTTTTGGCACAATTTACCTCCTTCGATGAGTAGTAAAACCCCTGTTTTAGAATTTCCAGTTTGGCGTAACAGACTAAACCTCAACAATCTCGTTCTCCGAGGCTGCGATCTTTTACTTAAAGAAGAGAAAATTTGACTTCCGGTTCCTGTCCATGGTCCAAGTGCCACCCACAAAAAATAAAATGTTCTTGCACGCAAGCATTGAGATGGTGGGAACTTGTGTATCATCGCATTTTCTATGAGTTACTAACCCAATAAAACATCAATCCTATCAAAAATGTGTTTACTGCACGTGAAGGTAGCAAAAAGCGATACTCAATTGAACGGAAGTGTTGGTCGGATGAAAACGAGACAAAGCGGGAAGTCTGGGGATGAGACTCCAGTTGAGACCGCCATTTTAAATGTTTTGAAGAGCTTCAGTAGATTGCAGTGCTAGCTAAAACAAAAAAGGAAACATTGAAGCTAATAATGTGAACTTTATCTCAATGGCCAGGAGTACTGACTTTTGTTTCAAAACAACGTACATAAGTATGTTTTTGTGCTTCAGATCGATCGTATGTTGCTTTCAATGTTTTGTACATGGTTCGTGACCCTTTGGAAAAGTAGTTTGCCACAGAACCCCCCTACCCACCGGAAATTACTGCCCTTTAACCCCCCCTCCCCCTCGGAATTTCCAATGATCTTCCGTGGGGGGGTATGGATATTTTCTGGAACCACACTTTCTATTCCAAGGGCTAATTTTAATGTTAACTTCTCTGGTGATTATGCTCAATAATAATGGAGTGCAAAATAGTAGTCCAAAACACTTAAAAAGTGGCATCAAGTGAAATAAGTAATAAAAATGTTTACCCTTTTGCCAAAATGTTGCTTCTGTCTGCCATCTTGTTTGTTGCGTTTAGTAACCACGTAAAAGATATCCTGCTTAGACGAGGTGCAAGTAAAAATGTTTTCACCCTTCTAACCAGATAGCCCAGTTACCCAGTGCATCCTCCCTTCATGTAAACAGCCTTAAAGCCTATATTAAGTGGCTACATAAACCAAATAATAACTAATCCTTTCATTCATACTAAAACAATTTCACTCCACAACTTTTCACAATAACATTTTTTTTCACTATTCAAACTCTCAATAGAAAATATAAAACTGACTAATTTACTTTAGTTATTTATAGTATTATGTTCATTGTACACTGTACAAATGTCTGAAAATAGACACTAACTTTAAAATAATTTCTACATTGCCTCTTACAGAAGCTTCAACTCAAACAGTTGGTAAACTGTCAATACTATAATTAATTTTCCCTACAGACATATGTATATGAAAAACAATCATACAAATAGTGTCTCAACCAAGTCTCAATAACTTGCCTAATAGTCAACAAACTCTGAACAAATGGAAATCACCTTGTGTAAAAACTTACTTCAGTTCCCTTATATTTTGTGTTTGTGACCCAATACCACTGTTAATTTTCACCTCAAATATTGTATTTTGTAGCACCAAAGAAGAAGCAACCCAAAGTACCACTTGGTAAATATAAATTCAATATATTTTCACAAGTATCAGCACCATTATTTTTCAATATCCTTAATCTCAAACCTAATATACACCCACCTCATGCTCATTATTCAACCGTTAACGCAAAAATAAATCATTATTGATGAAAACAAGTATAGTAAAGAACATCATATCTCGAATTATACTATCAACATACATTGTTACAAAAACTGACAACAGGCACTATTATGTAACTAGTGGAATTAATATTAAAGTTTTCAATGATACATTTGGATAAAACAAACATTACTTTCAATATTTATTTGGTTCTACAGTAATAAAGATGCAAAAAACTAGTCTTACAACTTCCAATACTTTACTCTATCAAAGATGTGCTTATGGCCCATGATCAAAAGGCACAACACAATCAATCAGTCATCAATCGGCTACTAACCTTTGATCAAATATCACTTAACTACTCAAAAACAGTTTCATTTTATTACACCCTGCAACCTTATCAACATTGTAAATTAAAACAAGTCTACAAGACAACAACACTCATCAATCATTTATATGACTCAAACCCTTGTCTTATCATAATAATTATCAATTGTACTTTACAATTTTATAGCACTAAGAAGACTTCACGTTGATGAATATAAAGAAAAACAAAGTAAGCATAAACTTCTCAAAAGATCAATACTTTTAACACAAGAAACCTTACATTAAAGAATTGTGCCTATTGAAAAGTCATGCTTTGTGGATGCAATACGTTGCCAACAAAATTGCAAAACCTTCAGAAAATTTTGGTTTCTTCAAATCCAACTCACTATGTTATTCTTAAACAGGAGTGAAAAATTCTCACTTTGCGTCCTTTCGGAGATAATCCCTATTCCTTCATAATAATTATTATTGAAATGCTCCTTTTATCATTGTGTTAATAGACACCACATAATAAACTATTTATGTAAAAGCATGTATTCTAAGTGATCTCTCACAGCAAAAGATTCAAGGGATCTGCAGCCCGTAGAACTCAGTAATCTTTCTATGTTTAGAAATGTAACTTTTCAAATAGTCCTTCACTTCACTACTTTAATTATAGCCACTGGTAGACTTGGCAAATTATTTATGTGTTGAGAGTGTTTTCAGTGCTATAAAGTCGCCAATTACTGATCACTTGACACGCTCATTTAACTTACAAAATCTTTAAGTTTCCTT
>OX419338.1:17644029-17656529 GCA_948470475.1 Galaxea fascicularis
TCAATTATGTTGCGACCGCTTTGTACCGTTCCCCTCGATCTCGAGCGCTGCACTTAGTTGTACCTTTCACGTTTCGTATCTCACTGCGTATTTGTACTGGAAGACTTTGAGCTATAAAAGCCAATTTATTTACTTGAGCTACAATGTAATGATAAAATATATACGGTGTTTGCAAGGCGATTATAAAAGTGAACCTGTATATAATTGCCATTCGAGTTTGACAGGAGCGTGTGATGCTGGCGTGTACTGTGCTGCGTGCTGAACACACGTATGTTTGAGAAATTATCCCAATACATTGATATTTGGCTGATTTTAACACTGAATGTAGAACTCACTACCAAATGTTAATACTGAAGTTAAGAGTTATTCGCTCTAGAGTAAAATGTGGTTCTTTCAATGGTATGGCATCTCCTACAAATATGCGAGAGGTTTTCATGTTCAAGGTAAATTTTATTAGAGCAAAGAGCGAGTTGAATGAACTTTTTTGAATACGAGTTGCCAGTGTTTGTTTGTCGGAAAAGCTTGGGAGGTTTTTTGAGAATCTACGATGATACAAGAAAGTATTTCTTGCTAACTGATCAAACAAATGCATTTCATTTTCTTTGCAGATCTTTTTGTGTGCATTTTCAAATAAAATTGAAAAAGTGTTTAATACCTTTAATTAATGGCTTTAAGGAAGAACTGCTGCGAACACAGGAGCTGCGAATCCCTTTCCGGTCAACTGAATCGGATCCATCAAGTGAAGATTTTAGAATGTTATCTTTGTAAACAAAGTACCATTACGCCCAAATTGAGCCTCTCACTACGTCACGTACAGGCGGATTCCCGCAGGTTTGACTTTAGAACCTTTTAAAACGAAGTAAGACCTTTTTATTGATATAAATTTTAATTCAGATTCTTGTCCCACAATCGAGATTTTTGCTCTTGAATTTGACGGTGTTTCTAGACAGTCATGTGACCTGTTCAGAGGAATGTCTCTCGGGGTTTACAGCTTCTCGGCAAAATTATCAATGGTTTCGATATTTTGTTCATTTGTCAATAAAAGGTAATCAAAAAAGCTGATGTGAAAGATTTTTTTTAAATTTCTTCTAGTTTTGATATGACGCGGCTCTAAAGAAACGGCAAATTTCGGTCTTCAAATCTCTCTGTGAAGGAGACCGATTGGCCTTAACGAGATCGAGCCTGTAGCGAAGCAAAAATAAATCATCTGCCAAGAAGAAAAACATTTTTGTTACTTGCGTACCAAACCCTTTTAGTGTACAAAGTATAAAGGGAAACTTTTTTTTTAACGCGAAATGAACCGGACCGCTCTTAGCGGGAGTGCCTCTTAATTGTTTTGAGGTAATCGACGCTAGTTGGGTATCTTCCTTTTTAACGCAAAAAAGCAACTTCGATACGGCTTCATGATTATCAGAAATTGTTTTTGGTGGAGGCGGAGGGTGCTGACCGTGATAAATATTTTCTAGGCGTTCTTGCATAAATTGCAGCTCAACTGTTCTTGATTGAAGTAGTTCAGCCCTTTTTAATATCCAATCAGTGTCAATGATGCCAAGCAGTTCTGTGTTATTATATTTCATACGTTGTTCAGATTTATTTATTTGATTAACCTTTAAATTCCAGTGTTGCCGTCTTGCTCTCTCAAGCTCACATGGATGGTGAGAAATTTCATCGTCAGTAAATAGGTTCATTTTGATTGGAGGAAAAGGAAAACTTTTCCTTTTAACAGTTTCGTTTTGCTCCGTTTTTTTTGCAACAGATTCGTTCGAAAAAAAATGTTCCCAAGTTTTCTTCACCACCTTCTTAGCAGGTGGCCTCCCTGGACTTGATGTTGTCAAACCACAGTTATTTTTATTATCGCCCTCATCAATTTCGTTGGCCTTCCTCTTCGTAAATATTCGAATAACCAGCTTGTTACCATCATGAAGGGCATCTTTTATACTCATCTTCGCCTCCTGTACCTTGCTTAACGGTGGCCCCCAAATAGAAATAAAATTGAATTCCTGTGGAACCAGGTCATCTACTTCTTCCCGCATCTGTTTGTGTACGTCTTTCAGCAGGCAGTCCGATTTTTCTAACATAATGAATGCGAGACTAACTCCGCTTTCCAGAGTGATATGAATGAGCGGCATTTTACGACACCAGCAGATATACAACAGATATAATGGGTAACAACAACAGATAAAATGGGTAAAGAAAATGTACAAACGGATCAAAGAACACGTTGAAGCAGAAACTTACACACGGGCATTCTGGCACTCACACCAGAGTTGAGTGCCAGAATGTGATGCAACGCCGATTACCGCTGGGAGATCACGTACAAGCAATCTTTTAATATAATAGCGTGAGAAAATAAACACAGATGGCGAGTGAAGTGCTTTGTTACGTGAATCAATACAAGTCGTTTTATTTCTCCCTAACTGTCTTTTATAAGTATGCGGGAACTTGAGCAAAAAGCTAGTTGAAAAAAGAACATGCCAAAGAAAACTCAACTGAAAAGTTCAAAAAGCCGTGGTGTAAATAGGCATTTATCTCACACTCTCAGATCACCAAGATGAGAATTTGTTCACCGTAATGGTAATCAACTTAAATGCCAAATGGCCCTCTCTTTGACACACAAAAATATTTTTCTTGGTCGAATCTATCAACGTGTCAGTTGTGTATCCCAAACAAATGATTTTTTTTGTTCACATCTTAATTGGCAAGTGACCGGATACCGCTAATTTTCGTGATAATTTCTCACTTTTGATAATCAGTCCTAAGTCCTTCCCCTCATTCACGTGTCGCTCGTGTCAAGGCTGTTTGACATGGACAACCTTCCTGACGAAATTCTTCTTAGAATCTTCTCGTTCCTCCATTTCATGGAGCAAATTCTGTTGCGAACGGTATCCAGGAGGTGGAGTAATCTGATGTACGATCGTACCTTGTTGGAACAAATTTCCTTAAGCAGAAATTACAGTGAAGATCGCAAACTATCGTCTCTCTTCGCCGCTGCCAAAAAGCTAGTTGCAGTAGACCTGTTAAACTGCCGCTTTCTAGATGGCTCGTGTGTGTTGTTAGGCGGACTGAGTAGGCTTCGTCGCCTCAACTTGTCTGGGACCAGGGTCACTGACGGAATTTTGCAAAGCATTCTCAAGGCATCCAAAGAGCTGGAAGAGCTTCACCTAGTTGACACTGAAATCTCAGAGTCTTGCATTCCAGAGATAGTCGCCCTAAAGAAACTTCACTACATTGGCTTCCCCCCTGAAGGTGTTAGCGGATTCGGCAGGAATGGAGTTCTTTCAGTCGTGAAAGCCTGTCCGACACTAAGAGTACTCGACTGTCAGGAAGGCTACTTCTTCACCCATGAGGATATCATGGAGATCATGAGAAATAACTGTTTATTTTCAACCCTGTTAATTCCATACGCCTTTGTGGATAACAGTACATTCGCAGTCATTGTGGATAGCTTACAGAGCTTGACATATATTTGTGTATGCGAAACAAACCTCTCCCAAGAATGCGTGGATCAAATAAAAAACAGGAGGCCACGTTTAAATATTTGCTGGAATGTAAACCATACTCCGTAAAAATGACTGGAACTTAGAGTGTATGGATTTTAAAATAAGTATACAAACATATATCTGTAGTTATTCTTTTTGGTCTATTTTTCGAAGTTAATGTTTGCTCAATTCTCATGGAAACTTGGTGCGTAAGAGTCGTAGATTATACAATTTTAATGTTATAAGACTTTTGTTACATGATGTAGTTTTTAAACAAAGTCAAAGAATATCTTGTACATGATGATTTCAAAAAGATTTCACTTGCTTAAGTCAAAATTCATACGCTAGTTATGTTAGTATAAGTATTGGTAGTGAAAATACAACAACAGGAGATGCTTTTTCATCGGCAGCATAATTTCAAGAGCCGTAAATCATCTTCAAAGAAATGCATAGGATTTCTCTCTTAATATTGCCTATAAAATTATGATCTCTACTCTCCAGATGTTCTAACCAATTTCGGAACCTCTTCCACATGACACAATACGCAAAACCATTCATCGTTTGAAAACAATAAAAGAAAAAATTCTGAGGAGGGCTACATCCGGTATTAAATCCATCGCTCTGTATTTACTATTTTTACTATTTTTGTAAATTGTTAATTATCCTCTCACCGTTCTTAGATGGCAGAGTATGTTCAGAATAAATATCCAAAAATCTGGAAAAATGTAGCATGCCAAGCATAAATAGGATAAACGTACTAGCTAGAGGGTTTCTAGGGGTTTACAAAAAATCAAGATAGAGGGCTTGGGGGTTCTGAACACCGCAACACTGGGAAACAAATTACCCAACATTAATAAAAATCAAGAATAAGCCTGCTAACAGGCTCTCCAGTGGAAAAGTTGCGATAAACAAACCGCTGCGCCCGGCTCACTTCGCTCGCTAGATATTTATTTTCCCACGCTCTCACTCGGAAGCCAGTTCGCAGGCTACCATGCATAAGAGACAAACAACAATGTCAACGATGTTTATTTCTTGGTTGCATTCAAGAAATTTATACATACACTGTTGTAGTTCAATTTTACTCCACGAGACAATGTAATTTTCTTTCAACTCATTACTTCTGCGAGAGGTTGTGCCTAAAAACGAAGTCGCACAACGGAAGCAAAAAAATCCTGCTGCGACAAATTTCTCACACCAGCACCCCTAATTCTAATTGGTCCGTCACTACTTTGTCCAGGACATACCCGGATGAAGGTGTAAACAATACCAGAACATTTTGTGAGCTTTTTTTCGATACAAGACATGACGCCTGTAGAAATACAACTAGAGAGTTGTTCGAGTTTAGCCGTCATCTTCATCGACGATGTTACTGCTAAACTGTGCGATGTCCGAAATCAAATGTGACCCTCCATATGACTTTGATGCTAAAGGTGATAGCACGCTCACAACACACCTCCATTTTACAACAAAAGAAATAGGTTTTAGCACACTTAATGTGTGTCCAGGAGCACACTTCATTAGCAAATTCTTTTGTTTCATAGGACACACTTGAAACAATAGAGCGTGACCATTCGAACAACGTAGTGAAAGCAGTCGAACAAAAAAGCGTGTTAACCTTTGAAAACAAACCATAGTGTGCAAAATGACACAACACACTACCGGTGCATGCACTTAAGTGTGCAAGATCGCACGCAAAGTTTAGCTAGAGTGTGTTTTGCGTCAAGAGTGTCAGAAAGTCATATCGATGAGTATTGTTACTTACCCAGCGTCGGGATAATTTTGACACATTGGACGCACTATCCGCAAGAGTTTTTTTTAAACAGTTTTCTACCTCTAAAGTTCTCTGCGCGTTATAACAAATATGTTTTGTGAACGGAGCTCTTTTTTAGCTTCAAATAGACACCAGAAGCATCCAAATATCTTTTCTAGAACGGGAGTTATGATTTTTTTTTCTATAGTATCAGTTTTACAGGCAGTTTGTTTACATTTTCGCGTGATAGCAAGAAATGTTTTTGGATGTAAAATCGCACTCATACGCTGGCATAATTTAATGGAAACTATAGCAGTCAATAACAAAACGAAAGAGAAATGTTATTAGACAGAGTTTTGATTTTTTCACAAAAATATAATCTTTCTTGCCACATTTGCATACGCGACAGTGTCGGGATAATTTTCACATGTTGGGCGTGCTACCGCAAGAGTTTTTTTCAACAGTTTTCTACCTCTAAAGTTCTCTGCGCGTTATAATAAATATGTTTTCTGAACGGAGCTCTTTTTTAGCTTTAAATAGGCACCAGAAGCATCCAAATATCTTTCCTAGAACGAGAATTATCTTTTTTTTTTTACTGGAGTAGAGGATTTTTGTTTCAGTTTCACAGTCACACAGTTTACCGGTCAGATTCTTATCATAGGAAAGCATGTGATCAATGAACTAAGATCAAAAGCCTATTTATTCGTTAAATACAACCAATACTTTTGGAAAAGTATTTTATGATTGTAATTGAAGCTAGAAAATAGCTACGTTCATTAAAATATTCAGCATCAACTCATAAACAATTTTACCGCAGATATTTGCATCCAAAAACCAGGAAAACACTTCCCGCTATCGCGCGAAAATGTAAACAAACACGTGAACGGCGTGACAATGTATTTTATTTTGGTTTCGTTGCTGTGAATCCTACAACGATATTCTCGTTTGACTCAATTAAATATCGTTATGGCGATTTTTCGCTTGAACGAGATCTTGTTAGACTCTGTACGAAATGTCGTTGCTGCAAAATTTAATTTACGAGTTAAAACAACTGCACCAGACATCATTCCCAGTCGTACGTAGAATTAAGCTTATCGCTCGGAAGTTTGCCACATCAAACACTTAAAGTACTGCTATTCTTGTAAAGTTTCCAAGGGTGTTTTCACCATTCTACCGTTTATGAATAAAATGTTTTTGTCCCAAAGTCTGTCAACAAAACTTCAGGCAGTAGAATTCATGTTTCATTGTTACCGATACGGTTCGAGAAAGTGACTGTCCGTTTAATTATCGGTCTTGTTGATTAAACGGTTAGAGTCCGTTTATTGCACATCCGTTTGAACGTTTTGGGAAAGCGTTTGTACGCCAAAATCCAACACCACCACGAGGAACGCATAAAGTCCCATTTTTTTTTATTTCGTGCGCCCGGTTATTTGTTCAGTGGGTTCAATTACGGTCTATCAATTCATCCATATGTCCTCCATCGCATTGTTGTCAATAGAACAAAATTGAAATAAACATTTCTTGATACTAAACAAGTTTTTGACTACTTCGTTTTACCTCCTGGCGAATTTTAGCGTGTTCAGCTGCACACTTGGCGTGCGATCTTTTGCACACTAAGCGTGACATCAAGCACGCTGAAAAAAACAAAGGAACTAGCGTGTTAAACTCTTCCAAAACAAAGCAAGTGTGTCCTCCTTTGTTTTCGCAATTATATATGCGCATATCTATGTCTTCAGGACACACAAGGCGTGTTGTGTGAGTGTGTTGTGAGCGTGCTATCACCTTTAGCTTCAAAGTCATATGGAGGGTCACAAATATTGGAAGAAGTAAAAGAACTGGTTCCCGAGCAGTTTCACTTTCTTTCCAAGTGGGGACCGCCAATCAGCCGTGTACAGGAAACCAAGATGGCTTTGACAGAAGCCTTTCATACAGAGAATGTCGTAAAGATACGGGAAACGCTTAGCGCTCAGGGTGCTTCCAAGAGAAAGGCTGAAGAAGTAGACCGCTCTGAAAGTCCCACTGAAGAATCACCAACACATGACACAGAAACAGAAGATCGTTTATCTTCACCGAGCACATCTTCAGGCGGAAACGAGAAGCCACCGGCAAAGCCATCTGTACAGCGCACACTAACCAGCTTCTTTGGAGCAAAATCCTCACCAACCGCGCAATACGCTACAGCGGCGGCAAGGAAGGGCGTCCACATATACTCTGAGGATGACATTCTCAGATCTACTGGGACAGAAAAGGAAAGAAGAGAATGGTGGAATGAGAGGGCAAAGGAGCTGTGCGAGGATCCTCAGAATAATATGTTGCGGGGAGAGGCGATTGATCAGAGATTGCACGAGGAATGGCGACTCCACAAGGCAGCCAAAATGCTAGAAGAAGAAAAGGAAACCACAAAATCCATCGAAGAAATTATTGGAAAATATCCGGATGTGGAGGCGTTTTTGGGGTCTATTAATACAATCAAGGAACAAACACTGTCCAAAAACGTCAGGCGCTTGGAGTTAGCAATTGCGTCACTGACAAGAAGCAGAGACAAACTGAAAGAATTGAGTATCAGTCAACTTCTACATAAAGATCAAAGAGGGACGGGGTTTCAGCAAGTAAAGAAAGAAATGGAGGAACGCCGTGAATCCCACAAGTTACATTACCGGGAGTTGAGCAAGGCTCAAGAAGCCATGAGCAAAGTGCTCTCGGTAAAAAATAACCAGCTTAAAGAGTTGTTTGAAAAAAGTAAAGACGATACCAAGGAATGATGTTTGTACTATTGACACTTATTAATTGATGGTCTCGTCAAAAAGATGTCTCAAATAACCTCCAAATGATTCCTTATTTATAAATAGTTTGTGATAATTACATTGTTCGTGGCTGGTCAACTTTTATTACCAAAAAAAAAATGTGAATACTTAATTTTTCGATGATTATTTATATTTTTAAAAAAAATCGCCTTCCTAATTTTAAAAAATAATTTGTTTTACTTACATTGTTCGTGGCTGATGAACTTTTATTGTCCAAAAAAAAATATTTGTATAATACACTTTTCGATGATTTCTATATTTTTAAAATTCATCTTTCCTACTGACATGTAATACGAAAATACTTAATAAAGTTGTTGTCTTGTTTACGGGAGATAAATTTGTCTGCACTTCACTTCAGCTCCGTAATAAGGGGAAATCTTTCTTCCCCGAAGGGCGACAATTTCCGAAGCTTTCTGACGACGGGTACCGGTAACGCCTGCAAACATTGCATGCTGTCTGCGGATGTTGCATGGTGTACGATCAGGGCCGGCCCGGTGCTAAATCAGGCGCTTTGGTCTGAACCCTGTGGTTGCGATCGAAAAACAGACCTCGCAGCAAAATTATGAATTACAAAATAAATACCGCCGCCAAATAAAAGGTACCGCGAATTTATGTTTATTTTGCAAAAATAATGTCATCAGTTCCGTTCTACTAGTTTTTTTTTCCCCCTACCAGAATTTGTCAAGCCGTACCAAACTTCAAAGCTGACAGATTTTTGTGTGGGCTTGCAAATACAAACCGTGGTGTATGTTTTTTTTTAAACTAATCTGGAGTTTTCAAGTGCATCCGAGCAGAGGACAACAAATTTTGTGAACATAATGTCACAGGAAGCAGAGGAGCCAAATTTTAACCTTTGCCGAAATTCGATTTATATCGTGGCGCTTGTCTCGGGGAGCTTGTCTAGCTTGCGTTTGGTCTTGTGTTATCCGATCTATTTGTTTATGCGACGGTTAAAGCCCAGTGGGTATCGCTTTATGTTCATTACGCGAACCCAGCGGGTAACGCTTTTCTTTGCCCGACGCGTAACGAAAGGAAAGCAAAGCTTTCCGAACGAGGCCGAAGTGCCGAGCAGAAACGATCATGTGGCGCCCACAGTCAGTCGGTTTGTGGGAAACACGATATCCTGCTAAAAAAGATTACCGCGATCGATCGGACGTTCACACAATACAATATACATGAATAAACATTGAATATTTTTATTCGCAAGAGTCAATATTGGCTCCTCTTCTCCCTGTGATTAAATGTGCGTCACAACTAACCCAGCGTTTAGTTTTGACTGCAATGCAGGCTATGGAAAATCCACCATTTCTAGGAAAAAGAATTCAAAGAATACAACAAAGAAACTTCAAAGGTCAGTCTTGAGTATACTTTCCCCCTCTTCCAAATCGCTGACTAATTGTTTTTCACTCTTGTTTGCAAATAATGCACGGTCTCTTGGTCAGAGCACCAAATCTCACAGGAAATACCTACTGTAAAAAATAGTCAACTTGGAATTAAAAAAAAAAAAAAACTCTTTATTTTCTTGTGCTGTGTTTCAGGTTAAACCCAAGCAGCTTAATTTGGTAAGTTTAAATCTATTAGGGATCAAAACATTCGGCAAACGCTTCAGACGTGCATTTCAATACCTCATGTAGTGTTCACGAAAAGTCAACACTTGAACTTCATGTAACATGCATGGAAAGTATTATTAAAATGTTGATTTTTAGAATTCTCCAGATTTCTGTGATATGTTAATTCTCTTTGGATTATATTTAAAGCCTCTTAGGTATTTTTTGGGTGTAAAATTTCTGGCTCGGTATTTTTAAAGATCCGTTTGACCCCCCCCCCCCCCCTAAAGTATTCTTGATCGTTTGTTAGGCCACTACTAGCTACTACTCTTCTTCTTTTGATTTTTTAAGTCATAAAACGAGAATGACGAAAACGATTTGACCCCCTCAGAATTTTTCTTGCCCCCCTCTGGATTTTTCTTGACCCCCTCTGGATTTTTCTCTCTTTTGGAAATCGCTCATTTCACCGCTCAAATTTGACCAGTTCGGCGACTCCATGATGCGTGAAACACAGTCTCCGTATATGAGATTCAAATACTCTGGCTTAGTGACCATGGCTGCTCGGCAAAAGGGGCACTTACTTGGGGGAGAGATGGTTTTTTTGTCCACATGCACTCCTCTGCGCTGGGGGAGGGCGATGCGTTAGATTTGACCAGAAATAAAAATATTTTTAACGGCCCGCGTGCTACAAAGCCCGTGAAAATATTCCAGCCGTGATGCTGTGGAAGGTCACAAAATAGCGAGTTTTTTAATTCAACAGATTCAACGGATTTCGCTGTCTTTAGCAAGTCTGCATGGCGTGTCTTCAGTGTGACTTCACATTATTTTTGCCTTATTTTTAAGGCCATATTGTGGCAAGCTGTCAACAGTTCTTTTCAGAGCTATATATACGTTCATTTTGAAGCTATCAGCAAATTCATCCTTATAGTTTTGAGCTTTTCGACAAAATTTTTCATCGCTACTATAAAGCCAAATGTTTACGGTTGAATCTGTGTGCAAAGTGTTGCTATGTTTTGTGACAAGTTGACCGATGAACAAGCAGAGGTCTATGAATTTGCCAGGAATGGGCATAACATCCTAATAACTGGGCAGGCAGGAACTGGCAAATCCACTGTAATAAACGCAATCGGAAACGACTGCAAACAACAAGGATTATCACCTTCATACAAAGTTGGAGTCAACCTTGAAGCATACAGAAGGGCTTATGATACAGATCATGAAGAAAGGTAATTTTTCCATTCCACAAAAAAACAACAAGTGAACAAATTCAAAATACTTAACTATTCCTTTTCATCAAGTCATTCATTCCATTTCCTCTTTCATTCAATAGAAATTTCATTTACATCACTTTAACAATAGCTAGTTTGCTTCAGTTTAAAAACCACCCTAATATTTCAAACAAATACATAAAATGACTTGAATCCCTACATGGCCATGAAGTCCTCCAATGCCACCAGGCAAGTGCATTTAACAACTGCACCACATCTTTGCAAGGTCTACACTTATAAATATAAACAATAGTAATGACACCATAAAATTTTCAAAACTCAAGTGGGACCAGAAACCTTCGAACAAGAACTTTGAATGCAGAATTTTGCCATTTCATGACATCATTTCTATGGCCTGTAAGAGTGTAGACCATGGTAAAATGATTTGCTTTATACAACACAAATATTTACCCTTGAATTCAATGAAAATCAGCATTAGATTGTGTAACCTGATATGACATAATTTGAACATGAAACTGTCAATGTGCAGCAAACTTCCACTCTGTATTTCAAACCATTTTAAATTATCTTTTTGGAAAAGAACAATTTTTCAAGTTTTGTGCCATTTGCCTTATGTTGCCTTACATTCTACATAACTGTCATGGTCTATACACTTGCTCTCGAGCAATTAGTGCACAAGAATTTGCCAAGTTATTGCATAAACAAATATGCTCTAGCAAATTATATATAATAAAAAATGAAAAACATACCTTAAATTAAATTCATCCAATACAAGAGAAATGCTCTTAAAAAAAACAATAGCCCCAAAAAACAACAACTGAACCTATATCTTTTCATTTGAATTGCAGTGACAAACATCTACAAGAGTACAACTGCAGAAAGCATAATGATTTCAGAAGTCCTTCAAAAAGACCACAACAAGAGTAAAATGATCAATGCAGATTAATTGATAACAACAATGGGCAAAAAAAAAAAGGAATGGCAATTGCAAGACAAAATTCAAAAATTCAATCATCTGGTCAGATTTCATTTTAAAATTATTACAAAAAAAATGCCCTACTACAAGGTTTATTAAGTAATAAAAGAAACAGAGCTGTTCCCAGATATCTGGAAATGCCCAAGAGACTTAAATTATAGGAAATAGTGATCAGTATAGACAGCACACAAGAGAATTCAAATGACCATATTTGTAACGGATATCATTTTTGTTGAGATTGTGTGATTTACGTCACCATTGCGCTTTATCAATTCTTCTTTGTTTTGTTGTGATATCCTGCAAGTTGTGTGTATTATCGGTTAGTCGGTTTGAGAGACGCGTTGAGCACACCACGTTTTCAGAGACAGATTGAAGGATCGTAACATGTTAAAGTCTGTAAAGTGGGGAAAGAGGTATGTTACCTTGTTTATTTTCATATTTAGGTCATTAGGTTAATTGTTTTTCGGTCACAAGATATTTGTTACGCTTTGTATTCGGTTATTCATTGTATTTGTATGCACGCCGCACGTACTTCGTTTAAGATAGTTTTTTGGTTAGATTCTTATAGTAATTTAGTTTTGTCGCTTATTGTATTTCAGTTTTTATGGAATTTCAAGTTATTATAGAATTAAAGTCGGATGCTTGAAGTTTCTGTTGAAAAACATTCCTCTGTTGCGGCGCTGGTAAATTGAGATAACACAACGATAGATAGTTG
>OX419338.1:17661529-17681529 GCA_948470475.1 Galaxea fascicularis
AGGGATTTTTTCTAAGACCCCCTCTCCCCTCTGGAAATTCCTATTAAGCTTTATGCATTTCTTTAAATTTTTCGGTCTTTAACAGACCCCCCAACCCCCAGGAAATACCAATCCCTTCTCAGTGGGGGGAGTATATGGATATTTTCGGGAATTACACAATTAGTGCTTATAACCAGCTGGCATATTAGCCTGCGAGCAAGCTTTCTATTTGGGTCTCACGTGAGATTTATTTTGGGCGCGAGCGGCAAGCGGCCACGAGAGGATTGGGGTGGGGGCGAAGAAGATTGGCCCCTGCCCCCACCCCAATCCTCACTTGCGCCCAAAATAAATCTCACGTGAGACCCAAATAGAGAGCTTGCTCGTAGGCTACTGCCATATGTGTATTAAGAGGTTGGCTGGCCTTCATGTTATACAATTGTTGGAGAGCAGAATAGACTACAGTAGAAATTCTTGAACTTCTAACTGAAATGAAAATTCGTTGGCTTGAGAAATTAATGGGAGTTCAAAATGTGGCTTTGGATATACTAAATTGTTGAGATATTAATTATTTCAAAACGACCAAGAAGGCATATTCAACCATTACTATAATTTAACATGCCATCTTTGCTCCAGTCTTAATAATATGCCACTAAAACACCTGCTTGTGTTAACTGAACTTACCTTTGAAACCTTTTCTTTGTGCATTAATTCCTGTCATGGAAACATTAAAATTATTTTCAGTCAGTGATTTTAAACATCTTCAAACATGCAAACTGAGTGCAGTGTTTTGATTGTTTTTAATTAATTATGCAGTAAAAAGTATTCCCAGTGTACTAAAGGAATCCAATACTCTCGATCTATTAACCCTCAATTGAACTCTTGATCAATACTCGATTGACATCCTGATCGACACTTGGTCGACACTTGATCAACAGTAAGTCGATTGAATCAAAAATTAGTAGGCCCTCGACTGAGATGTCAATGGAGTGTTGATCGAGTGTCAACCGAGGTGTGCATGTCGATCGAGTACCAATCAAGGGTCGATCAAGGGGATCGATGAAGGGTATTGTTTGATGGTATTGATTGACTCTCGAACACAGATGCCGTTAGTTTACATATGATCCGTCAGATCGGCATAATTTACAGACATCACTATTTGGAATTTTACAATTTCTGTTTTGTGAATGATACTTAGAAAACTCAATAGGGTTGTAAATTAGTGTAAAATCAGCAGCACACTTATTTAAAGCCAGCCAATTACATTAGCCAATGAACTGTAAATCATATCAGGTGCATGATATGATACACTCATTTTTAAAGTTTGAAATAATTATTCATTAGCTAAGAAGCTTGATGACAACCTCACTAACCTTTTCATTTTCAGCATTGGATGTGACTCCGTGAGGATTTCTTGACTGTAATGCGTAAACACAAATAATAATATTAAATAATTATTTTGAACTAATATAGCTCTAAGATAATAGAACATTTCTGTACACAGTGTTCTCCTTTTTTCAGGTGGTAACTGGTAAAATTTACCGCCTGTAGTACATGTATTCAGTCAACAACTTTTAATAATTGATGTGCATATGTGTCTGCAATTTTGGCATTGAATAACTCATTTTCAACAGCTAATTGTGGTGAAATTGTGTTAATGAAAGGATCACCTACAATAATGTAGTGCCATTCCTATACTCAGAGCACTTAAGTCGTACGGGGGTATTATTGTGATAAAACAACATTACAACAACAAGGATTTATTTCAACAGTAAGTTACCTTAATTACACATTAAACTGGAAATAAATTAAAAATACATACAGTTGCTGATCAGTGGTCAGCAAGGATGGCGGGTGCATCAGCCATTTTTTGCTCTCTGTGAATTTTCGATATCTTCAACCTAAATGTACACTTTTTCTAGTGGTTCAGGAATTTAATGTACATGCTGGTAGCTTTTTCGTTCTCTTTTTTAGTGTTCTTTACAATTTATTTTTGTTTTGAAAACGAAATGCCGACAATCTCCCCCCCCCCCTTCCCTGTACGACCCTCACTAATAGCAACTTTTTAAACTATACAATAAACATTTTTTTTACTTCAAACACCTTATGTAATCACAGATAACACATGTACATACATGTTTCTATAGCCCGGGTGTAAACAAAGACAGATGTATCACAGTAAGCTACAAACACATTTAATACATCAAACATTTTCTGCCTGTGATCAATAAATTTCCTCCAGTTAGAAATCAACATAACTAAACCCCTGCAAGGTGTAATGGGTCTTAAAGCTAAGTTGCTTACTTATTATTCACCTTATTTTTCTGCAATTTTTTCTTCAAGGTCTTAAGCTGTTTTTGGGTTTCTGCCAACTGTCTGGCTAGAAAGCTGCATCCAGGACATTTTGACTGAATATCAGCCAATTCTGTCATCCAGTCAGGGAATTCGTCCTCACCATCTTCTTCAAGCTTATTATCTTTGGAGCTGGTTTCTTGCTCTTCTGTCATGTCCTGTTCTTTCCCTTTTTCCAGTTCTTTCCTTTGCTGCCTCTCCTTTTCTTTTCTTTGCCTTTCACGATTCTCTCTTTCCTCCAATGCTTCCCTTTCTATTCTCAGCTCACGCTCTTGCCTTTCATTTAGTTCTTGCCGTCTTCTCTCTTCATTCCGCTTTCTCTCAAGTTCCTTTTCTTTTTCAAGTCTTTTAAAGACTTTTTCCTGTCTTTCCCTCTCATTTTTTTTCCTTTCTCGTTCTTGTTTTTCTTCCATTTCTTCCTCTCTCATCTTTTCCTTTCTCAACCTCTCTCTCTCCTCTCTCTCTTCTGAGTCTCGTCTCTTTCTCAGCTCATTTTGAAGGTCAAGTTGTAGTTGTAGTTCTGTACACCTTTTTTTGTAGTCAGGCTCATCATCTTTCTATCAGAGAATTATAAAATAACGAGAAGTAATTAAAATGAAAAAGGAGTCTCTTGATGTATAAATCTATAAAAAATAACCTTTCTTTTTGGTTTTAATATGTATGTTTATAATGTGACAAGGTTAGATTCTTACCGTTTTCTGACATGAGGTTATTGCATGTGCACCCTGCAAACGTCTCTTTACTCTCTTTTTATTCTTCTTATTTTCTGCAACTGTAAACGAAAAGTCGACCACTTGTTCATAGACTTTCTAAAAGTCCTTTCCAATAATTTTCCCTGGGCTGTTGGTTTCGCCGTTAGAAAGGTCGACCTCTCGCAACTTATGTCGCTCGCGCTCGCCCTCGCGACTTCGTCGCTTGAATTAAGAAAAGGTCGACTTGTGGCAAGTCTAACTTGTTCACTGTACAATTAAGCTACACTGAACGTTCATCAATTCAGTTTGCTCACAGACAGTTCATGACAAATCTAATTTTTCAAAATTATCCTTTAAATACCTTTTTTAGCAAACTTGCCTAGAAGCTCTGCGGTCTCTTTTTCTGGGGACCAGGATTGGGGTTCTGACTCGGAGTCACTGTCATATACTTGTACTTTGGCAATTGACTTCCTCAGTGGAACTAGCTTAATTATACAAAAGTAAAGGAAATTACACTCGGTCAGAATGTCACTCAGACCACCTTTTTGGACTGTAACAATCCACTATTAATATCCTGTATATTGGCCAATTTGATTGTGCTTTGGCTAGAAAGCCTGAGAAAGGGTCAATGAATTAATTAATTTAAAGGACAATCACATGTCACTTTTGTCATGCATATATAAATAAATACTGTTAGTTTATCTGTGGCCCGAGTAGCATCATTTGCGTCCGAGCAGAGCGAGGGCGTATTAATGATGCTACGAGTTAGGGACACATTAATTAAAACTATATGCACGACAAAAGTCATTTGATTTATGATTATCAATACACAAGGCCAAACAGTCGTATAAAATCATTTAAATCAATAAGAAAAATGTTTAACAGAGATGTAGCATGAAACTATGATATGGAGAGTTGTTGCTACAATACGGACGATACGATCAGCCAAACAAGATCTGAGCCAAATAAAATTCCTTTATTAAATCCATTTTGAAATCACTGGTTATCCTTGCAATCTGATTGGCTCTCAGGGGTGCGATTTATTCACGAATCGCACTATTTTTTGCTCCAAATCGCATCTTTTTCTCAGCCAATGAGAATGGGACAGTAAAACAAAACAACCAATCAGATTTCAAGGTTAGTTTAAGGTAACCAATAAAATTTCAGGAAAATAAAAGACAAAAAGCCAGTGTGTTGCGAATTTTGCAAGTACATGTTGTATTATTGCCAAAACTTTGTTGTTGTTGTCTTTTCCTTTTCAAAACAATTGACGAGTTTAATTAATTACAGTTTCTGAATGACGATAATTACCCCCTTCAGGCTGAAGACCTACTTTACAAGAAGTTTCCAACATTCAGTGTCCATTTTTACGAATATTTTGGCGATTTTTTTCAACATCTGCTCAAGATCCGTACGATAGCGAGTCCAGCAAAACATAAACAAACGAAAACCACACAACAACAAATTCATAGCCATCTCAAGAAGGTACATGTTTCTAGGTTCCCAGTAGTTTGAAACGAAGCACTCAATACAAGAGCTCAACTCCGTCGCTGTGAATAAATATGTGCAGTCTTTCAACCTGCTCCACAAAACAGTGAATGAACGAACATCCTCCGAAGCTGGTGCCAGTCCAGCCATCTTGAAAATATCTTGAAACAAACGGCGCTGCAAGAACTTGACAAGGTCCTGAGTATGAAGTTTTACACCAAAGTCACAAACAGGAACGGAGATACTAACGAGCTGGAATCCCCTAAAATCATGCAGAGTGCCATTGAACGGTAGAAGGAGAAAACTATCCACAGCTGGGCATCGTGCAGTCCAGGGAGTTTCACAACTCCCGCAAAAGAAATTATCCATCGCAGAATTTCACCGGCTGCAATCTCAAATTCCTTCTCCAAAGACAACGAGAAGCCTCAGCCTCAACCACAGCAGAAAGGAAGGTATTCCATCATCGATTCAGGCGACGAGAATCGAACTTTGATGCATGAATCAGACCGTTTTCGTTTTTACTTCAGAACTGCTTGTTTGTTTGTTATGCTTGAATAAGTTTTCGTCACATGACATCGTTTTGCACACTAATTAAGATGTCAAAGCGTTTCCGGTTCCGCTGTTTTAAAATTGTGCGATTTCAAAATGGATTTAATAAAGTGGTAATTGAACTTCTTGTCGTGCAATTTTGGTCTGAAATCATACTTGTGATTTCAAATCGAACTCGCGCTGCGCGCTCGTTCGATTTTGAAATCACGCGTATGATTTCAGACCAAATTGCACTCCACTCAGTTCAATTACCATTATTAATCTGTTTACATTAAAAGGCAAGCAGTATAATCTAGTTTTAAAAAGATTAGTAACAATGATAAGCAAAAATCCCTCTCTGCCGCGGCTATTAAATGAAAACAACGAATTAACCAAATTAAACTCAACTATTTTACTTACTTCTTCGTATCTAATTCCAAACGCTGTTCGTGTTCTGCCTTTACATGAGGTATCGATTCAATTTCTACCTGTCTCCTGACTGAACAGATGATTTGTGTTCTTTCGTAAATCTTGGCCTTCGCTTTCCATTTTGTTTGAATTCCACTGTCTTGCAAAATTTTTATGTTTCGGCTGAGTGGAGCACAGGTTAGATGGCGATGAATGGCCGCTCTTATTCCAGTCAATGTACCTGGAGTAATGCTTGGCCTTTCTCTGTTTTCCCTTTAGCGAAGAACTTTCGCAGAATTTTTCTCAGATCCGTTAGACCTACTGTTTTGAGATCCACTGTACTTTTTCTTTTCTCACACCGTTTCTCGAACTTTTTTATTCCCCGCTCAGTTGTTTTTTTGGTGCTTTTTGCTTGAGCTTTTTGTTCAATTTCATCCACTTGCTTGTTGTCTAATATCGACTTTTGACTAGAAAAAAGCTGAAAATTTTGGACTTCAAAATCTCCAAACATCAAACGTTCACTACGTACAGAACTAGGTTTTACAAAGTGAGCAAGTGCAACAAACTCATCCACAAAAATTCGCGCCAACTCTAGCATTGAGATGGTATCGTCAGGATCTCATTGGCAGTTATTGGCAGAGCAAAGTTGTTTGACATCTCTGCAGCCAATCAGTTTCAGGGCGGCAAATGCATTTTCAGCTCGCGCACTTCCCGCTTGGCCCGCAAAATACAGAGGATAGTTAATGTCATTTGGCCGTGCGTATTGATAATAAAGGTGCGGCTTAAAAACAATTACGCTCGATATCCCGTAGACACTGCATAAAATAAACGGCACGGGTAAAACGCCGAACGCAGAACGGCGAATGCACTGTTTGCTTGCGGTTAGGTTCACTCATGTTTGCTTGCGGTTAGGTTTTATTTGTTGGCCAGGACCATATATAAAGCTAATATGCTGTCCTTAACAAATTAAAAAGCTCACCGCAAGGAAGCATGAGTGGAACTAACCGCAAGCAAACAGTGCATTTGGCGTTCGGCGACTTCTGTGTTCGGCGTTTTACCCCTGCCGTAAAATAAACTATTAGCTTTAATGTCTTTAATGGGCTTAATTTTAAATTGTTTTAGTAAACATAAAAAAGTGCGAGGACCGAGTTGTCAGTTAGCCTAAGCAAGCGTCCAGGTTACCTTTCCAGTTGGTTTCCTTTTCTTTTCTGGTGGACTGATTTCTTCTTCAGACATCTCTCCACCACTCTCTGCATACTTTTTGTTAGGTTTTCGCTTTCTGGGTTCTGCGAGTAGTTTACTCTCCTCAAACTTGCGCGCCTTTTCATTGTACTGTGGTACCTCTCTTTTCATCTCTCGTTCACTCCCTTAAAATGAAATATTTATATGCACTGTATAAAAATTTGAATTTGACAACTGAACTTTAAAACAGTGGGGCTAAGTTTTATATTATAGCGTGTACTTGATCGACCTACGGTCAACTCAAGTCTTAACGAGTGTATTCTTTCGTAGAAGTAAACCAGGCATGAAGTCTAAAGAATGAACGGTTAATTCAGGACTTTTTCACTGAATCACTCGGCAGTGATTCGAGTGTTATTGTGTTTAAGCACAAACAACGAGAAAAAGATTAAAAGATTTGATATCAACCTACTTGAACGTACCTAATGCAACGATAGTGGCAGCCCATTCTTCGTCTCTTTGTTTGTTGGCCACCGGATCAAAGGAAGAACCTAAAACAGTGACACTGGCGCCCTTTTCCAGGACAGATTTTCCTTTGAAGGAAGCCACAGCTACTGCCGCGTAACGTTTGTCCTCATTGAAGAAAACAAGAGCGAAATCCATTGCGTTGCTATACAAAATCGCTTAAACGAAAGTCTGCTTGAGTGCACGGTACTGTTATCCGTGAGATCTGTACTTAAACGGCTTCACTGATGATAGCACTCCTGCGCGCCGAAAAATTCTTTTGTGAATGAAATGTTCACTGATGTTCACTTCGTTTTGGCGCGCAAACGCGCAAAGAACAGAAAGTGATGTCACATCCGGAACAAGTCAACATGCCGTCCACGGCGTCCCGTCACCTCTGTTTTCCGTAAATTATAAATTAGAACTTCCTCAGCGTGGTAAACGTAATAGAAGTCACATTTCAAAGTGAAGTCCTGGAAAAACGTTTTCTTTTTTATTGAATCCTGACGAAATAAATAGATATGTTTGTTTGGTGCAGCAAAAAAACAAATACAACTGACGTCACATCCGGCTTCGTCAGCAGCAAGTCAACCTTGCAATTTCAACATGGCGTCCAAGTCAACTTCGCCATCTCCGGAAAATGAGAACTTTACAAACATTGAAAACGAAACAGAACACACATCTTACTCAAAAAAGCGTAGAAGAAAAGGTTTTCTGTGGAATCCGAACATAAGTATTTCAAGCAGACGTGTATGGCGAAGGAAAAGGACAAAGACATCTGCTGAAGCATCTTCACTCATCAAATTGGCTGAGAACGACGATGGAAAGTTTGCCCACGAAGGTGAACCGACTGCTCCTGCCATCGAACAGGACATTTATGAAGAAGCAGGCTGCGAGGATACCAAAACTTGTGGATCAGACGACAACGACAGCGACACCTCTTCCACAGATTATGAGGGTTATGTTAGCAGCGACGATTCCTTACCAATGTCAGATGAAGATCAGGCAGATTTGCCGCAATTTGAAGCAGAGTCAAGGTATTCAATTAGTTATCCAAAAAATGCATTTTTTTGCAGAAATCTTCAGGGTAAAAAAAACCCGGGGATCCGAGGACTACAGTTAAGCTTAGTATTACCGGCCGGTCGTTTCGCCGTGTCAGTTCGCCAACGGTTCGCCAACACTTTAAAAATACTTTTTGACATAGATCTGAAATGTATATTGACAAATTACCAGTGGAAGATAATGTTACCTTATGTAAGATGAATTGGTCGTTAAAGAGCCATTGAGTCGAAATATATTCGTTTGAAGCGTTGTTTTATGCATTCACTTGTTTCCCGCGCATAGCAACAAAGTGTAACTAAGACCGTTGATCGATCGAAGGCCGACCGTACTTTAAAACCATCCACGGCTTTTATTTGTGGAGTATAAATCGCCTGTAAAACCTTTTTATTACAACCAAAAAACGGCCAAGTTTGCAAAAGAAAATGACCGACAATATAGACCATCAATGAGAAACCTAATAAAATCTGAGGGGGGGGGGATTGGGGCGAATTGATGACGGTTCATAACACAATCAGGAAAAAGTAACATGAACAATACATGTACCTCTCAGAAAGTGAATTGCAAGTTATTGCCTATTTGACAATAATTTTCAAGCAAAAAATCATTTTATACGTTGGCAAACTGACATATAAGCGTTGGCGAACTGACTTTAGATGTTGGCAAACTGACACATAATGGCAAAACGACCAGCATTCCTACATTTGGCTTGTTTCGTATAGGGAAGATATTTGTTTACAAACATTGTTTTTGTTATTTAAATGTTCAAAACGTCAAACAAAACAATTCTTTGTTTCGCCAGCCAATAGTTCTCTGGTTGGCATATTAATAACAATAGGTGACGTTAGGGATATCTTTGCTATGAGCATCCAGAGTTTTAGAATTGAAATATTTCTATCAAAGCTTCTTTTGATTGAAACTCATTTGTTTAATCTCTCTGGTTACTTATGTTGACATGGTATTGTTTTCATCCAGTAATGCACAGCTATTGACAGATTCAGTACATCCTGAGTACAAGAGACCAGTCTGGAAAATACCACCCAGTGACCATGAGACTGTTTCCCAAATAACTAGAATGGAAAGTTACATAGCCACAATGGCCTGGGCTGTTGGGACCTGTGCCTCAAACCAGCAGTTCAGAACTGTTCTAAAACTTCTAAAAATGCACATGCCAGATGTGAATGAAGGTGCCAATTCGGTAGATTACCTCAAGAAGGTATTTACTCAAACAGAGGGAGATGAATTTGAGGTTATTGAACACGACTATTGCCACAAGTGCAAAAAGTTATTTGAGGGAGAGGAAGTAGACTGTACTGTTGCATCTTGCAATGGGTAATTATCACATACCTAATAGTTTTTCAATTAACTTCATTATCAGTGATTAATTACAACCAGTCATCTTCTAAGGGTGGAAGTCAAAAGTGAAGCCACATACTGTACTGTAGTGATCAATGTTGTCCTGGCTCTGAGACTTTTCAAACAATTTCAGTGTATTTGCTCAAAACTGGTTTCATTGTTTGAAGCCCACTTAATGGAGATTTATCGATGAACGATTGCTAAAAAATTGTGTAAATTCGTCTGTAGCCCCCGTCTAGTGCTAAAAGCTATAACAGTTAAAAGACTACCAGTAGTTAACAATAGACCCGTAACCCTTGCGGGCTACGGGTCAATAGCTCATGAGGTGAAGCTGAATGGGCCATTGCCTTGAGGCCCTTGAGGGCGAAGGGTCTAATTATTGTTTTAGTATCACCCAACTAGTCGTACAGAAAAGGCAATAATAAAGTTAACAAGTGCAAGTTGAAGGACTCTTTGTTTGGGAATAAAGCAAAAGAAAGAGTCACGCTTGATTGCACCAATTTTGCTTCTTGAGGACTATTACCAATAGTCCTCTAGCAGCGTAGCTAATTGAAATGCAGGATTTGCATTAGTCCGCTAGTTGGGTGATACTAATTACAGATATTTCATCTCTTACCTACAGGAAACGCTTTTCAGATCAGCAAGAGAAAAACAAAAAGGCTTACTTCTATACGCTCAACATCAAAGCTCAAGTTGCATCTCTTTTCAATCGTAAGTTACATGTCACTGATAAGACAAGCACACAGTGAAACTTACTGATAGCTTTGCCTCTCAAATGTCTTCAGTAAATCAGATGTCATAATGGGGCATCCATAAAAAATTGCTAGTCCTATTGATGACAATATTTATACTTACCACATATAACTTAACTTAGCTGTTCCTTTTTCATATGCAGAATAACAATTCTGTTATTAGTGTGGCTCTTGGTAAAGTGAATCTATTTTATGTAACTGTGTACGAAGATATGACCAAGCAAGGTTATTTAAACTACCTGCTCTTGGGAAAGCGAGAGCCTCATTGATTAATATTAAAGCACTTCTTATTTTCTTGACAGGTGAGAATCTTTGGGCTCTTATTAAAAAATACAAAGAGAAAATAGCAGAGAGAAGGGCCTCTGGGGACTCGCTGATAAGGGACCTAACTGATGGTGATGAGTACAAAAAGTTGTATGAGGAAGGAGGTTTTCTGTCATGCCCAAACAATGTCAGCTTTCTTGTCAATACAGGTATTGCCTCTTAAATTACTTTACAAAAGTATTTCATAAAAAAAGGTTTTAATAGGGAGTGCATAGATGCTGGAATAATTATTTGGATGTACTACTACATTGTACTTTTTAGAAAGTGTTTGGTTATTTGAGGGTCTTTTTTCAGATGGTGTTCCTGTTTTCAAATCAACCAAATTCAGCATCTGGCCTTTGTACCTTGCTGTTAATGAACTACCTCCAAATCACAGGTTCTTGAGAAAGAACATGCTTCTATGGGGTGTTTGGTTTGGTGCAGAAAAGCCAGATATGAATACGTTCTTAACGCCTTTTGTACAAGATATGAAGACCCTCAAGCAAGATGGTAAAATTTTAATTGAAGATTATTTTCTGTTTAAAATTGAAGTGTTAAAATGTACTTAAACTACACATGTACGGTCAGTTTGTTAAACCAATGTACACAAAATGTTATTTTCTTTTAAAAACACCTGGGAAGATGGCTGGCTTAGTAGTAACTGTTACTATGCTACACTCCAGATTGAGAGGTCCAGGCTTGAACCCAGGTGGTGGTGGTTGTACATGTACATGTATTGTCCTCCTCAGGGCACTTTATACTCATACTGCCTCTCTCTGCCAAGTGTGTAAATGAGTACTAGGAAATGTAATCCTGGGGGTATCTCTGCAATGTATTTGCATCCCATCCAGGGGGTGGGGGGGGGAGGGGTATTCAGTACTCCTAGTGACTTACATGTACATGTAATGCTACAGAAATTGGGATAAGCTCTGGCAATATGGGACATTGGGCTGGATGAAGATTTGACCAATAATCACTATTATATTGCTAGCCTCGTGAGTGGGAAAGAGGAATCAAATCCTGTGCTGTGATTGGCTACCTGAGTGGGCAAGATGGAGCTATCTTGCCCGCTCGGGACTACCCGCTGTGTCGTACAAAAAAATTTTCTTGAAAGCCATACAGTAAATCCTTTATTGACCAAGGTTATTCGGTCTAGATGGCTCAATATTGGCCTTGTTCTTTTTTTTTTTTTTTTTTTTTTTGAGTTTATGGACCTTGACTCTGTCTCGGACCATAAACGCGCGCAAAAAGAACTTGGCCAATATCCTGCCATCTTGACCTCACACTTGGTCAATAACCCATAAATCACAGCACCTTGTATGCCACCTGGTTGATTGATTGTGCACTATTTGTAGGTGTGGAGATTGTGTTTGAGGCAGAAACAATTACCATCAGAGCAATGTTCCTAGCCTACACTGTGGACCTACAAGCCAAGGCAATCATTTTAGAAATGATCGCTCACAATGGTTACTGTAGTTGTTCATACTGTGATGACCCAGGTCATGCACCGAAAAACAAGAAAGGTCGAAGACAGCATGCATATGCCTTTGATGGCGAGGGAAGCTTGCGCACCCAGGAGCAGTGGCGGACTGATGCACAAAAGGCAGTGAGAACAGGAAAGATGGTAAAGTAGTCAATATCTAATACTCCATGATTTATGCAAAACCAAAACCTGTAAAAGAAAGCCCTGTCGTTGTCATTTATGCATTCTCAAAGGCATACAGTGTATATGGCAGATTCACATTTAATGACTGAGCTGGACTGGACCAGATAGAGAAATAGTCTGGTCTTAGCTACTTTGAACTGATGAACATAACTTCTTTTTGCACATACATCCATTGTGATCTCAAGCCAAACATATTCCCATCCAGCTCTCCCGCTAATTTCATGTGTATTCTTTACACTCACAGGAGAAGGGAATCAAATCTCTTTGTGCCCTAGTGGAAGCTGATTGGTTTGACCCTGTGCTAGGATTTGTCATTGATTACATGCATGGTAAATGTAAACAGAAAAGGTTTGCCACAGCATTCCTTAGTTATTATTAACACATCTACATGAAAGAAATCGCAAACCTTTTTAATACATTTAGGTGTGTACATTTTGAATCTAAATTATGTACTCTTAAGATTTAAAGATTATTATGCACTGAAGATGTGGCAATTAACTGCATAAAAATGAATACATGAGTATCTTATAATCAACAGGAACTCTCATTGGAATAACAAGTGCACTTCTGGACAAGTGGTTCTCCCCAAAGAACTACAAAGAAAGTTATTTCATAGGGCACCGGGTAATTAAGTTTAACCCAGCTTTTAGGAAGTAAATGTAATATGTTTAATTGTTTTAATCACAGGACATGTATGAGGCTAAAGCCTGTAGGAAGCTGCATATTTTGGATGGAAACTGTGAAAAGAACTTCCAGCTTTCAAACACTTCAAATGATCTGTTTATGCATTAGCTTTTGTAAAATTATGAAAAAAGTCCCACTTTGTTTCAATTTTCCTGTCAGTTGTCTTAAAATTTACAATGTTATGTAGTAAATAAATGTAATGAATGTAATACATAATATTATACATAACACATAACTGTGGTATCACTGAGAAATTCATTGTATTTTATATTTAATTATCTCAGAATTTAAAACACATCATGAATGTATTTGTAGCATTTAAGGAGATTATAATTTTATCTCTAGGTTGAGGATGTTGATAAGAGACTTATGGGTATGAGACCACCTGAATTTATAACAAGGTTACCAAGAAAAATTGAACTAACACGGAAGTACTGGAAAGGTACATGTCTTAATTATTTGACACCATTACTGTTTTTCTTAACATTTCCCATGGTGTGTTTTTTATTCTCTGTTTTATCATTTTCAGCCTCAGAGATGAGAAATTGGCTTCTGTTTTATGGTCTTCCTTGTCTTGATGGGATTCTGCCAGAAAAATATTTCAGAAACTTCAGTTACCTTGTAAATGGAGTATATTTGTTGCTAAAGGATGAAATAAGTCGTCGAGAAATAGTTATTGCAGCCTATTGTCTCAGAAATTTTTATCTTTGTGCAGAAATATATTATGGTAAGTGGAGTTTTCCATTGTGCAAGCATACTATTTATCTTTTACATTTCTCTGCTGTCTAGTGTTGTAACGGTTAATCAAATTCACAATTAATTGTGATTATGACCGTTCGGTTCGATTCACCATTCTTTGATTCCACGTGTTGATTTTGGTTTGAGTTTTTGCATACCTTTCCCAGCGTTGAGAGTCCCTCAGTGAATAATAGATTGTGAAATTAGAATCCAGAACTCTTTAACATGTGCATTCCTGATTGATAAGTTAAGATGTTTGCAGTTCGTGCGCCATTTTGTGTTGCATTGCATGGTAAAAATGTTGCCCTTCTACCACCCCTTGAGAATTTCCAAATAAGGGAAACCATGTGCAACACTCTCATTGTATCCTAAAATTGCGGGTTTAGGGTTGGATGTTGCTTACTTTGTGTATTATGTTGTAAGAATTAAAAACATTAAGACAGAATTCACTAGAAGTTTGAGAAACAAGTGGATAAAAACTTTGTACCAAGATAGTTACATCGTATTGCTAACTTCACTATGACTGTTTTGAATATCTTCTCAAAAATCATTTCTAGCAACTCCAAATGTTGAAAACAAATGTTGAACTTCGCATGAATCACTTGAAAGAAAAGGTGAAATGAAAATCATGATGAAATTTTACCTACGTTTGCACAATTTCTCTTAACTTTGAAATTTGTTTTCTCTTGTTGCCAAGGGAAATTGTTTTCCGTGTTATTTGAGGCAACTATTTATATCTTTAGCTTTAAGAAAATGTAGAAAGGACTGTAAAATACGTAAAATTATTTTGGTACCAGAGTTTTGTAGACTAAGAACTGAAATTGCTCAATTTTCTGTCGGATTTCATCTTAATATTTTGCATAGTTGAATTGAAATAATCGAAATCGAAAGGCACTAATTGAAATTGAATCAAATCGCAAGGAATATGAATCGTTACACCCCTACTGGTGTCATCTATGAAAGTCAATACTGCAACTAGTGACCATCCATTTGCAACTTGTACTTGTAAATGTTCATGTATTTAGCCATAATAGTACATCTTGTTGATTGTCCTTGATGATATGGTATTAAAGTAAGAGTATTCTAGTCTGTTGCTATTACTGCACGTTTAAATAACATGCAGACTCTAATTCAAAGCAAAACCGACAAATGCGTTTTTCAGTACTGTCAATCAAATGGTTGGGGGTTCCTCCCAGCTTCTGACTATGTTGTCTGAACTGTGCTCAATGAGAAGCCACCGAACTTTTGATTGACTGTAACAAAAAACGTCGATTGAACTTTGAATTTTAGGGTCCGCATGTTGTTCAAAGGTGCAGTAAAAGTAGACAATGTGCATGTGTGTGTGTGTGTAGATGTCTTAAATGTTCATATTCTGCAGGAGAAAGCTTCTGTGGGCTTAATGTTCATCACCTGAAGCACATGCCAAAGTGTGTGGAAAACTGGGGACCTCTCTGGGCACACAGTTGTTTTCCCTTTGAGTCTGTGAATGGTGATCTATTAAAACTGTTCCATGGAACAAGAAATCCTGTAGAGCAGGTTTGTTTTAGTTACATGTATAAAACAAACATTTCCAACACTTACTTCAAATCATGTCAGAGTATATGTTGAGGTTTGAATTTATCTTTGCTTTAAAATTTTTACTTTGATCGTTATTTCCCTTTGTTTCAGATTATGAATAATGAATTAATGATTATGATAATGAACAAATGACAAAGGAAATATCATAATTATCATGATTCAAATTAGCATCATCCAGTTTGGTTTTTACAATTATTGTTGAAGTACAGTATCTCTTGTTGTCATTAAGTGCTGCATAATAATTTGCAATTTGTTCATACTGAAGTTAAAAAAGGAGACGTTATCACTTCCATCTTTAGTAGTAGTGTCGACTCTCTGATAAAGGTCCTTTCTCAAGCTCCCAAAAGTAAATTAGCAAGTACAGTACTAAATTGAATCAAAGATGCCACAAAAGCAATGACATATATACATGAACATATTATGATATTATTACTCTGGTTCCAAAGTAGCAATTTAATGAATCTGTACTGTATATCAATTGTCACAGATTCTCTACATGGTTTGCATGTCTCGCCAAGTAATAACAAAGACCCCATTGCTGAAGCCAGGAACTCAAGTTCAAAAATTTGTGGAACAGATGCTTGGGACTGGCAAGGGGTTAGTAATCTAACACTCAGCCTTGTGATGTCCATTTCATGGTGGCTTTCCTACAGTGTAATTGCAACATTCATGAGCCATTAAATCTCTTCTTGAAGCACTGTTGGTTAAATATGAAAATTACTTCAGTATGATTACAGCATCATGATTTAAAGGTCTCTGGATATTTTTCCATTATTAGTTTTCCTTCCAACTTACTTTCAGAATTGCAAAACTTGACAATTCTCTTCATATCGATACCTTATTATACACATAACTACAAACCTGTTGCTCAATTTAGGATACAAAAAGGCCTAAAATTGACTTGTGCCCAAGACTGGAGTGTTATTGGAAAACAAACTTTGGCAAATGCATCAGCAGCAATTTTACTGAAAGCTGTCGAGACAATGTCAAAGTCTTCACTAACACAGCTGAGGAAAGTCACTCGAATGAAACATTTTGGGGAGATATTTTACACCAGTGATTATGGCAAGCTGAAGACCTGTGGGTATTGTGTTGAGTATGGAGAGGAGGGTATGTTTGGGCTGGTGCAGTACTTCCTTTACTGCCCTATAATTGGAGATGCAGTGGCAGTCATCAAGTCCCTCATACAAATGGATCCTGCATTCCTAACTCTACCTTTGGACGATAATTGCTCTTGCCATATAAAGGGTGTAGCTGTTGATGATGAGTGAGTTTGAGTCTGTTGTTATAAACTTACAACCTTTTATTACATGCTACATTATAAATAATGCATATGTCTTTTTCTTCGTTATAAATTGAGAAACAGCTTCTCTCTGAAGGTTATCAATGCATACTCTAAGTTGTAAGCAGGCCTTTCAACCGTTCACAGCACAGGTCATTAGTTTACCAACTGTAACAATGGTTAATTTTAGAACAGCACATTGTAAAATACTAAAATGTGTGAAATCAAATTCGGTTGCATTATTTTCACTTTCATACATGTACATGTACATGTAGCTGAAGCAGTTACCTGGGAAGTAATGAAATGTTTCAAATGGTTACAGACAGATTTACGACATTTTGAAACATTAACTCAAACTATTTCTTTTTGTGTGTGCCTTTTACAGGTTAAAAGTGATTCCAATAACACAAATACAGAGGAAAGCAGTCCTGCTGGAGGGTTACAAGGGGAAATGCTTTGTGGCTAAATTGCCCAATAGATACGAGAAAGACTGAGTGCAATGCAATATGCCAGGAGGTGGAGGAAAGGTCATCTCCACCACTGATGCTAATAAAACGCTGTTCTTTTCAGATTATTAGTGTCATATGTTTTGTATACATAATAATGTTTTCTCAACAGAATTACTCTTTGAAATAGACTGCACTTTTAAAAGAGAAGTGTTGTTGAAGTTTTTTCAAACTTTTAAATAATTATTAGTGTTTTATAAAATTTTATTTCACACTGAGAAAAATTTATAAAATTTTATATAAGGAATATATTTCTTATAAAATTTTATAAAACTTGATGATTTATAAAAATTTTTGTATAAAGGTTCATAAAATTTTATAAAAATTAATGATTTTGTATAAAATTTTATAATTTTTTATAAAACAACTGACTAGGGTACATATCTTTCAACTGCTTTGCAGCTCTCAGAACAATTGGCACCGAAAATCATGAAGTTATCTTCATTACTCAGAAACCTCTTTCCCACATTTAAGAAGCTAACTAGCCAAGCACATGATTGGTCATACTTTCCAAAGGGGGCACCATCACCCCCGATGGCAAACTTGAAGGTAAAAGGGCTTTCGAACCAGTTAAAATCTTCTGGTTTGTAAACTTTGAAATAAAATTCTGCTAGCCTTGGAAGGAATTTCTTAAGGTCACAAAAAAAACCATTGACCTTGTCTGGGCCATCACACAAACGTTCCTCAACAGAATACAAATTGCCTATGTCTACCCCATCCAGAAACTTTACAAGTTTATAATAGGGAACAAGGGCAGGTATAGAACAGTTAGCAACTTTGATACGTTCAGTCTTCTTGAACTTAGATTTCACTTTCTTGAATGAAAGTGATTGACGTACTTTAATGTATTTTCGTTTCCCCATAAGTCCCATTGCATAATAAACATCCATGCTCCGGAGCATGTTTTCATCATTTTTTTCATAACTAAGGCACTGATCCTTGTGAAAATTACAGGTAACAGCCCTAGCTAAGATGTGTTTCTTACTTAAAGTTGAGCCAACTTCTTTTTTTGAGAACTTCGTGTTTAGAACTTCAACTATCCAGTCTAGAGCAGGTTGACGATTTTCTTGTGGCACCATTAATTTCAATTGCTGCCTCATAAGTTTCTTGCACACGCCTTCTCTTTGCTCTAACTGGCATCTCTCCATCTTCCATATTTGTTGGTGCAGATCTTCTTCTTTGCAAGGACAACGCTGAGATGCATGTGCCTTTAGATTGTCTAGTGTGGGTGTCTTTGAGCCCCTCTTCTATGGTGGTCACATGAGAGTTCACTTCATCCATCTAAAGATATACAACAGGAAACAACAATTAATAATTATTATTAATTGCTATTATTACACATTGTGCTCACTTTCTTTATTCTTATTGGCAGAGCGCACACAGCTAATTCACACTGGCATCAAATTATGATGTCATATCCACAGACAAAAGGATTTATACATGCAAAGGTGTTAATTCTTGTTGTCGTGCTCAACCTCATCCAATAATAATTAATTATTATGTTCCTTTTGGGATCTCTGTTATTTTCAAGAGCACAGCTTTGCACCTTTTGGGCTTATTTTAAATTTAGGATAAGGCAGGAGTGCTTATTTCAGGATTTATGAAAACAAGACATTAAATTATTTGTAAATTTATTAAATAAATATTAGAAAATAATAATAATCATAAGCTTATTGATTATTTGAATCATACACACCATTCATAGTCAGCTCTAATGTGAGTTTGCATTGTAATAATATAATATTGCCTTATTTAAAGTAAGGTGTAGTTTATATATAGTATAAGCTTACCTTGCAACGTAATCTTCACAGTTTTAACTGGTTAGCTTCTAAATTTTGTATTTCCTCTTTTATAAGGCGATGACTTGCAGCCACTTCTTCCCGGGCTTCTCTTCGTTTTTTCATGAAACTCCCAACATTAAAACGAGAATACTTCTTCTTTGCATTTTGCGGCATCCTTAGGAAACCAAGAAATGACAACTGTCACTAATCGCGCGAAATGGGTGATAGAAAACTTAAAATATCTTTGATATTAAGCCCAAAACACCAAAAACAAAAACATCAGATTCTTACCTGAACACTGTAGTTAGCAGGACGCTGAGCAGAAACAGGCCAATTACCAGTGCCAAAAATTTATTTGAAGGCATAATCAACCCTCAAAATGAAAATTCCACAACATCTTTGCGAACGACAGCGAAGGTGTTCTTCAAACAGCGCTTTTTCATTGAAAATCAAATCATTCATGGCAAGTTTGGTACCAAAATAAAGCTAAGAAAATCGTAAATCGGCGGGAAGCAATTTCACCTCTCCAGTTGACTTATGGGAAGAACAAAAGCCCTTTGTTTTGAGTACCCACGTCACAAATTAAGTTAGGCCCCAAGCTCCAGAAGGATTAAACGCGGTCAAAAAAATTTTCCGATCAATTCTTGTGGCACAATTTCAGCCTTCGTTTGCCTGACGTGACCAGTCATACGAGCTGTACAAGTTGTCAACTTGTATACACAACTGAAGTCTCATTAATGATATAGACATCACCAACTGTACGACTCGTAAACAATTGTTTCAAGACCCGTATGAGTAGTTACCTTGTATGTACACCTTAAGTCTCACTAATGATATGCACTTCACCAACTGTACGACCTGTAAACCATTGTTTCACAAACCGGTCAACTTGTTCTAAAAGCAAGATGCCATTTACGGGTCGTGTCAGTTCGTGTATATTGGACAACCCTCAACATAATGACTTCATTCACCAATCATATCAACAACCATGTACTGACACTATACAAATCATTTCACTCTGATGATGACTTCCACTCACATTATCAAAACATCAATCAATGTCACTTTCAACAGTCTTTCTTAGGACTGCCCTCTTCTGAGTCAGCCTACATAACAAGCTTTTATTCACCTAAATACAAGGTGAAACTTTGAGGGCAAAGAGCAATAT
>OX419338.1:17701529-17704029 GCA_948470475.1 Galaxea fascicularis
AGCTACTGTAGTTGATAACCTAGAAAGCAGTTCCTCTTTTACTGATATTCATCAAAGGGAAAGCACCCCTCCTGCTGGACAGCCATTGAACAGTACCATGATCAAGCAACAACTAGAAACCATGTTTCCTCAGGCTTCACAAGAAGTTATAATGCAAGCTGTTTCCACTTCCCAAAGTGTGGCTGAGGCAATTGACAAGCTGTTACAATCCACTTCTGGATCAGTGAGGGTGAATGGTAAGGATAAGTACCTACATGTATATTGCATCAGAAATAAACCAGCTGGTTTGGCATCATGCATACCTGTAAGTACATGGAAAAACAAGTGACGATCAATGAGATAGGCAAATCTTAATTCAGCATTAATGGATGCTGAAACCTTTTATTATCATATTTACAACAACAACAAAAGAGGCATGCAATGAAACAATAATTATTAAAGACATTCATACTGCAAAAATCTGAAACGTTTCATGTATGTTTCATAATGCCCATTGAATTTTATTACATAATTTCTTAAGTTACTTAACACATCAATCAATTTCCAGATCGTCTAGCAGAGGTTGCAGAAAATGCTTCACTCATCAGTGCAGCACCAGGTACAAATAATTCTCTTTAGATTACTTTATTTAAGAATGTAATTATACTAGAAAGGCACTCAATCAAAATGATTTTAAAAATTAAGGATGCACTCTGGTAGTTTCATCAGATGATCAGCACAACTTCAATCAGGTTATTTTTCTCACCCATCACAATGGAGTAGTTAACATGACTTAATTAATTTTGTGAATCCTGGAGGCATTACTTACCAAACACAATCAAATTGACTTGAATGTTCTCATAACCATTGACATTATTTTTTCACCTCAACAGCAGCCTCTGCCATTTGCCTAAATTGCAAAAACCAAAAAGTCCTTCTTTCTACTTTTCTGTAATGTAGCAACCAGTGAGACCTTCAGCATTGCAGAAAGTTACCCACTTAGTATGCCACATCTGGACCCATATGATGCACTAAAGGTGCATAAATCTAAAGTTGTTATTCCATGTAACCAGGATATCTCTTTTGATTGTCAGTCTGGTATTGTACTAAGAGACCTGTTCAAAAAGGTGAAGTGAGGGATGTTGGATACGAGAAAGGTTCCAGATGTAACTTTTGTGAGAGATGAAGGGCTAACAAAAGAATTCTTCAGCCTTGTCATGAATGCGCTGGCTGGTGGCACAGGGGGCTATGTGTTGTTTGAAGGAGAAACTGATCATCTGGTTCCAGTAAATAGTGAAGAGTTTTATCAAAGTGGCTTTTTCAAGTATGCTGGTCAGCTTATTGCCATGTCAGTGCTCCACAGCAATGTTGGTCTGGTGGGGTTATCAAGAGCTCTTACCACTTACATGGTAACAGAGGATCTCAGGTTGGCTAGCTGTCATACATGTATGTCAGTGAAAGACATTCCTGATTACTACACACAACAGGCTGTGACGGAGGTATGTTCTAATGATTCAAAATATTTTTGTAATTAAACTTTCCAAGACATGCCTATTCAATGAACAATGGCACCAATGAGTAATCAGTGTGTAATTAACAAGTAATCTGTAGATTTATCATGAGTACTGCCAATGCTCATTGATTAATCAATGATTGATTGAACCCACAAAAATTTGTGGGCCATTGATTACTTTTGTCTGGACTTGAGTATTGTGACATCATTTTCTTATCAATTATTCTTAGGACATTGTTGGGGGGGGGTTGGTGTAAAGTGAGCTGCAGAACCATGATTGCGTGCAACAAACCAGGGTGGAAGTTAAGTTTTGTAAGTTGGTTAAGTTTGTCTGAATAAAAACAGACCTACTTATCAGAACATTAATGTATGAAAATCATATATGTGAACTGCAGATGAAATGTGAGTGAAATTATCATCCTTGCAGTGGTTTTATCAACTGACTTTAAGCAGTTTACCATGCCCACAGAATCTTTGAATAATTTTAATTCCTTTTCCCCAGTACACTTTCTCTTATGCATTGCCAAATGACCTGCATGTATGCATTATGTGACAGTGACCGTCAATACCACAAGAATAATTTGCATTGTATCCTTAGTATATTATGTAACAATTTTTTATTCGTAGTTGCATGAAGCAAGTGATCCTCAAAGGCTGCAGCAACTCATGGTGCGTGATGATATAGCCATGCTGCTCTATCAGTCTGGCTTTGGAAGTGAACACCTCACATTGGAAACTAAATGCAAAGCTGTACAGTGTATATTGCTCAATTAAATATTTAAATCACGGCATGACCAAATTGCAGATTTAATGGCAGGCCTGAATTCCCTTGGCATCTTAGAGCTTCTCTGTACAAATCACTCTTGCAGAGCCTTGGTGTTCCCACTGCAGTCTGAAGTACAAGCCTCAGAAGGTGATGTTCCTGGGTTGTTGGATTATGAAGATGACCTGGCAGAGCAGGTTAAGCTCTGGTTTGAGGAATATGTGAAATTGCTTGCAAGAGGTAAC
>OX419338.1:17709029-17724029 GCA_948470475.1 Galaxea fascicularis
CGTATGCCCGAAATTCAGCGTCCTTGTTTACGTTTTTTAACCGATAAGTGCAAAGCAAGAGTGTGATTTTTTACAAAAAAAATTGCATAGCAGTTAGACAAACCTTTTTCTTTACAAGATGTGTGAGATTCAAGTGGTTTGAAGTAAAATAATTTGAATAGTAGACCGCTACATGCGGCAATGTAAACATAATCGTGGACCAAGCTGAAAATTCGTGATTTTGCAAACGTCTTTTCTCAGCTGGCTGATGTACTAAAGATTAAAACCATGATTTTTGTCAAGTTCAAACCTTTATCTGCTGAAAAATGTTGTCTATTCCAAGACTCTTAGAAGTGGTCGTTTACCACTTACCCACAACATCGACAAATTTCTTGTTTGTAGCATCCATTGAAGAATTGCATTAATGAAGTTAAATATTTTAATCACTTCTTGCTTAAACTAGAATGGTAAGCCAAAGATCAGGCAATAAGAGTGTTTATAACAGTGCAGTGTCCAAAAGTTGTTTTTGCCTTGAAATTGTTTGTGATGCTCGAAAGATCAAGAAGGTTATGTATCTCCAACATGAAGCTTGATACAAACTAGCGGTCACATGTTTGAACAATGTCAGATGGCTGTGCTCACATAGTTACCCTTTGAATTTGTACAAGAAGCAATTCAGTAAGTGATACACGTTTCCTTTATAAATACAGTTCAATTTCATTTACGAATAAGGATGCACAGACCTGCTATCACTTCCATTTATAGTATATTATTTCCCAGAGATTATTTGCATACCTGACTGCAGGAATCATTCTAGCAGTCAGGTGGGCTTTCAAAGGGCTTTTTGTCGAGAAATTAAAAAAATTGTGAACTTTAATCGTAGGAGTACCACTCCAGCAGAAACGGCTAAGGAGTATTGGAAGCGTGCTGTCGCAATACCGTTTTTAGACATAGTTTCATCGGAATTGAAGTCCCGTTTCAGCCACGAAAAGCGAGCTCATTATGAGCTGTGTGCCCTCGTGCCAGAGGTAATCAGCAAAAAAGATGAAAACGCTGTAAGTAGCCTTCTCAACGTTCTGCTTCCTGTGGCATTTGAAAGTGAGCTGTTTCACTGGTCGAATCATTGGAAGAGGCAAGAAGCTATGCCAGATGAATACGTTGCATCCATTATAGCTAGCCAAGCAGATGGTATTTTCTTCCCCAATATACGTGAGCTGCTATAGATTCTGTCTGTCTTACCTATTGGAAGCACAGAGGCCAAAAGGTCATTCTCCTGTCTCTGCAGACTCCACACCTGGCTGAGATCGACAATGACCACGGACAGACTCTCTGATTTGTCCATCATCACCATGCATGGTGACACGATGGTTGCTCTGGAGGCCGACAGCATTTTCCGAGCATTTAAGGGACTCCACCCAAGAAGGATGACAGAATCATCACTTTTTGGGCAGTGAATATCATAGAGGACATTAGTGAGTAATGTATTCATGATTACATATTTTTTAGGAATGTACACACGGTAAACTCTCATTGTTCTTGATAAAGACTAGCAACAATTCAAATGTAAGAAGGCAGCAAAAGCTAAGTATTTACTATTTCGACAAGAAATTAGTCGTCTTGGCTTAGAAATCCGCAAAAGAGTTTACAAATTTAAATAATATAACTGGCATTTGTGTTCGCCTAAAATTCGAAAATGTTAATTATTCATTGGAAATCAATCATGCTGATACACCGACCTCAAACACCTCAACCAGGCTTTGGTTCTGTTACATTATTACAAAAATTCACCCCCATTTCAAAATCCTGGTTCCGTGCCTCACGCGTGGTAAGTCTGCAATGTTAGCCAGTTACAAGGAGGATTCATACCATTCCTGGATCCATCCTTAGTAAATATGCACAAAATATCAAGAAAGAACTGAATGACTAAGAATGTCACTCACCTTTAGGTCTAGCTACCCGTCACAGCAAAATAATAATACTCTACAGCAATGAAGTAAACATTGTTTTATTTTCACGCAACTTGAAACTGGCTAAATAGACTAAACGTACTCACAAAAAGATCCTAGAAAACAAAATTTCCCAAACATTTTCCTTTCCTATTTCAACATACAGCTATTTCAATTAAGGTTGTCGGATAGAAGTTCTAAGCTTAAAGACAAGACCGAAAGGTAATATGGGTAGTTCTTGATTTATTTTCGGAGGCACGACAAGTAGGTTGGAAGAAAACACTGTAAACATTTGTCTGCGAGTTTTAAAAGAAAAAAACAAAAACTCGCACGATTCGTATTGTGTTCGAAACGTGCCTCTGTTTGACAGTGTTACTAGATTAAAAGCCTACTTATTGGAGAGATGCACAGAGGAACTTCAGCCAGCAGCAGATTGTAATTTTACTTTTGGTTACATCAGTGAAGGAAATAAGAAGTTTTCCATTGCTCCAGAAGTTCAACTTGCTGAGGTGCTGCTGTCCTTAGTGACATTGGGGAAGAAAAGAAAAGGTATAGTAATTTTATCCTGAATATCATCCCTGTCTCCTCAGGTTGCATACTCAGGAGAGTGTGTTATTCAAGAAGATGGCTGGAATTCAACCTTCTCTAATTCCGCTTGCGATGATCAGGAACTGGTTTTAAGCAATTTATTATTTTGTGTAGCTAACCCTGGACCCAGTTCTGATGACGAGGAAGAAGCGCCGTCAAGTTATGAAGCATGCCTGTCAAGGTTGCGACTGCATCATAAACTCCCAGAGTTTAAACTGCGTTGTTGGGCCAGAATGTTGGTAAGGAACTTTAAATTTCCCGCCCATCACTTCAAACATTCTCAGTGTGAGGAATGAGGGGTTTGATTATTTTTATCCCAATTTTACACTGTAAAGTTTGTAAGAATTATGTTTTTCATATTTTTCTTCAAATTGTTTTTACAACATCATGTGAATTAGCATTTAACTCACTTGAAACTCACTGACTCCACGTGCATACCCGTATGTTAATATTATGCCGCTTTTACAGTTTTTACCGAGTGGAAAAGTAAAAAAACCTATTCATGCAGTAGAGAAAAAAATCATTATGTTTGAGCCCCAGCGCTAGCTGTTAATCGTGTTTCATGGTAAAATTCTATTTTTTGTGTCAGGACCATTAATTTAAGTCAGGTAGCTGCGTTCAGCTATTAGGGAGCTAAGCAATGACAATGGTGACAACAATGAAAACGTCACAAAACAAAGGTTTCCAAAACAATAGTTTAGCACATGCGTTTTAATTTTGGTACATTCCTTTGCCGTCATCTGCAAAACAACGAGGTGAAATGACCAATTTCAAGGTTTTGTTGCGAACGTGAACACACGACGGCCAATTTTTCATTCAGATTTCTTAACTTGAGCGCCACTCCCCAATTTGGTTCTTGGGTAGTTCGCCGTCCCTGTAGAAGGTGAACGAGTTAAAATAATGGCGAAGTAGCACAAATAAAATAAAGTCATATTTTCAAGTGAAGTTTTCGTTGGTGTTGCCGTCGTCGCTGCTTAAGTTCCCTAATCCCTAAACACAGGAACTGAATACAGCTCTACTGGTGTTTTCTTGTACAGCTAAATGGAACTCATGACAATGAGGACGAACCCCCAGACTTGCCATTTTTTATGGGGAGGTCGAAAAAGGACAAAGACAAACCGTCAAGTTCAAGCGATCACGAATCTGTGCAATCCACAGATAGCGCTGAGAGTAAGGTACATAAAACAACTAAAATAGAGTAGGCGATGTTATTGAATTTGTGCACGTTAACATGTTTTATCAGACTTTCATGTGCTTCTGCGTTGTTTGTCTTTGTAGATGCGAATAGGAAGTACCATTTTACAACAGCTGAAAGACCTGAAAGCTTTGACTAGTGATGGAGTTCTTTCAAACGACGAGTTCCTTGCCCAAAAGGAAAAGCTTTTGAAAGAACTGAGTGATCTATGATTATTGTAATAAGAGAGTGTTAAAAGTTTCTTATATTAAAAATATTTCACGTGAATAACATAGTTTCTGACTTCTTCTTCTGTAACTTGAAGGAAAGCCTCTTCAATCATTAATTCTGGATCGCTACAGAACTGCCATGCTGCATCATTTTCTTTGATCCAATTTTTTACTTGAGCGAAAAGCTCTTCTAATGGCATAAAATCAGGGCTATACGGTGGCAAGAAGGTAACCAGAGCTCCAGTGGTGTGAATAGTGTCAATAGCATCCTGGGAGTGGTAAATTGCGGCATTATCTATGAGAGAGACAAAAACAAATTCGTGAACACAAACGGAAAATAACCCTGATTACCAATCTAGTAAGCATTTAAGAGAATCAATCAACACCAAGAAATGTGCCTTTTAGCTTGGGCAGTTCACCTAAGAAAAAATTAGACCTTGTGAATTAAAACATGGCTCACAGACTTTCCTCACCTAATACTACCACCGAATGGAAGCAGATTAGGACAGATTAGGCGATATTCAGGAACGTTGCAGCGTTGACATTTCCCTCGTAAATACCAAGGTCAATAATCCCCTCAGTGCAAAGGACAGAGATGGCAGTAATACGCGGACCCCAGTTCTACCTGAATTGTTTTACCACTGCTCTTTTTCCAATAAGGTTGCATCCAGAGGTTCGAGAAATTCTTTTGTCCTATCAACATGATACACCAATCAATTTTACAATTGGAATAACAAACGTAAGTTTCCTTAATTCTTTTAGTTCTTTCCTTTAGTAATCCGTCCTTCTACTCCAATGTTTCTTTTATGTTCACTTAAACGAGATGGAGGCTAACTCGATAACCTCGCGGTTTTATTAGCCTCCATACACAAATTATAGACCCGTGTCACCTTAGATTCTTATATATGTACTTTTTTTCGTGGTTTTTTTAATGTCAATATTGTAATTTCTCAGTCGGAAGTGTAAAATAAAGTTGAAGTTGAAGTTGAAAGAATGGAATGAATTTAAACCTAACAGGTCAAAGAAGAACTGAACACTTACGAATCTGCTTTCATCTATGAACACAAACATTTCAGAATTCAAGGCACAAACATCCGCGCGGAAGACCAGTCTTGCTTCTTCAGACCTTTGAAGGGCAATTTTGTTGAGCTGAGTATTGAATAGAGAAAATTCAGCTTAATTGTACGTTTCATAAGCCGTAAAAAATCGATTACAAAGCAGAAAAATTCAAACAAACCTTTTTTAGACTGAAACAGGTTCGTTTCAGATAATAGAAAATACTTCATAACACAAAATCTGATCCCGTTTCAGTATACCGGTACACATTGTGCGAGATTTCTGACAGTGTCTTTTCGGGGTGTTCAAGCACTGCTTCTATAATGAAAATTCCACATGTGGATGCATGGCCACGCTGTTTATTGGTCTTCCAATGGTATTTGCTTTCACTTCTCCAAAATTAAAGACTTTTAAGACATATCGTTCGATTGTTCTTGGTGACATCCTCAAAGCAGCCGCTACCTCATCTACTTGATATCCTCAAATTTCTCGCCATCATAGATCTTCACTGTACGGGCGAGGCATGGCTGATTCTGATGAATTTATTCAGAAAATCCCACATAACCTTGCAGTCTTGTCTTGTAGCTTTATGCTTTGATCCGACAACGTTAACTGAAATAGCTGTATAGCTCATTACCTTTGTCACAGAGCATAGGTTTTTTCAATAGAATGCTGGAATGCACAATTTCAAAGATTTTTAAAAATACCGCTTTTATGGCAAAACACTCCTACGAACTAGGGCAGGTTATTCCCCAAGACTATTAAAATGAAATTCAACAGAAACAGAATTAATTTTTAAAAAACCTTAAAGAGTTTGTATTGGTCTTCACTGGTATTAACTTTATTTTGATTCGCTATGTCTTGGAGTTCTAAAATAGATGTTTAAAAAATATCAGTATTTGCTTTTCTATAGCAATAAATTGCCAGCATTTAGGCTTGACCTTACTTTGTTTTGTCAAATCTAAAACTGTGTCATATTAACGACCACAAGAAGTAGTTTAATCACACCAGTTTTTGTTGAAATCAGTTATTTTCATTTTCGTGCTTCTGGTCGGCTCACTGTGACAAATGCACTGAATATAATTTTGAAATTGTAGAAAGGACAGTAGGAAATATTTTACGTATAGCCAAACAGTTATCCTTTTCGATGAGTACAGATTCTTTATTTCATAACTTCTGTCGGCTTTACCCCACAGTTTTGGCGTGCTCAATTTTCCAAACTATGATGCAAATTTTCTAAACAATGCCATTTTGTATACATCTAAGTTTGCATTGAGTTTACAATAAATTATAAACTGGAAACTTTTGCAGTGGTTCACTGTGAAGTAGGTACACCGTATGGTGGTTCACCATATTATGTTAGGTGTGCACCGTAGGGAGGGTGCACTACATGGTGGTTAGCCTTATGGTACTGTGTGGTAGGTGCACCGTGTGGTGGGTAACACTCCAAACCCTTCTCCATGTAGGTGTGAGTCCACATGCTGAAAGCAGGTATATTACACCATTTCCAAACCAAAGTGTGTTTTGGTTAATGTTGAATGGGTAACATGAAGGCACCTGAAAAAAGATCTGGCACTAATTGAGGATGGAGGGGAGAAGGGAGACGGATTTGGAAAAATTCTGGTTATGCCCCTGAATGCAACCTATTGAAAGTAGATGAGACCAATGCATGCTGGCACAGAGAATTGTAACATCATGTGATAAATATATGAGCTTGTTTCTTTTACTTTAAAATTCACGGACTTTTTTTGTAATGATTGCCAATGTATCCTTTCTTGTAGCTGACTTATGAATCAAATGGGAACAAAAGAAACCAAATGGATAGGCAGCATATGTGGTCCTTTCAGGAAAAAGTGACAATGTGAATATTTTCAAATGACTGTGGTGTACAAGAACAAAGCTCCCAACTCTGCTTGGGATTTAGAAAAGGGCAGTTCTGCATTGCAACTGGTTAATCCTTGATATCTTTGGTATTTCATATTATGAGTAGTGATCCTTATTTTAAAATTATTGTTAGTTCCGTGGGATGCCTGTGGCACCCACGGTATAAATTCGGTTGAGTTTCTTTTTCTTCGTATCCGCAAATTGCAATGTTTTTTTAAAGTTTCCCGTAACCCGTTTCCCGCGGGAAGTTATGTCACAATAAAGACGTGCCTTTTTCAACTACTGCATTCCTGGGTTTGAACCCGGAACCTTCGGGTCGAAGCGCGTGTGTTCTGCCTTTGCGTCACCAAGACATCTGGCTTTCCTGCCAGCCGAATTTGCGTTTGTAGCCCTCGGGCAATTTCCACGTAGCCACATCCACATCGAGGCAGACCGAGGCAGCCATATTGGCAAGGCGGATAATCGCTTTCGTATTGGTAAGGTATCATTGCTTTATTACTGTGCTTTTCCTTTGGAGCTCTTCAACATACAACGCACACATCAATCATTGTGGCCAAGGCCGTCTCACTAAAACATATTTTGGAGCTCCTTATTCGATCTAGACTTGAGGCTCGCTCGTACAGAACTGCAATACAAACCACGAAACAATCTTTTATTTCAAACCAGTGTGTTCACTTGTCAACTGATCGAAGAGTTCACTCATCCAGCGTGCCTTTGTCAAACACTTTATCTTAAAGTATCGTTCACATATGATATTCATTGATCACATAAATAAATCAGCTTATTTACAAATCGAGTCAAAGTAAGCTTACTCATATTTGTTGGTGACCAATTCAACTGAAACTAATACAAGCTCCATGTAGCTATGAGGGTTATAAGTTTACAGTTCATTCAACATAGCACAGTTGCCTTTTATCTAAAATCACAATGTTGTGTTTATTCTATGCTATGTTTTTACTGACAATTTTAAACCACCGTGTAAATAGTTTTGATGATAGGCTTCAAATCGTTGCTCACATTGTTTTCAACGTGTCGCCAATTAGATTTACAAATACAAGGGAAGATATTTGTCAAGAAGAATTCCTTATGCTTCACGTGGAGGCTTTAATCCTTACGTTATCTCAAACAAAGAAGCACATACTATTTATAGGAATATATACGACGATAAAGCCGGTAACAAGATACAAGACCACTACTATCAGTGAACAGTCACAACAGGAAGAAATGAACGAAGACATTTTATGAATTATTGCTTAACCCATCCAGGCAAATTCTCATGCCCAGTAGACTCATTTCTTGAACCTCTGGATAGCTACGAACCTACTTGAAGAAGGCATTCCCTCTTGCACCCTTTTCATAATAAATGGCGACAAAATTTATAATGTTGCATACTTCGTTTCCTGGTCGTTCAGTAAATTATGCTGGTCGCAACAAACCACTTAGCGCTGGTAAAAAGGTCGAAAGACTAGAAAAACTAGAAAAGACCGGGATTGAGGACACTGAGGTCAAGAATACAGACACAAATGTCAGAAATAAACAAATCTCATTTATGTCAGAGGCTAACACAAAAAATCACAATAGGACTCAACAACCTCATACGGTCTGATACTAACGTCGGGTAAGCGATAATAGATACGTTTCACAAGCCCTGACAGGGTACAGAGTAGTAAAAATTCGGTTGAGTTTCTTTTCTTTTTCTTCATCGTTTCCAGAAATTGCAATGTTTTTCTAAAGCTTCCTGTACCCTATTTCCCACGGGAAGTGTTTGCAATAATAAAAGACAACTCTCTTTATCAACTGCTGCGTTCCGACGTTTGAACCCGCACTCTTAAAAGAATGCAAAGAGATTGAAAGCACACAATGGATTCTGACTTTGATATCTTGTTCTCACATATTCCAAAATCACAACTGAAGAAATATAGTGCACAAATTAAGGCTATTTTACATTTTTGCTCTGCAGATGTAATCCCCACATACTCTCTGCAATTTAAGTGTAAGTTTGCATCAATTATGAACCTCACAAAAATAACTGTGGAAATGAATTTTGGCCGCTCAAACAATGCAGAACAATTTAAGCATGTGATGAGTAGACATTCTAATTGATTGTGAAAACTTTGCTGTCCTACAAACTAGACCACGTTTGTATTAATCGACTAACCTCCATGGCAGTTTACTGAAAGTGGTGAATTTGTGTAAGCTGATGGTGACCACGGTTAGCCATTCATAGGTCAATGCATCCCACGGTAAGGCCCCTAGGTGTCTTGTTTATGATAATTATTGAAACTTTCATGAACCCATCTTATTTAAAAATTATGAATTTGTAATTAATTCAACTTCCTGGGCCCGGTCCTGGTTGTTCAAAAGCTGATTAACACTAATGCAAGAGTAAAAGTTAATCAATGAGTTTTTTCTCTATCCCCAAATGTTGATTAACACTGATATTCTCCAAAATTTTAGATTGGAGGAAACGTGTCAATAAAAAAAAAAAAAAAAGCAGCATAAAGAAAATTTAACCCAAATGTTAAAATACTGAAACCAAAGCTTCCACTAATCCTGAATTAAGTTAATGGGCTTTTTAACAACCCTGATGGACTTTTAATAAAATCCAGACTGCAATAAAATCAGCAAATCTTTCCATTCCTGTGTAGTTTGGAGGACTAGCAAATGTGGTGTGCTTACTCCAGACATGGAAATAAAGGAAAACAGAGTAAGTGATTAGCAGCTGGCTTTCTCATTTATTTTTTTTATAATATAATATTTATTTTAGTTTTTAGTACCGATCATCAGCCACTATATTTTCATCCCTGTTCTCTGCTCTTAATATAAACATATCGTCATTTGCAATTTTTCCTAATTACTAGGCCTCTCAATTAAGGAAAAAGTTACTTTCATCAGCGCATTACACAGTACATCATTAGTCATGCATACTTGATTTTTTAAATGTTCCTCAGCTGAAAGGACTTGCCCAAGATCCCCTCATCCAGGAAGCTTGTTTGAGGTACTTTCAAGCTGGATTCAATCCTTTGCAAGGTAATGTTATTAATTATTTCATGTAAAACACCAGACTGTTATATATATTTACAGCTGTTTGTAATTTTTTGCTATTAAAGGTGTATTACATAACCATCATCATTTGTGCACACATTGATTTTTTCAACATTGATATGTTAAAGCTAAATAACATTAATTTTTTGGTCGTACTACTTGAGTGTTAATTATTGCTGTTAGCTCAACCAACAACTCAAAGAAGACAAGTGCACGCAAATGCAGACTTTCCTGCAGAATTGGCAGACTTCAGAGTTACAGACCTGAGAAAGATGGTCATTCAGGCCGTAATGATGAGTGATGGTAAGCTTGTACTAAATGAACCGTATGACGGCCGCATTTACTGTTACAAATGTTAATTTAGAACATATAAATTATATAAAATCATGTGAAAGCACTACTGCATCTTATTTCTTAATTGCTAATTTTTTACAGATTTGAACACCTTCAATTCATGCTAATTAGTTATTGCAGCATTGCCTTGATTTTTTTACCTTCATTTTTTACTAAAGAGATTACAGATTAGACACGGCATGGTTAAGAGGAAGCAGAGTTAATAACGTACCTTTAGTGGCTGTTCACATCAGCATCCATTTACAGGGTTCATACAGAAAATTACAACCTTTTTTCAAGGACTTTTCAAGGACCTTTCAAGGACTGAAGTTATTTTTCAAGGACCCTCGAATAAATGTAATGTTACTGGTTAAATAATAAACAAATATACTTTACTACTAATTTACTACTTTAAATGATATGCACCTTTTCAATTAACAGGACTTTAATGCCAGAAATCGGGCTCATCCTCGGTGTAAAAACCTGTGAAGCTCACAAGTGACTTAAACAAAGACAACAAAACACTATAAACAATAGCATACAGCAAAACAATACCTCGTCAGGTTTTTACATCGAGGCTGACCCAGAAATCGCTTGAGGCAATGGAATGTTCATTGACATGTCTTTCAAGAGTCCCAGTATCACCTTTTCCTGATTCACATTTCCAGTGGAAATGCTGCTCTGAACCTCACAAAATTTTTTCCTCAGGTATGGCTTCACAGTACTTGCTGTTTCATCTGTCCCTAAAGATGCCTGTTTCCTTCCTACCATGTGCGAATGTAGTGCACTCTCGCCATAGTGATAGTTTTGTTGCACACTATGCAAAACGCTTTCCACAAATCGCCTTTTACTTGCCTAACCATTTATATTCTTCCTTGATTAACCATTTGGGATTAAATGTGCACTTTCCGGGCATTTTTTTTAGCAAGTAGCCACTGACAACACAATTGCAACGTTTTGAAAAACTCTACAATTACCAGCTCCATGTGACATGGGCAAAAGCATCACAAATCATACACAACCACTGGTCAATTTGGTTTTGGCTCGCAGTTTACCTCACATTTCAGTTTTGCTTTGACACAAAAAGGAAGAAATACTCTAATATACACAAAGAAATTTATTCAACCCCTACAGATTTTATGTTGGAAAAAATCAAGGAATTTAAGGACTTTTCAAGACTGTGTGAACCCTGATTTACATTAACAACTGATCTCTTCTTGCATCAAATTTATTATTACTACATGCATTCTGATGTTTTGTGTAAGATGTCTCAACATATTCAGGTTTTTACTGTCTTACAACAGGAAGAACAAGGCCTAATTGGGGAAAGCAAGAGAGCAGACCTTGCTGGTGGCCTGGTAATGCTGTATTCACAGATATGAATGATAGCAAAAACTGAGCAGTGGCTGAATAGTCCCCAAATGGAAAAACTTTTCAAATTTTGGGAAAAACAATTTTTGGTAAGTTTAGACATAGAATGATTAATGTCACTTTGTTTTTTCCATATTTGCGGGCTATTTTAGTGGATTTTAAATTTTTTTTAAAGACATAGAATTGGTTACCATGGAAACTATTGTTTACGCATCTTTTTTGGTGAAAAAAAGCCTTTGTTTCACTGGAATTGTCGTAAAAGTTCTTGCAAGCGATTGAAGGCTTTTTAGAAGACTGGTGACTAGTTTTCAGAATACAAGGGACACTTAAAGGTGACATACACAGCGACATTTTCGTCAGTGGGCAATTTCATTGATTGTGCCATTATTCGACAACTAACTTGAGCAGAAATATGCCTCTGAAGAAGAAATTTCGTGGTGTTAAACGAAAGGAAAGGAGATTCGTTCAAAATCAATACACGAAGAAGGAAAGTGCAGCAAAAAAAGTTGCTCTAGATCGAGAAAAAGCAAGCGAAAGTACATGTAGCAGAGAATCAGAGTGTGACAAAGACCACGTGGAAACTGCCAAGCACCAAAATAAGAAGTGTTGCACAACTATTGTAATTAGCACCTCAACATTTGCACCTTCGTTATTCGCACCCACCAATCGCAATACATTTAATTATCACATTAGCATCAGAACATAACGCCTATATAAATCGGTCGATAAGCTTCTTAAATATTCTACTTGTGAGTACAAAATGTAACGGTCAACATGGTGGCAGCGTGGCTTGTTTTTGAACTTTACAGCTAAGGAGATTCAAATCGGTGACTGATATGACTTCAAACACTCCCTTCCCACTTTTAAAAACAACGGGGGAAGACAAGCACGACTTGGAAGTTTAGGTCGAAGACCTAATCAATTACTGCAGTATGCAAAACTGGTTCGATCCTTCCAAGGACACAGAGGCAGCGAAGTGGACGAAACCAGAGAAAGCGATGGCATGTCTTCAAGCATCTCTATCCCCTGCAGCCAGAGTAGTCTACAAGTACAGTTTGGGATTATCTGAACAGGATCAGAGTAAACCGCATATGTGACCCTCCATATGACTTTGAAGCTAAAGGTGATAGCACGCTCACAACACACTCACACAACACGCCTTGTGTGTCCTGAAGACATAGATATGCGCATATATAATTGCGAAAACAAAGGAGGACACACTTGCTTTGTTTTGGAAGAGTTTAACACGCTAGTTCCTTTGTTTTTTTCAGCGTGCTTGATGTCACGCTTAGTGTGCAAAAGATCGCACGCCAAGTGTGCAGCTGAACACGCTAAAATTCGCCAGGAGGTAAAACGAAGTAGTCAAAAACTTGTTTAGTATCAAGAAATGTTTATTTCAATTTTGTTCTATTGACAACAATGCGATGGAGGACATATGGATGAATTGATAGACCGTAATTGAACCCACTGAACAAATAACCGGGCGCACGAAATAAAAAAAAATGGGACTTTATGCGTTCCTCGTGGTGGTGTTGGATTTTGGCGTACAAACGCTTTCCCAAAACGTTCAAACGGATGTGCAATAAACGGACTCTAACCGTTTAATCAACAAGACCGATAATTAAACGGACAGTCACTTTCTCGAACCGTATCGGTAACAATGAAACATGAATTCTACTGCCTGCAGTTTTGTTGACAGACTTTGGGACAAAAACATTTTATTCATAAACGGTAGAATGGTGAAAACACCCTTGGAAACTTTACAAGAATAGCAGTACTTTAAGTGTTTGATGTGGCAAACTTCCGAGCGATAAGCTTAATTCTACGTACGACTGGGAATGATGTCTGGTGCAGTTGTTTTAACTCGTAAATTAAATTTTGCAGCAACGACATTTCGTACAGAGTCTAACAAGATCTCGTTCAAGCGAAAAATCGCCATAACGATATTTAATTGAGTCAAACGAGAATATCGTTGTAGGATTCACAGCAACGAAACCAAAATAAAATACATTGTCACGCCGTTCACGTGTTTGTTTACATTTTCGCGCGATAGCGGGAAGTGTTTTCCTGGTTTTTGGATGCAAATATCTGCGGTAAAATTGTTTATGAGTTGATGCTGAATATTTTAATGAACGTAGCTATTTTCTAGCTTCAATTACAATCATAAAATACTTTTCCAAAAGTATTGGTTGTATTTAACGAATAAATAGGCTTTTGATCTTAGTTCATTGATCACATGCTTTCCTATGATAAGAATCTGACCGGTAAACTGTGTGACTGTGAAACTGAAACAAAAATCCTCTACTCCAGTAAAAAAAAAAAGATAATTCTCGTTCTAGGAAAGATATTTGGATGCTTCTGGTGCCTATTTAAAGCTAAAAAAGAGCTCCGTTCAGAAAACATATTTATTATAACGCGCAGAGAACTTTAGAGGTAGAAAACTGTTGAAAAAAACTCTTGCGGTAGCACGCCCAACATGTGAAAATTATCCCGACACTGTCGCGTATGCAAATGTGGCAAGAAAGATTATATTTTTGTGAAAAAATCAAAACTCTGTCTAATAACATTTCTCTTTCGTTTTGTTATTGACTGCTATAGTTTCCATTAAATTATGCCAGCGTATGAGTGCGATTTTACATCCAAAAACATTTCTTGCTATCACGCGAAAATGTAAACAAACTGCCTGTAAAACTGATACTATAGAAAAAAAAATCATAACTCCCGTTCTAGAAAAGATATTTGGATGCTTCTGGTGTCTATTTGAAGCTAAAAAAGAGCTCCGTTCACAAAACATATTTGTTATAACGCGCAGAGAACTTTAGAGGTAGAAAACTGTTTAAAAAAAACTCTTGCGGATAGTGCGTCCAATGTGTCAAAATTATCCCGACGCTGGGTAAGTAACAATACTCATCGATATGACTTTCTGACACTCTTGACGCAAAACACACTCTAGCTAAACTTTGCGTGCGATCTTGCACACTTAAGTGCATGCACCGGTAGTGTGTTGTGTCATTTTGCACACTATGGTTTGTTTTCAAAGGTTAACACGCTTTTTTGTTCGACTGCTTTCACTACGTTGTTCGAATGGTCACGCTCTATTGTTTCAAGTGTGTCCTATGAAACAAAAGAATTTGCTAATGAAGTGTGCTCCTGGACACACATTAAGTGTGCTAAAACCTATTTCTTTTGTTGTAAAATGGAGGTGTGTTGTGAGCGTGCTATCACCTTTAGCATCAAAGTCATATGGAGGGTCACATATGGTTATCAACGCTAGCATCGGGGTCTTGGGGGAAAGGCAGAAATTCCTTTCTTTGTTGCAAAATGAAGAGGAATCCATTGCGTCTTGGGAGACAAGGATTCGCCATCAAGCTGCCCAGTGTGAATATGAAAATTT
>OX419338.1:17744029-17799029 GCA_948470475.1 Galaxea fascicularis
TGGTGTACTACAAGTCAACAAAACTGATATGTGCTTTTATCAAGTACAACAGCAAATGTACATTGTCCAAAGACTTTAAGGAATCCTTGCAATCCTTAAACGTAATGGAGAACTGTTTTGCAGAGAAATTTCCTTTGAGCAGGAATGGTAGAAGGAGAAACATAAGAATATTGACGAATTTTATAAATATACCATATATCAGTTAGCTTACCCAGGCTCGGAGATGGCCTATCTAGAAAACGTTTTAACTGATTGCAACTGCATGCACAGTGAGGGAGAATGCCAGCACTATTTCTTTGGGTATGGTAATTGACAAATGAATTAAAAAAAGACATTAGTTCAAAAGGAACTGAATCTCTGAAATGGAAATTCCACAATACTGCATCCTCACCTTTAATCCTTAACAATAAGGTTTTGTATGTTAAGATTTAAACATTTGCCACTAAATAATACACTGTTCAGATTTCCTTTGTCGTTTTGGAGGAATGAAAAGAGTTACCTTCTTTCTTGCCAGGAAATCCTGAATGTCAAATCCACTATCAGCCATAATCAAATCATTTTCATTCAGCAAGTCAACAACAAAAAAACTATATATGTTGTGCTGTGTAGCACTATAACCAAGTGTAAATTAAAGTGCTAAGAGAAGCCTATGAAAAACCCACTGGGGGTTAGCCCTAGTAAAGGGTATCAGAGAACCACACAAGGCAAAGAAAAAATTCTTATGACCTCGGTGGGAATCGAACCCGCACCCAAGAAAAAAACTGCCGATTACAATCTCCCTCTCAGATATACTTTCCCCATGTAAGCTACTTACAAATGTAATCCAAACATTTGGGAAATTCCTACAAGACCTGTGTGTGGGACTGAAATTCAGAATAAAGTTCACTTTGTTTCTCAAGATCGTGGGGGCTTTCACACGTTATTTCTGTGCAGTCTATTATGCATCATATGTTTTCAAATTCCCCCTTAAAAACTTCAGGTAGATGCTGTTTAATCTGCTCTTTAGAAGAGCATATGGGCAAGCTCCCTAACATCAAATAGAGGTAATTAGCCCACGTTATAACTATATCTGAAATACTGAACCTAACCGCAAGGTCATGCTCAAATAACCCAATTCTTAAACGAGCTAAAAAAGGCCACAACTCATCAATTGGTTGCAACTTTCTGGTACAACCAACATTACTTCCAGGAAACCTCTTTTCTTTCCCTGCCATAAATGGAAGTTGATCTTCAAAATTAATAGAATCAGTATTATCATGTACGTACTGTATTTGCACCTGTATAAGCCGCACATGTTTTTCCAAAAAAGTCAGGGCAAAATGAGGGTGCAGCCTATACATGGACTAACTAAAAAGTTCATAAGTAAAATTCAAAATCCCCTTGCGAATTTGTGACATTTGTCGTCTTGTGCCGCGTTGATGTGTCACACTCAGCTCAAACATGCATCTTATAGTGGCAATAAAACTTTCTCAACACACTTTTGGTTCTTGTAATACATATAATCAGAAGCATAAGCTTCTGATATAATACATAAGATCTTGTTTCCAGTAGTTAAAATACAAACATACAACAGTTGTCTGTTCAGTAATGCTGTGAAATGGCTTAGAGCGATCGATGCACTTACTTGTGAATTATCCTTGACCATGTTTGTTTTCATGTCAATATTGCTTTTTTTTCAGTAGCAAGTGGTCTCAGTTCTACTACTCACAGGCAAGCACTTCTCTCATACTTGGCTGGCCCAGAAGTGGAGACCATTTTCGATAACCTTCCCAACACAGGCGAAAGTAAAGACTTTGAAAAAGCCGTCAAGAAGCTTACTGAGTACTTTTCACCCAAAAAGAACATCACGTACGAAACACATGTTTTTCAGCAGGCACAACAACGAGAAGATGAGACATTGGATCAATCTCGCATGCATCTGTGGGAACTTGCATGGAATTGAGAATTTGGTGACATCGACAAGGAAATTATAATCCAGCAAGTGGAGAAATGTACATCTACTAGAGTTAAATGCAAAGCACTCCAAGAGGACATCTCTCTTGAGGATTTATTGAAATATGGCCACACTATCGAAATGTCCAATCAGCAAATTGTGCAATTCGAAAGCCTTCACCAATCTGGATTCACCTAAGAGTTTTTTTTTGTGGTGGTGACTTTCCCTGCCTCAAGGAAAACATATGGTCATTGTAGAAAACGGGGTCATTTCGCTCAAATCTGCAAAATGAAATCTGATGCGTCACGGAATCTTCCAAAGTCCCAAATGCCACAGCAAGCTACAAGTCATGGAATTCGGTCAACACAGTGAATGCCCCTGATTCCAGTGTTCACCAAACCAGTGTATCGTTAAGTGACAGCAATGACGATGAATTCGTCTTTGCTGTTGAGGGGACCACAACATCACCCAAGATACAGCCAATTGCCAAGGTTGCAATAGCGGGTGTTCCAGTATGCATTTTGGTGGATTCTGGGGGCATCGTTGAACATGCTAGACCCGTCAGCAAATGAGGCTTTTCTGCAAAAGAAACAGACTCCCTTGGCACTGACGAAGACCCGCATACATGCTTTTGGTGCTCCAAAACCGCTGCGTTTGCGAGGGAAATTTCAAGCGGCAGTGGAGTCGGCAAACAAAGTCACTCTCAGCACGTTTTACATTAATGATCAACCAACGGGTTCTTTATTGAGTTATGAAACTTCCCATATTACAGTTACAATTAAATTCCATTTCTGCAAGTGCTAATAATCCTCAGCCTCAAGCCACAATGACAGCAACTGGATATCACTTTGATCAATCTCCCCAACGGTTGGTCCGCTGCCAATCGTGAATGCCCCTGCACACGAATTTGAAACTCTGTGGACAGTCATTCTAAGATGCAAAGCAATGACGAGGCTTAGGAATGGGAAATACACAGTAGTTACAATGGATGAAGGTTTGTACAACAAAGCAAAGATGCTACAATGGGCAAAAATGGAAGAATTCAAGAGTGTCATTGTCGTACTGGGAGGTTTCCACACCCAAATGACATTTACCAGAGTAATTGGAAAGTAGTTATAGTCATCAGAAATCTCAGACATATGGGCGGAAAGCGAGGTGTTTGGAGAAACTACTGCTGAGAACATTCTCAAAGGAAAGCTTTGGAATCGAGTGGTGTGAGCCCACAAGTTAAGTTATGGCCTATTTTGACATCATGGGCTAACGATAATGGGAAAGATGACGCACTGGCTGATCTTTCATCGCGATTGGCTTCTCATTTTGACAAGAACTCTGGGATGGGTACACCACTCTCATCGACGAAGTTGGGCAAGTGACAGATATTGTCAAGGAATTTGATAGAATTTATCAAGATGATTTGACATACTGCTACTGGAGGCAGTACATGCACATGGTCTCTATCTTGCTGAGGTTCACGCGGGCCATCTGAGAGGGAGATTGGGAACTCTATCTGTCGTCATTTTCAGAGATGCTTCCGTGGTTTGCCGCTTTCGATCATGTCAATTAGACAATATGGGAAATAGTTTTTCTGGCAGACATGAAGCGGTTACCATGCACAGCTCCAGAGGTGTACCAGGGGTTCCAGCATGGTGACTTTGTTACAAAGGAGACAAAAAATGCATTCAACTAGATTGCTGACGACCAAGCTCTTGAGCACATTAATAAATCTGGCAAAGTGGCAGGAGGACTCGTAGGAATTACATGCACAGAATCTGCAAGGGATCATTGGTGTCTAACCTATAATGAGCGAGCAAAGCTTTCTGACGACACAGGAGAGATGTTTGGCATTGGAACCGCAAAGGATGGTGTTGGTCATAAAGATCTAGGAAAGGCCAGAGTTCAACGAGATGAAGACGACGTTCAAAGGCTAATGTCACATTTCAGAACGTATGATGTATTTAGTACAGCTGTAAAACAGAGATCTTAGTTGTAGTCACAACTGGAGATGTTGCAAGTGAAGAGATTAAGCAAGATTTGCTGCGAGCAGAAGAGATCGGAAAGACCATCGTGAATGAGTTTGTTCAAGTCAGGTTAATTAAGAAAGAAGTAAAGTTTCATGACAGTTTAAAGCAGCAGAAGTTGAAGACCTTCGAAACTTTGTATTACGTGCCAGTCTCACTGGATAAAGATAAAACTGTTGGCATTAAGGCAGACAGAGATCTGTTGAGACGAGTGGTAGTTGCCCTAGAATCTGGCCGTGAAGTTGATGTCGACACTCTTTTACAACGAGAACTTTCCCCTGTTCCACTATCGATAGCCACACTCGATGGATGCCTGAGACTAGAATCAAGCAACTCTGATCTTGGCAATATCTTACAGAAGAATGTGAATCAAAGTCAGCCACCCATTAGCCACCATAAGACGTGTACTATTATCGATGGCAAGGCAGCCGTTCAGTCCCTAGGAAATACATGTACCACAGGTGCAAAGTCATTCTGAGAGTAGAGTGATAATTTCACTGCGTTTGTTGTTTCTCACTTTTCGGACAAATGCACAAGGGCAAATGTGGTTTTCGACCCATACCTTCCAAATTGTATATCCATATCAACTCTCTTGGTTCCAGTCTCTTTCTGACAAAAACGAGGTATCCCCATTTACAACCCTTTAACGTGGGACAGAAGGTCCTGCTCGAAACAGACATGGTTCTAATATTGTCTTAACTCTCCTCATTAGATTGCTGGGGGTGGATGATACTTGGTTAAGACAAAAACTGGGAGTTTCATTTCTAATTAAGACAGGACCAGCCGCAAAACTGTTGGCATGGCAACAGCGCCACAAGTGTCATTTTGTTTCTTTTGCGGTGTACATTTCTGGTGCCAAGTTTGAAGATCACTGCTCCGATATTTCTAGAGATATTCTTGATTCAGTATTTTAACATTTCAGTTACACAGTTTATGACATCATCACTTTCCTAATTTGCATAACACAAAAACTTTAATATCTCTAGAACGAAAAAAGATATTCCAAAAAGGAAAACGACATTCTTCTGTATTTTGGAAAGCCTTTCAAATGAACAGCAATTATTTTTCATTTCATAGGCACTTTAACGTGTTGCGCCGTGACACAGATGTTCTCGTTCTCCTTCTGGCGCACAGACAAGATCTCTGTCAAGAAATTTGGATGTTCTTCAGTACATCCCGAACAAAGAGATACATTCCAGTCCAAAAGATCTCATTGCCCGAGGAGAAGAGGAAGTTGCTGCTAGCCTTCCATACCATCACTGGTTGTGATACAACCAGCCAGTTTGTGGGTATCGGTAAGCAATCAGCCTTGAAAATCTTCGACGGTTCATTGAAGCTCATCAAACCTCTAGGCGAACATTGTCCACCAGGGGAAAGCGTCTTGGCCGATGCTGCAGCATTTGTCTGCCGGCTGTACAACCGTGGGACAGACGGAGTAGATATCAATGAAGAGAGAGCAGCAGCATTTTGCAAGGTAAAGAAGACCCTTGATTCTCTTCCTCCGATGAAGGATGCTTTGCAACTTCATATACAGTGTGCGAACTTCCAGTGCATGACATGGAAAAAAGCGAAAGAGCCACGACCATCCCTGTCTAGTCCAGAAGAGAATGGGTGGTTTTACAAGGAAGGAGTTCTTAAGCCAAAGCTAATGAATCAAGAGGAATTATCAGCATTCTGTGGATGTTCGAGCAGTAATAGCTGTATCCACCACCGATGTACCTGTTTTCAGATGTCTCTTGGATGCTCCAAGGGTTGCAGGTGTGGAGACGTGTGTAGAAACACAAGACACATTTCACTGGACGAAGAAGAGGTGTAAAGTGCTGTCAGCAGCCGACATTGTAGCAACAGCAGATTTTTGTTACTTTCTATTTCATGATCAAATTATGGACACAAGTGAGAAACTTGGAATAATTATACATTGCCCACATGAAATAAATTCCTTGGCATGCAAGGAATAAACGTGTTTGGGAGGGACTCTCACAGACTAGCCTTTCCCTTTTTGCCTGCACCATGATAATCATTTGGCCTTGTTTTTATGAAAGACTTTGTAAACAAGCAAGTTATCAAGAAATAGAAAAAAATCGATGACTAAAAAAACTGTGCTTTTTGATGTATTTAATTGTAAAAGAGTCTGAACTGTTTGCAAAACCTTGCCCACAAACATGACAGGCGACTAGCGTGAAGTACTCGCATGCCCATTCTTTTAGCATGATTATCAATGTAAGCCAGGGTGAAAAGTTTTCTACAGTAATTTTACGATATTTCTATTGGTTAGCTAGCGTTTGTCATAGCTTGATTAAATATCTTGGATTAGCCTCGTTTTCATGGTTCAGGAGCAGATATGGTCACGTGATCATTCTAATCCCATAGCATTGAAAGTATAAAACACTTTGTTATATCATATGAAACAGGTGTCAGAATAATACTGGAGTGTCAAAATAGTTTTGGAGCCCAGGATAATATTCGTATAATATGCCATTGAACGGGTATTATACGTACAATCCGAGTCAAACCAGTATAATAACCGTACAATGCGGTCTTGTACGGTTATTATGCTGGAAAGTTGCCACTTACGGTTATTATGCGTGCAAGTTACGATTAATAACCTGGAAAAGTAAGGTTAATATTCGTATGTGGCGTCATGTCAGATTATTATTCGTACATTCATCAAATTTTGTGAAGACGAAATTGTTCGGTCTCCGGCCGCCATTATGGGAAAAAATGTTGAGGGTTGAAACCGCAAATCTGCTTGACATTTCTTTTTTAAGATAATTGCGCTGAAGTCACTTTGCCCAGAACTTTTTATAAAGCGAATCTAAGACAGAAATGGTTATCTTAAAGAAGCGCCATTTGGAAAAGTTTGCTCATCGCAATGATGGATGCGAAGCCATACTGGAACGATCGAGTTCAGATATTTTATTTCTAGGGGGTGCTTTATTACACGCTAAAAAATTGGCGTCAAGGACGCCGAGCAAAAACACATGAAGGACTGAAGACTTGAAGGCTTTTATGTAGCTTTAAGCCGACCTTTATTCATGCTAAAAAAGCAGCTAAATCGATATGAAAGAATACTCCATTTTGTACACTATGAAATTGACAGGAGTCAACCTGCATGAACCGGCAATCACAAACGATCCACAGTCGACTTGATATCCCAAATATATTTGCAAGATTTCCACAATGTCTTTGTGCAAGTACAACTGCTAGGTGGAAAAGCAGAAACACATAGCATTACGAAAGGCCTTTCCCTTTGAAATGGAGGGTTTTTTCCGCAAGATGGAATTTGCTTGGGAATATGGAAAAGCAGTCAATCAAAAATGTGCGCGTTTTAGCGGAAAGTTTGTAATCACGATCGAGAAACTGTATCAATCAAGTTTATATGCCTGTGAATAAAGGCTTCAATCCATTCAGTTTAAAACCTAGAATTTAATGATTAGCAGAAAGACAAATGGTCTCTATTGACGAATTTATTGTTGTTGAAGCTCAACAACCTAAAACACAAATCGCTTTAAAGAAGACGAAATGCGAAATGACTTTTCAACGCTCCTCAGAAAAACTTCCTTAGTTAAACGCATTTCAGCTTCCAGCTTAACAACTGGACAAGAAAATTGTCCCACTTCTCGGTGGGAACAGATTTGCAATTATACATGTAAGCTCCAAAGCTGATGCAAAAACAAATTGTTCCTTCAAAAGCACAAAACAAACAGCGCGCCGTGTCATTGCACAATGCTAAAATAAACCTACATGGCACTTAACTTTAATTGACTCAATTAAAAGCTGAAAAATTTGCTTTGTCACAGGAAGGGTTGATGACTTTACGGCTTTTATGTAGCCTTTAGCCGACTACTATTTATGCTGAAAAAATCCACTAAATCAACATGAAAGAATTCTCTATTTCACACAACGAAATTGACACCAGACCGTGACAGAAACGATTGATTAGTCTCCCAAAACAGGGGTCTATCTAATTGTAGAGTGTTCTTTATGGTTATTAAATCTGGTTTGTCGATACTTTACAATTATTAATCTTAAAGAACGTGTTTTGCGATTAATAATCGTGCACTTTAAAGTTAATAATCGTAAAATTCACGATTATTAAGCGTGTTCAGGAGATTCCACAGTTATAATAATCGTAGAACGCACGATTATTAATCGCGTCTGACACGCAAACACGATTAATAATCGCAAGTAATACCAATCTCATCATAACAAACAGTGGAAAACATTTTGCCTGTGGCTCAGCATCATTACGAGGAATATTTCAAAGTAAAGTACTACTCTCCACGCAGCTCGCTTTTATATAAATATTACAAAAGTGAACCCTTACTTTGGGAGGATTAAATTTTCCTTGAGTGATTAGTTGTGTACGTTAGCTAGAGCTCTGTGGGTTCATGCAGTCAGATTGTACAGAAAGCGAAAACGGCCAACAGTCCGATACTTTCATGCATCAAGGAACGCTGTTGAAAAAAATCGGACACTATGAAAGCCGTCTTACATGTGTGTTTAAATTAAACCCTATAATCCACAGCAGATGATGAAACGTAATTTTTTTTTTATTTCTTTTTATTCACGAACAATAAACATACAGTGACTTGTAAACACATGCAGGCATATTCGATCAGATAGCTTTCATCCTAAACTCGCTGTATGGTTATTAATCGCGAATTAAGTCTTCCTGCGATTAATTATCGCATACTTTAAAGCTAGTAATCGTAAAATTCACAATTATCATCCGTGTTCAGCAGATTCTACAGGTAAAAATCATCATGGAAGTTGTTGTCAATCGCGTCTAACAGGTCAGCAAGCTGAGCTGGCTTTCAAATACCTTTCGAAGTATCCGGCATCTTTTATAATAAATTGTTTTTTCATTTAAAAGAAATCCAGTGGATTAAATAAATGTTGAAATGACACTAATAATTAACAAGATGCCTGTAGGCGTTTACGCGGGATGTGTTTGTCAATATTACAGTGACACTAAATTTGAATGGTTGCCCCTGCACAGACAGAATCTTTTCTGATTAAATATTAAGTTTACTCAGGTAAGCCTCCATTTACTGCTGAAAAGCAAAGGCGTTTAATTTTTGCCTCGAGTAAAACTACGCGAAAGCAAAGCAAGCGAACTGCGAGTCTCTTGTATAGCTAATTTATTGACTCGAATTTCACTGATCGGACTGATAAAAGTTATTTGGAAACACACGACGAATCAGGCATTGAAGCATATAAAGGCACGGTAAAAATTCACATCTCACAGAGCAACCACATCCAAACCTGTAATGTTTTGCAAGGTGGATTCCCAGTCTAAGAGCTCAAACGAACTTTGCTCTTGATCACAAAACCACACTAACTGATCTGTCCTCAAAGAGGGATTTCTTCATTATGAACAAACTGATCTCCACCGTTGAGGCTGCCGAGTGTTTCTTACAACTTATTCTTTTGATTTACAGCTTTAAAGAGCAGTGTCTTCCTTCTGAGACTGGCAAACTACTATCTTGTAAATTCACGCCTCATACACAAGGAAGCCATTTTTCTCACGCCAGCCTTTCTGTAGTTTCCACCTTGACCTGGCACGTGATTCCAGGATGATGAAAAGCCAATGAAATCGGACGATTTTCTTGAGAGCCAATGAAATCACAGCATTCTCTCGAGACTTCTCGCGGGGAACGGGAAACTTTAAAAAAACATTGCAATTTGTGGCTACGATGAAAACGAAATTCAACCGAAACCTTAACGCAGTGCTCACCCCGCTAACTAACTGGTACGTGAGCGATAGAAGTCATCGGTATCAAGCTTGTTCATGTCGTTGAGTACATTGAGTAGACGCACCGCCAAGTTTTATGTTTTACAAACTGCAAACACGGTCTATTGAATGTCGGAATATCCTTGATACAATTTTACAATAATCGCCGAGTCATGGTATTGCAATTGGAAAATACATCTAAAGGAAAAGACAGAATAATAATCGTGGAAGTTGTTGTGCGATTAATAATCGCGTCTGACAGGTCAGCAAACTGAGCTTGCTTTCAAATACCTTGCCCAGTATCCTGCATGTCGAATCTTTTATAATAAATCCAGTGGATTAAATAAATGTTTACATGACATTGATAATTAATTAACTGGTACATGAGCGATAGAAGTCATCAGTATCAAGGTTGTTCATGTGGTTGAGTACAGTACTGTGAGTAGACACGCTGCCAAGTTTTAAGTTTTGCAAACTGCAAACACGGTCCATTGAATATCGGAATATCCTTGTTACAATTTTACAATAATTGCCGAGTCATGGTATTGCCATTGGAAAATAGATCTAAAGGAAAATACGTCCAGGAGGAGACAAGCTTACTTTACGTGAAAACCGCGAGAATGCACCATGCAAATTAATCGCAATGCCGTCATGCAACTGCATGTCAGAATCGGCCGAAAAAACCAGCCGCAAAAATCTGGTGAAAATCTGAGCACGTCAGATTTTTTTTTCTTTTAATAATAAAAGAAGGTCGTCTCAAAACACTGTATAGGACGGATAAAGTCTCAACTCGTACATGTTTCAGTAGTCTGCGAAGCAAAAGTGCAGTTGTTCAAAGTCATCCTGTTCAGCCACTCGTCATTTGTTTGTTTCCAGAAAAGAAAAATCTATTAAGAAGCTGCTCACACCGATGAAGCTTTCGTGGAAAAGGTTGCAAAGGGTACACATTTTTTCACTTGTTTTTTCAGGGCACTTGGCTGTGACTACCTTGTCAGTTGTCTGAATGTCTTTGGTGCCAAACTTTTCATCACGCAGGAAAAATCGTCAAAAGAGAATATTCAATGGGTATTTCCATGCAATTGATCTCTGTTCTCAACATCAACATGAACGTAATTGATAGTCAGATCAGGTAATCACCTTTCCAAAAATTAAGTCTAAGGGCTTACCTCTGTCACCCCTGATGAAGGGGCCGAAAAAAAGAAAGCATCACCACCACGTTATTAAGCTTATCATGTACGCCTCGAAACTCGTTTCCAAAGTCGTCGGAACACAGCTCTTTAAAGTTATTCTTCGACAACCCTCAGTGAGTTCCGTTTATTTGATAGCTATCAACGATCAATCTGTCTTCACTGCTTTACGTTTGCAACTCTTGCAATCCTGAGGCCAGTGAGTAGCAGTCTCTAGCTGTCCTTTGGAACTTGTAAATAGGGCGGATCATTATTATCAAAAGTGGATTCAAAGTTCGTTCTTGTGTCATAATAACTTCCTGGCGGAAAATTCAGCCTGGAAGTGCCATGGACTCGCTGTGTAACATACACTGGGCACATGTCAGCCTCGAAAAGAAAAAAAAATTGAGGGAGAACTTATTATTTTTATATTGGTATTTCAGCACCGTTTCGAATGGTTGTTGTTCGGCTTGATATCAACTTCCAGTCTCTGGTAAATCAATTTCTTCCCTGCCGAGGTCACAAACAAGAACTTCTTACTGAGCGCGAATAAACCAGCCGCGAATGGTTTCGTAAAATCAAGACAAGTCCAGCTTGGTGTCAAAATTTACCCAATCACAGAGCTGGTTGTCAGAGCTCAGTCTCCGCCCAGGTGTTTTAAACAGTAGTAAACACCCTGTGAAAATCCGCTTTGTGGAGAGAAGGCTCAAACATCAGTTGAAACGTCGGTGAAACATGTGTAGTCCTTCGTCGACTTAAGAGGCAACGTGAGTGGTATTAAGCTTGTAAAAGTCATAAAGGGCATGAATCAAACTACGCGAGCTAGGGTCCATTTAAGTCTATTCCAGTTAAGCACCGAAAACCAAATTTTTTTTTATAATCCATTTCAAAATTCCGAAATGATGTGGTTTGTTTGACCAGATTATTCTCTGGTAAATACCCACACGCGACAGTCAATGTAAACGGCATTTGCAAAGGATTTCGTGTTCTCACCCCTAAAATCTATCCCTTAAAAGTTATCATGCAGTCAAAATGAACAACCAGAAGCAGGTTTTCGGCCCCGGGGGGGTACTCCCTTATTTGGGCTATATGGGGACGTGCTGCTGGATAGGGTATGGTTTTTTGGCCTCGCTGTCCTAAACAGGGTATGCAATTTGACTTGCCTCTGTCCTAAACAGGTTAAAACCTGTCCTAAACAGGGTATGGTATTAGTCTCTTTCTTTTCTTAGCTTGCCACCAGGGGTCTGAGAGAAGTTGAAAGAACATGCGATTGAGCGGCAGACAAGCGACGTGTTTACAATTACGTTTTTGTGATTATACAATGCTTATGTTAGAATAATTACAACGTGAATCACAAGTAAAGAAAAACAGTTCTTTTTGTTTCATTATGCAGTAATTGAAGAGAAATCATTCCTCTTCGATTTGCTCTTTAAAAAACACTTTGCTACGCTAATTTAGACGGAGCTGAATGCTTTTTGGCTTTTTGTTTAGTTCAAGTGAAGAGACGAAACAACTGGGTTTTAGAGGCATCGAGCATGATTTCTCTCATTCTGTTTAATGGTTTATTGAACAGTTTAAATTCATATAAACCAGAGAGTGTGCATTTTGTAACTTGTCCTAAACAGGGTCGTGAAATGGAGGCTGTTGTCCCACACAGGGTAGGGTATTAAAGGTATTTTTGTCCTAAACAGGGTCAGGATTTCAAACCCCCAGCGGCACTCCTATACCCAAACATGGGTCAAGTACCCCCCCCCCGGGTTTTCGGAGTCAGCAAGAATGAGCACCCTCGGCAAACCGACTGATCAGCAAACCCTTGTTTTACTGCAATTTTGATTCGGCGTAATATCGTAACCCAGATCTTTTGACTGTGGGAGTTCTGGTAGCCACATGAGATACCGCAGCAAACCACTGATTGTTTTACCGGGATTTTCATAATTTTTTGGAATCTCATCTTTAACCGTGTGTGTTTTCACAATCTTGAACGATCCGTTTCTTTAGAGTGTTTCTGGTTCAGTCGCCGATTGAGTGCATTAACAATATTTTTCTTTACTTTTGATTTTCAGGATTTGCTCAGGAGGCAATAGTCCTCTCAGGCAAACAGAATGTTCAAAGCTATAGAGATTCAGACAGACGTAGTTGTTGAGTTACAAATATCGTCGACGTAGACAGCCACAGTTACCAGTAGAGATTTTTGCAGCACTGTGTCCGTAATGATCTGCGGATGACGTAATTTTGTCGTAGTTACTATGAAGAAAGTGAAATCACTTGAACTTTGGGCAAATCCCCGTGTGATGGTGTATACTGTAACCTACTACGTGCTTGGCTTAGCGGGTATTCTACAAATAAATATCAGAAGGGGTGGTGCAATACATTTTATTTTGTCACCCATCAGGAAACTTACTGGCTAGTGCCCAAATATAAGCTTAATTTTTCAGAAACTAGACTTTTGGGCCCATTAAATGCTAACCTATGGGTTAACCTCAAGATAACTTCTATTGTACTCTAAACAGTGCTTACTGGGGCTTCGTTGTAATAAATTTTACGTTTTGGTATCAGTTCAATACCCACGGTAACTCCTTTCGTCACAAACAAAACCATTTCATAAACAGGAAGTGAGTTATTATAACTGACAACACATGGGAACAACTTGTTGTTGTTGTTGGTCTTTAATAAACCAAAGTAGATCCTTTTATGCAATTATAATTTTCGCCATTTGGAATTTTTGTTAACTGGTAATCAAAGTGTTTTAAAAAGACAGGACCATTGTTGGTAGTTTAGTTGGTTTCCATTCTTTTAGTTTGAAATAAAATGAAACTATATGCTTACATTTCCGTAAGTGAGTGGTGGGTATTGATGTCCCAAAGATGTTCTTTTCTTTAAACTGGCCCTCTGGAACATAGGCATATCCCTTGTATTTCTTCTGCAATAAAGCAGATGTAAAGCAATGAGTAATAAAATTACACTGGGGCACTAATTTATTTTCTCACTTTAATTTTCACATCTGGTTGAATCTAAGTCAAGAAAAGATTTACTCACTGTTGCTTTAATCTTAGGATGACTTGCTGAAATCTGAAAAAAAAAAAAAGGTTATGGAAGTTAATCACATGACTTTTAACAACGATCTCATAAAATGACGAGGAAGCTACTTGTCGAAGTGGTAAAAAGTGTTTTATGGATCCGAAATGTCTATTAGACTGCAGCTTTTAGTCCATGAAAGAAATGCACTTATGTTTCCATCTTGGAAGCTTTGTATTAAGTATTTCCTACTAAAATCAATCTTTAATGCCACTACCCTACAAAAGAATTGTTCCAGATACAATAGGATGCTCAGGTTGAAAACTGACTTCTTAAACTGAGAGCGGTAAAGTTAGGAATATGCCAACCCCCCCCCCCCTCCCCACACCAAAATCACCACTGTGTGACTAAAAGTAACATCTATATGGAGTACTGTGCTCTAGCTTTCAATAACCCACACTTGAATGTGTGATGTTATTTGGCATATGGCAATTTACGTACAGAACTCTGGTTGCCTTGTGATGGAGACTGTATATGTTTCTGCCATAAAAAAAATCTCTTTCTTAATAAAGCTGAAATTGCAACCCTCTGTGAGTTTTTAGTTGAATGCAATCAATTATATCATGAAAAGTTTGATTTTATTCACTGAGTTGACAAATGTAAGGTGACCCCCTGTTTGAATCCCTTACGACAGCCAATTTAAATTAATTAGGGTTCCTTTTAAACAGCAAGCAAACATGCTTGCCACACGTTTTGCACACACCAAAACAATGCACCAAAAGTAAATGTCCACCTTTTCCACTGTTTCCCCTTCTGATCTCCTTTCAGGCTCCTCCTTTCCTTTAACTGCCACTTTCTGAATTAAACAAAACAGGTGTCACTGGGTTAAATTCTGTAAACAGAGACTAATGCATAATGAAAAATAAGATCACTGTCATTTTTTGTTATCCTTGCCAATATCTTTAGTGCTGTTCTTTAGGAAAATGAATCACCTGACTGACAAGAGAATTCCATATTACATTTTTCAAGGACCTTACAAGTCGAGTAAAATTATAACGAACACTGTAACTTAGATGTGACAAATAGTTTTCATTTATTTTTTGTTTCTGTGGTATTAGTCAGTGTACTGGCCAGTCTCTGAGAACACATTAATGAAAATTAAAGTTTGTGTGGAGGACAAAAATGTGTTTTCTTTTTCTGGTTTCATTGTCATTGTTTTATCATCAAAGAATACATTTTAAAACTGCTATCAACCAACAATTAATAGACGTCTCGGTTTTCCATACACACTTCATTTGTATCATGAGCATTGCATGGTCTTTCCAAAACCTCTTCTATTACAAGGATGCTAGTGGCTTGAGGTTCTCAAATAATAGTTTTACTAGCTGAAATCAAATTTCCACTAGTCCTAGGCTAGTTGACCATGATGCACAGAGGTTTTATATCTTATACTCTCTTAGGTAAAGTAAACAAGAACTCATTTTTTCACTTAAAACGGAGTGTCACTTCTTGTAAGTTTTTATTGCATACTATAAGCACCTTTGTATTAATTTGATGTCTGCTACCTGGTCATTAGGTGTGCACCTGCGTTTTAAGCTTCTAAGTGCACTCATTAGAGAATGCAAACTTATATGAATAAAAATATGTCTCCTGGACATCAGCAAGTGCCCAAACAAGGTCACTGGATACATCAATGATACAGACAGAGTGCAATGGGGAAGATACCTAGGAAAACAGTGGTTGTGAGGGCTAAATTTCCATGACTGTAAATCTAAGATGCACTGTGTAAACTTTGACTTCTTTTAGTGGATCAGTTTGTTTTCAGACTTTCAAACTTTGAGAAATATCAGAGAACATCCACTCTGAGAAGCTAGACATATTTCAGTTTTTCTACAACATTTTTAACTACAATAATAAACTGTCTCTTGCAGAGCTCTTGCAGCTCTGCTGCTGCTTCACAGTGCTGAAGCGATAGCTGATGTAAGGGTGACTGAAACAAACATACAAAGGTATCACAAAACAATCATCACTGCAGATGTATATACAGTATCAATAATTATTACTTTTCCATCACATTTATTAATGCATGAATGCAATGGGCATTGCATGGTTTTAAGTGAACAATGCCATAGATGTAAAAATTATGGGTTCCCTAAAGGTCTAAAGTTAGCTACCAAGTTAGTGCTCAATTTTAAAAATATAATTGCTTGTTTAATTGCAGGCATTTTAAGAAATTGACACAAATAATTAAAAGGAAAGGTGCATTTATTTACACCTGACCTGGTAGAGGCAGCATCTATTTTACACAAAAATTTTGCAACCTTTCCCAATAAAGATGAATGTGAGTTACAGGCATCACAGTTATAGTAAATGCCCCTATTAACAATTTTATGGTAAACATGAATGCAATAAATTTGCATATTGCAGAGTGTTACTGCAAAACTTTAAATCTAAATTTTCCTTTTGTTTATTTCATGTAATATGTCGGGTCTACATGTTAATTAGCTGTCGTTTTTTGTAGTTTGTACATCTTCTCTTATTTACTTTGTCATTGGTGTTACCATGTTGCATAACGTTATGTAATTTCACTAACTTTAGGATATAAATTCAGTCTTGTATGTCATCGTTTGGGTCACAATTTTTTTGGAGGTTTACGGACCATAACTCTGATTTTCTTACAGCTGTGATCATATTGGCGTGAACACCTAAAATATGTCTGGAATGTTTGTTTAACCAATCACAGGCGAGATCGTCACACCACAGAAACCACAGGCAACAAACTGGTTTCCTATCTGTCACAGAACAAATTATTTTCGTTTTGTTTTAACATTCAGTCTTTTTACAAGTAAACAATTGCTTTTCCTTCTTATTTGTTTACAGTATGTGCTATACTAGCGAAGAATACAGGTTTGAGTGATTTTAAAATAAATTACAAAGCCGATGTGCCAGGCTGATGCACGTGACAGTTTGGCGCGCGAATTTTCAAACTTTTCGTTACGATCGAAATCGGTAGTTATGAAATCTTCTTGGCTAAATTCCCTCATAACTAGCTTCCAATAGCATGTAATCCCCTAGATATCAAATGCTTAAATGCCTTCAGAGAAAAAGCAAAATTATATTTGGAAGGAATACTGAAAATTGGCCTGTTTACTTTGCGTGATGTGTCAATCATTCCGTAGATGTTGAATTTGGTCGGCGGTCTTTCCAGTTTGCGATCTTGCGATCAAGGGACTTCTACCTGCACAGCAGTTCGATGGTTCAATCGTTAGCCCACATAAATCCAATCCCCTTGTTCTACAAAAAAAATATTAGCAAGGATTATGCTATCAGAAACAAAAACATCACTATTGTTCATTTTTTATTGTATTCATGTGATACGTCCTTACATGCCAAGCTGGTCGTCCTCGCGTCGTGTTGGCTTCAAAAAATTTTCTTTCTAAAATGGAATGATGTTCTGGATGTGGTCCTCAGCACTGATCTTGGGGAACAGCAGTGTTTTCAATTCCTAATAAGACAGCTTGTATCATTACACCAAAACAAAAATAATTTGTTCCGTGACCGATGGGAAACCGTTCTTTGCCTGTGGTTTCTGTGCTGTGAAGATCTCGCCTGTGATTGGTTACAACAAAATAAACATTCCAGACATATTTTAGGTGTTCACGCCAATATAATCACCGCTGTAAGTCAGTGCACTGTTAAGGTAAGTATCTTTTAATCTCTTTCATTTATTTGTACGTTTCTTTGCTTTTATTAATGCATTTTCTTAACTTTGTATTTTTCTTTTTATCTTGTACAGTACCGTAGGAGCGTGGACTTTTTAAATAAACCGTTGCACAAATACACATCACTTCAGTTACACCGAGTGTTGTTTTGATACAAATAACATCTTTGGCTTGTACAACATACACGTATTAAAGAAATTTGTTAATACACTATCTACTTTTCTAATATCATCACATCTTCAATAAGCATGCATGCATTGTAACCAGTAGTTTACCTGTTTTGGTCTTTGATTGCTTGTCTTGTTCTTCACTTTACCCATGTTTTTCAAAACATTTAATTCCTATAAAGAAATTTATTCTCAATTTCCTTTGTCCCATAATATGTACTTATTGACTGAGTGGGAGGGCCAGATGGGAAAATATTAGGCTCGAGGTCATGACTGGTACGGACCGAGTGCAGCGAGGTCAGTGCACAATAACCAAGAGCCAAATATTTTCCTGTCCAGCCCAACCTAATCAGTCAATAAGCATTTTATCATATGGCTGCCTTAGACTCTTCATGAGCGCGTAAAAGATGAATTTTTTACAAAAAAGCGACTAATGTGCACATAAAATTGATTTGATGTCTTGTTTGTATTACTTTCTGGTTGTAAAATAAACTTACATGGTTAGAAGCGACAAGTCCTCTAAACAGGGTCCGGCCCTGCTTGCACTAATGTGTACAGCCCTCATACGGGGATTTTCTCAATAGTTTTGGAATGAAAGCGTGCTGGGCCGTACAGGTCATATGATAAACCTAATTATTCATGATACATTCATAATCCTGGTTAGAAGATGAAGAAATCCATTTCAATCTAAATCTTATTTTGACCTACAACATAGGTTCCTCACTTGGTTTGGGTATAAATACAAGTTCACACAAACCTCACAATAATGTACTGTTCTCCTTCAGTAGGAGTGATATTTGTTGTCCTTGGCTTTTAATGAACTGTAAGTAAACAGAATGGAAAGGGAAAACAGTGATTAAATGTTCAAAACTTAATCTCTCACTTCAAAAAATCTAACACCTTCCTAAGCTCAGGCTACATGTAAAAATTTGCCGAACACTGTATTTAGATTACGCCTAAACCGGTGAATTTGATTGGTTTTAATGTAAAATGAAACAATCAGCAGCACTGGATTCCAGTTTTATGCTAAGCTCCAGTTTTATGCAAGATTGACCAAGATTTTTGTCTGGATCAGCAATCACAAAGCTCGCCCTTGTTAATTCTTACTCTGATACATCCATTCTAAAGATAATACCCATTAACCTTATCCAGCTTTAGCTGTTGCTCATGACACACCTTCTCTTTCTCCTTGATGGCGTCCTGTAATTTGGTGTTTTTTTCAGCTTCAAGGTTATTTTTCTGCAGAGGTTTAAAAAATTGTCATTACCTCTGAATGTTGCAAAACCAGACATTTGGCCTGGTGCAAGGTCTATGTTCACTGAAAGCTCTACAAATCTGCACTTAAGTATAGAGACAGTAAGATCCATCTTGCCTTTTCAAGCAGGGCAATGGAAGCCTCCAGCTTTTTTTTTGTGGCTTGTAGTTCATTCACCCTCTGACAATAAAAAGAAAATACATTTTATATTATTGATAAGTTTATTTATCTGCACAGGTTTTCATTTAACATTGAAATGCATTTTCACTAAATAAATATTCCCATTCACTTAATTACCTCCTTTGAAACACCTGCACCTTTGGCAGCTGAAGCAGTTTCACAGTCCTCTACTTTCTGTGGAATAAAACCGGAAATGAAATCATAAATGATACAGTTCTACTGACTTTGCAGGTTGAATAATGTCTGATATCAGAAGCTACTAAAAGATACAAAATCCATGATATACAAACTTGTGATGTCAAATAAACAAAACCCCTATTATTACAAACACAATTAAGAAGCCAACACTTAATTTTCAACAAATAAATGTCATGATTGTAACACTGAAGTTGAATATGAAACACACACTGATGCAGATCCATGATCCATTATGATGTTACAGTGTACACTCAGCCCACCTCAGGGCATTAAAATAAAAAGTCAAATATCAATGTTTTACTCAGGAAGCTCACCCTACTGATTTCTCGGGGGCGTGTCTTGCTGTCTAGCCATTCCTTTAACTTTTGCCCTATCTCTTCCTGGTGTTCTTTCTTCTGAGGGTTTAATCCCCTCAGGAAGTTGAAAGAGGAAGAGGATAGGGACTTTCTTTGCCTCTGATTAGCTGAGGCTGGAGGACAGAGCTCTCCTCTTTCATAGTTTTCCATGAGATTCACTGCCATACGGTATACACTTTGGGGCAGTAATGCCAGCTTATAATAGTTCGTCAGTATTGAGTTGCTTCCATCCTGCAAACAAACATATCATGCAAATAAATTTGGAGTTGGATTTATCACTTAACATTACCCCTTAATTAATTAAATTAATATAACTTTGTAATGTTACACATTGCAAAACAAACACTTGCACCTTTATACAGCTTCACCTATTTACATGTGTATAAAGGTTGTGAGTTCTTTCTGACAAAAATTCAGTTCTGACACGCTACAAATTAAGCTAGCAACAATATTGCCAAAAATATTCCAACAAGTAACACTGTAATTAATTGCCTACTCGAATTTTCCATGAACTCGATCAACACTTGAGTTATTCAATTTTGCTAAGTTTAATCTTGTCTACTCCTAATAAGCTTAGTCCTGTCAGTCCTTATCTGTAATTCAGATTTTAGTAAAATGATAAGCTTATAAATTTTACTTACCACTGCTTGTTTCCTTTATTCATTTCAACTTACCTCAGACCTAACTTCATTTAAGTTAAGCTTATTTTACCTTCGAAACCTCTTGCCGAAAAACAAAATGATAAAAATTTCCATGAGATTTGCCTGAATACGACCTGGTTTTTCGTCTCTTCCTCTCTTTCCCTCGCTGAACGATTCAAGTCCTCCTCTACATGGAAGTTGTATTTTATTGCAATGATGGTCTTTGCATATAGAAACCGTTGGCAACCAATGCAATGAAAAGGACTTATTTTCAAGTAAAATGCGGGGAATATTTAAGTTTAATTTTTTTTTCGCATTTCAAAAGCTTTTTAAGAGGAAGGTATTAAGACCTTGGCCGGGAGAAACCTGGAGGTAGGAATGACGCTATAGCACAGAAAAATCCATTTGAAGCTTGGCACCAACCTGGCACCATTTTTAAAACAATTATCAGTTAAAACAAACAATTAGACCTATTTAGCGCACGTGCAATGAAGACGGCATGTGACTCAATGATTTGACAAAAATCTTTTTATCGTGCATTGTACAAAAACCTTGCACTCTCAGTTCTTAATTTCTTTTTTATCTTATTTTCTCTTTGATTCTTTCTTTACAGGCATTTCGTGAATATAAAGATGTCTGAAATTGCTTTTGGCGTAAGGCTAAAAAAGAATTCCATCCTTTTACGTCCAACAGAGGAGAAAAGCCCTGCGATCATGTCGAAACACTGAGGAATGGGCACAATGTGGGACTCGTAAATCACGACTGTTTTTAACACCCGCAAGAAAAATGATCAAAAAAGCAATCGAGTTGCAAGTCATTACGAAAAAAAAGGAGAAGCCCATTTTAGATTTCACGGAGAAAAGTCTTTCGCAAATAAAAAATTTACAACAAACTCACCTTGCCTGAAATATCGAACTGGCGACTGAAGAAAATGCGAAGGGCGGAGGCCTGATCTTCAGTGAAGTGATGTTCCTTGCCCTCGCTAAATTCTTCAAGAACCTTCCTCATATCTTTCATCTGCCTTCCTGATATCTCCCCTGCTGGTCTTCTCCTTTTCTTCCTTGCCAAATTTCTGTCGCCTTCTTCATCTTGCTCTTGCTCCTTGCTTTCTTCGCCTTCTTCATCTTGCTCTTGCTCCTCGCTTTCTTCGAGTGTCTTCTGTTTGAACTATGGTCAGGTTGAACTATTTATCTGTGGTGCCTCAACATGTGTTGTTGGACAAGTCTTCTAAGTCTCCTTTCTCTCTAATCTTACGTTTCTTGATGTATATCACACATCATGATCTACTTACCAAACTTTTTGAATTCGTTTTTATTTTTGTTTAAACAGGAAGAGAAAGTTAGGAATGAAAGAAATATGGAAGGTCAGTATTCTCGATAAGATGACACAAAAAATCAAAATTTATCGGGTAAATATTGCATACATTATGTTATGTAATCTATCTATTTTATTCCAAGACACAAATGGTAACACCAACTGCCAACTGTCGCGCACATCACGGAACACGGACACAGCCCAGATCGCCCGTGATCTTGACAAAAAGTGTTGTGAGGACAAATGTCTCATGGGAATTTCTGCTTTTGTGGTCAAGGAGGGGAGAAAATTCTATTGGCAGAAAGGCCTATCAGAGAGGCAGGCGTTTTTGACAAACGCCATTAGAAACACTTCTGGCAAAAGAGAAGCTGGAAGGGGCCCATCGAGAAAACCCTTTCTGGTCAACTGCGTGCCTTGTTGCACCAAAGCATGGTGCACAATATATGGTTTCCACTTAAAAGCAGTTAAAGCATAGTCATCATTATTCACCAAAACATGCTGAGCTGCCGCCCAGGATATAATACCCCAAATCAGAAACGTACAAGCAATTCATGGTTACATACGAGCAGAAAGAGACTCTTTTTGGCAACAGTTTTTATATAAAATGTTGGTGTTCATTAATGATTAACTAAACAAGTGATTGTCTGTTTCAGTTTTTACGAAAGATTAAAGAAAGTAAGAGAAGGCCACGTGAAAGAGGATGAGAAGCCCCAGGCAAGGAAGTGCAGTTTGGCTTACCATCTTGCTCGGGAGTGGTTTCAGCAATTTGTAAAAAATGCTGACCAAATGCCAAACTGTGCCACAAGAACCCTCCCTTCCTGCCTTACCAAAAGGGCTGTCTTTGAGCTCTATCGTGAGCAAATGGAAGGAAAGCCAACTTTGAGTCGTGCTAGTTTTGTGTATGACATGTGGAAAAAACATTTTCCAAAGGTTATCATTCCAAAGGTTAGAGGCAAAAACACACCATAATTACTGGCTAATTTACTGGCTATTTATACAACATAATTCTGTTGTTGTGAAGACAAAACAAGCGCAGTGCAGAGGCCGATTGCGCGAGGCTCAAGTTTCGTCATCTATAACAGGAATAACAGTTCTGGTGATTAATAACCAATGCAGAGGTTTCAATAATGTATTTCATGCTGGTTGATCGGTGCAGAACAGCAGTTTCAATTAATGCTTGAGTATTAGCCCTGCAAAACCCAGTTTCAGTATCCCAAATTTCATACTTTACTCTCACAAAAAGTGATTCGTACTACCCCTTTCCAATTCAAACAATGTTCAATTGGTATCACCCAGCTAGTGGACTAACGCAAATCCTGCATTTTGATTGGCTATGCTACTAGAGAGATTCCCAAATAAATATTATTTCAACTTGCATTTGCTAACTTTATTATTGCCTTTTCTGTCTGACTAGTTAGGTGATACTAAAACAATTAACAAACATCACATAATATGAATCCACTCTTTACTTTTGATATTTCCAGCAAAGTAGATTCAGCAAGTGTGCAGTTTGTGTGCATTTAAAGGAGAAACTGCTGTGCCCTCAGACATCCACAGAAGCCAGAAATAAGCTAGGGCTAATGAGGAAAATTCATCTCACTCAACAGCTGTAAGTCAACTATGACTGTATTAAAAACTAAGTCCTCGGCTGTTATGGCATAAATGAATTCTACATAACAAAGGATGTTTTCAAAATGTGATTTCTCTACGTTGATGAGTGAAATCTTCACTGATCACTGAATGGAAAATGGACAAAAGCCAAAACAATTGTCAGCAAATAATTTTTTTTCTGTCTGCCAGCTTTCTTCCCTTCATGTCCTTTATATACTTTCAGAGAGCTGTACCCATTCTCTTCTGCACATGGCCCACACATTCCTCTTTGACTACAGGATATTTGTCTCCAAATTTTGCAGTCATGGCTTCTCTCACTCGACCAAAAGAACTGCTGTCACCATCTCTGACAAAAGTTGTATACTCGAGATTCAACTTCTCTACACTTCTGCCAAATATTTCTACTGCTGCAGAAGCCTCCATGTCCTCAGAGTTGGTAGAATGGTTAATGTGGCAATTTGTATGGCTGGCTTTCCAAGCTTTGTATTCCTCAGAATCTTTGTCCATACATGTATGCCCATGAGCTCCACACTCATAGCAAATTCCAGAATTTCTCCAGTTGCCACTGAAATGACAAACACCACACCAATCTTTGAGGAATGGCCATTTTCTGCTATGTGCCATCAACTGAAACAGCTACTTTAGCCAGTTCGGTTCCATTTTCATCTTCAATGCTGTTAGGATGTTTATTTTTGGTCATGTCCAACAGCCTCCTAGGAGCATCCTGCATTTGAGTTCAAGCATGTTCTACAGCTGCCTTTTCAATTTGGATCAAATGATCATTGTACGATTTATTGGTCACCAGTAGACAGAAATTCATTCTAGCACAAAAGTCAGCCAACACTGACCTCCTGTTGACTTCATAAGCCCCTCCACCAACACCTCCCAGTCTCTTGTTGACAATTTGAACATCTACTAAAAAGACATTCAGAAAGTCCTTCTCTCTGATAATCGTGCTGATAAGGTTGCAAACTTGATTGAGGTTTTGTGGCAGAAACTGCAAATTGGTGCTGAGGCGATACAATCACTAAGCAAAGTGGCATTTTGAATTTTATAACCACTTGCACTGTGGTCACAATTTACTGATGGAACTCCGAGCCCAACACTGTACTTATCAATTTCTTATGGGTTAGAATGCCTTCCTGCTCTTCATACATCGAAAACGAAGAATTCTGAAGTTTTGAGGCAGAAACATTGACTTTCATGGGCAATTCTTCACTTTCACTGGCATCGCTGTTGTCACTAACTTTGCCTTCACTTCCTGCGGCGCCATCTTGATCTGGTTCTTTAGTCAGTTTTGGACCTTTCTTTGACCCAGTAGTGCCACAAAACCCCTTTTTTTCTCCTAATGGATCTGAATTTTCTTTTACCATGCATAACCATCTCACAAAGCACAACATACAAAATTTTTTGAGAGGATAATCCGATGTCACCTTTCTCGACGCTTTCGCAAACATCGAAGAGGCGAGTGTTTATTGCCTCCCGGCCTGCTGCATCATGGTTACGCAAATGAAAATCAGCACTGGACTCTGTGGAATTTGGCTTCTGAGGACTGTGGAAACGGATTTCAGGGACTTTTGACCCAATGCGGGATTGTAGAGAGCCCCAGTGTTGTTGACTTTTTTCTCAAAATAAGGGTTAACTACCAATTAAAGTTATTGTGAAGTTGATAGTATTTAATAGTAGCTCATTAACGTGTTTTGTGCCTGTTGATTGATCTACAGAGCAGAAAGGAACAAATATTACAAACACGGTGAAAAGGCAAAAGCCCACCCTGACAAATACTTGTCGGTAATTATTGACGGGATGGACCAGGGCAAACACAATCTGCCTCATCCCGCAATAAACACAAAGGTAAATTATTTTTTGATCAAAGGAATTGGTTATGACTTGGTTACTAATTTCTTTGTGCCATATTTCAATATTTAACTTTTTATATTCCTTTTGGTTTGTATCTTCGGTTTTAAAAGTGGCTTTCTTTAATTGACAAAGGTACATTACCAAAGAAGCTTTCTCCTGATTCGTATTTGGAGAAGTATAGCAAAGATGGAAGACTATCTCATCTTTCAAAAACTAAACTGAATTGAATGAAGCACACTAAAGCCTTTTCTTAGAGCAAATTAGATAAGTAGTGAATGAATGATAGGACGTACCTTCATTTGATATTCACTTGTGACATATTTCCTACCTTTACAGGTTGATGGTAGCGCCTGGCATTTGAAAACCCATGTAACAGGTGCCCTGGCCAACCACTGGTTGGCAGCGCCAGCATTTCTGGATTTGTGCCAGTGGCCACACGACTCAATCTTGACTATAAATGTTCTCCTGCACCTTTTGCTCTTGTTTCAGACTAAGGTAGCTGACTAATCTTTAACCCAGTAAGACTTTTAGTGACTAGAGGTATCTGTTATGCAAGCCGAGGAACTCGAAGCCAGTGGTGAATCGTATTCCATGAAATGTGAAATAACACTTCAGAGTTTCCATCGTCAAGAAGGAACACTTCGCCCGCCATTAAGGTTGGAGAGACGGTGATAAAAAAGGGATACCTATATTTTGGACTTTTCGTTCGGATGCCGTTCCATTTTCCCATGGTTGGTCCCGCTGGTCTCTGATCAGTCGGTTTGATTTAATGGAAAGCAGCTTATGGCAACCCGGCCATTCGACAATGTTGTGCGTTTCAAATTTAACAGCACATGCCACTTGCATGCAATTCAGTACTTATTGTAGCAGTGTATACCCTCAATTAATTCTTGAAAAAAATTGTGATATATTTTCACCATCGCAATTTCTAGAATGGTTGGTAAGGTCCTCCATTGAATCACTTTAGATTAATTGTTCTTCTGCTTTCTTCTATTAAAGATTGGCCAGCTGCCATCAGTACTTTACTTACAAATGGACAACTGTTGGCGCAAATGCAAAAACAAACATGTGTTGACTTTTTTGGCCCTTCTGGTAGAAATGGACATTTTTAAGAAGGTTTGTGCCAATTTCAATTAAATCTCATATTTGTTCGTCTAAGGTACGATCCCTTTCCGAGCAAATTAAATTACAGAATGTAATTTACTTGATATTCCTTTTAGATCAAACTGTGCTTTCTTATGGTCGGCCACACCCACGAAGATGTCGACCAGCTGTTCTCCTGTATTTCCCGCCGATTATCAAAGATAAACGCCTTAACGATACCGGAACTGCTGGAAGAGATCCGTTCTTCTTACACTCCAGCGATTGTTGTACACCTTTTAAGTTGTATGTTTGACGTGAAAACATGGATGGATGAAGTCGACGAGAAGGACTTAAGTGGCCATGTTGAGCAGCACCAGTTTAAGGTATCTAGAAACGTCGTTGGTCAAATTGAAAGTGTTTTTTAAGGGCTAAGTTTACAATAAATTCGTTCGTTTCCTTAAGAGTAACAGCCCGTGTCAGTGAATGAGTCAACTAAACTGAATTTATTAGGCCAACAAGAAGGTAATTGATTGGTGTATGACACTATTTTTACAGAAGATTGTATTTACTGTATGTTAGTCTTTAAAACGATAGTAAAAGTGTGTTCTAAGTTTGGGTAACCCTGAAAAATATCGATTTTATGGAAGCAAAAGATATATAACATTCTCCGTAAAAGATTTCATTAAATAATGATTTTTTACGAGAGAGAATAAAGTGATCATTTTCTTCAACCTATTTACCTCTCCTCCGACAATTGAGCTCCAAGTTCCTCGATCTCACACAGATTACCAAAGGCAGCGACGGCAAGGCCAAAATGAAGTACAAAAAATGGTCCACGAGTAACGTCTGGTTACCAAATGACAATGAGGGCATCACCCTTTTGAAAAATCTGCCCGAAGGTACACCAAAGGTATGTTGCTTTTTTTTTCGTACCACGCCTCCTACAGTGTTAGACTATGTTTACATGAAGGCAGGTGCTCCAACATCGACCGCCTTTATATGCAACATACCTGAACCGGATATATTAGGATATATTACTGTGCAAATCCAAAAACCTTCAACATTTTGATTTAATTTTAACATTTCCCATTGTGCAGCAACCAAACAGAAGCAACATGAAATCACAAACTTATAATAACCATTTCTTCCTGCAGTTCAGTTTTTTCTCGCAGTATTGGCTTTTTACTTCAAACATTACATTCCATGAATATTTCTAGTGTCCACGGTTTTCGGATTTTTACAGTAAGCACAACCAACAAGATGGCTGACACTAGCGGCCGCTTTGCAGTGCTTAAGGCTGTTATATTGCACTCAACGTTAAAATCTGTCTGGGAGTTAAACTTATTTAAACTTAAACTTCTAAACTTATTTTTAAACTTTCAAGGAATTCGAATGTTGATCAATTAAATGAACTGAAAGGCTGGAACAATTTATCATTTTACTATACTAAGAGATGTATAAATCCTACTATAGATGCAATACCAATGTTTTAAATGATCTAGTAATGTTAAAACAATCATCTCACTGCCTGAGGAAATCAACGAATATTGAATTCCCAAGTCCTAAATCAGAAATCGGCAGGCTGACTTTTAAGCATAGAGCTGCCATTGCTTGGAATTCACTTCCTGATTTGATCAAAAAGTCTTCTAGCTTAGAATGTTTTAAAAAACGACTTGGATCTAGCAAGGACTTAATTAATTCTATAAGCTATGATAAGGAGTCCTCCATGATAAGAAATAAGAATGAGGAATTTTTTTGTTAACCTTATCTTGATTTGATTATATCAAAAATTCTTAAAATTGTAGTTCATAGCTCTATATATTTATATCTGTATTGTTATTATTATTTATTATTTCAACTTCTGTTGAATTTCTATTTATTCACATGTATATACTTTAGTTTTTTATAAGTAGATAGGCAGGACCACATCAGGACTTTAGTCTTGCATATTCTGTAACCTGCGTTACCAAGTAAACTATGTATGTATGTATGTATGTAAATAAGACGGTCTTCTCACCTCGGCTAGCCGAGTAACCCAGCACAAAGCCGGCAAGTAGAGAGGATGCCCCGGGAAGGCGGGTTACCCTATCTAGCATGTGACACCTTTAATGAGTTTTCTAAAGAAGAAAGTTTACTCTCCCAAAGTAGCTCGGTCAGCCGGGTTTCCCTCCCGCCATGTAAGCACTCAGCACTCCTATGCTTTACATACCTCTAGTGGCCTCTTTGCTTTTAGAGACACGGCATTCATATAAAGCAGATTTTAAGAATTACATTTTTTTTCATTTTAGGGTCGATGTTAGTTATAGAAAAGAATACGACGCAATTAAAGAAATGTTTTTCATTCGTGAATTTAACGGGTAAAAATGCAGTTGCAAAGACTGACTGATTGACTGACTGAAACGTTTTTTTTATGCCTGTGTGCTAGATTGTGAAGCCCAACAGGGAGAAATGGAACATAGAAAAATTGAAGGCTGACCTCTCTAAGTTTCGCCTGCACTTCATGCAAGAAGCAACAGAATGGTGGGAAGCATTTTTGGAAGACCCAAGTAAGTTGGAAAGTGCTTATCCTGAATGGTTGCTACCGCACCTTTTGAAGACCAGGGACGAGGAACGCCCTGAAGTTTCCCAGGACGTTTCGAGAGCGGAGGAGGAGCTGATTAGGCTCGTTACGTGAGAGGAACAAGAAGTGGAGGTAAGAGTGGAATGCACTAAGACCTCACGTTTTTTAATTTTTTCCTTAGAAAAGGAAAATTGAGGTCAATCATATTTTACAGGTGATTTCTATCTCAAACCCTTTTCTGTAGTATATGTATGTAGTAGTACCCAAAAACCTTGAAGGTGCTATGAACAAGAACTAAACAAAACACTTCCTTGGAATAACTGAAGAGCGAGACAAACTTTTTTGACACTTTCAATCTCTACCAGGCCTTTCACATCGCATTTTTAATTTTATTTTACTATCCTGAGTAAGTAAACATTAATTTATGCAAAGCACAGGCACCACGTCAATTTGTCGACATCTAAGCCAGTATAAGTTTCCTGCTGTTGTAAGTAGCAGATCCGAAAAAAAGAAAATGTAAGGACAATGTTCGCCTCATTTTGATTAGAATTTGTGCTTTTTTCCTAGCTGTTTACATCTCTCCCCTTGTTTTAACCCGGCACTTGACCATTTTAGTGTGTCTGTCCTGTTGTTGATACTACTTGTGTCATAACATTATCAAAGTTGCTCCTAGTGATTTCACTGCAAAGAAAAGGTTAAATCGCGGAGTTTTCAGATTTCTCAAGGTGTCTCCTGATTGGACTGGTAAAGGTATGGCATACGTAGATGTGAATGACCCTTTTGTGTCAATTAACTCAAACTTAATTTTTTGTAGGTGCAGGTAGGACAGAAAAGATGTCCAGCAAACGTAAATACAACCCAAAGAGGGAAGAGAAAAAAAGAAATGGTAACTTTTTTTGTTGGAAAACATTTTTTTTAGTTCTTTTTCCTAAAATTAGTGCTAACTGGTTTAGTTTAAAAGACCAGTTAATCGAGTTTTGCACTGTGCTTTCAACAAATGTTGCTATCTAAAACCAAGTACTTTTAACCTTGTAAAGGCCCAATGAATAGTGGCAAAACAGTACCAACGCCCAAAAATCATTAACCACAATGATTCTTTTTTGTACAGAATACAAGCCTTGCCTTTTGTTTCGAAGAGGACAGGGAAGGTCATGGAAATCACCGACACAAGTTCAGAAGAAGAAAAACAACAAACACAAAACAAAAAAAAGGCTCCTTTAGGAGCCAGCACATGCTGAAAAAGCCAGAACAATGTACATAACTTATAAAAAGGTTTTTATTTTCCAGGGAAAGATCCTCAACTCTGTTTTTCTCATTTACACTTAAACGTTTGTCAACTCGCTGACGGCATAAACCCCAAAATGTTTAATGCAACTGGTTTCCATCGGTGAATTTCCCTCAACAATGAATACATCAGATTGTCGTACATTACCATGCCATGTATGACTCTCAAATCAAGTCAGAATAACTTGCAGATGATGAGACTCATTTCAATTGTTAACTCTCTAGCTTTCTTGATTATAAATTTCAAAAATGATGAATGCTCTTCCAGCCTCTCTAAACTACGTATGCAGCTTCCTACCACTCCCTATAGGTCCTACATTAAAAGAGAAAAAGAAAATTACACGTTAAAACAGCTTGACTAGTTTAGGTAATTTGTTGAAAAATACATACAACGGCGTAGTAATTTAACTCTCTCCCCTCTGTCGAGTGTTGATTTTCAGATTAATGCCATAACATTTATGGACCTTTCAACAATGCGTTACTTGTTAAGCGGAATGACCAAACAGGCTGCAAAGCATGTTGCAGTTACAGTGCAAAGTAAAGCACAGTTTAGTCCAACAGTGGTATTGTATGGAAAATCTATGGGCAACAGGAACTCCAAGAGTTCAGTTACAAAGAGTGCTTATCCCATACAGTTCCCATAGAATTACTACCGTGGAAAATCTATGAGGCATATTTAACCTCTGTCAGCTGGTATGGGTAATCTATGGAACAGTACATGTGGATATCCCATATAATTCCCATAGATAAAGAATATGAAGAAAATGTCTCATTGTTATGGGGCAGGTATGGGAAACTTATTCCCATAGTTCTCCCATATAATGGGTAGCGTCAGGTTTTCTTCCCATATACTTCCCATAGCTTAAAATTTGGCAAAATATGGCCCCATACCAGTTCCATATCATCATCTAACCTTCCCATGCCATTCCCATATATGGGTCAGATATGGCCCAAACTTTCCCATATCATTCCCATACTTTTGGTTTGGTAAGGGGTGTACCTTCTTAGTTCGTCGATCGGATTAATCGCCGACTCGGTTAAAGCGAACCTCTACACAGCTTAAACATCTACAACAATTCTGGTATTAACGCCAAAAACTTTGACTTTCAAGCGTTTTGGACACAGGACACTACAGGAGACCACAAAGTAGGGCGCGGGTAACGTCGCTAAAACACTTTTGATTGACAGGTCTTGAGAGCTTTTTCAATGTTTTGCGAACGCTGATTGGTCTATTTATTCGTTTAATGAATTTTGATTGACGGGATTTAAATGCACGCTTGCACGACCCTGAAAAGAGTTCATTATACGAAATTACACCAGAGCCATGCATAAAGTTTTTTTTTTCATAATATTCTGCCAATGACTCAGCTGCTTGCGTGTCATGGAGCGGAGACGAAGAATCTGATGGTGAAACCTCGTCAACGCCATACCAGAAACGTAGAGAACGGTTGTGCAGAAACTGGGAGGTTTTAAGGGTGCCCCTACTTCAGTCATCTCTCAGGTTGGAAGGTTTCGTCCCGCCTAAATGTGTTGAATGTGACTGTGATAGGGATGCTCAAACTAGGTGCCGGGATTGTAGCTTTGGCGCATACTATTGCATCGAGTGCTGCAATGAATTGCACAGAATGAAACATCATTTTCATTCCCCAGAAGTGCTTAAGGTGAGTCTGCCTCGTGGTTGTTTTAGTGAACAAAATTGCTTATAATGTTCTGAATGAACTTGTAAAACTACTTATTCTTAACTTCTGGGACATGCAAAACGTATTGGAAAATTAAACTAATGCTTAATTTTCCTAGTGCAGTTTAAGCCATGCAGTAGAATGTACAAATCCTTTTCCTTCCTCTGTTTGTGTTGTTATGGTATAAGTTGCAGGTTAAATGTTGATAAAAACATTAACACACCTGAAAGCCTTTGCTTAGAAAGTTCTATATTTTTAATTGGGAATTAATGTCATTGACAAAATTGTTGCAGAATTTTGGAATGAATTGTACCTTGACTAGGTTCTTTTGTTTGTCAACAATAGGATGGATGTTGGTTGGCATATGAAGTCTCTGACAGAGTGCTTCTGGATTACAGCCACTCTTGCTCATCCAGATACTCTAGATGTTTTACTGTGGTTGATGTAAGAGGTGATGCCATTTTGAAAAATTGTCTTGTATGGTGACAGTTCCTCAGGTTATTTTGTCATTAGTGTAAAGAGATAATTAGAGGTTATTTGTAAAACCTTGAGATAAATTATTCTGTTGATTTATTTCCTCTCCTGGTCCCCCACTTGAGGTTCTTCTTGGTTTATTCAACAGATGTCAAATATAAATATTAATAATTATTACATTGTATCTCTCACCTTATAAAGACTTCTAAAATTACCTTAATTTGCATGTTAATTATTTAGGTGAGCAGTTGCTGAACAAAGCTTATAATTTTCTGATATGTTATTTCATCTTTCAAGTTAAGACGAATTTTTTTTTAACTTCGAGCAATCAAGCGCACCAGCGGCCAAAAATCCCATAAGAGCTTGCGCGCGCATTTTATATTCAGATCAGGACGGGAACAGTCAGCCATATTGTGTCGTGGTAGAAGGGCTCATGAAAGTTTTGTTTAGTGCAAGCGTTAGCCAAACATTTTACACAGGTATTTTAATCAGTCACTTCAGAAGAAAGATCTGTAAAGCTTTGAATAACGTTTTAAAGCGGTGAGTTCATTGTATATTTAGTTTAACCTTTATTTAAGGTTATGACCCGTACGTGAATTGTTTGAAAAGATCATCTTGTGTGCCGTAAGATTTCGAGTTATCCGACTCTGCTCAGAGATCCAGTCTAGAATTAGAGTGTCAAGACTTGTTTTTGGATTATTATGTGATTGTAAACCTACGATGAGTTTTGTTATATGTCTATTAAATAGTGCGAACAGCTTTATTTTGTCATTGCGTTGTTTGTGATTTGATCTGATATTCGAGGCAGTCGAGTTATGTGGAAGGAGCTCGGCGAGCACTATCGCTAGAGTTTGCAAAAGGTACTTTTGTATTTTTTTGAAAGGCCGGATATTCGTGGATAAGTTTCGTGTAGGGTTGATTTTTCAGCTTAGCTCCTGCAGACTTCTTTGGTAATAAGGTTCGTGAGACCCCCATTGTTTTGGAGTTTGAAGTCTTAGAACTGAACTGTGTAGTTTGAAGTCGTAGCATTTTACCAATTGAGAGTTTATTCCGTCTTACACTCTATACATTTTACTTCTCATTTAAGAGTTTTTCCTTTTCAGTTACCCCTTTAAAATTACACACATTAAGAGTGTGTTCAGCTCAGCTTGAATTGTCAAGTTTCAATTTTGATTGTTGAGTTGACGTTATCATAAAATTTGCCACAACTGTTTCATTTTCCAATTCTCTGGAATTAAGTCTAGCTTATATCAAGGTTAAAAAAAAAGTTACTGAGTTTGATCTTTGTAGAGAATTGAAAAGAACAGTCCCAACTTAGCCTTAGAGATTGTAAACAATGTCTTCATCAGTATTTAATTGTAGTATATGTAAAAAACCTACGAGGAAGGAAGGATCTTGTCCCATAAATGATGTTAAAGGAAAAGTGATGGGACGAACATACCAATCCTGTAGGAATACCACTATCCGCCTTCGATGTTCAGCATCTAAATGTACAACTCCCCTGTACAAGCTAAAACATTTAAAGTCACTACCAAAGTCAGTAGATGGTTTGCCCCCTGAAGCTAAGAAAACCTTCCTTGAAAATGAGTTTGGCAGTGTGGTCCTCATAAGCAGTCTGAGGTGCTGTGGTGCATGCTATGTAAGGTTGCACAGGCTGTCATCCAGTGTAGACAAAAGTGTTCCACAGCCCCTGTCTGCAAACAATACAGTTCAAAATCAAGTTGGTCGTCCCTCCCTATCATATGAACAGGCATCAAAGCAAACTCAGCGGAGGATTTGAAACAAACTAAAAACCTGTGCAAGGCAAAAAGTGGCTGAACTTAAAACAGAAGTTGAAAACATGGGTGTCTCGTATGAAGAGATCTGCCAGGAAATTCTTGAAGGCCAATTTGATGGGGTACAGGTAACATTCATATTTCCAATCAAAACCTTCCTTTTTTTAACTCACATAGTAACATTCCACCATCCTTATTCTACCTTATTAGTTGGTTTTCCAGTTTATTTGGATTGATAAGGAAAAGGTTAACACAAATATTCAAGAATCTCCCAAGCCTCATGAACTGAAAACAAGGCATACTGTCATCACACTTGTATAACAGGTAAAAGTCACCAACTCTATGAAATACAGTAAAAACAGACATAAGAACCTAGAATTTTCGAGGTCAGGCTGAAAAGGTTTTACTATTTTTCACCTCAGGCTGATTACATGTAGCTTCTCAATAGGTTCTTACTTTTCAGAGGAATGACAGTAAATTTCTGTACCGCAAATCCTCAAATTAGCACATGGGGCACCTATGTCAAATTTGGGCCAAGACAGGGGCACTTATTTGAGGAGGGTGCTTAATTGAGGGGAGAGGGGATGCTTATTGTAACATTTTTTCCCATACACCATCTGCAATTAAACAACATACTGTAAGCTGTTTATCAACATAAAAAGTTGATCTCAAAGTTTAAATAGCTGCACCGTTAGTACTTGTAATCTTTTTCCAAACTTAACGAGGTACAAACTTAAACAATGCACAAATTTAATACTACACAACAAAAACTATACGTCATTTGGCTTGTTACCTGTCAACAAAATGGGCGGAGGAAAGGGTGCTTATTTTAAATCTTGGGCGATAGGAGGGGCGCTTATTCAAAGGGGGCACTTATTCGAGGATTTACGGTATTTTAATTCTTAAGATATTTAGACAGTATTGCACTGTGGCTTTATGGAAAACAATATTTCTAGAGAAAATCAAATAAAATGCCAATCAAAGAAAACATGCGCAATAACAGAAGTTTTCTCTGGAGTGTTTTTTTTTGTAGAAGAATGTACTTTTATTTGCTACGCTGAACAGGCTCTTATATTTTTGGGTATTTAAATGCCAAATTTTAGCCTGTACTAGGTTCTTATATGACTGTGAGTTTTGACTGTATGCATTTTTCCCTGAGTAGAAAACTAATCCAGGCTATCAACAGTACTTTTTTCGCATTCTAATAATCTGATCAGTCAGTAATTATTAGTGACTAATTCAGGACATTTTTCCTTTCCATTTGATTGTAAAAAAATAAGACCACAATATTTTTCACTTTTCTCAATACTTTTTTTTTTTTTTTTTAATTTAATATATAACTTACATAATATTTACATGATACTTACATTCACATTACAACATATTACAACTTACATTACGAAACTAGCATACCATACCTACATGCCACATGTTACTTACTTACATTACTTACAGGAGGCTTACATACTATTGCAAAAAGAAAAATAAATAAATAATAAAGTTTACACTAGTACTAACATATACGCACATACGGTTACGGATTCAATGTCCATCAATTGTCCAAAGGAATAATTATATTTCTCTAGTATTTGGAAAACTGTAGTATTGTAATTTTCTAATTGCTGCTCTCCGAATCTCTCGTCAAAGGAGAAGGAAACTAGAGGTTATTTTCCCGAATAAATGCTCCCCATTTCACATTGAAATTTGTCAATGACCCAGTTTTGACAGCATAACGTCTTTCATAGTCGAGGCAATTTAACATAATTTGAAAAAACAATTCTCGTGATGGGTGAAAGGACATTCTTTTCGAATAATAAATGTGATATCTCGCAATTAAAAGTGCATGGTGAAAAAGCAAGTTTGTAGTATCGTTCACGAAGCCTATGCAAGAGAGAAAGGAGAAGTCTTGATTTGGGAAGCAAGAGCTGTTTCTCATCCAGGTACCAATTTCATTCCAGAAAGATTTAACAACAGGACAGTCCCAAAAAAGGTGTAGGAGAGTTTCTGAGCTTGCTTTACAGAAAGTGCACTGGTCATTTGCAACAATCCCAATTTTGAAAAGGAAACAGTTGGTTGCTAATTTTCTGTGTAGAAGTTTAAACTGAAAGATTCGTAATTTAGATTCATTGGTGCATAGAAAGGCCACCGTGTACGACGTACTCCAGTCTATCGTGTCGAAACCAAGAGCTTTACAGTCTGCAAGCCATTTTCCCTGACTTTTGCACGGGGCAGAGGTACTTTGTGTTAGAAACATTCTATAAGCTAACTTACAGAACTCTCGTGAGGCCAAAAGGTTTTTGGTGTCAGTAGTAACACCTCTCGTTGGCGGACAATAATTTTTGCGTTTCAGATTCGAGATTGCACAAGTTACGCCGTAATACTGGAGAAAATGGGATTTCATTCCGAATTTTTTCTTGAAAGTATCGAACTCCAAAAAAAGTGAATCCTCTCCCAGGAGGTGACTTACGAGGGAAATACCTGCCGAAAACCAGCTCCGATAGTAAATGGGCTTATTGTTGATGCGTATAAGAGAGTTGTACCAGATTGGAGTCTCACCAAAGTTTGAGAGTTGTTTTTTGAAATTAAGACGAGACCAAGTTTCGATTAATTCTTTTGTGAAGGGTTCTTCAATCCCCAAAGAGACAACGTCATCTGGATTGAGGTTACCGTGCAAAAGAAGTTCAATATTGTGGGTCTTGAGGAAGAAAGCTAACAGCAATTTCCATTTTCCTTTGTTCTGAGGATCTAGGTATTTTTGAATCCATTTGGCCTTAAGGGCTCGGTTAAAGCTTTGAATGTCCAACATTTTAAGACCACCTTCTGCATAATCATTTATTATTTCTGATCTTTTAATTTTATCGGGTTTACCATCCCATAAAAAATTGAAAAGGACATTCCTTATTTCTTTAAGGTGGTGATGGGACGTAGGTAGAGGGGACATAATGTAGACTAACTGCGATGCGAGCAAGCTCTTAATGACCGTTATTTTCCCAAGAAGGGTTAATCTTCTGAACTGCCAATTTTCGATTATTTTAGAAATTTTTTCCTTTTTTTCTTCATAATTAAGTATCAGAGATTCCCCTTTGATTGTAGAGAACCAGACCCCTAAAGCTTTAACCTTGTGAACAGGCCATGCAATGTGTTGAAAGGCAGGGATTATCCTTCTTTGCAGGCGTGAAGAGCCGACCCAGAGAGCTTCTGTTTTTTCATAATTAACCCTTAACCCAGAAAGAGCTGCAAAGGAATCTAACAAGTTAAAAGATTGGTGCACTGAGTTATCTGAACCGTCTAGAATTAATGTGGTGTCATCCGCGTATTGACTTAGTTTGCATTCTGTACCTAAAACACGAATACCTTTGATTTGATCATGGTTTCTTATGGCACTGCCTAGTATTTCAACACATAAGATGAAAAGATATGGGGATAGAGGGCATCCTTGTCTAACGCCTCTGGTAAGATTGAAAAAAGCGGAGGACCAGCCATTATTTTGTATGCAACTGCTTATGTCGGTATAGAATAACTTAACCCAGGTAATTAGGGAATCGCCAAAGTTATAATAACGAAGAGTTCTTACAATGAAGTTCCATTCCAAAGTATCGAAGGCTTTCTCGAAGTCTATAAAGAGCAAAATGCCAGGGATATTCTGGGTTTCTGTGTAGGTTATTATGCTGTCTATTAATCTAACATTTTCACTGATGGATCTACCCTTGAGAAAGCCTGTTTGATCATTGTTAATTATATCAGGTAGCACTTTTTTCATTCTTGCTGCAATTGCTTTTGTTGCGATTTTGTAGTCACAGTTCAAAAGGCTTATAGGTCTCCAGTTTTTTAGATGTTGCAGTGGTTTGTTTTTCTTCGGTATTTTCTCAATACTTTGCACAAATACTGGCTTAAGCAATGTTTTGGAAACATTATTGTACATGTAAACATGCAAACCTCACCCCTCACTCTCTAGGCAGTGTTCCTTAGTTCTTATTAGAATCAAAGAGTAAAAGGTACAAGTAGCAAGCCATTGTCTTCACTTTCAAATCCCATTCAGGAAAAAGTGAATGTTCAACATCGAAATGTTAACATCGTGGAGGGCTTAGCTCTCAGCTACTCCAGAGAGAAGACTGGAAGTCGCAAACGGGTTGAATTGTTGAGCTGAATAAGGAACTTAAGCAATTGTTCAGGTTTACTAACAGTCGAGGAGAAGAACTATCATGTACAGACTACGAATTAACAAAAGCTAGACTTCATAGTAAGATGTATGGTCCAGGAGCAGCACTTCCTAAAATAAGGCGCCAATATAGTCATAAACTTCCACCAGAAACCATTGCTTTTGTCTTGGAACTTGTCCATCATCCACACAGTGTAGAGTATTCATCTTACAAAACTGCCCCTGTGATGGAAAACATAAATCATTAATAAGTGAATTATATTATATGCCTGTTTTCGATCGCAGAAAACTCAGAACGAACATATTCCTACAGTGGTTACATGCGTTCAGGATATTTCAACAGCTTCGCTCTCTCTTCTTCTTCTTCTTTCTTTATTTGTTAAAGCAGGTTTTATTTATTCGCAACTTTTGAAAGCTGATGTGGACCTGCTACAAATACTATGTACACCACAAATGTATTTTAAAGGTTGACCACGACACCGGGGTCTACGACCCCTACTCTTGGCGATCAGTGTGTGGGTTCTTTTACGTCCCACAGAATTGATACACGCAAGGATTGTGAGACGGGACCTCCAGTTTTATCGTCCTTATTCGAGAAGACTAGAAAGTCTAACCATTTACAGATGGCATTGCAAAGGAAGCACTTTCTCCTCAGTTATTTAAAGACCCTGAGTGTTGGTCCGGCCGGGGCTTGAACCCACGACCTCCCGCACGATAGTCCGGCACTCTACCACTGAGCGTCGGTGGGGAAGTAATATACAACAATTTTGGTATTATCAACAGAGTTGATAAATGTAAATTGACCACCGTACAGGGCACCCTTAATCCCCACGGTATTAACGAACGCTTTTCATTTAACTAATGTATTCCTATTTTCACGTTGCCATGTTACCACCAATAGCGTAGCTGCTACTCCACTATAAAAACTACACACAACCCATAATTCCTTGATTCGCTCTGACGAAGGGCTAGCGCTCGAAACGTCAACTTTTAGAATCCCTGTACGGTGGTCAATTTACATTTATCAACTCTGTTGATAATACCAAAATTGTTGTATATCAACAGCCCAGCAGTCTAGCTTAATGTTTTTGGTATCAGCTTCACTTGTATGAGCAATAAAAATTATTGGAAATGATTAGAACTTTCCAAAAATAATGTACAAGGCAAAGAATCTTGGCGTCCAAATATGAAAATTACAACCCTAAGGCTAAAGAACGCTCGCACGTGAAGGAAGCTCGAACACAAGTGGTTTCGAATGTCAATGTAAACAAACCGAGGTGGTTTATTTTCAAACTAAAATCACGCAACTGGTTCAAAACAAAACCACATTCATTTAGGTAGCACTGAAAAGCTTGCATTTTAACGTTCTGTATTATAGTGACATATGTCTGGTACACTGTAGCAGGAACTTATAACAAAGCGGATAAACAGTGCTGCCATAAAGAATTCGTTAACCAATCATCTATGCCACGAAGGAATCGCGGATGATTGGAAAAGTGGATGATTTCAAAAACATTTTACCATGCAAAGTGAAAACACCAGACATGAAGTTCGAAATAACAATATGATCAGTAATCCAGTACTTACCAAATGGAAGCAGATCTCTTGCTGGAAGGGCGATGTTGAAAGCTGAGAAATGCACTACCCTGCGAGTTTGAGGCGAGATTAGACAACCGGTTCAAATACATTTAAAGTAAATAATGCTTGGATCAAGTGTAGAATATCCCGGAATTTTCAATTAAGAAGTGTAATCCTTGGTACAACAAGATTTTTGCAGCCTAGCTTGACAAGAAACAGGTAAATAATATCGGTTTCGCACAACGGTATATTACCAAACGCGCAAAAATTCAAGGATGTATATTCCGCTTACGCTGAATGAACTAACAAATTACGGTTTCAACAGAATTGGTTAAGTCAAAATCTTTAGTCTGAGATGTTGGCAGTTCCATAAAGTTCAAAAATAATGTCGTTTGAGCGTTATTTTCTCAAGGGAAAATTTCGCTCAATGAATGGAAGAACGCAAGCTAAGCTCGACCGGCTTACCGCTTGACCATTAATGGTAATTGTGCTTTAAAGCAGCCTTTTAAAGAGATTTTAGAGTTAACAAGAATCACTTGTCACAGAAATAACTTAGGTTATAGAAGTAAAGCAATTACCCACCTTAAATGAATTGATTTACCAAGCAAGTATCGAAAGTAAACCGTCTCGAACCGTCAGAATCACCCATAACTTCTCTCACAAACGGCCGGCATTGCTCGCATCTCGTGGCAAGTCTGCTGAAGCAAATCTTCCATTTGCATCCTTGGGGTTTTTCTACACACAAAATGCTTCATATCCTTCCGACAAAGGTTAGAAATGAGCCACGGAACAGCACTTTTTATGAGTCACAATGATGAACGTCATTCACTGGCGCGAAACACGCGTGATTCAAACTAAATTTGACCGGCGGCAAGAGATTATTATGGTCTTTTTGGCCGCGCGTTGCTCGAAGTTCAAAAAATCTCGTCTTAATTGCTTAAGGACAATGTTTTTTAGATTTTTATCTGAGCATAATTAAGAAACACCACTTAGCTTTGAACTGAATTTCTACAGACATCAGTATCATGATCCTTCAAAATATGCATTTTTCCGTCAGTGGTTACTATTATTTTCCCATATATCTGAATTGTGGTTTGACTTGATTAGTTTAATTAATTTATTTATTTATTAAATAATGAAATGTATATGAAGTCTTTGACAGAGTGCTTTTGGATTACAGCCACTCTTGCTCATCCAGATATTCTAGATGTTTTACTGTGCATATATGTAACAGTTTATGGGTATTTTTAAATAGGTCAAAGTCCAATAAAGTAGCTAATCTGTTTTGCTTTGAAACATTTTTATTCTATTTTCTTCCCATTTAGGTCACCATCATGAAATTTCTCTCATTTGCTGTGCATGCCAGACTGTTGCAGAAAGTCTGCTGTTGCATGGCTTGTGGCCTGCAACACCTGTTGAACCCACGTTGGCTTTCACTGTGGAGTTGATGCATTTGGCACTAGCCTTGATGATGGAATGCCAAGTGTCTTTGTACGACTTTTGAAGAGCATTGGAATTTTTCAAAAACCCTCTTTTAAAGGTGCAATATTGTATGTTATGTTTTCCTGCTGTTATCATATGTTGTTCTCACTATCATTGGAATTAACTGGTGATTTGTTAGTGTTTTGTAATGCCAGTGTTCATTTTGGCAATGTATTCCCTGTAATGACTACTTTTTTTTTTTGTTTCACATTAGAAAAGGACAGTGTACGAGCAGTTACTTGATTGTTTTGAAGAGTTCAGGCACGTCTCAAATCATTTCAATTTATTGTTTTTCTAAATTTTTACTTTTCAATAATATGGAATTACTTGTGTCCTCTTTGTTTTAAATAATATTCTTCTTTAATTTGATATCCTAGCTGAGGCATTTTCCTTTTTTGAGGTGGAGCAAGTTGTTGGAAGTATAAAAAATCATTACAAATTGTTTACTTTTAGGTATTATGTTAAAGCTGGCTCTTGGTACAACTGGGAAGAAGAAAATTGTACAGCTAGAACCCCTTACTGTCCAGCTTGTCCTAAGGTATTGAACTCTCTCAAATTAGAGTAAAATACAATTAAATATAATTTTGTTAATAATATTTTATAGCTGTTGATTGGTTCTATTATGTTAGCATTGAAGTGCTGCAACACCGATCAGCATCCATGATTTCATGACAATAATTTATTGGTACATTGTAATATATGAAAATCTGAAACTGAACTGTGCGTAAACAGTGTATTTGGTTTAATTCTCAGGAAAATGGAAAGTTGTTTGTCTCAGTTGATGCTTGTTTTGGCCTGCCAAGAAAGAAGACATCTGGTGCTAGCCATCGAAGTACTTTAAGCAGCAACATGTTCTTTCACAACCAAGAGCATGTTGATAACTTTATGGCCAGTTATCCATCTTCAAAGAATGATCCAAAGAAGGTTTGTCTTCCAATACATACTTAAATGTACATGTATCAACTATTAACTGTAATTGTTTTAATTTGTAAAACAGCACACTAATACATCTCAACCATGTATTTTCGTTTCCACATTAATTATGGAAGAATAAAGTTGTCCATGTATATACTTAAGTACACAGCCAAGAACTTTATCCATTGATAGTAATTACGTTACAAACAATATTAAATAATAATATTATTCTTACTGTACAGTACTGTATGTCAATATGTATTATTATTACATATGGTTTATTGGTAATCCTTTTTTTTTTTCTCATGTCAGGATTGCAATCCAGTCTAAAAGTAAATTTGATGCCCTGGATGAGACAGCTGTTTGTGGTTTGTGCTGTAAGCATGGCTTCCCCATGAAGTTTCTGAATTTAAAGGGTGGTGAAAGGTGAGATACTGACATCACCACCAACTGTTGCTACATGTACATTTTTAATGCACATAAAAGTTGTAAATATTTGTAGTTAAATGTTGTATCCAATGATGTGTGATATCTGTTTTGTTGTAGGTTGGGATATGCAGTTTATCTGCTGAATGATCTTCTTGCTTCTAAGGGAGATGGGCTAGAAATACATTTCATGTATGATATCTGTTGTCTTCTTGATTCTCATCTCAAAGTGAGTACATTTTAGTGTGTAAATTACATAATTTTATACATAAACACATTGCCCATGGTCTTAATGAATGTAAGATTTTCTGAAATGAAATGATGAAATGCACATAATTCGTGTCGAATTCAGTTTCTATTAGTAGATTGAAGGACTGTAACATGTTCATGTGAGCTGATCTGCAGTATTTACCTCTTATGCTTTAACAATCTAACTTTGAATTTCTGTTTAAACGTACTAGAATAACTTAGCAGCTTTAATTAAATTTCTGTCAAACATGATTTACATGTATATACCTTTAGCCTAACCTAGCAGACTGTGTTAAAACAGGAAACTGAAAAGTGTCTCAAAGTTCATCAACATTTTCTGAGAGTGGTTTCCATTATGAAAAGAATATTAAATAAATTACCAGTAAAAATTGTGTCAATTGCCAAATATATTCCCTGGGCATATCCACAGAGTGGCTCTTTTCCTTCACTTTTTACAAGTTGGATTGGGTTATAGAATGGTTGTTTTTTGTGGCAGTTGGAGGTGAATCAGAGACTCTGGAACAAGAATGGGAACCAACAACTTCCACTGTGTAAACAATCAAGATATCAGCATTAATTTGCACAATATGTTGTACATCTGTTGTTTCCTACTTTGCAGAAACATAAGCTTGTCGACCTTGTAGCTAATATACAGCTGGCCTGTCCCCAGTTTCATGTATATGGCCATGGTGCTGCATGTCAGGTTAGGAAGGGCATAAGATTAATGAAGAATATCTAAATATCTATTTTTATGTTAAACTTGTATTAATTCATGTTAAGGGACTTATTAAGTGCTTATTGAATTTTGAATAGAATATTGTATGTGTGCCCAATTCAATTTAATGACATCATTGCAAATCTACATATTTTTGTACCTATAGCTGTTGTATAGTCCACGTAGATTGGAAGGATGGGGTTTGGTTGATGGAGAAATGTTGGAGAGGCTTTGGTCATACCTTGGCCTATTAAGAAAGATGACTAAGGAGATGTCATCAAGTCATAGGGAGGATGTATTGTCTGATGCTTTATTCTACCTTGCAAAAAAGCTTAAATCCAGAGTCGGTAGGATAACATAAACTGTGGTGCATAAAGTATAGGTTGTATTTAACTTTATCAAGTATCCATTTCTTTTTCAAACTACAATGCAAATGATCTGACTAATGATGTTGTGAGAAGCACTTAAAAGTATCATATCGTGCATCTATCCAACTATATACTGAAATACTTTTCAACTTAGAGAAAGCAATGAATATTACTTTCCAGCATCTTTGTACTGCAGATGATTTCAAATACTGATCTGGCTTTCTATCTTTCCTTGTAACACCTGCAGTCACACTTCTTAGAAATCAGATCAAGAGAGTTTCTGACCTATCTAACTATGCGAAAATGGAATTGGACCAACTTCAGAAAAAGTCACCTAGTAAGTTTAATTTCTTTCTATTTCTTTTCTTTTTTTTTTGGTTGTGTTACTTTACCTGGCTGTGTGTGTACAACATCCAACATGTATACTCACGACATGCAGTTGACTACATTTTTATTTTAATGATCATCTGTGAGCATTATCACCTTGTGGTTGATTACATTTACTTGTATAGGTGTAATATTAAATGGTTAATAGGGAATGTAATTATAGTAAACTCAGATATTGTATTGCATATTGGCTAGTTCCATTGACAAAGCAAATGATTTTACAGTGGAAGGAAAATGAAGCTGATATTCTTAGAAAGTCAAAGGCAGATAACGGTATGTTTTTCCATACCCATTTTTCCTACATAATTTGTCTAGTTTAATTTGCAACGTAGAGTACACTGTTAAGTGTGCCTGACTATAGATTTTTTTTTTTTGGTCAAGCGCTTCTCTTGTTGGTTCGATAGACCTCAATGAGGCGTTATGTTATTATGCAGTGTATGTCGTAGAAAATGGCTTTATGAAGCACTAGATTGACTTTCTTTACCGTTGACTTGGGACCTCATGCGTGGGTGTTATCCTATTTTGCTCTTTTACAGCAATACTATTTGACACGGTAAGAGAACATTCTATTTGTTTATTTTCATAAAGCAAATGACCAAAATAATACAGAGGTACCTTGTTAGTGAACTTGGGAAACTTCGTTAAGTCTTCAAGAACAGGGAAGATAGGGCAACCTAACATGATTCGTCCGTAAAACGATACTGATTGTGCAGATGATCCCTACATTTTACGGTCCAAAACGTTAGTCTTTATAATATTAGTAATAAAAATAATAACGAATACGTTTTAATAGTTACTGTATGGTTGCAGTGAAAGTAGCGAGGGTGATGGTGATAGTTCTTTTGTTTTGTATTGTTTCTTACATACAGTGACAGTCTTGCGAGTGGTGCGGGTGGCTTGCAAACTCTGCACCTCATTGGGCTTATGAACAGGTTAGAATAAATAAGTGGCGGTGTTTTCTTCAAATAGCAATAAAAAACTGTTCTCTTTTTTCAACATGTTCCAAGTACTGAGACCCCTTTTCGATTTTTTTAATTTCTTTTAACAGTCTCAATGAACGCCTCCTCAAGATGGAACAGCAGAATAATATCCAAACACGTTGGTTGCCATCAGATGCACAGTATCAGTCTAGTTTGATCACCACCGAAGCGGTCAAAGCGAAGCAGACTCTGGATATGGTGCTTGTTTCTGGTAGAAGACGTTGGTTTCTCCTTTCCCTAAAGAAGAAATATACAGGTATAGTTAGCTTGTTTGGGAGTATGGGGTTTCTACATGTATGATGCACACAATTGGAACAGTTGGGAGAAGTACGTCCTTGAAAAAACACATTTATTTGTCACCTCCAGCTGACTACACCTGTACGTCCAATCATGGGAACCATTTTGCACACCATTATTGTCAGATATAAAGAATTCTATGTAATCTTGGACCTTTAAGTAAGCCTTTTTTGATTTTGCTGATTACTTTTTAACATTCCTTATTCAGATGGACAGGCTCAAGCAAAACGGTTGGCGAAAAGTATAACCAGCGAAACCAGCAACTTAAAGAAACAACTTAAGAAATATAACTCCTCTGTTGAAATCCTTAACCAAAAGGGGCACTCCTCATTCAAACCTCTGACTTGGGAAGATGCAAGTGACGTCAGCAGTAGTATCTACTCAATTAACTTCCCAGATGACGATCAGTTTCCATTGGTTGTTAAAAGAGCTGCTGTTGACGCTCTCACCTTAGTAACACGGTGCGAAGAGGAGACCCAGTATTTGCAAGGAGAAATGGCTAACGTAATTGCCACTTTTTTCAACGAATGTTTGCTGCTGGAAAGCCGCCTTTCTACCTTGACATCGTACGAGCAAACTGAAACTTCTAACTTGTTAAAAGGCCTGTTCTCAGTTTTGAAAAGAGATCTTAATTACGAGCGTGTACACCTGTCCACAGCATGTAATGTATTTAACCAGTACTGTGCACTTTTACTGCAAATTAGGAATTACATGGCTGATTTTGTTGACTCTGAAACAGTTCATGAGCGGGTTGGTTTTGAAGATGATGTCAGCGATGACGAAGAGTACGACTATAGTGACGAAGATCTCGATGATGGGATGTATTAAACTTTACTAATGAACAGTTATAATGAAGGTGGCGGCATTGCCCACTGTTTAATTTTTTTTGCTAGTAAGCCGAACCCAGAGCCTACTGTAAGCCGTATGTAGTATATAAATACTGAAGAAAAGATTAAAATCAACTAATTAAACGTAGTCACTGCGAAGTCCATTTCAGTCAAATTTAAACGACTGCTAGAAAATAATTGTAATCGTCACGGGCGTCAGACACTTCGAAATCTGAGTCCTCAACAGGAATCGAACCCATGACCTCCCTAATCCGAAGTAGCGTGTGCTCCCGCGTGTGCTCTATTCGCTGAACTATAGGGTGATTCTCCAGAAGAAGCACTCGCTTCCTTTTTGACACATTTAATAAAGTATAGCCTAGAATTTGGCCTAAAAATATGCACCGAAGTTTGTTGTTGGACGTTAGGAGATGTAAACATTCTAAGGCCACTGCGCCCGCTGCCGGCAATTAGGCGCCAAAAACACAAAAGCAAGCGTGTGCACGCACGCACGCACGTCACTACAACTTTGAATATGATTGGCTTATTGATCTGTCCGATAACAACTTTGCGAGTGAATTAGTGGAAAATAGGAGTTTTTTTAACCAATCACAATCGAGGAAATTGTAATTGTTATGATTGCACTAGAAAAAACAATCTATCCGGCTGGAAACAACCCCATAACATTAATCGCACATTTCGTGAGCTGGGGAATTTCACCAGGGGAATAATATATCATATGACGCGTACGGCCCCGGGCGCTCGCTTTCATTCTAAAACTATTGAGAAAATCCCCGTATAAGGGCCGTATGCATTAGCGCGAGCAGGACCGGAAAAAGCCGTACGGCCCTGTTAGGAACACCTACGGCCCCACGCGATACGATTTTCGAGGATTTCGTTGCGTCTAACCATGTAAGATTATTTTACAAACACACAGCAAATACAAACAACATTAGTTAGATCAATTTTATGTGCAAGTTAGTCGCTTTTTTGTAAAAACTTAATCTTTTACGCGCTCATGAAGAGTCGAAGGAGGCCATATGATAAAATGCCTATTGACTGAGTTAGGTCGGACTGGAAGGGAAAAATATTTGGCTCTCGGTCATGGCGCACGGAACTCGCTGCGCTCGGTCCGTATCGGCCATAACCTCGAGCCAAATATTTTCCCGTCTGGCCCTCCCACTCAGTCAATAAGTACATATTAAGAATAATAAGCCTCCATTTTGGGCAAAAATATGCTCGCATATTTGTCCTTGGAAATTATCTGTTCCGAGAAGCGAACAGTTTTCCGAGAGCGTAGCTTGATGAAAACTGAGCTTGGTAATCACCTCAGAGTTAACCAATCACAAAACGAGAAAAGTACTATTCACTTGTGTGGTATATACTAAATTCAATTATCCTTTCGTGGATTTCCTTTCTTCCGCGTAACCTGCAAATAACTGCCCACTTATAATAGTCTGCGGATGTGTAACACCGTCCAAAATTCGAAATCAAGCCTGTTTTTAATTCGTGTTTTGAATAAAATTCGCCGGATATACAGTGAAAACACAGTCGAAACAGTGGAAGTCGGTGTATGTAGTTTATATTGCTTAGTAGTTTAAAATCACGAAATTAAACCGGATTTTCAGTGGTGCTTCAAACTTAGGATGTACAGTAGAAGTCTGTGAATGTACTGTATATCGCTTATTAGTTTAAAATCACGACTTTTCAGGCATGATTCAAACGAAGTAAAATTGAGATGTACAGTAGAACTCTAATATCTATTCATACCCATTTACCGTCTAGCACTTTCATTATGCGGGGTTTAATTTTTGCGGATTTTGCAGACGGTACTTGTACTTGATCTGCAAAGAAACGTTCAAGCAGATGAAAACACCAGCAAAATTAAAAACCGCAAAAAATTTACTCCCGTTAATATAATCAAAAACGGCTTTTAATCCACTTGTCTTACTATATATCCTGCATTGGGGTAAAAAAAAAAACGTTTATTTTGATATGTACATTGAGCAAAAGCAATCGGAGCTTGCTACAAACAAAACGAACCTTTACTTTTCCAGTCTCTGAGGTAAAGAAACGAACTCAAAGCAGTCAAAAGGTCACTTAAAAATTGCTCGAATGGGTCATCCGAAGGGACACCATTTTGTAAGGCCTCTAGGATGCCACATTTTTTCTCCAAATAGCCAACATATTCACCTACGTTACTTGTGAGATAGAAAGTGTGTCCAAGGACGAAGAATACGAAATGGGACATGACTCACCAAATGAACAGCCTACGGGTATCGCAGAGTCAACTCCTGCAACAGACTAACCATGCTCTACAGGTAGCTCTAGAAGCGCTTCTGCCGTTGCTTGCGCAACAGATATTAGGGAGTTTTAGCAACTCAACGGCAACGGCAAAGAGAACGCCACAAAACAATAGGTTTAATGACCAAAAACAATCGCTCTGCACGTGGGTTTTACAGCTTTGTACATTTCTTTGCCGTCCTCTGCACAACAACAACGTGAAATGACCAAGTTTTATGTTTTCTCGAGAACGTGAGCGCATGACGGCAAAGTTTTCTTTCTTTTTCCTTGCTTTAACGCCGTTCATAGTAATTTAGTTCCTGGACAGTTCGTCAGCATTTTGCAAGTTAAACAAATTTCAATAATTTTGAAAGCGTCACAGAAACGAGAAGTTATATTTTGAAATCACGTTTTCGTTGCCGTCGCCGTCGTCGTTGCTAAAACTCCCTATTGTTGCGATTGACTGAGTTCAGGGGTGGACTAATTTTTTAAGTATTTAACGAAACACTTCATAATCTTGGGATATCTTTATCAGCTCGAAGTTCGGCAACCGTAAATATTTCTTGGGCTCCAATACTGTCACGTGACCTGTCAGGGCTATTTGTAGCTCAAATTTCTTTTCAGCAAGATGGTACCACTTTTTACAGCCTCTAGGAAGCTGGCGTTAGCTTTGTAATGGTAAGACTATTATAAACTTGATTTCCGTGCCCAGACTTGTTGAGATTTTTTCAAAATACAAGCAGTAATTAAGAATTCATATTTATTGGGGGACTGGGCACTAGTACAAGATGGCGTTTATTAATTTTAAAGAGTAATGAAGTATTTAACAAAGTCCGGTCACTGATGCTTTGTTCATAACCTTTTGAGCTATCTACGTGCGTTCAAGTTAAATGATTGCTGAAGTAAACGAGGGCCATTTTCACTCAAAGGTTTTTTGGAAGACTTCAGCCGTCAGAAATCATGTGACCTAATTTCCATGTATCATACAGATAAATATGACAAAATTTACAAACGTAATAGTCTGGAAAAGTTTCAGGTTAGTGTAGTTTAAGCCTTAGAAGATAGACCACCCCCCTAATGTTAAGTGCACGGAAAAGTCAACATGTTATGCTAATGAATTAATCTAACCTTGTTCGTCTTGAAATTCTTCAGAAGCGAGTGGTGAGAACTATAGCTAAAACCCATTTCTATGCACATACTGATCCAATCTTTAGAAACCTTGGTATTTTAAAATTCCATGACATACACCTACTACAATTAGGTTTATTCATGTACTCTTACCAGAACCGTGCCCTTCCTTTAAAATTTGACTGTAAATTCACCTTACAGAAAGAAATTCATTCGTATCATACAAGAAACTCCCATTTATATCGCTTGCCTTTTTGTCTAACTAACATCAAACAATTTTCCGTTTTTTACCAAGGACCTAAATTTTACAACTCCTTGAGTACCGAAATCGTCAACTCGTCCTCTTCTGTCTCCTTTAAAAAAATCTTAAGGCGTTTTTCTGTAATAACTACTGGTAGTTTTCTTATAAATGTGTTTAAGTATTAACTTTTTTGCAGGTTTTCGTTTTTTTTGTTTTTGTTTTTTGTTTGTTTGTTGTTTTTTTTGTATCGTATCCTTCCGTTTGACATTGTAATTGTATGTAATTCTAATTGTAATTGTATCTGTCGTCATATTCTTCTCTTCTTTTCGATTTCATCTTGTAAAATAATAACTGAGGAGACCTAATTAATATAAGCTTCATAGTTTCCTTTAGGTCTCCTCGCCATTGTTAAATCTATTCTTTCTGTTTTTTATTATTTTTCATTATATTTGTTGTATGGCAAAATAGATAAATAAATAAATAAAATAAATGGAATGCCATTTATTTTGGTCTCAAACAAAATTTCAATTCAACTAGGGCCGAAAAAATTAGATTCAATCTTTTTTATTTATGTCGAAGTATTGAAGTCAAGTGAAAGTTGATGTATTCTTGATCCATTGTTATCAAACGTTCGGTCCTCAACTTGTCACTTACGTGGCACATCAACAAAAATAATACAAAGTTTAGGATTGCCCTAAACATGTTTGGTGCTTACCACTTAACGCAGATTAAGCCCTCTGATAAAGAAATAAGTTGGCGTTATGTCTTGTACGATGGTTGATTAAAACGTATTACATCTGACAATCCAGTTGCTCTCGAATTCACGATCACAATGGAATTTAAAAGTGTTAGTTTTCATGGAGGGCGGAAAACCAGTGATATCTGAGAAAAATCTCAGAACAAAGATGCGAACCAACAACAAATGCAACCTACATGTGAAACCGTTTCTGGAATTCAAACCCAGGCTTCTTTGGTGGTTGTTGAGTGCTCGCACAACCTGTAATTCCCCCACCGATTATTCTGTATCTTTTTAGCTTTGCCTGTATTATTAAATTCCTGAATTAATTTTTCGCTAAAAGCAAACGAATTTTCAGCTAACACCTCTACCTCCCTGCTAAAATTCCGCTTCTCTCCCCTCCTGCATAGATACTTCTCGGGCCAGGCAACGAAACTGCCTTTCTCCACCTCGCCCGAGTGGGTTGGATACTCCGGCCACGGTCTGATGGAAGGTAGAATTTCAGTGACCATGAGAGGAAGCCAACCCTGCGCAATATCTCTGCCGTGGACTTTGTCTTGGGATGTTACCATCGCCTCTCCCACCGCACTGTTCTCTTGGTCAAGCATGTGAACCAGATCACCTAAAATATAAACATTTACGCAGGGCTGTTATTGTACTATGGTAAAACCCGTATTTTAATTTGTTTTAACAGGAAAAGCAAGAAATATAAGGAGTAACGTAATTCAACTTTTCGATGTATGTAACACTATTAGTGAAAAATTGTTGAATGTGAACTCTTCAAACAACTTTGACATTCACCAATTTTTTTATTCTTGATAATGATGGTAGACACATCGAAAAGTCGAATTACGTTACTCCTTATTTTTTTTATTAAATGCTTTAAAAAGCAACGGACCATTCGATCTCACAAGAAAATCCGTCCGCAATTATCGGAGTGCTGGTATTAGACGGATTAATTAGGAGAGAATGTAAGGGTTGGCACCTGGAAAACTGTGTGCAATATCGTGTTTTTTTCCATTCTAAGAAGGCGTCATTAAGGTTGTGTTTGACTGTATATATTACTCTTTAAAGACCAAAACTCGAAATACAGATATTGTTCTTGCCACTCGAACATAAAATTCATATCTTCGAGCCAACGTGTAATATTCTTTTTATTATATGGAGAAAACCAATTCAACAAAAGCAAAAGGCGGGAATGTCATTGAACGATACGACACTCACAAAGGTGACATACGGAAAATACGCCACACGGGTCCGGATAAAGTGGCGTATGGAATCTACGAGTGGTTTAGTTCCCAGTAAAACACTCTCCTCCATATAATGATTCCATTTATTTCCCCCTCGCCCCGTGAACATGTAATACATCAAGCCTGACTGGTAATAGGCAGGCAAACTGGACACATGGCACTAACCTTCTCCAAGTGCACAAGGACCAGGAACGTTTGAATCCACATGTGCAGTACTTCCTTTCTGTTTTTTATGTTCCGTTGAGCCTGAACATACGATGGAGAAGGCAAAACGAAATAATATATAAGACATCTTGAAAAAAAAATCTGAAATGACAGACCTTATATGGACACCAAAAAGGAGGATTTATGCCTTTTATTTATGAGGTAGGATACTTTCTTTAAGGCAGTACACACCTGGTACATCAGAGATGATCGAGTTGGCTTCCTTCCTCTTGGAGCCCCTAGCCTTGGTTATCTTTGTTTCTACCTTTCGCGTTTGAACTGTTAAAAATTAAATTTGAAAACATTTTAGAGTAAACTACTAAGATGAATGCGCTCTCTTTCTGAACTACGACAAAACAAGTGAAAGTAAACTGCACTTCAGAAAGCAGTCATTGAACGCCCTGTCTAATAATAATTATAGCAGAGGTGCAATATTGCTCATTGAAGACACTACAAGCCAGCTTGAACACACCTGATTCACTGGAAGCGTCACTGGAAGCGCCCGAACTGGTTTTAGCCGTTCCCTTCGCTGTGGTGGGAGTATTTTCACCCATTTGTGCTTTGGCTAAAACGGCAATCAACGTACAAATAAGTAAGAGCAATGTACGTAAATGTGTTCTTCATGAACCAATGGAAACTAATAATTTTCGTTTTGATTTATTATAATTTTTTTAAGGGAGATTTCATATAGGGATAACCTCTTAACTTCCTTTTCTAGAGGCATCTATCCTTTTTCCCCTTATTTTTAGATCATAATTGTCTTTATAGTTTGCTTCTGGAATATGTATGCAACTCTGAATTGACATAAAATACCACATAATAGCCATGGTGAACCAATCATACTCACCAAGTTTGTTTACCATGGAAGAAACAACAAAGTTAGTTAACGTCTCGTCTTTGGCGAGATCTGCCATTTGCGGCAAATACAGTCGCTGAGGTTGAGCCCCGCAAAAGCCTATCCAAATGGATTGACAACCCAATTCGTCAAGTTTCTGCATCTGCCATAGTAACGTGTAAATTTAATGTTAGTACCGAGCAAGTAAGCAAAGATTGTAAAGACGTTTTAAGAAGAAAGATTTCCGTTGTCCCATATACTGGTTAAATAGGAACTATGGAAGTACGACTACTTTAGCACTGAATAGAATCATAGCGATACCATCCAAGCAAGCTGATCTACTTGTTTTAGTACTCGATTACCTCTCGCACCTACGCAAACTTGTTCTTGGTTACCTTTACTGATTACAACGTGTGCTTGACCTCGGTAAACTTGACACATTCTCCAGGAATCAACTAGTGCTAGGATCATCTTCCTTTCGTGTCATGAACTTGATAGGAGAGAGTGGACCATCTCATGGTTATCTCAACCGGCTCAACAACTGTATACTTACATTTGCATGTATGTTGGAAACAATTTTTCTGACCAGTTTGGTACGAGAAATAGCAGATTCTTGAACTTGTCCGCTGTTGCTGTTTGCATCGTCTGCCTTTTTCTGATACACTTCACGTTCCTTGGGGCCAAGGCTCTGGTATGCGATATTTCCCCTCCTTTGTACCTCCGCCGCACCTACCCCTTCTGCCATCATTGTTTTGGCTATATTGGAATAAAGTAGTGGGATTAGCTCTCGAGCCTTTCAGCCCAAAAACCTATGACAAAAATTGAACAAACAGCATGATCACTTACCCTCCTTTCCCAAAAACTCACTCTTGAAGATAGAGAAAGCGGATTTCTTTCTTAGCTTTCCCTCGATGTAAGTTTTTGCCTCCCTTGCTGGTGGCTTGCTTCTTTTCACCGCAAGGCCTCTTCTCTTTTTTTCGTTCCCGATCCAGTTCTGCAACACAGAAAGTGAAATTTAGATTATGTAATGATATATAAGTAGCTAAAAAAAATCAATGCTACCAATACCCTTTACGTTATAACACTACGACTCAGTATGACAAAAAGAAAACCGCAGTTTTGTAACCAAAACGATTCTTAACGTTAACTTCCACTAGTTAAGGGCATTTTTTATGATTTGGACCGGACTGGATTTAACGTGTATCTCCCTTTTTCATAGCTAGCAAGAAGGAATACAAGGAATACACTTTACTTAAAACAGATCCATAGTTTGTGCAGTATTTATTCAAGAAACCTTTATCACTTTTTCATCAAGACCTGTGGACTCTACAGCATCCATGATCAAATCTCTCTGGGACGTAGTTGTCATGCCGCCCAGCCACAATGCTTTCAGTTTTCCAAGCTGATCTTCAGTAAGTTTGTTGCGTGACATATAAAAAAAGGTTCGCAGTTTATAAGTTACAAGGAGCAACTAGATCAAATCAATAATTTCTTGACAGTTTCAAAGTAATGTACTGAGTTGTATGTAATGTAGTTGTATGCCACTAATGAATTTAAAATTTGTATATTTTCTGTAGTCAGCTATTTTAAGGGTTAGGCAGTTTTTTAAATTAGTTAGTTAATTACCTTTAATAAATTACATTTTATTTATTCTTTTGAAGGCCCCAGTGAAAACCACTATGGTGTGTTGGGTTTCTTCATTAAATATCATAATTGTTATTGTAGTTGTATGTCACTAATTATTGGTTTGTATGTGATGTAGTTGTATGTCATTAATTATTGGTTTGTATGTGATTTAGTTGTATGTCACTAATTATTGGTTTGTATGCGATGTAGTTGTATGCCATTAATTATTGGTTTGTATGTGATGTAGTTGTATGTCACTAATTATTGGTTTGTATGTGGTGTAGTTGTA
>OX419338.1:17816529-17826529 GCA_948470475.1 Galaxea fascicularis
TTTGCAGTTATTATCGAAGATTTGTCAAAGACTTTGCAAGAATTGCTGGACCACTACATCAATTAGTAAACAACTGTCTGCACAAGCTGAAAGTAGAAAAGAAATGAAATGTCCCATTCGGAATGTCAAACCGCATTCGATGGACTGAAGACAAAGTTAACACAGTGTTAAGTTTTGCAGACTAGAACAAGCCGTTCATTCCGGAAACAGAGTCACATTGGACTTGGACCAGTCCTGTCCCAAGACCAGGATGGTCACCACAAAGTCATTGCCTACGCAAGTAGAAGATTGAGGCCAAGTGAGAAGAATCCGAGAAATTACAGCTCCATGAAACTGAAGTGGGCAGTAACTGCGAAATTCCGGACCTACCTCCTTGATTCCAAATTTGAAGTCTTCACTGACAACAACCCCTTGAAGTACTTGCAGACAACTGCCAAACTTGGTGTTTTGGAACAAGGATGGGCAGCTCAGCGTGCTTTGTTTTACTTTACAATCAATTACAGGAGTGGAAGATCAAATGGTAATGCTGACGCTTTATCACGCCTACCCCATGGACCAGTGCCAGACGAAACAGAAGACTCAAAGGAAGATGAGTTATTATTACACATCGAGACCACAGTAACCATCGCAACTCCAGTACCACCTGACCTTAGTCACACAATTGTAACAACACCTATCCTGGTGGAAGTGAGACGAATGGCAGTACATGAACCAGATCATAATTTATCTGCAACCAACCAGTTACCCGATGAGGATGGGAAGTTACCTAGAGATGATCCTGTGATTGCTTCAACATCGTTCCCCACCCACATGAAGGAAGAACTTGTCAACATGCAAAAGGCAGACCCTACAATTTAGGAATTTCTAAAGTTCTGGGAGAGAAGTACAAAACCTACCTTTGCAGAAAGGAAGCAGCTTTCCTACCAGTGTGTCACCCTGTTACCACAGTGGGACAGAATTACAAGAGAGCAAGGTCTGATGGACAGAATTGTACAGGATCTCAAACTTGGAGAACTGAAACAACTTCTGTTACCAGCCTGCATGATGATATGGGACATCAAGGATTAGAGAGAAGCCTTCAACTGATTCGAGAACGGTGCTATTGGCCTAAAATGTACTCAGATGTAGAGAGTTGGATCAAGAACTGTGAGCGATGTACTCTTGCAAAGATGCCAAACCCCAGGATCCGGCAACCTATGGGAAGCCTGCTGGCAACCAAACGGCTTGAAATCTTAGCAATCGACTTTACAGTCCTTGAACCAGCAAAAGATGGATGAGAGAATGTTCTTGTTATGACAGATGTCTTCACTAAATTCACATGTGCAGTCCCACCAAGAGATCAGAAAGCCACTACAATAGCTAAAGTCCTAGTAAAGGAATGGTTTTTCAAGTATGGAATTCCCCTCAGAATTCATTCAGACCAAGGAAGAAACTTCGAAGTTGAACTTCGCAGACTTTACGGGATTAAGAGGACACAAACTACACCATATAACCCTCAAGGAAATGCACAATGTGAGAGGTTCAACAGAACAATGCATGACTTGCTTAGAACTCTTCCCCCAACCAAGAAGCGCAAATGGCCAGAACACCTTCCAGAGTTGTTCTATGTTTACAATGCAACACCACATTCATGAACTATGTACAGTCCTCACTTTCTCATGTTCGGATGAGAAGCTCGCCTTCCAATTGATTTACTCCTGGGCGAAGATGAAGAAGTTGATGAAAACCCATCTGATTATCTGATTGGCTAGCAACACACCAGGCAAGGCTGAGAGATGCTTACCAAAGAGCAGGGGAACACCTCAAGCAACAGGCTGAGAAGCGACAAGACCAGCACTTTGAGAGAGAGTACAACATCCCAATTCAGAAAGGTCAACTGGTGTACCTAAGAATCATGTACGTGGACGTAACAAGATTCAAAACGCTTGGGATTCTACCCTGTACAAACTTGTTGACGTTCCAAGAGACAACCTTGTATTAGTTTACACAGTGGAAGGTGTGGATAGTCCTGGTGAAACCAAGAAAATGCATCGAAGTAACCTGAGGATAAGCACGGTCAGTCCAAACAAGGAACAGAAAGACCACAGACCCAAACCTGTCAAACCTTCATCACCAGATTCAAGTATTGTCCAGCTAAGTGGAAGTTTAACATATGAATTATCCAAATATCTCGCCACTTCAGAACAATAAATACACAGTAAAGAACAATGCATCTTTCATTTAAAAGATTCATACTATGACAGTGGATCCCGACGAAATCCTAGTATCTTTTGACATCATATCACTGTTTACTTGCATTCCTACCCATCTAGTCATAGAAGTTGTTAAAGAGAGACTAGACTTTGATCAATCACTACCGGAGGCAACAAACTTATCTATTCAAAATATCATCGCTCTTCTACAGTTACGACAACAACTTCTGCATGTTCCAAGGCGACCATTTCAAACAAATTTTCTGTTGTCCGATGGGATCTCCAGTCAGCGCCATTTTAGCCAATCTCGTCATGGAATATGTCGAAAAAGAGGCCATCTTTTTGGCTCCAAACCCTCCCAAATGGTGGTTCAGATACGTAGATGACAGCCATGTGTGCGTAAAAAGGGAGCATGTGGATGAATTCCACTCACACCTCAATTCTATCATCAAGATAGAGTCAGAAGCTTCCATTGCCTTTCTTGACACAAAAGCAACCAGACAAGGCGATGGCTCAATCACTGTCTGTCTACGGGAAAGCTACCCACACCGACCGCTACCTTGATTTCAAACCACACCACCATCCCCAGTACAAACACTCTTGTTGTACGCACCCTCATAGATTTCACAAAGAATATTCCATCCACCGAGGAGGAAACATTTTGAGAAACTAAGCGAGTAACGGAAGCCCTTGCCGCTAATAATTACCCTGCCAATTTCATTTATAATGGCCACCAACTAAATAGACAACAAGAAGTTCATGATACCGACCATTGTGCCATGGTTATTTTGCCCTACGCCAAAGGATTCTCCGAGAGAATCGCAGGTTCTTTGAGGCTTCAGCATCAAGGTCGCTCATAAACCTATTCGGAAAGGTCTCTGATAAGTCTCTTGGCAAAGACGAAACATGCGTGTCAGACTAGCCATGAAAATAATTGCAAACATACTTAAAAAACCAAAAGACAAGATCGAGAAAGACGCTTCTAGAGGAATCGTATACAACATTGTGTTTACATCGGTCAGACATGGTGCGCACTAAAAACATCCGTCAAATAGCACACAAAGGCCATAGCAACATTAGACGAAAATTATTTGTTGGCCAAACACCACATACACCAAATAGATTTGATGAGTGCTGAAATTGTTGACAGGTCATCTGCATGGCGACAAAGACTTATTCTTGAGGCTTGGCATTCCGTGCGAGATAAGAATGCTATAAACGAACATATAGCGCTTCTAAACGTTTACAATAGCATAAACAATTTGTAGAAGTAATTAAGTATGCTCTAGAGACTTGGTTTAACCTTTAAAATATTCTTTCAAGGTGCAATTTAATATTAACATACATTGTATACCATCAGGAAGCCGTTAGACATTTGCATTTTTTATCTTTTGCTGAGGACAACAGCAGCTGCCGAAACGTCCAACACAATATTTTAGCCAGTGTCAACTTTTATATATCTTTTTTACTTAAGAGCAATGAAGTCGTGGAAGCACGTGCCTGAGAACCTAAAGCCAACTTCGAGAAAGCCAGGAAACACTTTCCACACGTCGCACCTGAACTTCATAAAGGAGAAAGACCGTCCACATCAAGCGATGTTTTCTCCTTCGGGGCACTAATCCTGTGGTTTCTGAAGGACAGAACGTTTAAGTGGCTGTCCCGCTACCAGCGGTCCGGTCAATTTCCGGTCAGAAAAGGACTTAGTGTGTATGTACTAAAACCAGTATGTTTTGTTGTAATTCCTGCTTTTCTTTTTTGCTACGCCCCGAAACGACTTCAGCTGTCTGAGGAGAGAGTTTTGGCTGATTCAGTAATCAAAATTCATGACTTTTCCCGGTCGCGCTGCCTTAAAACAAGGACGTATTGCTTCATATCGACACTGTATGATGAGTTTCCAGAAATGTAAAGAAATGAAATATTTTGTTGCCATGGCAACCGGTAGTTTAAGTAAACGGTGCCGCTTGTCAACAGGATAATGAAAAGCGAAACAAAGCATTTATACAAGCAAACTTGCCTATGATATATTATCCAAAAAATGATAATAAAGTTATATTTCGAATTTTGCACTTGGGGATATTTTACAGCGCTATAAATAAAGTGCAAGTTAACTTTGAAACTAAACTGCTGACCGAAGTTTTGCTTGCAGTTGTTTAGAAGCTAAGTGCTCAACTCTACAAGATATGTAAGTATGAAACGTAATTTTGTTCAACTTGAATTGCAGTTAGAATAAGTGTATCATATTTGATTTAGGTAGATTACCTTCGGTAGCAGAAAGGGTCGAAAATTAACTTTTAGAAAGCAATTTTCACGGCCGCTTTCTTCGACAACACATGCTTCTAGAGCCACGGTGGCTGCTCACTTGTATATGAAGTGAAGAGCGTTTTTCATCTTTAGTTTGGCTTTTAGTAATTCTGGTTACTAGTAGAGAACAAGTTATGCAGTATACTGTATATTTGCTATGTAGTCACTCTATGCATATAAAGAAACTAGAAAGAAAAATGATAAAGGCTCTGTTCAATATGAAAAGTGGCGGTGTCCACTCCATTGCAGGAAACCCGGTTAAGTGCATTTGCAATTGTTTTGCTTATTTGTAATAAACGCTTTTTATGGCTGGAACAACTCACTTACCAGGAACAACTTTAGTTTGTCTAAAAAAGGGAACGGGTTAACATACCGCCAAACCAACAATTTATGACCAATAAAACATTCTATTTATAAGGAATCTGTTTTATTTTTGTTTCCTAAGCAATAATTTTTGAACTAAAACTAATTTTGTAAAAAGTTTTCAATGTAATGTTTGCCGCAACGGCCTCTAAGATATTCAATTGAAGAATTTTCTATTGGTTTCCTATCAAATAATGTTTTTGGTGACCTTACAAACTGAAATGTTTCTATTGGAACTACAGATAAAACTGTATAATTACAGCCATATTGTTTATTGTCCATTGTTTGTTTATTCAACAACGTACTTGAGCTGAAGCGTGACGCCTGAGTTGTCTGGGTCAGTAAGATAAACCCACCGCAGAAAACTATATTTTAAACTCGGTTTATTTTACTAGGATTACCCTTCCTCCTCGTAAAGCAAAAACAAAATTCAGTATTTATTACTTTTTTTTCATTTTTCTTCAAGGCAAAACTCAGGTCTTCTTTGTAACTGTGAGACATTAGTTTATCCTATAACTGTGGTAGCACGTGATGTCATATACAAAATGGTGGTGCTGAAACAGTAAAGGCCATGTCTAAAGTGTACAAAGTGGTTGATCTCTCAGAACCTGGGACATCAGATATAGAATGCTCACCAATAGACTGGACCAAGTGTGTTCTGTGTCAGACAAACACATCCGAAAGCCTCTCTTGTCCGGCTGATTCAAAGCGAGACTTAAAAGGAACAGGTTACAAGACCACTGCTGAAAATCTATTGGCCTTTGAAAAGCTCGGTTGCTTACCAAGAACAATAACTTTATCTCAATTAGATGAAGGTGAGGGTATTGAGGCAAATTTCCAGCATCATAAAGCTAAATGGCATGACACATGCAGGCTGAAGTTCAACAAGACGAAACTTCAATGGGCAGAGAAAAGGAAAGTTTCCCCCGAATACAGCTTGACTTCAGATGACCGCAAAAAGTTCACCCGTAGAAGTAGAGAAGAGGTTCCTCCTGCCGTTCATTGCTGTTTCTTTTGTGGTGGTGACGCTGTTGCTGGCGAGTCTCTGCACAAAGCATCTACACTGGAGCTTGATGCTCGTGTCCGCAAGTGTGCTTTAGAATTGCAAGACAAACTTTTACTTGCTAAACTGAGTTCGGGAGACATGGTTGCTCAGGATGCCGAATATCATATCAAGTGCCTAGTTGCTCTTTACAACAGAGAACGAGCATCAAAATCTTGTAATTCAGATCGCGATGTGGATGCTATCAACCACGGCATTGCATTCGCCGAACTTGTGTCCTATATGGAGGAAACTCACGTTGACAATCTTGTAGCCCCAATTTTCAAATTGTCTGACCTTGCAAACCTGTACAGCAGCAGACTTGAACAACTAGGTACAAAATTACCAGGGCACGTTCACTCCACCAAACTCAAGAATAGAATATTGGCTTACTTTCCGGACATGAAAGCTCACACCCAAGGTCGCGAAGTCGTTCTCGTTTTCGATGAAGATGTCGGTGCCGCACTGAGAAAAGCGTGTGAACATGATGCTGATAGTGATGCTGTTTACCTGGCTAGAGCTGCGATGATAGTTCGACAAGATATGTTCCAAACGAAAATGGAATTCAATGGTTCTTTCCACACCGAATGCCAGGAGCAGTCTCTATCAACTTCACTTCTGTCACTAGTTGCTATGGTGCTAAACGGACCTAATATCACGACGCAATCAAGTTCTTCACCAGTATCTCAGCCAGCTCTCAGTATATCTCAGCTTCTTCTATACAACAGCTGCAAGCGTTACAAGGAGAATGCTAAAGACATGGTCAGGCACTGCCAACAGCGCGAAACACCCCTGCCAATCTATTTGGGCATAATGCTCCATACAAAGACCCGGAAACGTGATCTTGTGGACACCCTTTTTAACCTGGGACTGTGCATATCTTATGACTGGGTATTAAACATCTCCACTGAACTGGGGAAAAAGCTGTTTGCCCCCCTGAGCTCAAAGGTGGTCTTTTCACTAGTGCAGCAGTTGACAATATAGACCACAATCCAAGTTCAACAACTTCATGCGATTCATTTCACGGAACTGGGATATCGCTGTTTCAGCACCCAGATGAAAATTGCAGTGGAATTCAAAGGGTAGTTATTGCAAATCAGGGTGATTCGCATCCAGGGAAATCCAACCTGCCGGAATCCTACACAAGTGTGCCTCCTGTTGTTCAACAAAGAGGTGCTCCACCAGTACCAAAGCTACAAGGATCCCACAAGCTATGCAGAGGGAGTACAGGTACAGCCAAATTAAATTAGTGAAAAAAGCACAACATTTTAATGTTAATACAGAGAACTAAATGCTTAACTAGTGCAACTATGCAGTGCTCAATTATAACCATTAATTCCTATACTCTGTCTTTTTTTGGCTTGACAGATGGCTGGAACAAGTGAGTCAAGTGGTATTTACAGACAACACCCAAGGAGATGAGGTAGTGTCGTGGTCTGCATACCATGCCAGTTTTCAACCTACAGATGGAGTATCAGAGAGTTCTCTGACAAAAACTTCTCTACTGCCTCTCTTCTACGACCAAGCCCACTCTGTAGCCATGATTCGCCACTCAATGAATGTAGTGAAGAAGGCAGTTGACATTTTGAATCCTGGACAGGTGCCTATAATCACTGTGGACCAACCCCTGTTCACAATTGCAAAACAAATCCAGTGGAACTGGACTGCAAGTCACGGTGAAGATCAGTTCATTGTGATGTTTGGAGGACTTCACATCGAGATGGCCGCTTTCAAGACCATTGGCCATCTCTTAGATAGCAGTGGGTGGACAGGTGCATTAGTGCAAGCCAATGTTGCTACATCTGGCACAGCCGATTCATTTCTTCGCGTCACTCATGTGACGCGCACCCGACGAGCCCACCAGATCACAGCAAGCAGCTTGTATCATCTTCTGCAGAAAGCTTACTTGGCCTACTGCAGTAGTCTAGGAGATGAGCGTAATCAGCTGTCACTGGAAGATTGGTGTTCAAGCAGGGCTGAATTATATCCGCAATTCAAGTTCTGGTTGCTTATTCTGCAGTTGGAATTGACAGTGCTGGTCTACGTGAGAGCCATAAGAGAGGGAGACTTCAAACTGTATGTAGATGCCCTAACTAAGATTGTTCCTTGGTTCTTCTCGTTGGACCACACAAATTATGCCCGATGGATCCCTGTTCATCTGCGGGACATGGTTACATTGAAAGACGTTCATCCCAAGGTTTTCGCAGAGTTTCTGAAAGGAAATTTCGTGGTCAAGAAGACAGCACATAGATTCTCTGCTATTGCTATTGACCAAGGCCATGAACAGAACAATGCTGCAGTGAAAGATGACTGAGGGGCAGTAGGCCTCACTGCGAACCCTGCTGCTCTGAAGCGCTGGATGGTTTCAGGGCCGGAGATGGCTAGAGTAATTGGCGAGTTCGAGGCATCAACTGAAAAGAGAAAGAAGTTAGATCTACGACATCATGAGGAGGCCAAACATGTGCAAAAGGCATTTGAACGAGATGTGAGAAGTCTGGTCAGCACCATAGAGGAAATGGGCAGCCCTTTTACTGAGGACAGCAGTGATCTCCTTGCATTGGATAGTAGAGACATTGCCGATCCAGCCGTTATTGACACGGTGCATCAAATTGAGAAATTAGGCGAAGAACAGTACGATGCCTATGTCAAAGAGCGGCTCGTCAGTCAAACAAAGCCCATTTCTGATCCCATCAAGAAGAACAATCTTCCCCTTTTTAGCCGACCTCCAGTCCGAGAGAAGACAAAGTCACAGCTTCAAGTGACCTCCCTAAGGAATGATTGTTCCCTATTTTCTCGGCTGTACATCGTGTCACAGGTGCGTAATGGGAATCTGGATGAATTTTTCGAACATACCCACCAGCGTTAACACAAAATGGAAAACTGAGAAGCGGTTCAAAGTCGGATCTAGTCAGATGCTTGGAGGACTTGGTCACTTCCCAAGAGAAGACCAACAATCCTGATGTACAAGTCATTATCCTTGATGGCTCTGCTATTGTAAATATGCTACGACCAGGTTATGCAAAAAAATTCTCTGATTACGCATCACAAGTCTTCCTGCCATACATTGTATCCCAAGCACAACATGCAAGCCGAGTAGACATTGTTTGGGATGAGCACCACCCAGAGAGTTTAAAAGCTGAAACAAGAAGCAAGAGAGGAAAGGGAGTTAGAAGACGTGTGGAGCCTTCCACCGCAATTCCTGGGAACTGGAAAGAGTTTTTGCGCATTGATGAAAATAAAGTAGAGCTATTCTCTTTCCTTGGAACTACTGTAGTAGCATCCATCGACTGCAGCAAGCAGATAATCAGCACACATCGCACTGAAGTACTTTGCAATCAATCCAGGGACGTCTCAGGGCTCGCTCCATGCACACATGAAGAAGCAGACACGAGGATCATTCTACATCTGGAAGATGCTGTGAAAGAGGGAAATACGAAAGTTTCCATACGTACAGTTGACACTGATGTGGTAGTATTGGCAGTGACATCAGATCAGTGCCTTAACAACGCTGAAGTATGGATTGCTTTTGGAACTGGAAAATGCTTCCGTTTTATACCAGCTCATGAGATAGCCAGAGCTTTGGGGCCTGATCGGTGTATGGCATTGCCAATGTTCCATGCTTTTACCGGTTGCGATACAGTGTCGTTTTTTGGAGGAAGAGGTAAAAGAACTGCATGGGACACATGGAAAGCCTACGATGACGTTACAGCAGCACTCTGTTCTTTGGCGACCACCCCAGAGTCCGTGGAGAGTTTTATGAAACCATTAGAGCGATTTGTGATATTGCTGTATGACCGCACCAGTAACTTGGAATGTGTCAACCAGGCCCGGAAGCAGCTCTTTAGACAGAAAGGCAGATCAATAGAAGGTATTCCCCCGACAAAGGCAGCTCTCATACAGCACACTAAGCGGGCAACTTACCAGGCTGGGTACTGCTGGGGCCAAGTAATGATTGCAGCTCCTGAGCTTCCATCGCCGAGCAATTGGGGCTGGACAAGGAAGGAGCCAAATTGTTGGGAAGTATACTGGACAACTCTGCCAGAAGCTACAAAGGCTTGTAGAGAACTTCTGCGATGTGGTTGCAAGAAAGGTTGCAGACATC
>OX419338.1:17831529-17876529 GCA_948470475.1 Galaxea fascicularis
ATAAACTAGGAATTTTTAGAGCACCAGATAAAAGGTGAAAACGTGCCATTTCATTAGAAAGAGAATGCAGTTCTGTATAACACAATTGTTTTCTGCTTAGGTTTTCTGAAATTAGTGAGATTTGTAACTTCTGACCGTCATACCTTCTGACGGTCTTGTTGCCGGATTTGCTGGTACATCTACAGCAAGTGAAATTTCTCTCATAACAATCCATTATATTGAAATATTAATTCTTTCTACTACTGTTTAAAGGCTGGTGATTGTCATGCTGTACATACCAAACAGTGGGTGCCAATCGTAGAAGTAGTTAACTGCTTTTTGAGGCAAGGTGATTCTTTACTTTCACACTAGTAGCTGCGTTTTTGAAATGTTCAAACAGCAACGATTGTGTGACTAGTCTCACCACCATAAATCGCTGTGCTTTCTGATGAATGGTTGCCTGGAGACCGGTCACACAATCTTCGTAGTTTGAACATGTTCACTGAGCAGAGAGTGGCCATCGTCCGTGAAGCAAGTTGCTCCCACCGTTTGGTAATGTACAATTTTATGAACAGCTGTAGTTGACCAATAGTATGAGTAGAGCAAAGAATTAATATTTCAATTTCTAGGTTTGTTACATGTTACAAAGGAAATCTCACTCATATCGATGTTCATTTGAATTTGCATGAAGGGAAATGACTGCTAAAAGTTAACATTTTAGACAACCTGAGTGAGAAATAAACGAAACTTTACTTAGAACTATATTTTCTTCAAAACTGTGAAGATTTTCCTTTGCAAAATTGACCAATATCTTGTTTTGACAATCTTATTATTTTGCACTTCCAAATGCGTTACATGAAAGGGCATATTTTGACCTTTTATCTGGCGCTCAAATATTTCTTAGTTCCCGTGGCCCAAAAATGTTATTGCAGTTTACTGAAGAAAAAATTTTGCTTTTTCATTGGGTAGACCTGATATGACAACAAGCCATATAGCAAGTAGTGAATTTGACCCGTGAATCTTGCCTTGTCAAAATTGGAAAATTTTTGGAAAGTATTACAACATCTCTAAAATATTTAGTTTGTGGTAGAATTAGGCTAATCGGATATAAAAATGTTTGTAAATATTTCTTCTTTTTAGAAAGATAAGTGATATCGGGGTGAGGAATGGCCAAGTCAGTCCAGTGACGCCCCTCAAGCTTGCTCCTTTTAGTTAGGAAGTCCCTCGCGAGGAAATTGTGAAATTAATACAGAATGAAATGAATGTGAATAGCTCCAGTTTGCCAGTTAGATCTGAGATTGACAAAAAGGTATCTGGGATGCAAGTAACTTTCACAAGTGACAGAATATCTTGTACTGAACTACTTCGAATTCTGGGTTTCTTCTCCCCGCTGGATCCACTTGGGAAATTGTACAATTTTCCAAGTCTATGCCATAAGAAAGCAAGGAAGTAATAGATGTTATCCTGTCTATTACTTCATTCAGTAAAATGTGAGTAACTGAAAGATATAAGGTTAGTTTTTTGAAATGTTCCATTTAACGTCCGAAAACCATGGAAAACGGTCATCCTACCGGAAGCTTGGATTTCACCTCGCCAGAACTCGAAATTTTACACTTTTCAGCTTCTTACATAGCTGTGAATCCTTTTTTAGTATAATTGAATACACTGATTCTTCCTAAATCAAAATATAGCAAATGTTTATATATCCGCTTATTTGTGAGAAAATTGAGCCCGGTTTAAGTAGACACACTTTTCTCATTTACCGAAAAGTCTAAAATAATCCAAATTCAGTGAGACAAAAAGCTGACTGTTAATGCCTCAAATCCTCTGATATTTTAACCAAAGACAATTCAGTCATTAATTTTGGGCCTACAGTTTTACATCTTTAGGATCTAGTAGCACTTTTGCACAAACGCCAATCAAAGTTCGATAAAACTACAATTCAGTGCCTTTGAAATCTACAACTCAACCTGACAGGGTACACTAGCATAAATTAACTCCTCGGCAAAAGTTTGCAAATAAAAAACGGTTTGAAATGTTTTGAAAAATATCTTGATGATTAATATTGTTTGCACAGGTAAAGAACACTAAGAAACACCCAAATTACCACAAGCTGAAATTAAATCACACTTGCTCCCTAATCAGAGTCATACACGAGCGACTTTATAGCTACAATAAAAGTACAGCCAGCAATTGACAGCCGTCAATTTAAAATAAGTCATATTTTGAAATGTCTTACTTAATGATGTGCTAGGTTATCCAGTCAACTTGCTGAAGAAGTCGAAGATATCTTAATAGCAGTACAAACTGGAACAATTTTATTATGTTAGAGAAGCATAGCCAACCGGAAGTAACTGATATCGCATCATTCTCCAAACAAACAAATCCAATTATCCATATCTCTGTTATCTAAAACCGGAGTTTATTGTTGGGGAAGTTCAGAGACATACAAAACAACGATCATGTCTTGTTTGTTCCTGAGTATCGTTGGTGGGATTTGCGGTGCAGACTAATGCATGAGCTCCTCAAATTCTGTCACAAGGATATCAAACAGCACAAAAAGTCCTTGAAATTTTCCAGAATTGAAACAGAAGTAGAATTGATTTTGGTGAGATGTGGGTGTTTTCAAAAGCTGACGAATTTATTGGCAATGACTATCTGTCCGGCTCATCGTGCCAGGTTAGGCATAGGTCGGCGAAGGACAAGTAATCTTTGCACTGTTCCGGACGTTGTTTCGGGTCACTGCAAGGAGCTGAGGAAAGTACCCCCAATGGAAAAAGGAATAAATTTATTGCAATCCATGAAGCTATTGGAACTTTGAAAACAGCTCATCCCTGTAGGCTCAGGTAAGTAACCAATTACTTGATGTACTAACAAATAGAAACTGCCTCCAATGAAACTTTAGTATTTTCTCAGTTATGTATCAAAAGAAATCCTTTTTTTGAGGATGGAAAGAAAGTGAAGGTAAATTCGTTACTTGTCTCCTTGTTCTGTTGTGCAATCCAATTATTGATAACAAATTTTATTTCATGAAACCATGTTTTATGGCTTGTGCTTATATTACTGATAAGCCAAGATTAGTTTCACAAAAACCCTCTTGAGAAAGATATAAGCAGAAAAAACGGGCGGCGCTAATCACAATGCTACTCCCCCCCCCCAACAATAGCCTCAGCTGTCATTGTACGGACAGCTTTAGATTATTATTTTATTCTGTATGTGAACAGAACTCCAAACTTTTGTTCTGAAAAATACGCACCTTAATTAAGTAATTTTTAAGTAATTATGTTTTCTACATTTTATTTAAAGGAATTTGCATAAAATGTAGAAAGATGCTAAGTGTATATAAAGAAAGGGCAGCTGAGACATGCCAGATTACAGCTGAAGTTTCGAAAATCGCCGATACCCTGAGCAAGTTAAACCTGGTGAGTATAAGCATCATAATGAGATTATCTTTTGCTTTTTCGCACTGCAGGTTGATTATGAAACTGACACTGGTATTCCTCTTCCTGTAACGATCACTGATAGTGAAGAAGCTAGACCTAAAAGAGAGAGCCTTTCCATTCCAGATGAAGATTCGAAAGAAATCGGAGATGACATAAACTACGTGCAGGATGAATCCCTGAAACAGCTCAATCGCTTTCTAAAGGTTTGCGACATCAGCCCAGTTTGCCACACACTATCAGTACCATGGAATACAGTGCAAAGCCGTACTAAACGCTGTTATTTGAGAAAAGCTGAACAGTGTGTTTCAGCAGTAATGGAAGTCCTTGCTCCTGAAGATTCGAACTGCTTGTGGAGGGAATTATGTGAGCACGAAGTGAATCAAAGAACAACTGGCGGGAAAAGTTGGAAGGACGTGGAGCTTCTTCAAGTGTTTGCTGAGAGTTATTTGAACGTTCAGCACTGGAGTAACCGTCGGCAAATACTCTCAATCCTGGCTGACAAGTTGTCTTTCAAGGAGGTGCAAGAATTTATCCCAATGCTGACCAGTTACTGCTATAACAGCACGACACCACACCCTGCTTCATGGAGGGGCAGAACCGATTCCTCAACACGAAAACAGAACAAGGAAAATTAGAAGATTTTATTTCATTCACCACAAGTTCACATGTGATCCAAGATGTCCCATTTGGTGAAAGGCTTTTGAAGTTATCAACCAGTGAAGTTTTAAAACACCAAATGTCATCAGAATGATGATTCCGGAACGTATTGTTCAACAGTACCAACAATATTGCACTGAAAGAGGTTTTGAGCCCATGAGAAAGCGAACACTGCATAGAGTGTTAGGTGAGTGTTCAGCGTCTGTTAGGAAGTCTTTTCAAGGACTTTACAACTTTTCATGTCAAGGAGCCGAGGCATTTGATGGCCTGTACAAACTGGTCGATAAACTGGTTGATTGTGGAAAAACAGAAGTGTGGGCCTGGGAGATGAAGCAACAGCTACGTGCATCAAAGCAATGCCTGAAAAGTGACTACAAGGTATTTGGTTTATTTCATTAGACAGTTAATTATGAAGTGTTTTAAAACAAAGGCACAAAACTGACAAAACGTTGATGCCACAAAATGTGCAAATTGTCCTCCTAAAGTGCATAATATCACTACTTCAGTGAACTAGTTCTGGGTCCTCTCTTACGTAACTAAGGAAAGAATTACTGGGTATTGTTGACAATGTCAAGGGGTTGGCCTTCCTTAAAGCTGACTGAAGTAGATTATTCGTCGTGTAAGTTAATGTAAAAGGGAAATGTCAGTTTGATGGACAGAAATAAGTGTTAAGATAATGAATACTCATTACATAAATGATAACCGATTGGTTATATTTTTATATTTTTTTAAACAGAAGGGAAACGTCCACCGTTTCAATTAAAATCTTTTTTTCTTGTAATTGTTACCGCAGTTGCGAAACTGTTTCAATACTTTTATTTGTTTTTCCTTTTGTTTCATTACGTAACCTTTTTCATGTCTATGTACGCTCACACCTCTTTGTTTGTCTTAGTTTTTAAAAGCCAATCTTTTTTGTGCACGTTTTTCATTTTCGCCTTGTGTCTTATAGTGTATGTCAGACTGCTTAGTTTTGCTTTTCGCTGCTGCTAGTTTTTCCTGTGTCGTATGTAGAGTCACCGATAAGGTACATTTGTATTTTGGCCATATGTATCCTGTATTGTTGCAAGTTTTCTGTCGTCCTATTCTTAATATATTTTTTGTAATTTTCCTTTATAAGAACCGTTCTGGGATGGAGGTTTTGTACCATACGGGACGAGTATCAAAGTGACAAAATAAAAGTAGAGTGCTGAGTTCGTATACAGCGGCTACATTGATTCTTATCGATTCAAGTTCTGAGATTGCGCCAGGTCGCGGGTTAGAAGACGAGCAGCGAATGTTGGTTAGTGAAGATGGTTCAACGCAGATCGAGCAAGTGACACGTTCGTTATCCACTTATAGAGGTCATTTAACGAGACTGTATAATGACATTGAAACGTTGTTTCCGAATTTTGAATCTCATATGGCAGCTCTGGAGAGGAAAAGTACCTTGGATGGTCTGTTCGTGAGATACAATGCAAAGGCCAAGGAATTTCTACAATTGGTGGCTGGCGCAGACAAATATGAAAGGGTATTTAGAGATCATTTGCGAGAACTAGAGCTGAAACGCTTAATTGATGAAGAGTTTGCTCTGGTTTAAAAAGTCATGTGAAATTGCAACTTGTCAAGCTGAGCCGTTTCCCGTTCCACGCGAGGGCACTCCTGGGACTCCTCACACCACCACTTTAAAGGAAAATGAACCACGCCCATACCCTCCTCGCGCGACTTCACACGAGAGACCTCTGCAACATCAACGCAAGGATACTCGAGAGCCAATCCCTCAGAGGTCATGCGGGAGTTCATGCGCTGTTTTACGAGATGCTGATCTGCAGAGTTCTAGCGGAAGTTTTCGTGACATGCCTTTGGATGACGAATCAGTCTTCTCTACTCGGTCATATGCCGGTGAATCACGTGGTAGCTCAAGAATTAGTAAAGCTTCCCAATCATCTAAAGCAAAACTTGCTATGGCTAGACTTCAGGTGAAGAGGGTTGAAGAGGAGCAGAGGCTCTTGAGTCGTCAGCAACACTTAGAGCATGAAAAACAGCGTTTGGATATGGAAAAAGGAGCTGCTTGAAACTAGATATGAGACTGAACAGGCTCAGATTGAAGTGGACTTCAGTGTTTCAGGCAGAAATTCTGAACATACAATTGAGGCCCTTAATCGCTTGCCAAAGCAAACGTCCTGTGACGTTGGAAAATATTTCCAGTCTTTTGAAGATGGTTCATATCCCCCAGGACAAGCATTTCGAGTATCGTCTGGCTTTCTGCTGAGGGAACTTGATCTTTCTCAAGTGAATCGAAAGCAACACTCCGGAGAACAGAAGCAGGTCAGAGCAGTCTTCGGAGCCTGGGACCTCCAGCAACTCCTGAGTCAACAGCAGTCAGCTTCTAGTCTTGAGAAGCTTGAAATGCCTAAAAGAGAAGTGCTATCATTTGATGGTGATCCTAGAAAGTATCCTCGTTTTATAAAGAGTTTTGAAACCAATGTGGAATGCAGAGTCACTCCTACTTAATTCAGTTTTGCATGGGTGTTGCGAAGGACGCAATTGAGAACTGTGTTATTTTGCCTGCTGAGCAAGGGTACCGTGAGGCAAAAGACATTTTGCGCAAGAACTTTGGCCAGAAACACACTATTGTTCGTGCATTTATTGAAAAGGTTATTAAAGGTCCTCAAATTCGGCCATCTGAAGCTGAGAAGTTGTCGCAGCTAGCAACAGATATGAGGATCTGTGCTTTGAACTCTGAACATATGCGCTATAAAGCAGACATTAACTCCATGGACATTCTAAGAAGAATCGTTATGCGCCTTCCTCCTCATATCCAGGCCAAGTGGGCAGAAGAGTCTAGCAGGCTGATTGAGGCTCATATTGAACCTGAGTTCTCCCACTTCACAGACTTCGTGGAAAAAAGAGCTGCTGTAGTGAATACTGCATTCGGAAAGTTAGTCGGTGTTAAGCCAGACGGAGAAAAGGAGTTTATTCACAGAGCGAAAGGGAAACTAGAAGACGCTACTCCAGTGAAAGTAACCACCCTCGCTGCGCAAGGTCTAAATGGTGCCCAGGCCCCACATCCTCAGAAAGCTCTTGGCTGGAGACAAAATGCAAGTCAGCGTGAGTTCATGACTACCTGTCTGTTCTGCCAGGGTAACCATGACCTAGAGCGATGTTTCAAGTTCAGAGACAAGTCATTTGAAGAACACAAGAAGTTTGTGATGGACAAGAGACTTTGTGTGAACTGTTTGAAGGAAAACCATTTCGTAAGGCGGTGCAGGTTGTTCAGAGTGTGTCTATTTAGCAGATGTGCAAAACGTCATCACTCACTGTTACATCCTCCTCACAGGGAGAGGATCACTGAGGGAAGAACCCAACCTGTTAGCAGGGATGCAGCAGACACTGTTGTTGAAAGCAGTACAGTTAATGTTGGCAGTGATAGTGTTGAGGGCCAGTGTGCAGCCATTGGTTCCGGAAAGCCTTGTGTGAGCCTGCGCATAGTTCCTGTGAGAGTTAGTGGCACAAATGGTGGTCCCGAGATAGAAACGTATGCTTTCCTAGATGATGGCTCGGATATCACTCTCTGTTCCAATAGTTTGGCTCAAAGCCTGGGTTTGTCAGGGAAGCCTCTAACGTTTTCTCTTACGACTGTGAACGAGGAAGACAGTCCAAGAAATGGATTTGAAGTGGAATTAAATGTGAAGGCTCTCAAGTCAGATGATAGCATACATTTGGATAAAGTGTGGACAGTCAAATGTCTCCCGGTCTCCAGACAGAACATATCTTCCGATGAAGATGTTTGAAGATGGTCTCACTTGCAAGGCATTGAATTTCCTAAGCTTGAAGGCAAGGTGGTGGATATCCTGATCGGTAACGACAACCCTGAGGCACACTGGGTGTTCCGTACGCTTCTAGGGTGGACACTTATTGGTCCTATGGATTGTCGAAAGAGTTCCGAAGTGCACGTTAACTTTATAAGTGCTGGTCAAGAAATGATCTCAAGTCAGCTGAAGAGGCTGTATGACACAGACTTCAACGAATCTCTATCTTGTGCTAAACAAGCCATGTCAGTTGAAGACCAACGAGCCCTGGCCATTCTGGAAGGTTCAGTTTGTGCGAGAAATGGTCATTACCAATTACCTCTCCCGTGGCGCTTCAAGTCTCCTCACCTACCGAATAACCATGATGTTGCTGTACGCAGAATGAGGTTCCTTGAGAAGCGCTTCCAGAAAGACGCATCACTATTTAATAAGTATAGATTGACAATTGATGACTATATCTCAAAGGGCCACGCCAGGATGGTTCCCGAAGACCAAGTTGATGTTGTTGACAAACCACTATGGTATTTGCCCCATCATCCCGTTTCTCATCCCCAAAAGCCAGGCAAAGTAAGAGTTGTGTTCGACTGTGTAGCCAAATTTTGCGATACATCCTTGAATGATCAACTCCTCCAAGGACCCGATCTTATGAATAATCTCACAGGTGTCTTACTGAGATTCCGGCAAGCACCTGTAGCATTGATGTCAGACATAGAGCAAATGTTTCACCAGGTACTTGTTGCACCAGATGATTGTCATGCCCTACGCTTTCTTTGGTGGAAAGACAGCAATCCAGCTAATGACCTTGTCAACCATCAGATGTTGGTCCATTTGTTTGGCGCCACGTCATCGCCCTGCAGTGCAAGTTTTGCTCTTAGGAGAACAGCGCATGACCACCAGAGTGAGTTTGACGTCAAAACAGTTGACACAGTGAACCACAACTTCTATGTTGATGATTGCTTGAAATCGGTCTCCACGGTTCCTGAAGCTAAAAGGCTAGTGCACCGTCTGTGATGAGCCTGGATCTTGATGACTTACCCATTGATCGAGCTTTAGGCACCCAATGGGATGTCAAGAATGACACACTAAGCTTTCGAATCACCGAGAAACAAGTCCCAGATATGAGAAGGGGAATTCTGTCCTTGGTATCTGGCTTGTACGATCCATTAGGCTTCGCAGCACCACTTGTTTTGCCAGCCAAAATGCTCCTCCAAGAATTGTGTAAGCAAGACTATGGCTGGGACAACAAAATTCCCAATGAAAGGCTAACGAGTTGGCACAAGTGGGTTGAGAATCTTCTGGAACTGAAGCTTGTCAGCTGGCCACGCTGTCTTATGCCTCAAGGGTTTGGCGAGCTTCATAATGTCCAGCTTCACCATTTTAGTGACACATCCGAGAAAGGATACGGAGCAGCTTTGTATATCCGGCTTGTGGATTTTTCAGGTCATGTTCACAGTGGACTACTCCTTGGAAAGTCACGAGTTGCGCCCTTGAAGGCCATCTCGATCCCTCGAATGGAGTTGACTGCTGCGACCGTTGCTGTGAAGTTGCACAAGTTCCTTGATGACCAACTCGATCTGCCAGTCCACAAAGCAGTGTTTTGGACAGATTCCACAATAGTCCTTCACTACATATGAAATGAAGGAAGGTTTCAAACTTTCCTAGCCAACAGGTTGTCATTAATTCATGATGCTTCCTTACCATCTCAATGGCATTACGTGGATTCACAATCAAATCCAGCAGACTATGCCTCCCGTGGACTATCAATTCTTGAAACAGAGAAGTTAGAGTGTTGGCTCAAAGGACCAGCCTTCCTCCGCAAAGATGAAAGTGAATGGCCACAACCCCCAACTCAAATACCTGATTATTGTGAAGAAGACCGGGAACTGAAAAGGGAAAAGCCACAAACCTACTTGGTGATGAGAGAAGGTATTCTAGAGCAATTACTTTGGAGATATTCCTCCTTTCACAAGGTTCAAGCATCCATTGGTTGGTTGCTACGTTTCAGGGAATACCTACGGTCGCGTGTGTCCAAGGTCCCACCTCATAAAGGCAGCTTGATGACTGCAGACATTTCCAAAGCGACAAGAACAATAGTCCGAATTGTCCAAGCACATACTTTTCCAAAGGAGTTAGAAATGCTGTATGAAAAGCAGTTAACAAATTCACCAAGATTCAAGCCGTTCACGATCTTCCAAGAAGTTGGCATGTGTTGGTTATCTTAGTCCGTTACAAAGGCTTAGCCCATTTATCCATAACGGGGTTATATGTGTCAGAGGACGTCTTCAGAGAGCTCCAATTGGCTTTGATGCACAGCACCCAATGATCCTGCCCAGCAGGTGTTTCGTCACCGACCTGATCATCAAGCAGTATCATGAAACAGAAGGCCACGTGGGTGCAAGTCAGGTCTTAACCAGCATTAGACGCAAATTTTGGATTTTACAAGGACATGCAGCTGTTGGTGTGTTGTTGGCAAGTGTTTCAAATGTCGATGATGGAATGCTAAGCCATGCGAACAAGTGATGACCCCTCTTCCCAGTTCCAGAGTGACTCTGCAATCGCCTCCGTTTTCTTCCATGGGAGTAGATTACTTTGGCCCAATATTCGTCAAGATGAAACGAAGTCATGTGAAGAGATACGGTTTAGCTGTCCAAGCAGTGCATATTGAGATTGCACACGACTTATCTAGCGATTCGTTTATAAAAGCCTTCACCAGGTTTGTTAGTAGACGTGGATCACCAGTTGGAGTCTTCAGCGATAATGGAACTAACTTCAGAGGAGCAGAAATGGAGTTATGAACAGCCATGGAGAAATGGAACATTGACCAAATCGACAATTGTCTCAGAAGACGAGGAGTTTCGTGGCATTTCAATCCACCTTCTGCAAGTCACGCAGGTGGAATCTAAGAAAGAATTATTCACTCCATACGCAAGATTCTTCGCTCTCTCCTTGGTGAACAATTGGTTAATGATGAGACTCTCCTTACTATCATGGCAGAGGTTGAGAAGATCCTTAACGATCGTCCTCTTACGCCACCATCTAGCGATCCAAAGGACCTCGACCCCTTGACTCCAAGCAAATTGCTGTTACTCCGTCCAAACGTTTGTGAGTCCCCAAGTGGTTCAGAACAGCGGCTACAGTAATAGCAGTGAACGAAGGGATGATATAATTGCTGTATTGCCTCCGCTTGTTCGAGTTAGAAAGGGATTCCTAATAGAGGCTTGGCGTTTGTTTGAAGTGCACTTTACTAACTAGGGGTGCGCTTTTTCGAGGCAGGGAAATGCAGCAATTGAATTATTTACTTAAATTGTTGTTGTTTTCAGCGTATTTCAGGTCCATGTGGTAAAGTCTTCGAACATTGCTGATTACTGTAGGACATACGCCCTAAGTGACTCAACTGACTCTGACTTCCAAGGCCACTGCAGGCATGTGCACAGTGTTGACAGCTACAGGAAGTTCTAAGCACCTTGCAAACTGAGTGTTTTGCACTGATTTGTAATGAGGATGATAAATCAGACATGCTACACGCTGGCCAGAAATAATATTTTTAGCTGGAAACCCCACCAGTTGTGCTATGTTCACCAAGATCAAGCGAAATGTTCCGTTCTAGCTAAAATGAAGAGCAAATCTGACATTTTACTAGAGCAAGATTGGGCGATGAAATTTATGCCATGGAAATTTCAGGAGCTGCAATCAGACTGGTTTGCTAAGCGCAGTTTACCATGGCATATAACAGTTGCTATTAGGAAATCTGAAGAAGGCAAGCAGTTTGAGTCTCAAACATTCGTACATGTCTTCCAGAGCTGTCCACAAGACAGTGCTGGAGTTGTATCGATAATGCAGGATTGTCTTGTTTCGCTGAAGAAGGAAATGCCGGAATTAGAAAGGGCGTATAACCACAGCGGATATACTATCGTTTCAGCAAAATATGCAGGTGACATTGCTGGAGTGACCGTGGAATGGAATGACTTTTCTGATCCTCAAGGCGGAAAGGGAGTATGCGATTGCCCAGCAGCAACTATTAAAGGGGACATTGGAAGATATGTTTATGAGGGCAATGACGTGACAGCAGCTACCGAGCTCAAAATTGCCATAGAATCTGGTCCAGGATCTTGCGCTAGGGCTAGTTACATCACATTCAATCTGTCAAGCACTCTGCACGTCAAATGGGATGGTGTTAGCTTGCTCAACAACTTCAAGTATGAAGAGAATGGAATACGAGCCTGGAGAGCATTCAGTGTGGGTCCCAGAAAGTTGATACCATGGTCTCAATTTGAAGGAGTTTTGCAAGTCCCAGAAACCCTTGAGGTGGGTGATCCTCCATCCCAGAAATCGAGTACTAGGCCATCTTTCAAGAGCGTGAGACACAGACATGTAAATAAAAAATCTGCAAGTGATTCTAAAGTAGCCAGTGATGCCAAAAGCCAAGAACAAGATGATGATGACAGTGAAAACGACGGAGCCTTGCTACTTTTCCCGTACCCAGAGGAAGGTTGCGTAAAAGCATACAGCTGCTTCGTATCATTACAAGCACATCTAGACACTGGAAAACAGAAGCAACTACCCAAACAGGAGACGCTGTACGACAAAGCAAAACGAGGATATGCTTCAAAGCTAATGGATGAAGGTAGCAGGATTTCCACTGTACAGCTACAATGTGAAGAACAGAGCACCCAATGCTCAACCCCCCTTCCAATGGGATGGGCACTAAAGACAATCACAAAAAAGACACGTTTTACAAAAGAAACAGAATGAATTTTTGAAACAACAGTTTGAAATTGGCAAGCAGAGTGGAAGGAAAGTAGATCCGAATGAAATCTGAGATCTGCAAGGGACGAATTAGAAGCTCGTTGATTTCTACCAGAAGGAAGTTCTAACAGGGCAGCAAGTTACTGGATTCTTCTCATGGCTGGCAGCAAAGAAAGGACTTCCTCCCAGTTCAGCGAACCATGAAGATTCGAATGATGAGACCACTAGAGAAGATGACAGAGCAGCACAAGCACAGGTGATACAATTGGAAGTCTGTGCGCAAGTGATGAGAGAGGTTTCCCTTCAGCACCCAATTGTATCCTCGTCAGGTTACAATATCATTGAAATCATGCACATGAGCAAGAAGAAGCTAATGTCACTGAGTGTCGACATGCTGCACAGTATTTGTGATGAACTGGGTGTGCACGTATCGGATATAACGCAAAGACGAAAGAATCCGTTTATTAGTCGTCTTTCAAAGCTTGTAGGCGAGTGCGGCTGTATTAAGCCGTCCAATTAACTGTACTATGTTGACTTTCTGCCCTGGCCATAAATTGTATAAATGCCTAATGTATTTTCTATTGAAAAATTGCTTTACTTGTTCAAGTTATCTTTTTTTAAAACTATATTTGAAGAGGTATACACAATGATGATATGGCGTCCACCTCAAGACTCACATCAAGTTAAACCAACCTGTTACGATACGCAAGCTAATCTGCCATCACATTCTTATTCTCAGCATACATCAAGAGAGCAAACCGAACAGTCAAATATTACTTTGAACATGAAAAATATGAGGGTACCAGTTTGGAGACTGTTGGGTAAGTTAAGGAAACGTTCTATCTTGATGTAAATAATTAATTTCAACGAGGTTTGAAGGTGCTTTATCCTTCCTAGCAAATAAATGTGCCTTAATTCAAAGTCTGAGAGAAAACATCTTGAAATAGTCTCTGCAAGAAGTTAAGACAAATGTCTGTGAACTCCCCCAACAATAAACTCCCATTTAAGAAGTAATGTTACAGAGATACTGATAATTAGATTGTTTACTTAGAGAATGATGCCATATTTCTGATGTTTGCTTTTTCGTGGGAATAGTTACTTCCAATTGGCTACCTACGGCAGAAAGCTTCTGTCATAAAAACTCTTTTTTTGTGTGTGTTCCCAATTGTATGGTTTGTTTGTTGGTGTTGATTCTTTGGTGTCAATGTATCCTAGTAGTAAACACTGTAATTAGTACAAGAAGAATAGCATGTAAGTTTATTTCTTCATAAAGTGTTGATTTAGTATAGAGTGTTGTAAATGTAGAACCATTAAAACAATAAGTGTGTAAGCATTAATTATTGTGAAATCAATATTTGACATATAAATGGAGCAAGGCGTGGTAAACGGTTGTCAGAAAGCAGTAACTTTTGGTGAAGGAAGTAAGCAAGGGAAAAGAGAGACGAATTGAAGGGCCAGCGGGCAGGAAGAGAAGAGTGGAGAATTCACTACCAAGAGCCATTGGCAGGCGCCAGCCGCAAATAACCTGATGAAACCCATTTGTCACTGGTGGCGATAGAGCGAAGCTTAAGCTTGAGTTGTGTTGAAAGACTATGTGCTGAGTAGAAAACATCGAAAAGATGACGTAAAGTACGAGAGGACGTGGAACTGGACGTGGATGTAGGGAAAGTAAAGTACGGGGGAATGTGGAGCTTGGTTTTGAACTGAAGAGAAGGTGGTTTGTGGAGTCAGTTGTGGAGTTGGAGAGAGTCAAGGAACTGAACAGTGACCTGCAAATATAACTGTAAATAATTGTAAATACTCGTAAACAGTAAGTTAGTTAAGTAAGATTGTGTTTATTGCATGTTAATGTCTTAATTAAAATCATTTGTTGTCTGTTTTTAAAAGTCTGTGCTAATTCTGCCTTATGTTAGTTTTATTTTGTTACTTTCATCTCGGGCCATTGGGACCCACATCAGAGCTTCTCGTACATAACTTTCAGTTCCAGTTTGTTTTGCTATTTAAATATTTTCGACTTCTTCAGCAAGTTGACTGGATAACCTAGCACCAAGATATGACCTATTTTAAATCGACGGCTGTAATGAGCTACCCTGCATGTAAATGTCGGTTCGTGCATGACTCAGATTAGGTAGGTAGTGAGATTTAATTTCACGTTACGGTAATTTGGGTTTTTCCAGCTTAGTTTACTTCACCTGTGCAGACAATATTTATCATCAATACACTGTATATTTTTATAAAACGTTTCAAACCGTCAAAAATATTGAACCTGCTTTTTTATTTGCAGACTTTCACCGAGGAGTTAATTTATTCTAGTGCTGCCTGTCAGGTTGAGTTGTAGATTTCACAGGCACTGAATTGTAATTCTGTCAAACTTTGATCGGCGCTCATGCAAATGTGCTACTAGATCCTAAAAATGTAAAGCCGTAGGCCCAAAAACTAATGACTGAATTGTCTTTAGTTAAAATATCAGAGCATCTGAGGTACTACCAGTCAGCTTTTTGTCTCACTGAATTTAGATTATTTTAGACTTTTCAGTAAATGAGAAAAGTGTGTCTACTTAAACCGGGCTCAATTCAATCACAAATAAGCAGATATATAAACATTTGCTATATTTTGATTTAGGAAGAATCAGTGTATTCAATTATACTAAAAAAGGATTCACAGCTATGTAAACGTCTGTGTAGCAAGAAGCTGAAAAGTGTAAAATTTCGAGTTCTGGCGAGGTGAAATCCGGCTTCCGGTAGGAATGACCGTTTTCCATGGTTTTCTGACGTTAAATTGAACATTTCAAAAAACAAACCCTATATCCTTCAGTTACTCACCTAGGCCTTCAAACTAACAAAGTATGGGCGAAATCAATAATTTGACCATGGCCACATTTTTGGAATTTTCTTCGATTTTTAATGACATTCACTCTTAAATCTGTTCTGCATTTGTTTATGTAAAGCGCAACGGAAAGTTAAGAGAGAGATTCTTGCTCTCAGTCCTTTGGATGCGCAGTTGACTGTGCATCACCCATTTCTTATCAGTAAAATCCGACTTACTGAATCATTTAGCCATCCACTTTTCCAAGTTGTCGATGGCCCAAGTAGGGACACCATTAAAGATTCGTGCATGTCCTACATCCCTAATTGCAGTGTCTTGATATCCTTCCAAGTAACACCAGTTGGGAAAGTACGATAAGGGGTTTAAGTGTCATTCCATATGGCTTGAACCTGACAAGAAGGAAATTTTGCCAAATTGTAAAAGTGTTAAACTGTGGTAATACGTTTAAAAGTACGTATTTATCAAAAAAGCACTTTTTAGGCTTCTTATGTCAGCTACCAAATTATGGTTATTACCTGAAAAATCTTTAGTCTTTTTACTAGTGCCTCTTTGCACTGAGGAAATGCTTCTTGGACTTTTTGTAGTCTGGGGAATGTTGACCGGTTCGTATTAGCTTTCTCGGCTTCTTGGTCAGTGATGAACACCTGTTTGGCATCTACGGTCTCCACTGTTGCCTAGGAGGGCCAACGAAACACACCATTTTGTCCAACAATTTGTTCCAAAAACGTTATTGATAAAATACCATCTTCCGTGTTCAGCACTCTACCCAAAAAGAAAAAATCGCAGTTGCTGTATGATAGATGGGAAAGACAGAAGTACAAATGTATTACAAACACCAAGCCAAAGCAAAGAAGATGCCTGAGAGATACCTGTCTGTTATCACTGATGGAATGGATTTGCCCAAAACTAACATCCCCCATTTCAAGGTGAAGTCGAAAATAAGTTTGTTTCAATGTTGACTTTGAAGATATTTGAAGAAGGCTAAAGGCCGAAAGGTCAATAGCTCAGATACCAGGGGCCAGGGCCATTAGTACTTTGAAAGTACCAGGTAGAGTGATACACTTAATGTTTGGTAGCGTAAATAAATGGTTAGCAATATCCTTCATGTTCGAAATTAACAAACTCTGTCTCACATCAATAGCTGGAAGGAGAACACAGTTTATGAAAACCCATGTCACTGTTGTTTTGTCTCACGAACATAATTTGGCATGGGCTTTCACTGATTTACTGAGGTGACCTGCTCATGCCAATCCTACCATAAATGTCCCATTGACTGGGTATGTTAAACCCTTAATTGTAAGTGGATCATGTTATTTCTCGGCAAGTATGAATGCAGAAATTAAAGAGGACCTTGACATGATCAATTTTTTAACATTTTTTTCTCGAAGGTTGGAAGTCTCCTTGTGGTGTTGTATTGGCAGATGAATAATTGCTTCCAAGACTGCAAAAATATCTATATTCTGGGTTTCTGCGCCTTCTTAGTCATGGCAGGGGTTTTTAATATGGTGAGGAAATTTATCTTCAGAAGCCTGACATTCTTTAGTCTAACATGTATGAAAACCTCAAATGAAGTGCAAATTTTCAACCAGACTGTGAATGCTTTGATAGAAGTTTGAAGCGAAAAAGGTTAAGATTTCTTGTGACCATTTACAAGTGGAGTTTGTTGAATCAAGATAGCTTGAAAGGTTGATTCAAAGTTATTCTGTATATTACTTTGCTGTACTACATTTCCTCGTGTCATTTAAGATAAGGCAATTTTAATTTAGTTTTGAAGTCTGTTTACCAAAGCAGTTCATGTTTGACTAACTGTTATTCTGCTCCACTTGCAATCAGTAAGGCTGTATTTTTCTGAATTTGGTTGTTTTCAGTCTGCTTATATGCCATATTTTTTCAGCCTCTGAAACCTTCAGTGGATCGTTTTGCGTGTTAACACTAGTGCACTTATATACTTTTAAGAATGTCAAAGTTGTCCAAGGTCCGGGATAAATTCTGGGCTATTAACAGATACTGAATTTAGACCCACTGTGATGCAAATTTTGGCTGATACGAGGATACGCAGAAAAAAACGTTGGTGACTAGTTTAACTATCTGTTATTTTTGTCTGCTAACAGGTAAAACTATCTTATCTCCTTGTTGGTCACACTCACAAGGATGTAGACCTGCATTCTTACATGTAGTTATCGGTTCAGTTGTTATGAATTAGTAGCAGTTACTGCAGAAGTGTTTAACAAGACTGCATTTAGCTTCATATTTATGCTGTCTGTGTGTTAATCTTGAACAGCAATGTAGTCTTAGCGGACCGTAAAGCTGTATTGTGACTTTGAGTTATCACATCATATTTATTGTTTGACAGATGTTCAGCAGAAAGCAGATGCGACAACACTGGAAGCCTTACGACAACTGATAACGTCCAGTTACACCCCAAATCCATCTACGGTGTACATGGACAACATTAATTTTATGACATGAAGTCCTGGATACACCCATACGTCTCAACCTTTCAACATCATGGCACCTCTCACATTCTTCGTTTCAAAAAAGTGGAAATGGTGTACCGTCTTCTTGCTGGTGGGGAGCCCAGGGAATGGATGCCCAAGGAAGAACCATTTGTTATGATGAAAGATATGCCTTCTGGATATCCTTCCTTGCTCAGGCCAGAGAACACCAAATACGCGACGCGTGAGACCATGGAAAGGGCACTGGATCACCTTAAGTCTCATTTAACTGGGGCTGACATCGAGTGGTGGTCATCCTTTATCACCAAAGAAAGAGTGAGGAAATGTGGGAGGAGATGACAGAGGAAGAATACATGGAGGCTGGGGAATCCTTTGACATCAGCGCCCTTTCCTTCAAATCTTCGCCCTCAGAGCAGGATGTCGATGAAGATGAAGAGATATTGAGGGCTGAAGCAGCTATACTTCGGCAGTTAAACAAGGAGCACCATCCATATACTCGAGAAATGCATGCATGCTTTGTTTTCGAAACTCTGACGTATATTGCAGGGTGATAAATCTTTCCTGACTGCTTGCTTACTGTGAGCACTGAGGATTGTCTACTTTTGTTTAAGTTATTTAAGTTAACAATTATTACAGTGCTGATCGATAGTCTCTTTTTTATGCAGGTTAAACAGACTCGAGGACCCCAAGCTGGGGTCTGGTGGAAAAGAAAACCTTCCTGGGGACCCGCCACCATGAAAGAAGAAAAAAACAGAAAATTAATTTTTAAAATTTAGTAACACATTTGAGTCCATCAGTAAACATCAAGCCCATTGTTTGAGTGGGTGTAAGAAAAAGCAACCCTGACAAGATCATCGGCTGCTCCAGTACAGTATTTCAATAAATGCTGGTTTCAAATTTGCTAAACGCTGTACCACTAGAGGGAACTTCATACACGATTCCGTGATCTAGCCAATATACCGCCGAGTTAGGCTCTCTGGCTAGACTGAGTAAACAAAGCCACGTTCATTTCATTGGGCGGGAAGCTAGTGGCTGAATTTGCGAACAGTTATCGGACAAACAAATCACCAACTCGAACTTGAACCCGTTTTCCAAGCTGTAATGAGTCAATAAATACTATAAAAAATTGAATTTATTTCTATCTGAATTGAGTCAGGGTTAGTTATGTATCTTGAGAGTATTGCAGGGTATACAATACAATACATTATTATTAGTTTTCCCCAAGGGATTTTTCAAGACTAATTTACAACACTATTTAGGGGACTTTTTGCCAGACTGCAAGGTGCAGTTTACAATTAATGAGAGAAATCAAAGATGCTCCAAGGTAAGCACTAGGGGTGGTCACAGCCAGGGTTCGTTACGTCCCTAGTGGTTCTTTAACGTCCTACAGGGTTAATTGTGAAGAGTTGTGAGATGGGACCTTTTATCGTCCTTATCTGAGAAGACTAGAAAGTCTAACCATTTGCAGATGTCATTGCAAAGGAAGCACTTTCTCCTCAGTTATTTAAAGACCCTGAGTGTTGGTCTGGCCGGCCCTTGAACCTCCCACCTCCCGCACAGTAATCCGGCACTCTACCAACTGAGCCAACCGGTTGGCGGTATCTCACAGTAGTGTTCTTCTGCTAGCCATTTCGCATTTTGGAAGCCTCAGAGAGCAATCTGGAGATCAAACATACTCAGTTGCTTATGAACATAAAGAGGACAGACTGGGTCATTTAGAGTAACACCTCAGAAGCTACCAAGCAACATCTACAAACTTCAAAGACTATCTCGGACACTGTGAACCATCCAAGACAAAAAAAACTCGAAATGAAGGTAGAAACAGGTGTAATTCGAACTTGCAACAACTGTATGGATGTGAAATTACAAGAAGTGGAAGTCAAAATCAGGAAAATGGTGAGTGATAGCAGCCAGAGGCTGGCTGCCTAAACAGGGACTGACAGTACCTTGCCTGGAATTGATCCCCACACACATGTTGACAAATGTGTTACATGACCTACCCGACCCAAGAGTTTATGCCTGGTTAGACAGTACTGTCGCATTACACAGGATCCTCAGCAAGGGAGAGAACAAACGGTTGGTGAGAAACAGAGATGAGAAAATTCACCAGTGCCCCTAGATTGAATGGAGACATGTACCAACCCATGGTAACCCAGCAAAATTGTTGAGATATTTGCAATCAAAAACATCTTTTCTTTCTTTAAAACGCTGCTGCTAATCAATCTGTGAGATACAATACACACCCCCTCCCTCTCCCCCTTTCAAAGTTGTTCCTGAACGTTTCGAGCATGGTGTTGCAATGTTAACAACTTTGATAAGAGGGGGAGGGGGAGGGGGAGAGAAGGCGGAAGATCATAGAAACATCATTGAAGGCCAAATGGCGAACAGTGTCTCAAGTATTTTTGCAACTCGTTGTAGCAAGCAACACTTGCACAGATGGGCACAAGTCACTCCCTACTTTGTAACAATTTAGCCCACCTAATATGGGACTGGTGTATTGATCACAATATATGGCATCTACAGCCCACATCCCAAGGAAGTTGAATGTTCTTACTAAAAAAGAATTCAGAAATACAAACATGAGAACAGAGTGGGCTCTAAACCAAAGGGTGTGCTGGGATGCAATTGCCAAACTGGGTATAAAACCTACCACTGACCTTTTTGTTTTTGTAGCTACTGCGCATGTGCAAGTAGCTATAATGCTATCAGTTTGATGGATAGAGTCGATTTTGCACTAATGACGTCACAGAGTTTCACCAACAGTGAAGACAAACAAACAACTCACGGCATGATCTGTTCGAGAATTTTGTATGGCAGGGTTGCGTCGCGTCGGTAAGCTCGCAAATGTGCCTTTAACTACTTTTTCGCGGAAACATGGAATATCCAGCTTGACGTTGAAGAGGAACCTGGGAATTATGTATTAAATCGGCTGATGCGTGGGTTAAAATGCAAAGAATTGGAAAATAGGGGCGATTTTGTTGTCTCTAAAGATTACACTCGCGGCCGACTCTCAAACGTTAACACCCTGCTTGCGGTTACCCTGCTTTCGCTAGAGTTTTCATCCAATCCTTTGCTAGCAGGGTAAGTCTTGAAATATTTTAGTGCCGAATATTTCATTGGAGCTGTGAATGGCTAAAAGAGAAGCACACCTACAACGCGCGTTGTTTATGGTTTCTTTCGGATGAAAGAAACAAACGACGTTTAGTTGTTTACGTGATTAAAATCCCGGAAAGCTACAGGAATCAAATCAGCTAAAGACTATCTATTCTGCACAATAGTTTGTGTTCTTACGAACTCCGCAAACAAATATATGTCAAGGTTTCACGGAAGGCCAAAACAAATTTGCTCGGTGTCTGTTGATACTAGCTTGTTATAAGCTTAAGCTTGATAAATATTTGGAAATTCAATGTGAATTGGACAGATTTTTACATCTTCTCCAATACAGAGAGCAGCACATCTTAGTCACATGAGACACATACAATTAATGCCTTTTAGTCCAAAATTAAAGTACATCATGTTTTGAGGAACAAGTTGGACTGGTCGGATTCTATTTCGTTGTACACCAGGTGAGACGGAGACGATCGGATTTCAGTAGGCGCTTCAAATAATTTACGGATTTAAGGACAATTTCTGGATATCCAGATCTAAGATTGCACCCCACAACAAAAGTATGGCCTTTTATTTATTATAATTGAAGCTTGTTCAATGATTTCACCTCGTTGTTGTACCGCTTTCGCTTATTTTTCTCGTCCAAAACACATCCCGCTCATACAAATTTTTGAGCGTCTGAGTCACGTAGGGGGTCGATCTATTTTTAGTACTCTCAAGCCTTTTCCCCTTTCATGTTTAGTTTGCGCGTAGGAAAAAGTTTTTGTTTCGTAAACTGGTAATTTTTAGTCTTAAGCCCAATTTTGAAAGGGCTTTTTACCTTTAGTAGAACCAACTCGACCACAAGTGTGAATTCGCCGTTAACATTATTTTTATGGTAAAGCATAATGCGAGTTGCGACAGCTTGCGTGACTCGCGTGACTCTTAGCACATGAGATAAAGACTCATGACTGACCATGGGGTTTCCTAGTTTTGCATCCCTCTCGCATGTATAAGAAAAAACATAAGCAGTAGCTACACGCAGTCGTTGACTGCCTATTTTTATACTACAAAGTGAAACCATTTGTGGCATACCAACCTGACCCTGCAGCTTTTGCAATTGATGCATTTATGTTATCATGGGGATAATATTTATTTTATGCTTTCCCTCCTTTCAGTGTCGTAGCATTAGCTCTTCAGAAAATTCAGGAGGAGGAGGGAACAGGACTCATACTAATACCCAAATGGCCAACTCAACCATGGTGGCCGACACTCATGAGAATGGTAATTCAAAACCCTCTGGGATTGCCTCGGATAAAAGAGCTACTGTTTCAGCCAAGTCAACCAGACTTAGTTCATCCACTACACATGAAGCTAGTACTGCTCCCATGTCATGTATCTGGGACCAACTCGAAAGTCAGGGACTATCAGAGCAGGCTACAGCCCTGGTCATGGGCTCACGGCGAAACAATACAAAAATGCAGTATGAACCCTACATTAAGGGATGAAAGCAGTACTGCAGTAAAAGGAAAATGGATCCAGCTGAGTTGTACCATACTGGTGTAGGATGCAGCGCTGTTAACATGGCTAGATGTGCTTTGTCCACCTTCCTTCTGATTGGTGGCTGCAAGAGCTTTAGAAGTCATCCTTTAGTGAGCAGATTCATAAAAGGAGTTTTTGAATCCAGACCTGCTCTTCCTAAATATCCTGAGACATGGGACGTCAAACAAGTGCAGTTATTTGCAACCTTTACATCCTCTACAATCTCTTACATTGAAAGATTTAACTCACAAGTTGGTTATGTTATTGGCTCTTTTGTCAGGACAGAGAGACCAAACACCGCATTCCATGAGTGTGTCAGATATGAAATTGAGCCCTGATAAATGTATTTTTGTTATCAAAACATTGTTCAACACTTCCAGGCCTGGTAGGCACAATGCCAGCCTGGAGTTTGTTGCTTATCAACCAGATCCTCAGTTGTGTTGTTACTTACATGCTGGAATATGTTAAGAGGACCAGTGCCTTAAGACAGGGTGCGTGTTAGCTGCTTTTGAGTTACAAGAAACCATATAAGCCAGTCTCAGCTGATACAGTTGGTCACTGGATTCAACACGTCCTAAAGGAATCTGGTATTTACATTAGCCTGTTTAGCGCTCATAGCACCAGGTCAGCTTCTACCTCTGCTGCTAAGGTAGCACAGATACCTCTGGATACTATTATGAGGAGTGTTGGATGGTCTAATTATGATACCTTCCACAAATTCTACAACTTGCCCGTTGTTAACCTACCCTTAAGGTCTTTGTTATGTGTGTTTGTACAGCAATAGAAATTGCCTCAGTTTTTCCTTCTGGTTACTGGACTGTTGTTATTTTTCTTACGTGTGGCTCCTAGTCATACGGGCTTTAAAGTCTCACATGACTCACCTGTAAGGTGAAGTTTGATTGGAATTCTACGAGTCATTGGGCGGGAGTGTAAGAATTATGTGCCCACCCTATTATCCACCATTTTATTTTCTGTTCTACCCACCCTTCCTCCTTTTTGTGTGACTACTCGCTAAATTTGAAAATTTTTTTTTAAAATTTGTTTTCCAACTTCTTACATACTCACTTACACTTACAGTTACTTACTTACAATAACTTAAAAGAAAACAGTTGCGCAATTACTGTCTTTTTTATAAGTTACAAATCGTAAGTATTGGTATAACATTATTTTAACGACGTTTACATTTACATACATACATAAATAAAACATATACAAAATACACAAAAAGAAAAAAAAGAGAGAGAAGGAAAAAAAAAACGCTAACTAACAAAATTAAAATTGGGGGAAGAGGAAATTAAGGAGAAAAATTTTCTGGCCATTTATTATAAAAGTTTAATAAATCATTATTTTTTGAGGCAATATATTTTTCTGTTTGATAGTTAATTTTGATTTTTTGTTTAAAACCCTCAATGTATGGGTGTATACACTTTCTTCTGCAATCCCAGATATATAACTTACCCATTAATATTAAATAATTCAATAAGGGGCAAGGCGAAGTTATAATACCTAATATAATATCTTGATTGCTGAGAACTCTAGATTTTTTTGTTAACGTGAAATAGTATTTTTCAAAATGTGTCCAAAATATATTCGAGAAAGAGCAATAAAAAAAAGAGGTGGTCCAATGTTTCTGATTCATTGTCACAGAAGGTACATTTGTCATGCTCACTATAACCAATTTTAAATAATTTCCTGTTTGTATACAGAATCGAATTTAAAATGTTATATTGAAAGGCTTTCACATAAGGTTCATAAACAATTTTGTGGGGGAGGGCGAAAGCAAGTTTCAACTCCTCCTCAGTCAAATTAAAGCTTTGTGTTAGTTTCTTAGCATTGTTTGGTAGCTGAGCTTTCCTACTCACTATCAATGAATAGAAATCTTTTGATTTGAAAATTGACCTCCCACATAACTCCTACACTCCCGACCAATGACTCGTAGAATTCCAATCAAACTTCACCTTACAGGTAAGTCTCGTTTAATTCTTGGAGTATCCTATGAAGTGAAATGCAACAACTGTCAGAGTGTAAAAGTTTATTTTTGTTCTTCTTGGCACTTTCCCTTCCTAACATTTGACCCACCTTAAAAAATCGATGTTTTCTTGTATTTTAGTTGACTGTCAGTGAATTTACCACAAGATGGAAGCGTCCACACATTCATTTGTTAGCTGAGAGCCCCCCAACCAATAATTCTTGAGATTTGCAAAGACTGCAAATTTAAACCAGAAATGGAAGCAGTTTTGTTTTCAAGTGGATGACATGACGATGCAGTGTATACACTTCATCTTTAAAGCAAATCCAGGGAGTGGGAAAGCACTTTCACACATAAAGTTGCAGGACTTTCAGGAAACTGAGCCTGCCCTTGAAGCGCAAAACCTGTTGATAAAGTCCCCTGTCATCATGCTTGATGCAAAGCAGTTCATTTCCGTGAGGGACTACCTCATTGTCCGACTTGCCCTTGAAAACGGCCAAAGACCAGGCCCAATGGAAACAGCCACAGTCAGAGATTTCAGATGTGCCGAGAAAGGAGAAAAAGGTTCGGTTATGTTTGTGGCTTGGCACAAGACTTCAAGAGGGGGTCCAGCCCCAATTTCGATGATGGACGAACTCTACTCCAAGATTCACACATATGTCAAAAATATCCGCCCACACATAGCACAAAAAGATGAAGACAACCTCTTTGTTACGCAGGCCAGTGTGGCTTTTCCAGATGGAACCATTAGGAAACGTGCGGTAGAATGGTGGCAAAAGGCCAAAGGCTGACGCGTAAACAGCACACAGATCAGAAAAATGGCCGCATCACCACTCCATGAAGCCAATCGAGTAAAAAAAAAGAAAAGTCCATAAATACATGTGCCATTCAGAGGCCACAGCCGACTGGTACTACATGACGGGAGAAAGAACACGTCAAGCCCTAGAGAGCCACACCATCCTACGAAAAAATCTAGGCCTGGATGACGAAAACTCTGATGGCAATGTCATGGAACAACCTCAAGAAGGAGAGGAACAGCACCAGGACCTCAATGAAGAAAACAGTGAGGAGGAGAACTCTGAACCAGACACAACTGGTCTCACACCCGAACAACTAGACCACGTGGACCTCCTGTTTTCTTCCGAGGCCCACAGTAATGCCAAAGTGTCCATAGCCATGGTGGAGAAGACAATGGCCGAGAGCATGGAGCTCTTCGACCATGTTGAGGACCATCCAAAAAGTCTACGACCGCATTCGCTACTTGCAAAAGAGCAGCTATAAAAAACTATTGCAGCAATTCAAACAGTAACAAGGGAGAATGCAGTCACCGACTGGATCAGTGAACACCACACCTTGCAGTCCTCAAGACGATCAACAAGACAAGGGTGGAATGCAGAGGATAAAGAGGCAGTGCACGACACTTTCAAGAACTTCGAAGAGCGCCCCTCTAAGCAAGAGATCAAATTGACCTTCCAGCAAGACCAACATCTCACAGATATCATGCAGCGTAGGGGAGGCTTTGAAACCTGCTACAAGAAAGTCAAAAACATCTTCCAAAAGAGTAGCAACTGACAGCTGATTGTGAAAAAAACAACAAAAACCAAAAATGAGGATGCGTTTTCGGTAATGGTGCATCCCAAAAAAAAAGGGTTTGGGGGGACCAGGTTAACCACAAGACCAATTTCTGGCAACAGCGAGAGGGGGTGGTCACCCCATGATACCTCCAAGAAACTGGTGAAGCAAAGTCTGTAACTTGTCTGGGATAAAACACGAGCTGGGGTAACCAATCCCTGGGGAGTGCCCCACAACAAACTCCATTGCTTTTACTCCAGTTCTCAACCCACTCTAACATCCTGGCAACAACGAGTCAAGTTGGTTACTTGATGATACCCTTCTCCAGACTGCAAAGTCTCAGAGTAATTCGCTCAATGGAAACTGAGGGGGGGACCAGGAAACCACCTTTAAACATCGTGTCAAAACCGTGGGTACACCTTGCATATTGTACCTTATGTAACTGGTATATAAGGTCCAAAATTATCCTGCCGCCATTTATACCCTTTTCCTAACAACAGTCTCTTCACCCAATCTCATCAAGAAACAACCACTCCCAAATCACAGCGACTTCACCAGTTATCTTTGCAACCACCTCAAAAGAGTATAAAAAAAGAATAAACATCAGCACAAGAAAGCAAAATCCGCAGTAAAGATTCTGGGTGATTTCCCTAACAAAACTACCCTTTTCGGGTACTCATTTTCAAAGCATCTAAAAAATTATAAAAAATGCATCTTTTCTCCCCAAACATGACCTACAGGTCAAGCAAAGACCAAATTTACTGTCACAAGCTTACAAACATCATTCCACTAAAGTTTATACTATTATTTTTACAAACCTCAATACCCACTTTTATACTGTCAGGAACTCACCCAGTAGCTGTCGGAAAATCACCTAACTGTAGGAAAATCACCCACAAGTGTAGGGAAACCACCCAGGATCCTGATCCTAACCCTAACCCAAACCCTAACCCAAACCCTAACCCTAACTATGTTCCGTCCAGTGCACTTCCCTTACTTTTAGCCCTGCAACTTTTTAAGTGCCAATTTTTTACATTTCTTTTGAGGGTAACAAGATTTCCTTTCTACCATACAATGTACGTATCAGAAAGTATATTTTGTTAAAATTTGGAAGATTTTGGAGTAAATTCATAAAAGTTATTACAACTTGAAGGTCCAACCCTGTAAGGAAAGAGTGGTTTCTGGGGAATCATACTTAATGAAGTGCCTAGGCTCTGACATTTTGCAACAACAACAACACCCCATAATTACTACAAGGAAAAAAAGTATATATATATATATACAGCAAATGATAGGGGTGCTGGCTGCCCGAAATAACCTAAAAGTAAAAAATGCCAGGCATCCAGTTGAAAGAAAAGATATTTAAATGTTGAGGTCAGGGACACAAGAGCAAACAGACATAGATACACACAAAAATAGAGATAAACAGAGTTAAGTAAACTACCAGTATATTAAAATGACTAATAAATAAAAATTCTTACATTGCAAAACAGTATTATTTCCTATCTTAGAATTACAAAATCGATGTACAGATGTCTAGTAATCTTTGATAAAGTTCTGTTTCATCTGTTGAATGAAATCGTCTTTTTGAGTTACCCTAAGCATCATTGGTATTTTCTCCTCTTGCCCTCAAAATTGGGGAAGATAGGAAAGTTGGTCGAAAATTTTCGGTTACGGATATTATCAGGTAAGGATATCTTGATCACTAAAATCGGGTGTTTTTCTCGGTCTGAAGTTTTTTTATTATAACACAAAGGGGTTAGAGGGTAAGATAGAGATATTTTAGGGAAGGCTAGAACAATTATTCAGTAATGTTTCCCATGGAAGGTCACATTAGGCAATTCAACATGACTTGAATGAGGCCTATTATTAGATATTTTTTAATACTTCTGACCCTCATAAGCTACCTAACGCAATGTTTTCTGCAGAATTGCCAACAATGTCGTCATGACTCAAGAGAATACTGTTCATTACACCTTACCGTACACAAAGTGTAAGAAAATCTTATACTATTAATAGGTGTTCGTATACCTGCAGTTGTTCCGTATGCTAAGTATAAGGACATTGTATGCTACTTGTACCTGTTCCTTACACTAAATATAAGGACATCTTATATTAAACACAGCAAGAGGTCATGAATTTACATATCTTCATTCAATTCTGTGTGAAGGTTCTAAAGTTGATGCCTTCTCTATACACACAAATTCGATTGCGCCCAAAGGTCCGAAAACCAAATGTGTTATGTGTAAAGCTTGCGTAAAAAGTTACGTAAAGGATAATGTTGTTGGTTGTTCAATTTTTATGCGTATTTAATTCTCTTTGTGAATGCGTAGCTTGTGCATATGGAATATTCCTCAAAGATGCCATTCAACTGAAAGTTGAAATGTGGCTCACAAACGTAATTTAAAAAAAAATGAAAACGAATCAGTGGTTCACATCAGTTGTTGTTACTTGTGGAAGCCTTAACGTATCAAAAACCAGGAAGAATGAATTGTGGTTTGTCTGTTTAGAAGAAAACGAAATTGTGACCGGTAGAACGTGGCACTCCTGCTTAGTGGGTACTTTGCTTGTAGGAAACAACCAGTTTTGATCATTCTGTAACAAGTCTTGCCAATTATGTTATGCATCTGTCAGTTTTTTGTTTCTATTGGAAAAGTGCACCAGGATGTATCATAGGTGCACAGCAAAAAAATGGCATCACATGATTTCAATGAGCCCATCACATGGTGGGAGCCTATAATTTGCATTTCTGGAGCGCATTTTCAGCTTCCTTGTCTGCTCGGTCAATGAACTGCAAAATTCTTAGAGCATAAAGCCACTGAGTAACGTCAGCAACAATTATGCTTTCCTTCTGGTTGAATCCGCGAAGGAAATAATGCACTAAGAACGATGCTGGTTGGGCAGGATGAGCAGAATGTCCAACAGCAAGAGCCTAGAAGCGATGAAGCTGACTGTTTACAGCTGTGTAAAACTGAAAGGAAGCAAGCAGGAGTGATCAGAAAAGAAACAAGTATGGTGCTTCAAAGGTTCCCACAAGATGCTGGGTAAGTAGCGGTTCTTATGGGTTTAACCGTTTTTTTTTCGTTGCCACTCAAAACATCTGCTTTCAACAATTTCAAACTGTGTTCAACCAAAGATGGCAACCCAGATGACGACTTTCAAAGGTAACAATAAGCATTAGTTTCCTGAGTCAGGGCCTTGTATTAGAGAAATGCTTGCTCTATTTTTAATGAACTACAATGGCCTATTGGCCCAGTGAAAGACCTATTGAGAATATGTTTATAACAAGGGGCCAGGAGATTTTAGGCCCGGTCCACTGAAAGGAAAGACCTTATGGTGGTCCCATTAAAAATCAAAAGCAATGGCATGGCTGACCATACAGGCCGTAGGAGGCTTCATTATTAATGTCCTACATTTGCCCACCTCCCCATTCAAGTGCTGAATTACAATTGCTATTTGAAGGAAGATGTGAACTTCCAAGACTTTGATCTCAAGGAAATGTAAACTGTTCCTGGTTATTTATTTTTCTTTTCAATTAAGTACTGGAGTACTGGTCAGAAACTAAACTGTATTTCACATCACATGAAACATCTCAGCTGTATCACTTAGAGTCTGACCCATAACATTGTAGATTCTAGTGGGATACCCTGGCCCCTGTTCTATGATAGACTTGGTGTTGACTATAAAGGTTAATAATTTCACTTGTACATGTAACAGTCACCTAGCTAGAAATACTGCACATAACAGTTGTTTTGATCTCATATTCTTTACTGTTCATTCTGTTGATACCACTTTCATTTAGATTAGTTTTGAAGGGCAGGGCAATTTGACCTGCTGCGAACATGACCTTGCATGACAATTCTCACCTTCTCTGTGTGATTTCTTGCATTAAAACACTGATAATGCCCATCTGCATAACCTACAGCACAATACTTCAAGAAAACTCTACACTGATAGAAAATTTAGTAAATTTTCTGTTTTGGTTACCATGTACATCAGAACTCACAAAAGTGTGAACACTACAAATTATTCCTGAAATGTTGACTTTTCATCAGCCAATCAGATGTGTGATGAAACTGCAATAAGAAACCACTAACTGTAAAAGTTATTGATGCTGTAGTTTGCAGTTTAGCCATCTTGCATCTGATTGGTTTCATTTTGCAAAAAAATAGCAGTTCCACGACAAGTGAACTTCCTCATCGATGAAAGTGTACTAACCCACAAAGGCGCAAACAGCACCATTTCTTATGTTCATTACTTTTTTCATCGCCACAGACTTGGTGAAACCAAAGCCCAGCTGCCTGCAGATAATTGTGGTGCACAGAACAAGAACTCTCCCTTTCTTTGGTACTACCTGTGGCGAGTGATGAGAGGACTCCACGATTCTATTAATTATGACTTTTTACTACCCGGACACACCAAATCTGCGCCTGACTGGTGCTTTGGGCTAGTGAAACAAAAGACAAGACGCACATTCATTTCTTCCTTATTTGACATCGCAAGAACAGTGGAAGATTTTGCTGCAGTTAATGTAGCGGAGCTAGTGGGACTCCATAATGGAACTGTTCTTATTGTAACTTACAACTGGGTCGTTTACCTTTGACAATATTTCAAGAAACTGCCGCAAATTAAGAGTTTCTATAACTTTAGATTTGACAAGGAACATCCTTGAACTGTCTTTTGCAAGCAGTACTGGGACTCAGAAGAACAGGCTGTAAATCTTCTAAGAAATCGAAATTTTCTTCCAGAGACTGGTCAGCTCCCAGACATTTTTAAGCCGCAGGGTATCAGCTGAGAACGGGCAGACTATCTATTCAAGGTAATCTGATAATTTTGCCGTGATGGAACTGAAAATTTAGTCTCTCCGCAATGATTGTAGGACTGTAATATTTCGTTGTGTTTCAAAACTTATGTCTAAAAATTGAGGCTCATTCTTTGTGCATTGTGCAAACACTGTAAATAAATGTAAAATTAATAACTGAGTGTTTGATGTGGCAAACTTCCAAGCAATAAGCTTAATTCTACATGATGTCTGGTGCAGTTGTCCTAAATTGTAAATGAAATTTTGCAGCAACAACATTTCATACAGTCTAATAAGATCTTGTTCAAGTGAAAAATGCAATAATGATATTTTGTTTAGTCAAACGAGAATATCGTTGTAGGATTCACTGCAACGAAACCAAAATAAAATACATTGTCACGCCGTTCACGCGTTTGTTGACATTTTCGCGCAACAGCAGGAAGTGTTTTACTGGTTTTTAGATGCAAATTTCTACAGTAAAAATGTTTATGGGTTGATGCTGAATATTTTAACGAACGCACATATTTTCTAGCTTCAATTACAATCATAAAATACTTCCTATGATAAGACTCTTTCCCAATTTGATCAGACCAGTGAACTGTGTGTATTTACATTTCTAATTAGCATTGGAAAACACTTCTCACTATTGCGCGAAAATGTAGACAAACTTCCTGACGGTGAAACTGAAAAAAAACAAACAAACAAAAAAAATCATAATTTTCGTTCCAGGAAAGATATTTGGATGCTTCTGATGTCTATTTTAAGCTAAAAAAGAGCTTCGTTCAAAAACCATATTTGTTATATAACGCACAGAGAACTTTAGAGGAAGAAAACTGTTTTAAAAAGCTCTTGCGAATAGTGTGTTCAATGTGTGAAAATTATCCCAATGCTGTCAAGGATGCATTTGCAAGCATAAAAGATTGTGAAAAATCAAAACTCTGTCTAATGAAATTTCTCGTTCGTTCTGTTATTTACTGCTGTAGTTACCATTAAGCCAGCATGTGCGTGTTGCAACTTTCAAAGAAAGTTCGTGAGAACAAAGAATGCAATTTGCGCATTTCTTTCTCATTTCTTCTGCACAGTACTGTATAACACTGGCTTATTGCTTTTATTCATAAAAACATTTTTCTTAGGAAGAAATTGTGGCCAACGAAAAATCTTCACTTGTCAGCTAGTGTGCGGTGAATTCAGAGAAGCCTGCGACAAAATCGGGGCTTCTCAGGCAATATCTGACAGTGCTACATCTAAAAAATGTGACATCGACGCACCAGATCAACACAGAAAGCAAATGGAGACTTTGCACTCTGTCATCTAAATACATATATATTTTAGTCAATTAACTCAAAAGTGGTTTGTAATGTCATTCGCACAATGCATCATACCGAAAGAATAATAATAACTAGATGCTGCAGTTTGATTTGTTGATGTTGTTTTGGCTGGAGTTACCAGTCAATTCTCCGAACTGTTGTTGACCAGGCACCATCAAACGCCAAAAAAAGAGAACGAAAAAATTAGTGAAATTACGTCAAAAAAAGGACATCTTGCTATAAAACGGACTACGACTGTCTATAACATGGATGAGGTTTTCCGTTGAACAGACATCTATTCTGTTTGAACGGATGTGTAGGTTATTAAAAACGGTTGCTTAAGTTTATCAAATGGATCATAAAGCGAATTAAACACTTTTACTAACCGTTTAAACGGTTGCTAAAGGGACTTAAAACGCTTTTTAGCTGTTAAACAGTTATTAGTTATTGTACATTTGCCCAAATCAGGTCAGAAATAACTGACAATGAATAAATAATAAAACCTGTTTTGCAGGCTAATAATATTTTCGATTATCGAATTGAAGAAACAAGAAAGCAGTTTTGTACCTGCAAGTTAAAGGTTTTGCCTCTGCTAAAACCTGCTTAAGTTCCAACCAATGCATTTCTAAATGTAGATGGAAACTTTGCATTTTGGTTATTGGCTGCTATAAAAAGTTAACCAACATTCAAAGTTACAACTTTGCAGGAAAAAAGTTGGGTTTTTCAGCAGTCATAAAAATGCATTGTTTCTTCAACAGAAGGAAAAATTATCAACTCCAGTACTTATCACGCCTTTTTAAACCCTATTCAGGCTTTTATAAAGAGAAGAACAAAACCTTAACACCACATAAGGCCCGATTCAAACGTCAAACTTTACATGTGCCGAACCTAATAAGGTGCTGCAGCACATGTAAAGTTCAACAAATTAACTAGGAACAGCACTTTTGTGCTTGGGTCGACTCTGCCATTCTAATCGACTGCGCTTGTTGAGTAGAATGGACAAAGATCGACTTTGATTCATACGTTTAACTTCACATGTGCACAACGGACAATCTCCAGCAGAAAATGATCAAACATGAGAGGACGGATATGGCTTTTACTGTAAGTATCATTTCCCGCAGCATTATTTCCCCCAGGCTGTTGGGAATGTGTCAAAATGTGTCAAACTGTGGGAGATCAACTTATCATTGCCTGTCATTTCCTGGTAAGTGTTGTAATGCGACTCCATAACCTTTCAAACTATAGAGATCAATGTATCGTCCCTCGTCAATGGAGTCCTGGTCAATCCTATAAATGTCATAACATGATTCTTTAATCTTAATAAGACTCCATTCTTTTGCCTCTTGTCCTGTTGGCTTACTGGCGTTCGCCCACGAGTTGTTTGTTGGTGGTATCAGCAATGATCTAAACCCTCTTGAGGGATATTGGTATGTGTTCACTTCCAGTCTTTGTGGCATTAGCCCTTGCCAATATTTTCGAAAAAATGTGGTTGTTCAAAGTTTTCCCGAAGAGTTTAAAATGGTCAAAAGGGCTCCCCTTTGGCATGTCAATGGATCCATGTTCGACAACAACATCGGGTCTGATTTTGTGGTTGTGGCATCATCATTTGGCTTTCTCGCTGTTTTATTCCAGCAACAAACTCAAAGGAGTTCATTTCTAAATGATCCAGGGTTTGGATTTCTCAGAACATTTCTGAGCAACCTTGGCTTTGGTGCGTTGTCTCATCAACATGAAGAGATCACACGTGGAACCCCATTTGCCGATCCAGCGTTCAAGAGATCAACCCCGGCCTTGCATAGCTTGTAAGCTATCCTTGAATTCGTCATCAATGAATGTAGAAAATGCGCCTCCGATGACACCAAAACAAAGTGGTCAGAATGGCAAGCAAAGTGTCTCCCCAAACATTAAGGAGATCTGCCAAAATTCAGAAATTGACACCCGGGAAAAGGAGCTGCTGATAAAAAAACGAGGACAGCAGCTAATCAGCAAAATCAATGCCTTGTGTGAAGAAAAGAGGGAGAGTTTGTCAACTGTTTTGTCATACTTGTGTGCTTTTGGTGACAATGATGCTACAGCCCTGATCAATGATGTAATGGAGGATGTGGTGTCGAAGAAAGGGATGAAGAGAGCTTTACAAGATCTCGCTAGTGAGGAAATGTATGCCCATTACATTTAAAGTTTGCAAGTTCCAGATTGGGTTGTTTTGTTTTTTAAAATGCGTGGAAGAATCTCTGGCCATACATGACAAGCTGTAATCAATATCACTCAGTTCGCAGAAAGATTGAACCGACTTTTCTTTTTGTTTTGTGCTTGCACTTCAACTTCATTGTCATTTTGATAGATTATTGCTATTTTAATTTTGGAGTATTGCTGTTCTACGCTTTTTCATAACGACTTAGCTGACCATAGCTAAGATCGAGCTTATTCTATCTTTCAGCAATCCTCTGATACTCCTGTGTTGTTAAATACAAATGAGATTAAGGCAGATATTGGATATTGGAGTGTGCAGAGGATTAATGAAAATTCAAAAGGTCTCTCTACCTATTCCGGGGTATACCATACAATTAGCTCCTGTCGTGGAATTGATTGCTAGAGAGCAAAGACTGCATCAGTTGTCTTTTCCTGTGATTAAGTTAATGCTGAAAATTGATGGAAGACCCTTTTGGGGTAAGGAATCATGCCAATAACAACAGATTATTCACTTGTGCAGACATGAACAAATAGGTTAAGACTGTAACTCCTTTACAACAAATTTTAATTCATTTCACAGACAGAATAGGTATCCTTTTGTTTTTGTGACATCACTGCTAGGTTATGTGTGATGACTGAACAAAGATGGTAAATTTTATGTGTGTTTTTTAATTAAAATATCATGACACATTATTGCAAAGTAAAATTTATGGAGTTTATGATAATTTAAGACTGTCTTGCCTTTACAACAAAGTTTAATTGATTTCATAGACAGAATAAATATGGTTTTGTTTTTGTGACATCAACTAGTTTATGTGTGAAAAGTGAATTCAGATGGTGAATTTTAGGTGTGTTTTATAATTTATATAACATGACACATTATTGCAAATTAGAACTACTGGGGTTTATGATAATTTGCCTAGCATACTTGTACTAGAACCTCTTTTATATAAATTATATTCAGGTCGAGATCAAGTGCTGATTGGTGTTGTCCCTAGTGTGTGTCCTGTGTCCTCCAATCAAAGTGCAAAGTCTGTGCTCCCTTTGGTTAAAGCCAATTGTAAAGAGAACAAATGAGTTATCTACTGCTATTAACATTGTTTTTGTTGTACTAGTCAAAATGAAAACAAGTGAGTGGGTCACAATCTTCCTGACAGGAAATCGAAGTGAACTTCAAGTAAAAATCTGGAATCAAGTTGCTATTTCCTTTGTTTTATCATTAAAATTCTGTTTGTTTGATGCACAATTTACACTTCTGTTTGACTGATTTTTTGTTAGTATTAAGCCGTTGGGAATTCTCACAAAAGTGTCAAAATTTTCTTCATACAAATATCCTATTGCCACAGCTATCAAAAGAATAGACCACTCAAGGATGGCAAAGATATTGTCCGCTTAGTACAAACGTTCTCCCCGATAATTAAAGTTTGAGGCTAAAGCTTTCGAACTGTTTCGTGACCACATGCGCATGCACGAGCCATAACATAGGTGCTTAAAATCTATACTTGCACATGTTAAACATCTCATGTTAGTCATCGCAGCACATGTCCTATCTGTTTGCGCGATTGATCCCTGCCACAGGTCAGAAGGATGGTGGGCTCTGGGAACAAGAATGGGCAGTATCTAGCAGTACACACTTAGTGCATGAGTACCTGTCTTTGATTATTCTGAAAGTACCCCTTCACACTTCACACATAAGGCTCGTCTATTCATCACAACTTATTTAAGGCAAGGAACCGTAAGAAATGTTAACTTGTAGAGGTGAGTCAGTGGAGTTATAGCTATCAATATCACCAACACACAACCAACACGTCAGCCGACACTCGGTATTCTGATGATTGTTACTGGATACCAAGTCTCAGGAGAGCTCAGTATAACTCGTTTCTAGCCCTACTTGTTCATTATGGTACGTACGTACGTAAGGGTTATTTGTGGGGTACAGGGAATTTTATTAAAAGATTTTAAAAAGGTATATAAACACTTGTTGGTTATCACTTTTTTCAGATTTGGTGGCTCCTAAAGGAACCGTTTTTGTAGTTCACAGATCTGTTCATGAACAGAAGTTATCAACCATAGTCAAGGGAAGCAACTTCTCTGCCAATCAAAGTCGATGGACAAATGGCAGCAGGCCGCCCAGTTGCCTCCCACATTCCTTCTTGATCGCCTTCACTGACAGCTTGGGATCTGACATCAGGTCCCTGGTGCTTTCATATGTCCGCTTGTTGATGATGTGAAACTCAGCAATCCCAAGGAAATCCTGGATAGTACTCCTTGGAGTCCCCACCAGCCGGTATGTGTTGTTAAGACTGCGGTGGATTTCTCCTAAGTCGTTTCTGTCTACTTTTGCGGTCGTGATGTCGTCTGGCTGAGCCGAGGCTGTCTCATGGTTCTGCAGTTCAGTCAACTGCTGCCGTTGTGTTTCAATTCACTGCTGCTGCTCGCTGTTGTGCCTCTTGTAGATGGTAATCTTTTCTTATGAAGACCTGACGAAGCCTGCCATCTCCTCAGCATTTTGTTGAGCCTGCTCAAACTCTGTTTCTTTCTCCTCCAAACCCCGCTGGAGTTCGTCGAACTGGGACTTCAGTTCCTGATAGACTTTCCCAAGTTGCTGATTTTTCTGCTTGAGCTGCTGGCAGAGAGATTTGTAGTTGACCTCTGAACTGCTAGAGGCAACCGGTTGTGGCTCATCTTCTGGCTGCCACAGCTGCCACAGCTGTGGTTGGTTGCTGCTGACTTTCTTGCCCCCTCTCCTACTGACCTTTTGCCTTTTGGCTGGTTGCTCGCAACCACATTCTCTCTCATCTCCACAGCATACCCCACACATGACAAGACAATGTAGCCTGGTGTGGCCAGACTCTCCACACACGGTGCACTTGGTTATGCATTGAGACATGACTGATAATTGATTGATTGATAACTGATTGATAACTGATTGTAAATTGGAAGTTGTATGGAGTTAATTGACTTAATTCAGTTAAATATGCTATAAACTAATTATAATAAAATGCGGATCAAACTTTGCATAAATTACCCATTCTTTTCACCGATTGGTCAAACAAGAAGCTTTGTGATTCGTTGTTTTTCTTTCATTGTGGTTGGATTAACCAAAACCAAGTTAAAGGATACTCATTTGCAGTATCATGAAAAAATGGAGTTTCATGATCTAATTGTTATTCTGGGAAGTTTCCAGAACGTTTTCAATTTCCTTGTGTTCTCAATGTAGTTCTGAAATGGAACTAACTGAGACAACACGAGTACACGATGGCTACATGTGGCATTCCATAAGATCAGGATCATTCTTCAAGGGATCCAATATCCGGTTGAGTACCTGGCTACATTTGATGTACTTATGGGCTACTCAGCTCACGGCCATCAAAATCGTGACACTGACTGGGCTTTCCAAGCCAAGTGTCGTTCGGACACTAAGTGAACTGAGAACAATCTGTTCAAACAAGATTATGAATTCCAGAATGAAGATAGGAGGAGTAGGGAAGACTGTGGAGATAGACGAGTCAAAGTTTGCAGCTAAGAGGAAGTATCGGCGGCGATGAGTATCAGAGGGACCGTAGGTGTTTGGAGGCATCTAACGAGGATCTCGGAAAGTGCTTCTCTTCTGCGTTCCTGACTGTACATGAGAGACACTTGTGCATCGTTTAATTACCAGCTTCATCCGTCCAGGAACAGTAATCTACTCAGACCAATTTACCCCTTACATTCCGCTCAACCAGCTTGGATACATCCATCTGTCAGTGAATCACTCCAAGAACTTTGTGGATATGGATAGTGGAGCACACACAAATACCATAGAAGGCTTGTGGGGGCTGGCTAAGAGAAAACTAAAAGTCAATGTGTGGTAGCCTATACCAACATGTACCAAGCTACCTGGACAAGTTCCCCTGGTTCAGAAACTTTGCTGGAGACAGAGTGTTCGATCAGCTGTTAGATGACATCGCCAAGCAGTTTCCAGTGCAGTGAAAGAATCAACTTGACAAAACGACTCTTTTAGAAGCCACCACATAGATAAAAGTCGATAACCAATAAAGAGTTCATACTGACTTATTATGTGTTTACAATTAAAGTTAAACAAAAGTTATTTTATTTAATTCTAAGCGATTTGCATAAGCTTTCCCCGCTTACTCAGAATGAATGTCACAATAAAAGAGAGAGTTTTGTACAGGGGATTGAGTCAAGGTCACAACACCTCGTGGAGATTGGATTGAGAGAAAAGCACAATTCAAAATGGTTGCGTTAGCTACAAACGTTGTTTACTTTAAGCTAATGCTTTGTCAAAAAGTTCAGTTTATTTCAGTTCAGTTCAGTTTATTTGCCATTTCATAAGAGATAAAATATAAGATACAAATTATGAAATTTGAAATAAAATGGTGAGGAAGCTCATAAAGAAACCACTGAGCTTATGAGCTATGAGCTCCCTCAAAATGAAACAGAATAGATAGGCAATGTCGAATGCAGAAAAAAAAAGTTATGAAATTATACAGATTACAACAGTTAGAATCACCCTGAGTATTGCCTACACAAAAGCAATGGAAATCATATTTGAAGCATATTAATGTATAAAAAGCAGCGACAAACAAAGGACAGACACACTGTAAAGCGAAACAAGTACCAGCTCAATGTTAACCTAATTTGCAAGAAGAAATTCTTTAAGCAGTTTACTAAACAAACCAACACTCTCACACTTCTGAATTTCTTGATTAAGTGAATTGTAAAACTGAGGTCCTCGAAAACGAATAGAAAATCTACGCAAGTTTGTTCGACATGGGAAAATATAAAAGCAATTAGAATTCCTAGTGTTATAAGAGTGTATTTGGTTTGTAAGAGTAAACATATTAAAGGTATTGGGAAGCAAGCCTTTGGCATACAGAAACATAAACTTAGCAGTTTGAAATAAATCAATATCATTAAAATAATTTCAAAATTTGATGATCTCTGAAAAGATTGTCAGTGTGGGCATCGAAAAGAACATTTGAAATAATTTGTATAACTTTTTTTGAAGCGTAATTATGCACTTCAGATTGGTTTTTTTTTTAAATATGCGGTTTCCAAGAAAGATTCTCATCGAGAATCACACCCAAAAACACTACCTCTTTAGCCTGTACGATATCATGATTATTTAAAACAACAGACATATCAAGTGTTCGCCTTTTCTGCCTAGGTTTGAAGATCATAAAATTACATTTTTTTAGATTGATGGAAAGCTTGTTGACTTTGTACCATTCAGATAAAGATAGTAACTCAGAATTTAGTGTTTGTGAAAGAAAAAGCTCATCCTTGCGAGAAAAAAATATGTTGGTGTCATCAACAAAAAGAATGAAGTCTAAAACCTTTGATATGTTACATATATCATTAATATAAATAAGGAAAAGCAAAGGACCTAAAACAGAGCCCTGAGGCACACCACACCTAATTTCACAAGTAGATGAACGATAGCCATTGAAATTAACAAATTGAGACCTACCACTCAGGTAACTGGCAAACCAGTTCAACGCTGAACCCCGAATGCCATAATGCTCTAGTTTTTTGAGTAAAATACAATGATCAACTGTATCAAAGGCTTTCGACAAATCGATAAAATGCCCACAGTATACTCTTTATTGTCAGTAGCATATGAAATTTTATCATATAAGTGAGTCAGAGCATAAGCAGTTGAGTGATGTTTTCAAAAACCATGTTAATTATCTGAAACAATATTGAATTTCTTAAAGTGCACCTAACCCCAAAATATTTTTTTCTTAAATAACTCTTTGCACCTGTTTGAAATGCACTGTGCCTTTTTGCCCCTTTTTAGCCCTAATCTTGACTTTTTTATAGGCTGTAAAAGATACGAAATCTAGCCATCATCTGTTGCATGACCGAGCTAGTAAGGGGTATGGGTCTATTCCTGGGTGGACGTCACAGACTGATTTGCATCGTATTAAGTCTTTGTAAACATGCATGCAAATCAGTCTGTGACGTCCACCCAGGAATAGACCCATACCCCTTACTAGCTTGGTCGTGAGCAAAATAAATGCAAGTATCTCTGAAGGCGAAACGATCAGATAGATTTTGTATCAATAGAAAATGTCAAAGCTAGTCAAAGAGACCTTTCGGCCCATCTTGGTTCTGTGCTTCGTAGCGGCTTGTCATTTTCAGTTAGTGCCATTTGGCGCATATAGAGGAAGAAAATAAAGTTTAAATTTCTTGTTTGGTTGCACCTTAATTAAAGGAAAATAGGGACAACAGCATAGTTATCGGGTGAGATCTTGCCACGCACGCGACCGCGGAAGCCAGAACGATTTGATGATATGTCTTTTGTCTTGTCACGCAAGTCACGTATATATGTTTCACACGCGCTCAGTGGAGACTCTTGATTTCCTGCAGCTGGAGTTCAATATGTACATCGAAAATAATAATCTTGAAAAGGTTAAATGTTTCTTAACTTAAATGTTTTTACTCGAGTGGACTTTCAACTAAGAATGCGACGTGTTTCACGAGATCGTCAAACATCTGCTGCAATTGAGAACCCATGTTGTTTCATCCTCAATGTCCCCGAAGATGTGGGAACTCTCAGCTGCAGAATTACAGCTCAGCGCTGGACACCAAGAAGCATTCGTATGTCCTGACAAGGAGTCTGTGGCAGCAGACCAAAAGAATTTGGCCAAGAACGACTTTTCTTGTCGAGTTCAGGCGAAATTCAACTTGTGGAAACCCAAGAGTGTCATAATCACGCTTGCTCTTTGCTCTAACTGACTTCATTGAGACAATGCAGAGACTTCCCCCAAACGAATTTATCTGATCTTCAGAATTCAATCAGTTCTGTTCAAAAGGCCATGACTGTGTCATCCTCGACTCAGCCACAAGATTAGGCGGGAAAAATTCAAATTTTGGCGCACATGATTTGAATATTCAAAGCAGGCTGTGGATATTCGAAGTAGGTGATCATGAACTGCTGAAGCTAAGAACGCCAAATCGTAACACTAAAACTGAAAAAGAACTTCACCCAATCTTCTCCTGGCGGAAACCCACCAGCAACTTGTGCAAGATCTGAGCCAGACTCCCAGTTGCTGCTTGGCAGACTTCGCTTAATCTTAATACACAGCCAGGACGGAATGGGGTAATTATAATTTTTGTGTAATACAAGCAACTATTAATCAGATACAACAACCTTAGAGGCATTACTTTTCCTGAAAAAAATTTCTGTTGTTGTTGTTTTTGTGGTAGTGGTAGTAAAGTGTACAGTGTATGTGTCAAGGGAGGGGGTTAGGCCAGTACAGGGTTATTGTGCAAATATTGGCTTTCGCATCCTTAGACAAAACCATAATGAATCATGTTGCAAGGTTTACCTACTTGTTTATGTATACTGTATATACCACCCTTGATGAATGACAAAGTGGTGTACATACTTGTTTATGTATGCTGTATATACCACCCTTGATGAATGACAAAGTGGTTGCTTGCAAGAAAAATCAACAAAATGAACCCAAAAGTGAATTGGTCAAGTAATTATGTAAAGATAGTACCTTTTCAGCTAAATTAGGCTGAGGCAAAAGATTGAAGGCACTGGCATACTGGTATTTCACATCGAATAACGTTTGGAAAGTCTTACCATACTACTGAACATTAAACTGTTTGTATAACATTTTGCAACAGGTCAGGTTGCTGACATATTATTTCACAATGACTGTTCTCGCTGTTTGTAATATCCTACTAGAGTTCAGGGGTCATAGTGTTAGTTACAGTCAGTGGCTGATACATGTAACTTTCTTAAGTCGGTATTCATGAGCTCAACCTTTGAAATTAGTCACCTAGCAAATCAACTGTTTCATTCACATATTCGTTTGGTTATCGTACAGACTTACGTATAAAAAAAGTAAAATGTATTGTATTTTTTTCTCAGAGAACACCATTGATTTCCAGGTTAGATGTCCAAAAGCATAAAATAAAGAAACTTGGTGATTACATGGTCCAGTCCAAATTTCTGATCTGCAGTGTGCCTTTATGAGTGGCATTTACCTTAGGGTTACAGTTTAAGTTTCTGTCATTAACCTGCGATGTGCGTAGTTGGGTAGTATATACCTAAAGGTTAAATTTAATGTACTGCCGTTAACCTGCAATGTGCCTTGGTGGGTAGTATATACCTGAGAGATGCATTTAATTTGCTGTCATTAAGCTGCAATGTGCCTTGGTGGGTAGCATATACCTGAAGGTTACCTTTAATTTGTCATCATTAAGCTGCAATGTGCCTTGGTGGGTAGCATATACCTTAAGGTTACATTTAATTTGTCATCATTAAGCTGCAATGTGCCTTGGTGGGTAGCATATACCTGAAGGTTACATTTAATTTGCTGTGATTAAGCTGCAATGTGCCTTGGTGGGTAGCATATACCTGAAGGTTACATTTAATTTGCCATCATTAAGCTGCAATGTGCCCTAGTGGGTAGTACATACCTGAGGGTTACATTTAATTTGCAGTCATTAAGCTGCAATGTGCCTTGGTGGGTAACATATACCTGTGGGTTACATTTAATTTGCTGTCATTAAGCTGCAATGTGCCTTGGTGGGTAGTTTATACCTGAAGGTTACATTTAATTTGCTGTTATTAAGCTGCAATGTGCCTTGGTGGGTAGTGTATACCTGAGGGTTACATTTAATTTGCTGCCACTAACCTGCCATGTGCCTTGGTGGGTAGTATATACCTGAGGGTTACATTAAATTTGCTGTTATTAAGCTGCAATGTGCCTTGGTGGGTAGCATATACCTGAGGGTTACATTTACTTTGCTGCCACTAACCTGCAATGTGCCTTGGTGGGTAGCATAAACCTGGGGGTTGTATTTCATTTGCTGCCACTACCCTGCAATGTGTCTGCCCTTTGTGGGTTGTTATAAAGCTTTGTGTGGCCTTTGTGAGGAGCTTGCATATAACTGAACTGTCACATAAATTTATTCTATGTGATTGCAGACCACACGTTCCTGAGGGTAACAGTTAATTTACCCATTTACCAACAGAGAAACATAGACTGAAATTTGGTTTCATTCTTTAGAAACGCTGACTGCTTTGGACATGGGGTTTCCACATGGATTTAATAAAAGTGTTTTAACAAAGCTTAAAATGGTTTGAACCTTTCGGAGCATTCTTCATAACGTAACACTTATGAAAAGTGTTGTTGTTGTCAGGTTTATTTTTGGTTTGTCTCTTTCTTGTCCAAAACAATAAACCTTTATTTCCACACTTCTATAAGAGCTAGGGGAGACGTAAGAGAGAAGCAACTTCAGTTTTTGAGAGGTTGGTAGAGGGTTTGGAAGGTACCAATTTGGAAAAAATATCCCGCAGATGATTACGCTAACTAGAAAAAGGTCTTGCATTAAAAAACAGATCTGTGAAATGGCTTCCAATTGAAGATAAATGGAAATCCTCCGATGGCATTACAATAAAAAAAATAACAAAACAAATCACTACCACTCCCGTTCTTCAAAAATATAAAAGGCATTCCGACTCGTCATTTAACTCTTCATCTCCTCCTGCGCTGCTCCGTGAGCGATGGAGTCTACTAGTTAGAAAAGTGAAAACAGACATTAGAGAAAGAAGCATGCAGTGAACGAATCGCCCTTACAACAAGAAACTCCGAAAAGAACAAAAGAGAAGAGGGCATTATCGATTTTGAATGAGTGGTTGTAGATACTGTATGAAGCAGAAAACCAGAGGCCAAACCAATTCATGTCGGGGAACTTCACAATTACACTGCCCCTGAGCTGCTAGACGGAATGGGCAAGCCCTCTATTGAGAGTGAAGTTGCCGCATTGGCTTTTCTGAAGAAGAGTGTGGATCGCCCAACAATTTCTTCAATAAAAGCAGCTTTATGTACTGACAATTGCATTTTAAAATAACAGTGACACCGGATTTCGCGCGGCTTGTATACTGAAACCTTAAGTAGTGTTTGATCTGTCTTTCGTTCATCTAGCTTGATTTCACGCTGCAGAGAAAAACCCAATTGCCGCGCGTGATTCTTTATTGCTAGCAAAGCTGGTGGTATGACAGAACTCAAAATGTTCCGCGAGCCGCGATTACTCGCACGAACTAGTGCATCTTTGTTTCTAAGTCAGGCTCAGCAGAGCAATTTGTAAAAAGAAGAATGATGAAAATCGTGTATATATGATTGGACTGTTTTTTTTTTCTATTACTGTATAGCCTTTGTGATTTAGTTTTATTCTGAGGAACAATTCTGGAAGGCCAGAATATTGAAATAGTGTAGTCGTTTTTTAGCCCAAAGAAAAAGACAAAACACTATCTGGAAAGTGACTAAAAAAATACACTTATCGGAAATTGCGGTTACTTTCATGTCACCATAGGGGAGCTTAAATTAACATTTGCGGACGTCTACCTGAAATCCTAGTGTGTTCGGCTAACACCTCATGGTACCGAGAGGTGTCAAACCTTGGCTTTGAGTTACATATGCAAATTAGCTATGTGCAGCCAGCCAATTTGTATAACATTTTTTCACGCCTCAAAGCTCCTCATGCTTTCCATAGTCTATGATCTGGCCATGTTTATCACTAACAAGAGCAGTGTTTGATTTAAGATCACAATGAAGAAAGCCTTTGGAGTGAATGTGAGCAAGAGCATCTGTGATATCATGACAAATGAT
>OX419338.1:17886529-17904029 GCA_948470475.1 Galaxea fascicularis
CGTGTACGGAATCAAGCAACACAGTGTGAATATGAAGGTTTCGCTGACGAGCTCATGAGGGACCAATTTATCGCTGGTTTAACGTCTGATACACTTTGAGTGAAACCAATCGGAAAAGGACACAGACACAGAAACACAGCACAAACGAAAATTACGCTATGTGAAGTTGTCGAAGTGGCCAAAACGTTCGAAGCGACTATGTTCGTGAATCAGCTCATGAAAACTGCCAGGGACACACAGCAGGAACAGGTGAATTTCACGAGTAAATCAACAGTGACAAATCAGCGGCGAAATCTGAATCCAGCACAGCAATCAATACAGTGTTTCTGGTGTGGCGGCAACCATCAACAGCCCCGTCAACAGCACTGCCCCGCGTTTGGCAAAAGATGTGGAAAGTGTGGGATCCCTGGTCATTTCGCGCGCGTTTGTAGAGGTGGAGCAAGAAGACAAGGATGCCAGCAGCAGTTAAATTTTGTCGATGAAGACAACGGTGAAGAAGCGTTTGTGGCGGATTGCGAGATACCCTCACAGCCGGCAAGGAAATTCTTTGCTCATCTACATCTCGTACATGGAAGGAAAACAAAAGTCGTTGTGACGAAACCGCGCCACAAAGGTGGGCACTCCTTAACAAACAAAAATACTAGGCATAAACAAACCCGAGAAAACATGCAACAACAAAACATAAGTCTACAAGTATTTATTACATTGAACAATTACACTAAAAATAACTTGCTTTAAATAGGATACTAATAATTATACAAAGTAAAACTAATTCTTAAATAACTTTACCTAGAGTAATTACAAAACCTAAACGATAACAAAACTGACACTAATTACAAAACTGATTATTTACAGTTAAATTGTTCACAGTTCAGTTCCTTTTCGAGATCCTTGACTTTTCTAAACCAACACCACAAAATCTGAACCGATTGCACAAACCTCCTTCTCTTCACTTCAAACCAAGCTCTGCTTCGTACGTACTTTTCTTTTTCTTTCAGTCGACAATTTCTCCTCAGCACGTGGTCTTTCAACAGTACTCTCAGTCGCTACACAGCACGTAGACTGCACGTAGACAGCACGTAGCACTTCTCCGCTCTTTTGCCACCACTGACAAACGAGTTTCGTCAAGTAATTTTGGCTGGCGCCTGCCAATGGCTCTTGGCAGTGAATTATCCTCTTTCTCTTCTTGCCCTCAGGCCCTGCAATCCGTCTCTCTCTTTCCTTGCTCGTCCGTTCACCAAAAAAAACTGCAGCACATGGCGTTTACTCTTATCATTTTATATGTTTATGCTAATTCATTTACAACACTTATCTTACATATTGTTAAAACATGATACCTCACACTCCTACGATAACGCTTTAGTAAATTAACACTTAAGTACAATAAACTTACTAGCTATTCTTATAATTACAAAACACCTCTAATTACAAGCTAAACACTACAATGAATAATTAACACTAACACGAAGAATTGGAAACAAAAAAAAAAGGAAATCATCACAGTCGTGAAAGCACAAATCGACTCGGCATCCACATGCAACACGATTCCAATCAGTCTACTAAGCGAGTTGTTTCCTGACGTAAAGACTTCGCGGTCCAGAAGCAAGATTAACACTTATGGAAGCGAAACTATCCGCCCTGAAGGCCAAGTAACCTTGTGTTGTGACAGAAGGGGCAAGATTCACACCATAGATTTTCTTGTGGTCAACGTGCCTAATCAGAAACCGCCACTTCTCAGCGGAAGAGATGCTCAAGTCCTAGATTACTTGAAGATGTATGCTGATGAAACAAACGCAGTCGAAGAAGAGATTCCAGGCAATATGCAGTCACCTCCACCACTAGGAAAACTGACAAAAGAAGATGTGCTACACCACTACTCAAATGTGTTTAAGCCAGGCCGCGGAAATCCTCTTGGAACTCCCCTGCACATCGAGCTTGATCCGAATGTCACTCCAGTACACACCCCAACGCGTCAAGTTCCCGTGGCAAAGTTGGATAAAGTAAATGACAAGTTAAAGAGACTCTGTGATGAAGGCATCATAAGGCCGGTCAAACATCCTGGTGAAAGAGAAGCCTAACGGAAAACTTCGAATATGTATTGATCCAAGTCAAACAATTAACAAGGCCATCAGAAGACCAAAGTACACAATACCGACGATAGAAGAAAAGCTTCCTCAACTAACTAAGGCTAAAGTGTGACCTCTCACGCAAAAACGTTCCTTACGGTATCCGTTCGAACGGCTGAACGCACGGCAAGTGAACGGATAAGAAACGGGTCTACAAACCGTTCAAAACGGATACATGGAACGGCTGAACGGCTCAAGAAAATTTTTGAACGGATGAGGTCGAACGGCTGAACGGCTGAGGAAAATTTTTGAACGGATAAGGTCAAACGGCTGAACGGCTGAGGAAAATTTTTGAACGGATGAGGTCGAACGTCTGAACGGATGATGAAACATTTTGAACGGATGAGGTCGAACGGCTGAATGGCTTTAGTTTGTTTTCGAACGGCTGAATAACAGCATACGATATTTTAATAAGTTAACAATGAAAAACAGCAAGGTCAAGTTATGGTTCTTATCTGAGAACTGATTGAATCAAAAACCTCGAATTAAACTAATACTGTGTTGAATGTCTAAGCTTTTTTAAGAGAAAAGCAAATTCGTTTTCGCCGGACATAAATCAAAATCCGCGTTTACTCGCAAAAATTTTGCCGCATGGTTCGGTACTGATTTATTTCTAGTTGTGGAAAGATCAAAAGATGTAACGCATGTGAAACTTCCCCCGAGTTTAGTGGCGTAAATTTCGGACATTTGCGAATGTAAATGTTAATAGATTATTTATTGTTTACATGCGAGATTCACGACACTCGTCATTTGCATGCTGAATAATTCTGCGTATGTTTTGTCTAAACTAATTCTCAAGCTGTCCCACACCAGATAAACTGAAAGGTTGATGCTTCTTCTCGTGGCATTCAATCGAAGATCCATTTAAAACACAAGTGCTAACCGCCAAATAATTTTCCAGAAATACAGTTTCAAAGCGACCAGCATCCGCGGCCGGGATTTCGTGTGCTAACAACAACAGTCACGCTGTTTGCTCCACGCTGATTGGATGCATTCTTTACCATCATCCAATCAGCGTGGAGTAACAGCGTGACTGCGGATGAGCTTTCAGAATGCCACAAACGCAAGTCGTTCGAACGCTAAGTTAACGTAAAATGACTTTCAAGGAGCATTCAAACATCTAACGCTACTGTGCATTGAGAATCGAATATTACAAAAGCAAAGATGAATATAAGCTAAGGAGCAGGGAAATAACCGTCACTATTCATGAGATGGTAAATGTAAACAACAAGTAATGCTTACAAACTCCGTGATGTTTAGCAAGTTGCTCGTTAGAACTGGACCAATTTTGTTGACAGATGACATTTTGTTATTCTAAACGGATAGCTCGAGCCGTTCAAACGGATGAATAAAAAAAATTAAAGGTAACCTTTGTCGTCTGTCGTAAACGTCATGCTTTAACTCTCTATAAATGTTTTTTGAACGGATAGCTCGAGCCGTTCGAACCGATGACAATATTTTCTGAACGGATAGATCAAGCTGTTCAAACGGATGACAATATTTTTTGAACGGATAGATCGAGCCGTTCGAACGGATGACAATATTTTTTGAACGGATGGCTCGAGCCGTTCGAACGGATGAAAATATTTTCTGAACGGATAGCTCGAGCCGTTCGAACGGATGACAATATTTTTTGAACGGATGGCTCGAGCCGTTCGAACGGTATCTCAGCCCGTTCGAACGGCTAAAGAACGGATTCCGAACGGCTATCCGTGCAAAAACGGCTAATCGTTAGGAACGTTTTCACGTGAGAGGTCACAAGTGTTTACCATTGTTGATGTATCTGAGGCTTTCCACACCATCGTGATGGATGAAGAGTCCTCTCTACTCACTACGTTCCAGGGCCCAGACGGTCGCTACTGTTACACTCACATGCCATTTGGGATCACCTCGGGACCGGAGGAGTATCAACAGCGCCAGCATGAATTCTTAGACGGCTTACATGGGGTAATAAACATTGCCGATGACATCTGCGTTTTTGGATGCGGAGATTCTAGAGAGGAGGCTGACATCGATCATGACAGAAATCTCACAAGCCTGCTAGAAAAGTGCAACAACCATGGCCTGAGACTTTCGGGGAAAAAATTGCAGTTTAAGTCTCCTTCTGTCACCTTCATGGGACACAAGCTTACTGACAAAGGTGTAGAGCCCGATCCAGCTAAAGTAGCCACAATTACAGAAATGCCAGCGCCCACTGACAAGTCTGGGGTACAGCGTTTTCTTGGAATGTGCCAATACTTAAGCAAGTTCTGCCATAACTTGTCAGAAACAGTTCTTCCACTAAGGGACTTGACCAGGGAGGACTATGCATTCCTGTGGTCAAGCAAGCATGAAAATGCATTTAACTCGGCAAAGGAACTCATCACCTCAGCAACTGCATTACGCTACTATGACGCAGCCCTTCCCGTGACGCTACAAGTGGATGCATCTGAAGATGCCATCGGTGGAGTATTGCTGCAGAATGATCAACCTGTTTGCTTTACATCACACACCCTCAACAGCATGGAGAAAAACTACGCCCAAATTGAGAAAGAGTGCCTCGCAATCGTCTCTTGCATGGATAAGTGGCACCAGTACCTATACGGAAAACACGACATAACGGTACATACAGATCACCAGCCGCTCGAGACAATATTCAACAAGCCTCTTAGCAAAGTCCCCCGCAGACTGCAAAGAATGATGCTAAAGTTGCAAAGATATCAGTTCACTGTCCGATACAAGAAAGGAAAGGGACTTTACGTTGCGGACACTCTATCTCGTGCAGCCGTCACTGGCCAGCCCTCCTCCACTGCTAAGCAGGAATGCGAAGTGTTCCGCCTGGAAATAGCTGAAATGGATCTTGAACCAAACCGAGTTACACCTGACACACTGAAACGAATAAGACGAGAAACCGCCAAAGACCCAGTTCTAGCACCCCTGCACACGGTAATAATGAATGGGTGGCCTGCAGAAAGAAAGGAAACCCCAGAGCCACTCAGGCTGTACTGGAATTTCAGAGATGAAATTTCAGTTTATGATGGTGTTCTTTACAGATCCCATCAAGTAACTGTCCCAGCCGTTCTACGAGACGAGATGTTACAGAAAATACACAAAGCACACCAGGGAGCTGACAGCAGTATAAGGCGAGCACGTGAGTCTCTGTTCTGGCCAGGAATGCAAGTAGCAATCCGGGAGAAATGCTTATCATGTGGACTTTGTGCCCAGTACCTAAGCGAGCGACCGCAAGAACCAATGAAATCTCATGATATACCCACTAGACCGTGGTCCAAAATAAGTGGCGACCTTTTTCAGCTGGATGGAAGCAACTACCTCGTTATGGTCGACCATTACAGCGACTACTTTGAGCTAGACCCCCTCAGCGGGAACACATCAGCTAACACAGTTATTCAAGCCATGAAAAGGCAACTTGCTCGGCATGGAATTCCAGACGAGTGCATAACCGATAACGGCCCACAGTTTGAAAGCCATGAATATTTACGCTTTGCTCGAGAATACGGTTTCATCATACGTAAATCATCACCATACCACAGCCGAGGGAATGGAAAGGCGGAGTCTGCCGTCAAAATTGCAAAGAACATTCTGAAAAAGTCTCGCCATGAAGACCCCTATTTGGCCCTCCTAGCATACCGAAACACATCCCAGCGGGGATACAATTACTCGCCAGCACAACACCTTATGTCTAGAAGACTAAAGGACATCATCCCCACAGCTCCGCGTCAACTTGTTCCGCAGATAGTGTCCCCAAGTGTAGTACAAGAAAACATCGCAGAAAGGAGATGGAGATCTAAGGCTCAATACGACAAGAGGGTGTCGGCGCCGCTTACTGAGTTCTCAAAAGGAGAAAAAGTGTACGTGAAACCCAGACCTACGAACAAACACCAACCCTGGATTTATGGGGAGGTAATTGGAAGACCCGCCCCAAGGTCCTGCCTTGTGAGCACAGCAATGGGGCCAGTCCGGCGCAACCAGGCACAAATCAGAGCGGCAAAGGCAGAACCAGTTGACAACTATGATGGAGGATTGGACCAATTTGAAACAGCATCCCTACCATCTGAAAGTGGGCCAATAGAGGGAACGGATCAGCCAGTGGAACCAGAACCTACACCGCCACTTCGCCGTTCAACAAGGGAACGTAGACTTCCTTCAAGATTCAAAGACTTTCTTATGAACTGAACACTTTTAATCACTTAAGGACACTTAACAATGAACACTTAATTTAATGTAGTTGAAGTTTACAATACAATGGACAATCCGTCAAGGATGTCATCTTCCAAAAGGGGAAAGGTGTTATACTATGTGATAATCATTTGCATATTCACTTGCACCTTGGTATTTAATCATATGCACTTTAATTGCATTATATAGCATTGTCACGCACGTACCCGATAGCATGTATTTATGTCTTGCTTCGGCTTAATAAATTCAGATTGGAACATGTTACCGAACGACAAACAACAGCACTGCATCATATTGTTAGACCAAATCATTCAGATCACTAGCAGGTGAAATCAGAAGAGATGAGTTGGCAATATCAGCATTAAACTTTTCCATGTCAATTCCCCTCAGCTTACGACAATGAGTGACAACCCTAACTGGTGGTGGTTTCTTAATGCACACATCACTTAAGATGGTGCAGTGATCAGAAATTGCTGGATCACATACAGATACATCACGGACAATTTGATCAGACGAATGTGTAATAACAAGATCAAGCACATGCTTATCTTGATATGTAGGCTGATCAACAAACTGCTTTAAATAAAAAATCTCAAGTAGATCGAGAAATTGTTTAGCAGCTGTGTTGGTAGGATTGTCAACGTGGAAATTAAAATCACCAACTATCAGAAGTGAGCTAGGATTAGTTGAAAACTGCTCTAAAAAAAGAGGAAATTCATCAAAAAAGATCTTATTGGACAAGCTGTTTCGATTTGAAGGAGGAGGCCTGTAAATAAGAAAGAGTAAAATATTAGTAGGAGAAGAGCGAACAAGCATACCTAAAGCCTCAAATGACTTAAACTGTTTTAAAGCTACTTTCTTTAAACGTAAAGGTTTTTTATAAAGTAAACCTACCCCACCACCCCTGCCCTTCCGAGCAATATGATGAAACAGAAATCCCTTAGGTGTTAATTCATTAATTGTAAGCTCATCCCTAATGTCACTTGTATTCAACCAAGTTTCCGTAAGACATAAAATGTTGATGTTATTTTCAACTACAAAGTCTTAAACAATCGCAGCTTTGTTCCTCACAGATCTAGAATGTAGCACACACAATTTTGCAAGAAGTTCAGTTCGTGGTTCAAAAGGAATACACGTTGGTGTTATTAAATTGTTCGCGTTCACTCCATTACTTTGATGTTTATGTAATGTTCCACGATGATTTGAAATAATTGTAGGAATATTCAAATTTAGCGAAAGAAAACATTTTAATTGTGAAATCTACATAGCCTGTATGTATATCAGCTGAACGCATTAAAATATTTCTTTGTCTCGTTGCACTTGCGAATTTTGAAAACAGTCTTTTTGAGATTTTGAGTTTCCAAGATCACAACTAATTAATATTCATGAAAAAATTGGGACCAGAGAAAAAAGTCCGGATAATCGAGGTTCAACTGTAATTATCATGCGAACTTGAAGAATTAAAAGGACCGTTTCCCAAGAATAGAATAGGCAGTAACTACAAGAGCTCTTAAAACAACGAAACGTGACAAGCAAAGCAATGCATTTCGCTCATCTAATAGCCGATTGTCTGGAAAGATCTTTAAAGAAACTTTAACCGCCAAGCACCATTTCAGAATTTCCAACTAATTCAAGTCTGCAGCTGGTACAGTGTGGACGTTGTATGGGACATTTTCATTCTACTATTCCAGCTTATTGAGATTTTAGTTTTATAACTGGTATGAAAACAGTAAAAAAGCAAATTTACTTTACAAGCTATTCAAATGGCTTTGGAGTTCGCCCTTCTAACAACTGAACAGGACGAATACACAGTTTTTGCCACAACTGACTTCACAGAAAAATTCGCGAAGACATACTGGTCCACCATGGATGTGAGGCTATTTTGTTATATATTTTTCTGGAGATGAATCTTTGGCTTTACAGACAATGGACCCTCTGCTGCGCGACAACACGGTAAGTTGAAAGAGTAAACTTGGCTGCCCTTCAGTGTGTCATTTTGCTCACCAAGCTAGCCTGTCATTTTACTCACTAGCGTGCTAGTTTGCTCATTATCACACGGCATTGTTTCACAGGACACAATCCTTTGTGTTTCACGTGCGATGTAAACAAAAGACAATTTCTGATTAACCATGCCAGTTGGCGCACTGCTCACACGCTGGCGTATCACTTCGTTCACTGCCTATTGTTTAGCGTATCATTTTAGCATGCCTGTGCACTCACCTTTTTACCCAAAATCCTGTGGAGGGTCACATATTCTGATGCTAGTGAAGTTGCTTGCGCTTGTGTTTATGTTGACGTCGAGGGCTTTCCTGTTGCCCACAAGAATTTTGATGATCTTGAAATGAAGCAAAGCTTTACTTGCAGGGAATTGAAGTCTGTTAGTTTTGCGTTGTGAAGCTTTCCTCCCATTTTACATAATTCCTCTGTTAAGCTTTATACTGATAATAAAGCAGCAGCATTCATTACAGATTCTGGGAGCAATAAGCCACAGTTGAATGCTATTGCCAAGGACATTTTCTGTTTTACTTCTACTCGTGGTATTAGGTTGTCAGTGGAATGGATTCCCCACACCCTTTGTCGGAAGCATGACGTAGCACGACATAACATGACAAGAAAGCATTACCATTATCATCATTAAGTGAAAGACAATCTCCATTGAACATTTCATTGCAAAACAGTGTGATAAGATCGTTTTTGGTGTGTGAGAGGAGAGAAAAAAAATATAATTGAAACAAAAAGAAATCTGTAATCAGGGAAGACAACAGCAAACCAATTTAAAGTTAAATTTTAGCCATTAGTTTGTATTTTTTGCTTTATCAGCGGGCGGAATTAAAGTGTTTGCCACTTGGCTTTGTCTGTTTATTTCTTTTGCCACTGGGCATTTGCACACTTGCTTTATTTTCGTTGCCACTGGGCTTGACAGCTTTTTGCAGTAGTCCATGTTTGAGATGTGTTACTTACTGTATTCGCTACTGGACTATCTGCCTATACCTTTATTTTTCTGTTGAACTTTTCATTAGTATTTTTCAGCAAGTTAATTAATTGAGTGACGAGACAAGTGACGTTGGTAAAGGAGCTAACTCTATGCTCGGTTACCTGTATCATTATTTTGAAAACGCTGACAATTGCTCAGGACAAAACAAAAACAATTACTTTATCTGGTACCTACATTGTAGCATTTCTGATCGCCGGTCATACAAAGTTTGGCCCCAATCGCAGCTTCGGTATAATCAAGAGACTGTACAAAGTAAATTTTGTTTCTTCCTTGTATGAGTTTGCTGAGATGGTGGGGGCTTCAAGCACCATTGGAGTCAACAAAGCACAGCTGGTCGGAACACATGATGCTTGCATTATTGTCCCTGCATAACTGGTCCTCATTTCTTGAGCAGTACTTCAACAAAGTCCCACAAATCAAAAAGTACCATCATTTCAGATTTTCAAAAGACGAGCCTGGTAAACTTTACTTTAAAGAATTTGATTCCTCTCCTGAACAGTCACTTATGTTGCTGAAGAACCGAGCTATCTTACCACTAGTCCCTTCGTGTGTGCCAACCTTAGGCCTGTTCCAAATGTTGTGCTACTGCCACACTGAACTTAAATCAGGCAGGCAGTTGCACAGCAGTGCTTTCAAACGTTGAATTTAATTCAGTCACGCCAAATTCTAAAATATAGAAATGCATAGAACAAGCAAATTAACCCAGAAGACATTAAAATAATTTACGAATTTAGTTCGGCACGGCAATAATTACTTGAAACCAAGTCGCGCTAAAGCCGTGCGCCACAACAGGAGTTGACAGGGACTGCTGTGCTAAATAGTCGAGCTGAATTTAATTCAGCCTGCCGAACCAAATGGTTTCAAACATCGTGCTACTACCCTGTTTAAGTTGAATTAAATTCTTGAATTTAGCTCGGCATGGCAGTAGCGTGACGTTTGGAACAGGCCTAAAATTCTCTCTTAACTTCATGTTTGAAATAAACACTGGAAAGACACAATCAATATGAACAGCCCATCCACTCTTCTGTTTCCTTTGAAGTTTCGCTGGACAAAATTATACCAAGCCTGAAATAGGATTGCCATTTCTTTTTTTTTTGTTATTACGCCGTAATAGCGTAACGGACAAGCTTAACTCTCAAAAAGGGGAATCTATACCTTATAACGTTATAAGCGTTTGGTACTCGCAACAACTGAGTTTGGAGAATCAAAACGGGATGAGTACCTTGCTGTAATAGCGTAATAACGTAATAAGCGTTTGGTACTGGCGATAACCGAGTTTGGAGAATCAAAAGGGGATGAGTACCTTGCTGTAATAGCGTAATAACGTAGTAAGCGTTTGGTACTCGCAATAATCGAGTTTGGAGAATCAAAAGGGGATGAGTACCTTGCTGTAATAGCGTAATAACGTAATAAGCGTTTGGTACTGGCGATAACTGAGTTTGGAGAATCAAAACGGGATGAGTACCTTGCTGTAATAGCGTAATAACGTAATAAGCGTTTGGTACTGGCGATAACTGAGTTTGGAGAATCAAAAGGGGATGAGTACCTTGCTGTAATAGCGTAATAACGTAGTAAGCGTTTGGTACTCGCAATAATCGAGTTTGGAGAATCAAAAGGGGATGAGTACCTTGCTGTAATAGCGTAATAACGTAATAAGCGTTTGGTACTGGCGATAACTGAGTTTGGAGAATCAAAACGGGATGAGTACCTTGCTGTAATAGCGTAATAACGTAATAAGCGTTTGGTACTCGCAATAACCGAGTTTGGAGAATCAAAAGGGGATGAGTACCTTGCTGTAATAGCGTAATAACGCAATAAGCGTTTGGTACTGGCGATAACTGAGTTTGGAGAATCAAAACGGGATGAGTACCTTGCTGTAATAGCGTAATAACGTAGTAAGCGTTTGGTACTCGCAATAATCGAGTTTGGAGAATCAAAAGGGGATGAGTACCTTGCTGTAATAGCGTAATAACGTAATAAGCGTTTGGTACTGGCGATAACTGAGTTTGGAGAATCAAAACGGGATGAGTACCTTGCTGTAATAGCGTAATAACGTAATAAGCGTTTGGTACTGGCGATAACCGAGTTTGGAGAATCAAAAGGGGATGTACCTTGCTGTAATAGCATAATAACGTAATAAGCGTTTGGTACTGGCGATAACTGAGTTTGGAGAATCAAAAGGGGATGAGTACCTTGCTGTAATAGCGTAATAACGTAATAAGCGTTTGGTGTAAAGGATTTGATCGCACGTTCTTCTTCTAATTTGCTCTTGCGTAGCGACACGGAGGAGCATTTACTGGCGTTCCAAGCACTACTCGTCAGTATGTATAAAATTCTTTATTGATACTTGAAACGACGTAAAAACTGAAAGGTAATTTGGGAGCACACGAGACTTACAAATGGAAAAGGCAATAATTATTGAGCTATTGTGAAATCGACATGTGTACATTAAAGGCGAAACGAAGATAAGCTTACATTTAACACGAAATCCAGAAAATATATCAGGAACATCAAGTAGCACACTAATTACAACAATAAAATCATACCTCTTTCCTCCGATAAAGGCTAATTCTCTCTTAATTCTCAATTGTATCTTCTTAGTCTCTTGGCATAAACGCGCTCCTCTTACTCTCTTACAATGCTTTATTCTCCTATTTAACCTTTGGAACGGAAGTGCGGTAACGCAATCTCGACTAATCATTTACATGGCTCCCCTAAATTGTAATCACAATTTATAAAATGATAAAAAAGAAAGGAAATGAAATAAAACAATCAACAACTAGTAAGAGTTCTATCACTGTATCTTATCGTTGTGTTTTCCATAAGGCTTGTTTGGCTCCTCGACGGGGATTCCCGGTCTTCCCTCAGTCAGGGGAGAGCAGCAATATCAGCTTGTGGACAGGCCTTTCGAGGTAGAGAACTGGGCTTGTCCGTTTGCCACTACTGTCCAGGGAGTCAGTGCTTACTGCAAGTTTGACTTTCCTAACATATCCGTCATTGGTGGGATAGGTTTCTTCAACTCGGGCTAGTTTCCAGCGATTCCTTGGGAGACTATCGTCTTTCAGGATAACGATGTCGCCGACTTGTAAGTTCTTGTGAGGTCTGAGCCATTTCTGACGGCTTTGGAGGGAATACAGGTAGCTCTTCTTCCATCTTTGCCAGAATTCGTTCGCCAGGTGTTGTACACGACGCCAGCGCTTCTTCGAATACAAGTCTGCTCGCTGAAAGATTCCAGGGGGTGGTAGGACGACTTGGGACTTTTGAGTCAGGAGATGGTTTGGTGTCAATGGATCAGGAGTTTCCTTGCAGGTGAAATCATCTGTTGTGAGGGGCCGGCTATTGACTATGGCTTCAGCCTCTGCCATGAGGGTCCGCAGGGACTCGTCGTCCAATTGTCTTCCATGATTATCCAGTAGGGGGCTCAAGACACTTCTGACCGTTCGGATTTGCCTTTCCCAGGCACCACCCATGTGGCTCGCAGATGGGACATTCATTTTGAATTGGATCCAGTCGCAGGCGTTCTTTGTCAATTCCTTTGTGATTGTGTCGTGGTCCAAGTCTGTAAGGGCTGCCTTGAGTTCACTGTGAGCTCCAACGAAGTTAGACCCTTGGTCTGATCTTAACTGTCTTACTGGACCCCGACGTCCAATGAACCGACGATATGCATTTAGAAAGGAATCTGTTGTGAGCGATACCGCTGTCTCAAGATGTATTGCGCGTGACGACATGCAAGTAAATAGGACACCATATCGCTTCAGCTCGCGTCGACCCTCTTTAATGTAGAAGGGACCAAAGTAGTCCACGGCGCTGTAAGTAAAGGGTGCAGTTTCTTCAAGGCGATCTTGAGGGAGATCCGCCATCTTCTGCTTCACGTGTGCACCACGATATCTTTGACATGTGGTACACCTGGAAATGTGATGTCCTACTGCTGAATTCCCATTGACAATCCACACACCAGATGAGCGGATTCTTGCATGTGTAATACCACGTCCTTGATGATAACTTCTTTGATGGTGGTGACGTATTACTAAATCTGTGATGTGTCCTTTCTTGGGCAATAACAGCGGATGTTTCTCATTGAAGGGTAAACCAGCATGTCTAATTCGGCCGCCAACACGGAGTATACCGTCTTCATCAACGAATGGATCAAGTCGACGAAGTGCGCTTGTCTTCTTGATTGAACTTCTCTTTGTTTTCTCTTGTTCGGTGTTAGCAGACTGGAGTAATGCCATCTCCTTTGGGAAGGCTTCCTTTTGCACGGCTTTGACTATTTCGATCTCTGCTACACGAAGCTCTTCAACGTTGATTGGATCGAGAAGTTTGGTTCCCTTGTTCTGTCTCGTTACCTCTCTTCCCACAATGTTGCCACCTTCTTTGGTCTTGTATTTTCCTTGTAAACGGAGGCAGAGTGCCACAGCTCTTTTTGCTCTATTCCAGTCTGAAAACCACAGTAGGCGCTCTAAAAGGGTGGCAAATGGCCTCAGCTTGGTGACAAAGGAGGACGTTTTCTTAACTTCTGGGTCATTGTCAGATATCACGACCATTTCTCCGCGCCCGGTTTGAGAATCAAGTGGCTTCTTTAAGAAGTCGGGACCACTCCACCACCTTGGACTATTGATCAATTCTTTGGCGCTCAATCCACGCGAAGCTTCGTCTGCCGGGTTCTCTTTGGTACTCACTCGTCTCCATTGATCTGGAATGGTATGATCGCGAATACACTGAACTCGATTCGCGACAAAGGTGTGAAATCTTCTGGCATCGTTCGATATATAGCCTCGAACCACCTCGCTGTCAGTCCAGAACACCTCCGGGATCTCGTCATACTTTAGTTCTTGTTGCAGAAAGGAGCTAACTTTAACAGATAGCAGGGCTGCGGTAAGCTCTAACCTTGGGACTGTGATGGGCTTTGAAGGTGTTACTCTCGATTTGGCCATGACGAGCGCACAGTGTACATCACCTCTTCTGTTGATCATTCTCAAATATGAACACTGGCCATATCCGCTGGTACTGGCATCAGAGAAACTGTGAAGCTCAACTGCGCTGATAACACCAAAATCGGTGGGCTTGTAGCAGCGTGGCACCTTGAGCTGTGAAAGGACGGCAAGATCTTCTCTCCATTTGATCCACTGCATTCGTAGGTGTTCAGGTACCAGATCATCCCAATGTGAACCGTCCTTACAGATCGCTTGCAGAATTTTCTTGCCTTGGAGAAGGAATGGTGCTATCAAGCCTAGGGGGTCATATATCGAACTGACCGTTGATAGAATCCCCCGCCGTGTGAGCGGCCTATCTTTAAGCTCTGCTTTGAAGTGGAATTCATCGGACTCAACAAACCACTGGACTCCTAAGGCTCGTTCGATTGGAAGGAGATCCTTGGTAAGATCCAGCTCTTTGACTCCTTTAGCCCGTTCATCTACTGGGATAGCTTCTATAACTTCCTTCCGGTTCGAAATGAACTTATGCAGTTTGAAGCCTCCCTTCATGCATAGGGTCTTGGTATTCTTGATCAGGTTGATAGCATGCTCCACTGACGGCACAGACTTTACACCATCGTCGACGTAGAAGTCATTACGTACAAATTCACTTGCTTCTTGTCCACATTCATCTTCAAAATCATCAGCTGTGGTCTTTAGGGCGAAGTTGGAGCATCCAGGGGAAGACACTGCTCCAAATAAATGTACTGTCATACGATACTCTACCAAGGGCTTCTCTATGTCTCCGTCTTCCCACCAAAGGAATCTCAAAAGATTTCTGTGCTCTTTGTTGACGCCCACCTGGTGAAACATTCCTTCAATGTCGCACATGAAGGCGACAGGTTCTTTCCGGAAGCGACTTAGTACTCCTGTCAAATTGTTTGTAAGATCTGGTCCTGGTAGGAGATGCCTATTTAAAGATGTGCCCTTGAACTCTGCACTCGCATCAAAGACCACTCTGATCTTGCCTGGTTTTTTCGGGTGATAAACCCCATGGTGTGGAATGTACCAGATCTGACAATTGTCGAGACGCAATTCTTCAGCTGGAACCCGTTCCGCGTAACCTTTCTCAATGACTTCCCTCATGAAAGCTTCGTAGTCTCTACGATATGTCTCGTCATTTCTAAGTCTTGCTCTGAGCTTCTTTAGTCTGCTTAAGGCCAACTCCCTGTTGTTGGGTAGCTGTATGGTTTCATCTCTGAGCGGAAGCGGCAGTTCGTAGTGTCCGTCTCCTCTTCGATGGATTCCCTCTTTGGCCTTCTGAATAAACTTTCTGTCGTCATGGGAGAGGGCTCGCTGATTCTTTCGTGCATCGTGAAAGTCTTGCTCAAACATTCTAGTCACTTGTGAAGGGTTAATGATTTCCTTCACTTGCGTTTTAAAGGCGAAATGACACCTCTTTCTTTCAAGGCTGGGTTCAACTTCCAGAGAGACGATTCTATGACAGAAACATTCGCCATCGTCTTCTTTGAACTTGTTTCGGTTGACGATTCCAATAATGCCCCAACCTAGAGCAGTTCTTTTAGCGTACGGGTCATCGTCATTGCCGGGTATGATCTCCTGTGGTTTGATAGCTCGTGTGCAATTGGTTCCTATAAGTATCCCAACTTCCACATCTTCTCTGTATGGCATGAGCTGATCTGCAACTGACGCAAGGTGAGGCCAGTTGCGTGCTGTCTCTGGTCTTGGGATCTGCCCTTTACTGGCTGGAATACTTCCACGGGAGTACGTCTCCGGAAGGTGAATGCTGATTGCTTCCTTGAACCCTTGAACAACCAATCCGCTTATCTTCTCGCACGTGACAACTTCTTCGGCCAGGACAGTTGATAACTTGAGCTGTACGTTGGGTCCGTTTACGGAGAGTTTCTTCAAGATTGTCTCTTTGACGAAGCAAGCGTCTGATTGGTCGTCAAGAAGAGCATACGTTAAGACCCTAGTGTGAGGGTTATCTTCATGACTTAACCATACTGGTAGGATGAGGGAATGAGAGAGACATTCAGCATGTTTTCCTGACTTGGAAGCTGCAACGCAGCGAGAGGTGGCTTCAGCATCGGGCGTGGTTGAGGCTTGTTTATTCGCTGCGAAGGAGTCATCATGCAGTATGGTCGCGTGTGGACCATTACAGGTACTGCAACTCTTCCTGTTTCGGCAATCTTTGCGAATGTGACCCCATGCTAGACATCCATGACAGAGACCTCTTGCGTGAATAAACTGCCTCCTTTCTTGGAGTGAGATCTTCATAAACTCCTTGCACGCCTCGAGACTGTGTGCATTCTTGCAAAAATGACAGAATTCTTTCTTCTTCATCCTTTCTTCTTTGATTCCTCTTTGTGAATCGTGCTTTATCTCACTTGAGTCCGTTGCAAAGCACTTTCTTCTTTGGACTCTGTGGTTACTCTTGTTTGCTGTCTCTTGGTCTCTTTTAACGTCCTCTTCTCTTGTCAGCTTATTGGAGATCACAGGGTTGCATGCTATTCTTGATTCCCTTTTCAAAAATTTGCAGAAGGCTGAGAAGGGTGGATAGGATGAGTCGCTCTTCCTCATTTGATTTACACTGCCTCCCCCCGTGAGTTCTTCGGGTTCCTTAGTCAACCATCGGTCCACTTCACGACCCCAGCGGTCTACCAAATACGGGGAAGCTTTCGTAGCATTTTCTGATTTTCATCAGGATCGTCGAGGACTTTCAGGTACTTGATCTCCTTTGTTGCTGTTTGACAGTGAAGGAGAAAGTCCGAAAACTTTCTCAGACTTAAGCCATCATTGGGTGGGATCTTCGGCCACTCGTTTATTCTTTTGCGGTATGCGTCAGCGACAAGAAATGGGTCACCGTATCTTTCTGCCAAGATCTTTCGAGCTTCTGTGTAGGCCTCGGCGCTATCCAGGGATAGAAGACCACGAATGGCTTCCTTTGCCTCTCCGGTTATATACTTGCCAAGATAGTATAAGCGTTGTGAAGAATTATCGGTTCTTTTCTCAATTATCGTATCAAATGATTTCTGCCATGTAGGATAGTGGAGGAGGTCTCCCCTGAAGGTTTCTGGTTCAGGCAGCGGTAACAAATCTCTTGCTTGTCTTTGAGTCAACAGGTCAGCCAACCGGTTTAGTGCGTCTCCACTGTCTGAATGGTTGAGCATTCGAGTAGGATCCTCGGTGTTCAAGTTGGCATCCTCGGGCTTTCCTGGGAGAGAACACGCGGGCATATGGGTCTTGGGCGTTGAAAAGCTAACGAA
>OX419338.1:17909029-17934029 GCA_948470475.1 Galaxea fascicularis
GTATGTGGAAAAAAGACGTTTCAGAAGTTCTTGATTTTAGTTTAGGTGATTCGACCGAACCAACCATAGATCCGCCCCAGAAAGCAATGATCATGAGAAAATGCAGGATGGCAAATAAGAAAAACAGAGAAGCGCTTGTGCACATCAACTGTCTTATTTCAACTTACGCAATTCCACTCTACCTTATTATTACACCAAGAAAATAAAAATTGGGTGTTTGTTTAGGTATAGGGAAAATGGGCTAAAAATGATCACGCTTGAGTTCATCATCAGAATCGCATCGGGTGAAAGTCATAAACTTGGCTCCGGGTTGATGCTCACTAGTTGGCGTAAAATTGCCGGTACAATGTTGCTCAAAGATCCCGCGAGCCTTCTCGTTTACGTACGCAAGGTATTTCCAATACTATTTCAAACCCAGCCTAAACTGATCCGATGTTATGATTCACAAAACAATTTTCCGAAGCCATGAGCTCTACAATTTCTTTTAATTCCCTCTGGATGGGGGTGGTTGATTTTATCAGTTGTTGAGCAGTATGGTTAATGCCATAAGTCCCAGTTCACAGGATCAAACAATCAGATGCCATCATGTGCAGTTCACCTCCAGATAGAGACTGACAATATGAAGGCTTGTAACTTACTATGGACATTTTTTTTTAGCTGCCCTATTTATATCCATTTTGTAAGTTTGAATATAACGTTTCTTTAGTACACATCAATAACTTTACTGTTACGATATTGCACCTTGTTGAAGGCGTCCTCAAAGTGTGGAGTATCATCCTCCAAAATTCCCAATAGCTATTGAGTGATTCCGACAGCACTATCTCCCTGTAATTCAGAGCTTGCTCTGAGAGAGGGTTAATAAACATTTATCATTATTATTTTATTATTATTATTATGACTGAGGTCTGTTTGAAAGAACGATCAATGATCTCAAAATAAGGAAGACATCTTAATCATAAACCAAAGCTAATTCTGCCAGGGCTGTATTGAAGTCTTGGAGCAGATGGAAATTTTTAATAGAGAAAGTCTGCGGAGTTATTTTAGGTTGAAGTTACGGTCTGAGGAATGTCATCGATCCTACGGTATATGTCCTTATGATTATTACTGAGGCAAATTGAAAAGGGCTATTCGTTTACTGTTAAATTTGTAAATTTGTTTTAAGCTAAACAGCTTGCGGTGTAATGTTTTCACCGGCAGTTCGTTTTTTAGGGGAGAAATGTTTCTAATCCCGGGCCTCAAAATGGATTTTTTTGGTGCTCAGGGCCACACTTTGAAGAAATTTAAGCAGTTCTGACTTTGTCGGCGTATTTTTATCTCCGAAAACCTTTTCGCCGAGATCCATGTATGCGCGATCGCTAAATTTGTTAGACTAGTTTGCAAATGCTCCGCAACTTTTAAACTTCAACTTCAACTTCAACTTTATTTTACACTTCCGACTCAGAGATTACAATATTGACATAAAAAAAAAACAAGAAAAAAAGTACATATATAAGAATCTAAGGTGACACAGGTCTATAATTTGTGTATGGAGGCTAATAAAACCGCGAGGTTATCGATTTAGCCTCCATCTCGTTTAAGTGATACATAAAAGATACATTGGAGTAGAGGGACGGATTACTAAAGGAAAGAACTAAAAGAATTATGGAAACTTTGTTATTGCTAAGATAGATACAGTTTTAACACTTTTGGAATTGTGAAAACTTACGTTTGATATTGCTGACACAGGTCATAGTTTTTAACACTTTTGGAGAAAGCAAATTGATTTAGATCTTTAAACTTATATGGTATTTCTTGCCAAAGATCAGTGGCCATAAATGAGATCATTTGTTTGCCAGTATTTGTTTTAACTCGGAATTTGTGAAGATTTTGATTAGCCGCATACCTGGTGTTATAATTATGTACGTTGCTAGCATACTGGAAAAAACGATTAAAGAGTTCTGGCAAAGTACCTTTGTGCCATGCATGTATAAATTTAAGAGCATGCAGGCGATATACATTAGTTACTGTTAATATTTCCAAGACATTAAGTAAAGGTAGTGCACTACAGGTATTTTTGACAGTCGCAACAAAGAAAATACCAAAACCGTTTTTCTAACGTTTAGATTCCTGACCTCGAGAAAAAAATCGTGTTAAGTGTCGCACTTTAGAAAAAAGATGTAGACCTTCAAGTTTTAACCTTTAGATCTACAAGTGATGTAAAGTTTAGAAACTGAAATAGGGTCGGGGGGTATCATGAAGGTTCACGGCTATATTTTGACACTAGTGTTGGGAATCGGCTGACATTTCCGTGAGTAATCGGATTGACCCAACCGACAAATCAACGATTATAATCGGAAAAATCTACTGATGAAAAATATCCTTTCGTTTTTCACCTGTGTATCCCTTTCGACATATCCTGCAAATTGCCTTGGTCATATCCAAATTATATTTCGTTGTAGGGCATTCCTTGTATTTGTAAAAACCGAAATATTTTCGCACTGTTGACGTGGTATTTCAGCCAGGATAATCGATGATCTCACCCTTTAATTACTAGCTCGATGTAGGTGTGATCAGCCGCAATGCTTGTTTCGTGGACAGCATGTAAACGAGGCAAGGCTGAAGGGGTAGTATCATAAAAGTTCCCTGATTTTTCCAAACTTCACTAAATTAAATTTCACTGACTTTTCATATTTGAATTGCTTCTGGGTCACCACTGAGATAAAAACAACTACATTTTAAAAGAAAAATTAGCCACACGAAGTTATTACGAAGTTCATCTGAGATGCAAGGGGAGCACTTAAAAACATCAGCCTGACGAGTTCAAGTTGGCATCATTTTCATCTGGGCTATACCCGTAACCAAAAATCTCTGAGCTAAAGTAAAAAGAAAATTTGGCCATTATTTAACAGGTCTCTTCTGCTTTCCAGATGTTTACTAATAATCAATGATACTGCCGCTTAAATTTCACTTCAGTTTGACAATATTAATTCTATAAGCCGCGAGCCGCGTTTGACAGATCGCAGTGAATATATCTGAAAAATGCCTTTCATGAGCATTTGACAGATACTCGTTTATGTTTTGGAATAATTTCCAAGAGTGCTGACTAATGAAGTAAGTTTTTCTGTAGTATGCAAGATCAAATGACGAGTTGTGTCGTGTTGCAAAACACAACAAACAAAAGACGAAATCGTAAATGGTTTGCACATAGTAGTCATATCATAACTAAGTGGAGTAAGATCGTCCGGGTGAGTGTACGAAATGTAGCAGAAAAGGGCCATTCAATCGATTATAGCTGAAAGGCCAACACAAAATTTTTTCCGCGTTAATAGATTGTGCATTTTTGATTATCACGTCGCTCAAAGTTTTCTATCAATAATCGATTAGAATCGATGATCGGTACGTCACTATCTGACACCGTAGGTCTTTGTTGTCGGTTCCTTGGAGGATTGCATCAGAGGGGTCCAAACTGTTGTCGGCTTCTGTCTACAAAAATATTCTGACAGCCTTGACATAGACCACACTTCATTGGCGTGGTTCATCTCATTCAGACGGAGCAATGGCTGCTAACAAGTCGCCTCTGAAGTCGATCTCTGTACGAGAGGACGGAGAAGGAAAGAGAGCGCTTCACGTGAAGCAAAAAGAGAAACGATACAAGAGTGTGGCGAACTTCCATTTTTCAGTGGTCAGTTTTGTGGACTTTCCACCGATGTTCAGAAGATACAATGGCTATCTTCTCGACGTGCACAGGGTTGATGGAGTGAACATGTAAGTGAACAGTTTGTTTAGATTTCACGCCATTGTTCATATGCCCCTTAGTTTTATTTAGACTGAGACAATTTGCTGTAGCATGGCTTGTTAGAAAAGTGATAGAAATCGCTTGTGTATTATCAGGCGCACATGGGTGAACTACGGAATTCAATCCAGGTAACTGCACGGTTTATACGGTGCATCACTTTTCAAAAGGTTGAAACGCATCGCAATCATTCAACCCAATCACCTAAACCTACTAGTTGACTGCAACTGTACCGACATCATGTGTTATATAATGTTTAAAGCCTTATTCAAATTAGAACATGGAATGAGGAGAAGAAAATGGTTATTCCTTACACGTGTCACAAGTTACTTGAGACTATCTCACACCAAAGAATGCCCTTCAATCGTTTCCGGTAAGCACCTTTCAAAAACCTTTTCAAACATGAATTTATTCGTGAAGAAAACAACAACACAGCGTGTTAATCTCCACATTAAAAAATAGTGATTGCAGTGAAAGTAAAAAACTAGCATTTTTTGGCCAGAACATCGCACGTATCAGTTCACACTCCACCCAAAACGTCCATGGTTTCTGATTGATTTCTAGCCTGCGAATACAGCCGCCTCTCATCGCTCCAGGTCCCCGAGGCGGAATTTCGCGAGAGAAAAAAAAAATCGGGTGAAATGGTCACTCTTGAACTTTTCCTGTATCCAGTCTATCCAGTGAGCAAAACCGCCAGGGTATCTCTTTTCGGTTCGAAGAGCCCTTGCGGTTGATTCTTGATCATGTTTAAAATCGGACAGCAGGCGTTCCCTTCTCCCCAATCCCCCTCCATATTTCCTTCCCTCACACTCCCTTCCACGACATAGCGATACGGCAGGAAGACAGCAAAAAACCAAAAGCAACATGGACAACGACAGCGACTTGCAGGAATGAATGCACCCTTCAGGCATTTTAAAAAAGAAGCATAGCCAGTTTGGTGGCAGATTTACCTTGTTCTGGGTATTTTTCATTCTCGCACTTTGAAAGGGTAGTGACTGTCGAACGTTTTGGCGACTTTAATAATTACGGTGTTCGAAGAGTATCAGAGATAAAACTTTCTATCTCTGATTCTTTTTTTGTTTTCTTTGATTTTCAAAAGGAAAAATCTTTTTGGTTTTTATTGTCATTTTGATTTCCAAAATTTGTCGTGTTTGATTTCTGAAATAACACTTTTGATTTCCAAAATTTGTCGCGTTTGATTTCTGAAATGACACTTTTGATTTCCCAAAATTTGTCGCGTTTGATTTCTCACATGACACTTTTGATTTCCGAGATTTGTCGCGTTTTATTTCTCAAATTTAAGTTTTGATTTCCAAAATTTGCCGCGTTTGATTTCTGAAATGACACCGACTTTTGATTTCCAAAATTTGTCGCGTTCGATTTCTCTAATGACACTTTTGATTTCCAAAATTTGCCGCGTTTGATTTCTGAAATGACACTTTTGATTTCCAAAATTTGTCGCGATTGATTTCTGAAATGACACTTTTGCTTTCCAAAATTTGTCGCGTTTGATTTTTCAAATGACACTTTTGATTTCCAAAATTTGTCCGTTTGATTTCTAAAACGAGTTTTTTGATTTCCAAAATTTGTCTGTTTGATTTCTCAAATGACACTTTTGATTTCCAAAATTTGTCCATTTGATTTCTCAAATGAGTTTTTTGATTTCCGAAATCTGTCCGTTTGATTACTAAATTAAAATCAGTTTTTGATTTCCAAAATTTGTCCCTTTGATTTCTAAAACGAGTTGTTTGATTTCTCAAATGGCACATTTGTCCGAAAACTGAAAACGTATTTAATTACATACGTTAAACATTGCGAACTTGGACATTTCCGATATTGAATCAGTTACGCTTGCATAAAAGGCTTGCCTGAACGAAACCTCTGCTGGCAGGGTAGCACTGCTGATTTCTCGTCGCTTATGAGCGAACCTCTGGCATCCAGTGTAGGATTTTCAAGGCTAAAACAAAAAACACAGCTTTCATCATGAAAGAAATATTCTCTGTTTTGCATTGTTTTCGTCTAATTAAATATGCTATTTCAGTCTCTCAAGTCCTTTGTTTTACAGTATCTTTGGCTCTTTCATTAATTACGCGACTGACTTATACAGTTGTTATTGTCAGCTTCTGCTGGCACTGACAGAGAAGAGTGGTATAAGACTTGATTTTTTTTTGTTTTTGTTTGTGGTTTAAGCGTAGGGAATGTTTAATGTGTTTTGTGAATAAAACATTTTTAGTAAAACAATACAAAAATAACATTGAAGTCAAACAGCAAACAGATTTACGGGCTCGTGCAATTTCGTCTTTGAAAAATTTACTCGTGCCTATTTATTCCAAATTACACTCGAACTCATGTGATTACCTATACAAATTGCACGACACGAAGTTCAATTACCACGTTATTGCACCCATTTTCAAATCACACAGTTTTTGTCAATACTGCTTAAATTTATTTATCCACGTCAGAAAACCTGGTTTTTAAAAGACAGTAACTTTTGAACAGGATGTGATTTAGAGCAAAAAATGTTACAATCTGTGAATAAATTACACTGTTGAGAGCCTATCAGATTGCACGGATCACCAGTGATTTCAAAATGGGTGTAATAAATGACAAAAATACTGGAAATACAAATTAATTTGATATTTCAATTGGCCTTATGTATAGCCATGTACTAACTTTGTTGTGTTTGATATCTAAAGGAAATGCTTTGTGACCTGCGAAGAAATGAGCTCCGTGAAGGGTTTCACTGCAGGGGTCAACAGAATGTTTTCTTCCCAAGGAGGGGTTATGTGGGAGAAGATTAATGATTATCAGCTGCGCCAGTATCTTATGACTGAGCTTGAAAGATTCCAACAACAACCAGAGGGAACACGCAAAAGGCTGAAGGCGGCTATCACCACTGGCAGGCAGCCAGGAACCAACACATATGTCTTTGGTACAGGAGTTGAGGTAGGTGTTAATAGTGATGGACAAACAAAATTTCACCACAATAAAATGAAAATTAAATAGGTTTCATAATTGAAATACATGCATTTTTTTATCTCAGCTAAACGGAGGTGGTTTCCTGGTGAGTGAAAACAACACCCAGTATGTTTTCATGCCACCTTACATGAATGGGATGAATATTCCAGTGACAGACCAACTCCTCAAAGAGTGTCTTCGCTGCTCTCCAGTTCAGTTGGAAGTGCCTCTACAGCATTTTGACTGGAGCTCTTTCATGAAAAAGAGTAAATCTTTTCTGAAAGAAAACTTCTTTCAATTTGTAATGTTCCTAGCAGGAGGGCTCAGCACTTTCCACTACCAGCGTATTCTGGAAGTTGTTGGTGAGTAAAGAGGCATTGATTATAAAACAAAAACCGAAATATTACTTGTTTTAAAATATTTGTAAAATCCATTCTTTCTTCTTTCTCTTTCAGCAATCCTGAATGGCCAAAAGGCATAAATGTTGGGTAGCTATGAACCAAAAGAATGGAAAGGAATTTTGTGGAGTATGCTGTGAATCATAGCAAAATAGCTTGAGTATAACACCCTATAAATGATAAAGATTACTGCTGAGAACAAATTAAAACAAGTTTAAAATTCCTAATTTCCATTGCAAATGTTGGGTATAAGGGGATTCGTGGTGATGTCATAGTTTACATTTTAGCTCATTAGCATATGGTTTTGTAAACAGAAGGCAACATGTTGGAATTGACTCCAAATAGTTAAAGAGCTAGTGACACTTAGTACATGGTGAAATTTTTAACTCTTTGGGTGTAATATTCAACAATAAATTTTCTTTCAATTGTGTAGCAAAAGCGCTGAGTTCATACATTCTTTGTAAAATTGTGAGTTTTTAAACCTGTGTTGCACAAAAAGTATTCAGTACATTGAGCTCAAATGCATTGGCGAAGTTAATCATGCTATGACCTCTCAATATTCAGAACTGATTTTTTGGTTGCTAAATCAGAAACTGAATCCCTTATGCTAATGAGGCAAATATTGTAACCAAGGATTCCCCTAAAGTTCATATAACACTAAACTATACCCAAGTTGCAGCTTGCAGGCAATAGGTTTTGTTAAATATTAACTCATTTTAAATGTATACACTGGGAAAACGTTTATGACCACTTTTATGGTGAGTTATAATTACTCATAGCTGGGGGCATGCCTGCATGCGCAGCTCTTTACTGTTTTCTTTCACTACATGGTACTCACAGCTGCAGAGGGAAGGGGTTTGTTACTATTTCTGATTTTTTAAGGCTGGAATGCATACATGTATGCATGTATGGGTTTACATGGAGACTGGGCAGTTATCTTCCTTAAGTTGAGCATGGATATTTTCTGCAACAACACAACAGATGACTACTAGATCACAATCACAATTAGTCTCACTGGTTTATTTCAGGTTCCTGTCCTGCTCCATTGGCAGTTGGTGAAACTGCCAGTGGCAAGTCCACGTGTCTGAGGCTCATACAACGCCTTCTTGGAGGCGTTTTCCTCTCCCAGTCTTCAGGAGAATCTGTAGCTACCGAGTTGGTTCGGAGCACTCTCCCTGTCTACTGGGATGATCCTGCGCATGCAAAAACCCTAAAGAAAGTTTTGGTATCAACTTTTCAAGGGGGTGGAAAACAAACCAAAGCAAGTGGCAACGAGGTTCCGCTGACAACGTTCTTAATCACAGTGAATTTCACACTGGATGATGATATGAGGTTTGTATGAAAACCATATCCAGTATTGTGTATTATAAATTCTCTTCAGAGGAAATAATGGAAGTAGTTTTACATATCTAACAGCATCAGAGTTCAGGTAAATCTACTTATGAATAAGCAAGCTTTGTTTTAACAGGTTATTTTCCAAAAGGTTGTGGTATAGTTAATAGATAAGTAATAGTTATAATGATCAATTTAAGAAAGTACTTAAAGCTGATTTTATTCCTGGAGTTTGGCACATTCATAACTAGAGCTGACCATTCCCTCCCCCCCCTAAATTTATGATTTTTTAAGGTAAATACTAATAAATAAAAATTATATATATGATACTATTTCATATACATCATTGTCAATTAGAAAACTCTTGATTTTACAGATCATTTGAGAGATCAACTCCAATCTTTTTTGAAAAGATTGTAAATAATGAGAGTTCAACAGATTTCTTTGAAAGAAGGAGGGACGTTTTTAACGAGGCATCAACTAACTGCATCCCCTCAGTCATTCGCATGGATGCTGGCATCACAGAGAACAACCTAGAAGGCCATTTGGACTTCTTCAGGAAGAGAATGAGTAGATTGCCATTTAGACTGCCAAATATCTATAGTGTGTACAGATATTTTGCATTTGAGGTAAGTAACTGCACTATGTCCATAGCACTTTCATGCAACTGTAGCTGTCAGGACTAGAGCTTTCAAATTTACGATAAATCCAATGTACACTGTCACAATGTAAAAATCTTTTCAATGCTGTTAAAAAGTTCTAGTAAAGGAAATTGAAAACCAAGTCAAGATTCAAAAGTGACTTATGCATTTGATGTGGTGACAGTGAGTCTAACCATCTTGGCAGGCCAATGTCAATCTTAATATTATCACCTTCATTTTATAGGTAATTGAACTTGTGAATGACGAAACTGTGATTTCAAAAGGGAGCTTTGATGAACATATAGAAAAGAAGCTCCTCCCTTATGTCCTAGGCCAGTATGGGAAAACACGCAAAGTTGAGTTGACTGTGGACAACTTCTTGTCAGACATCGTGGCTGCAGTGGAAAAAGGGAACCTAGCTGGGGAGGTATGCATAATTTTATATGAACAATGGAATACCAGTAATACTGTTTGAACTAGTATTGTAAGAATCTGAACAGGGTACATTACCTGCTTTGATTTTCATTCTAGGTTTCAAAATGGTTGAAGCCAAATGTAAGGCAAAGATCTGGGCATAAAGATATTGGGACTTTGCATCTAGCAAGACAGCCTGTATGTGCCATTCTGTCAGTCGCTGGCACCCCATATTCATTGGAAGATATTAGGAAGCTGTGTGCAAAGGTGGAAGGAGCTAATAGTGATTTCCGTTCACAGTTTGAAAAACCATCTCAGGAAATGACTATTAAACTCCCAAGGGAAGCTCTTAAGCCTCAAACCCTTGCTGCAATTGACTTGTGTAAGTATTGTTGATTCTGTATCATGTCTTTTTTTTTGGGGGGGGGGGTGTGCAATTTTACAGGGAGATTATTTAGCATATAGGTCAGTTACATACATACAGTACAAAGGGTTTAATGCAGAGGAGTCATGATTAGTTAGCATGTCAACAGGAAGTTAAGTTTGCTCTCATGTTATTTTCTGGACAGTCAAACTCATAGTTGTCTCTTTGGCAGTGAAAAAGATATTAACATATCATTAGTGATTACATTTGGTACGAGTGATAATTGACATAACTTACACCATCAATAATCAGCAGTTCCATCAATTTTTGTTTTTGAACATTGAAGTTCCTTTGGGGAGGGGGGGGGGGACTCTTAGGGCATACTGGTATTAATTTTGTTTTCCCACTCTCTTGCACTTGCTTTTTAGGCAACCAACAAATGTACCAGGCTAGTATGCCTAGTGACAAATCTCTCTTTATTTGTACAGGGTTCCGAAAATGTAATGATAATGAACAGGAAGAGAAGGAGGAAGCAGAAAGTGAGGTCATTGACATTGAAGACCAGTTACCCTGCGAAAGATGCGTGGAACTCGAAACCCGCATAAAACAACTTCAGGAGCGCATTGGGGTGATGGAAGACATTCACCAGAAAGAAGTGGAAAGCATAGAGACAAGACTAAGGTCTGTGGCAGAGGAAAGAAGACAGCTAGGTGCAGAGAGGGATGAGATAAGGAAAGAACGTGATAAGCTCCTCAATGAGTTGGAAGCTGTGAAGGGCATTTCAAGTATGCAATGCGAAACCCCATCTGTTGTGCGTAGTCTGGAATCTGTTGTATCAGGTATTATTCATACTTATTATGTGGTTGTAGAAAAGTTTCCTTTTTCTTTATCTAGAGGAAGGAGGGCTAGCTTATATCAAGGTGTTCTTTTTTCATAAAGTGAAGGAAATGTCATTTAATAATAATTATTGACATTTCCTTCGGGAGGCTTAATTAATGTCTGATTGGGAAAAGAAATTTTGGCAATCACCACATGACGGTTGGCATATACATGTCTACGAAAGACCAGTCCCTGTAACAGTTCTCAATGGCATGTCCAATTTGTGTGACTTATTCATTTTCATCAGAACTATTTCTTTGCCACATGAGTCACAGATCCAAAAATTAACATTTTAGACAAAATTAATATTTGGCCACAAATTCTTACATGTGAGCTCTGAAGCATTCGGGTGATCATTGAAAAACTTCGGAAGGTTTCGTACAATCTTCGCCGGTCTTCAAAATGCGTTGGATGGCCTCAGGCACTCTTCGTTTTAACTTTGGAAATCTTCGTTGCAAATTTGCACTGTGTTAACTAAAAATGCACTCCGTTTTAGCTAATCAGAACTGAGAAATTTTTTCAAGTGTATTATTAGTTTTTAAAATGGGTCCGTACTGTGCAAATCACCTTGCTTGGTTTAATAACTCCAAACCTTTTTTTTTAGCTCAGACAACAAAGAGATCTGTTAATGAGTCAGGTATGTTTTTGTCTGAACACTGAGGTTGTCCAAGCTTTTGTGTCACTTGACAGTTTACACAAAATAATTACCCAGATTTAACCCTTTCCCTCCTAAGGGGTTCTCCATTGACAAGTAAAATCTTCTTGCATAAGACAGAGTAAAATCTATAAGTACCATTTAGCACTCTCAGGAGTGAAAGGGTTTATGGGGTTTTTGGGTGAAGATGTTGTTAAGAAATGGTCAGTTGTTCTTTGGAAAGTTCTTTGACAACCAAAATTTGTGAAATATTTTAGGCTAATTCTGCCTGAGATGTTGAAATAATATAATTATTATCTTCCAAATTTTAATGTGTGGCACTCTGCACTGTTATCTGTAACGAAATATCACATTGCATTTGTATTAATCCCAATCATTTTCCTATGACCAAAGGTTTTGTGGACAGTTCTGAAGATTCTGACAGTGACTCCTCGCCAATGTGTTCTAGTAAGTTCACTTGCAACTATTAAAAGCTGTAAAACAGATATAGTAGCTAAAAAGATTAGATACCTGTCAGATCAAGGATATACAACAATGATGATTAGTTATAGTACTACCACTACCACTACTACTATTGGCAATACCACTACCACAGAACCTGGAGCTCACATAACTGCTCTAAACTGCGTAAATAGAGGATATTACATGGCCACGCGGGGATACGAATTTTATCTTCGAGTGCAGAGAGTATCTCTCACGAGTGAGCGCAGCGAACGAGTGAGAGATACTTGCAGCACGAGAAGATAAAAATTCGTATCCCCAAGCGGCCATGTAATGTTCTGTTTATTATATAGATACTGATGAAATTTCCACATAAAACCGACCGCGCGCCTGAGCGAGAAGCTCTATTCTAATTGGGTAATTATGTTGGTAACCATGGCCACACCAATATCCTCACACGTGAAAGATAAAAATAGTATCTTAACTGCGCGCGGTGAAGATATGATTTTTTAGTAACAGGAGAAATCCTGGTATTTCATCAGTATCTATATAATAAAACATAAATTACCTGACTGCTGTTCATAACGTTACCACAGCACACTTTAGTCCATATGAAATAAAAAATTGTTTACTTATTCGAAAGGCCCTTAAAAGTGTGTAAGAATGGCACATTCTTTTTTGTAAGATCTTCTGCCATTCCTGAGGTATTCAGGTTTTTGTTTTGAAATTGATGGCATCAAAAATACTTTAAGTATACAAATCACAAAATCAAGAGTATCTGGAAATATTTCACTGATCCCATTCAAACTTGGCCTCAGTAAATCCTATTCATTTGCTGGAGCAATAACTTCTGTCAGTTGTAGTATATCATATCATGACCAATACTTTATTTATAGGCACTCCATTAAGAAATGATGACTGTTCAAACTCTGAACAATCAGTAACAGGTATGTTAATCATTGCGTCTTTATCGTGTTTTCCTAATAATTATTATTGCTAACATGACTTTACGAGCTCTGAAAGATAATCGACAACTTACTGACGAATCATTGATAAGCAATTGTTGTGAATTTTTAAAATTAAATATATAGAGTACTTTTATTGTTCTTTTCTATTCAAAAGAACAGCTTATCCACCATACTCTGTGTGGCATTGGAAAGTTTTCAGTTGGTAATGAAATCATAGCATATTAATTTGGAGCATAACGAATAATCTGAAAATTTGATTAACATACATGAAGTTTTTATTGACAGTTATCAAAGCCTGATTTCAATTCAAGCGCCAACCCTTGCCAATGTTGTCTGATGTATGTAGAATCTTGAGCCATAATGTAGAAATGTACCTTGTGACATTCTAATTAATGTTATTAGAAAATTGATTTCAAAGAGGAAAATAGTGCAATTTAGGGCAAAAGTGTACTTAACTTAAGCTGTTGGACAAAAGAAAAAATTCTAGAAGTTGAACAGCTGTAATCTTAGTGTTAGAAGAGTAGATTATGGCGGATTGAATATAACGGTCAGTACAGCAGTTGACAACCAAATGGAATAAATGAATGAATCATTTATTGATCTTTTTCCTTTCAAGTGAAATCCACTAAAGAACAGCCACTGCAGAAAAAAGTTAAAAGAGATGATGGACCACGCATGACAAGGCAGAAAAGTGTAGATAAAAATAGTTGCAACATATGCAATAGAAAAGCAAGCCTAACAGGCTACATAAAGTGTATAACATGCCACCAGTGGCAACATTTGAAATGCCTAGGATTAACTATGAACGCAGCAAAAGTGAAGCAGAGAAGCCATAAATGCTACAGCTGTAAATAAAGTTATTCAAGGCATGCAGCTACTAACAGTAACATCAGTTCTTCTTAAGATGACATCAGCGTTGAAATGTTTCAAGATTAGAATTACAAACACATGACAGTGCAGATCACAAGGACAACACTAACTCTGTGACACAGCCTTTTAACTCAAAATTTGGACAGGCTGTGAAATTTTCTCAACTTTTGTAGTTTCTTTTGAATTATAATATTATAGTGCAAGTTGATTGATTTCCAAAATGGATGTTCCAAGATAAATTATTTGAGAAAAAGCAAGGCAAAAACTATGTGTTGTCAACCGTTATTTCTTGTTTTTAATCAGGTTTTTTTACATGATTTGTGGTTTATGTTCACACTAGCTATGTACAGTACATACATGTATTATATACAGATTTGATTGTATGCACCTTACACTGAGTGCTAGGCATGCACCTGCAAGAAAGCTATGGAATCAGTGTTAACAGCTGAATACCATGTAGCATGAAAACTAGGCAAAGTTATATTTTGCAGTAATAAAGTTAAGCGGTAACTTAAGATCACAGAAATCAGACATCATCAAGCTAATTAAAGGGCAATCAATAGAAGCCAAAATGCAAGGTACCCTCTCCAGTCAAATTGTTAAACTACACTTGTAGTGAACTCCTGCACCTCAAATAAAAGACTGTTTTGAAAGAACAGGCACTTTACGTAGTGTGTGTTCCTGTTACAAAGGGTTGGCAGCCCTAAATGCAAGTAAAAATCTGGTTCAGTCTGGGCATGGCACACACAGTGCAATTATGACTACTACCCCAAATAAATGTTTGTTCTGCAGCCATAGAATTAAAGCCTTCTGAGTCACATGTATATAAAGTATTACATTTCATAACCATAATAGTGGTCATTAGCTCATCATGTAATGGGCTTTTTTGGAAGGAGAGGCACTTTGCTTAACTTGTGACAATGCTGTGTGTACTTGTTACGGTGTTTCACAGCCCGATGCAAGTAGAAAAACTGATGTAGTCTAGGCATGGCACACATAATGCGCTTAAGCCTACTACCCCAAACAAATGTTTGTTCTGCAGCCATAGAATTGAAGCCTTCTGGTACTTTGCCCTCAGGGTTATATAAAGTCTTACATTTTGCATCCTTGTGGTTACGGATGTGCAGTTTATCAATAACTTTGACAATGGATGACCACACTTTATCCAGTGGTGCTGGAAAGGGAAGGGTTTTTGTAGCAGCTTTCAATCCATCAACATGACACATGTTGTCATACGCCAGTATTGTTTTGGACATTGCTGCTTCAACTTCCTGCAATGGCATTCCCTCGTCCAGCATTGGCTTGAACTTCCGGTACAACCACAAGATCAGTATTAAGTAAGCTTGAGAGGGTGATTCAGACCTAGCAATGATACAAATTGTTTGCATTAAATACACAAATTTATGATTGGGTAAAAAACACCCTATTCAGAATTTTTATGAAGAAGTTTGTGGGGTTTTTTCAATCAACCTCATATCTCTGTTGGTGTAAAACCATTGCAAATAAACATACAGACTGTGTTATTTAAATACCAAAGTGCATTAGAAAAATACCACATGATTATTAGTTTTACATTAAAATTAATGCAATATTTTTTAACTTAATGAAGTTGAAACTGATATGAAACCAAAGTTTATGTGTTCTAACCTGTAGATAGGTTGCCAATATTCGATGTGTCCACCAGCACTAACAACAAAGAAGACACCCCTTGACCAACTGTGCAATGTCTTACACCCACCAGTGTCTTTGTTGCACACTGTAGGGACCTGTTCAGCACAGTCATTAAGAATCTTGCCATGCAAACGAATGAATTGTCTGGTACCTGTTGGAATAAAAAACAAACACCCATATGAGCTATTAATATTTATATAATGACCAAATCAGTGCACACACTTTGATTGGTCAGTCAGCTATGGTTTATTGTGCCAGTAAACTCATGGATATTTTGCATGCCTTCTGAATTGTATGAATTCAATAGGCCACAAGTTTCTATGGTTTAGAGGCATGATAAACTACTTGGGATGTTGGAAGAATACTCAAAGAATTCGTAAATCACTTGCCTGCAGCTCATGATTTAAGAATCCTTCTTGTGTTCTTCAAACATCCTGTGTGGTTTATCAGCCCATAAACCCTAGAAACTTGTGGTCTTTTGCTTAAAAATAAAATTAATACTACAAATTATCAACATATACACTTGCTTGAAGCTTATTCCACTCAATATTGCATACCTTGGAATGTTGTCGCATCCACTTGATCAGCTTTACTACCAGCCTGGGTAAATGATTTAAGCTTTTCCTCAATTTTCTCACGTGTTGACTTTGAACTTCCTTCGTTATCTCCTGAAAGAAGTGAGATCAGTTAAAACTTTTTTTTTTGTTGATAATAATTTGTGTAGGCAAACCTCCAAACCAAGTACCAACTTTGGTAGAAAATCAGATAGAACATCCCAACTGGTACTGTGACATGTAAACAAAATTATTAGCAAGTAAACACTTATATTAGCAGACAAAGGAAATTGAGAGTCAAACTAGGTTGAAATCACTTTAACCTGAATTTCATTTTGAATTACAACATAAATATGTAACACAGTCGACAATTACCCTGAATGCCACAATAATGAAGAAAGTCACGTAATCCATGAGGTATGTTGTTCTTGGCAGCCTCCTCACAGTGGGTTTTGCAAAAGGCTTGGCCTCTTTCTGGAGAGAGGGGACAAATGTCTGGATAGTTGACCTGATTAAATCCCTCAACTGCAATAGGGACTTTCCACATGCAATGTGGGTACTTCAGTTTCCAGTTTCCATCAGCCACATACATGATACCACAACCTGTTAACATGAAATAAATGAAAAACATTTCACTTAAAATTGTCTCCTTAGTGATATATACAAGTAACTGCTTAAATTAGCATGTATAAATTCTCTGTGTTACAGCCTCAAACAAAACATTTCACATAAAATTGTTTCCTTAGTGATAAATACAAGTAACCACTTAAACTAGCATGTATAGATTCTTTTTGTTGCAGCCTCAAGCAAATAATAAAATTAACCTTTTTTTTGGCAACTAGGTGAGCAATCATGACTGTAGAGATTCTCACTGCGAATCTTCTCTACGTAGTTCATGGCATCCTCTTCTGAGCCAGAAAAAGGTGCTCTTGTGTTGGTAAACACCCATTTATCATGTAATCCCAAATCCTGTAGCTCTTCTGTAAGCTCTTGTTTCCAGTAAAATTTGGCCACACATTTACTTGAAATCTCTCCAGGAAGATTAACTAAAAAGAATAATGGAAACATGATGTTGTAGTCAAGTTCTCTGACACATACACACACTTGCACTACAGTGGTCCTCATTCTAACTCACAATGCAACACAAAAGATCTAGATAAGCAATACATCTTGAATAAACACCTTTAGTAGACTTGTCTTGTGTTATGTTGGAGATAACTTCACCAGCTAGTGTTTCCATCTCTGAAAGAACAATATTGTGTCAAACCTGAGCTTACAGTATATGTTTGAAGTCTTATTAAAATTCCAGTAGGATACTTGTTGATCTGCCTGTATAATCAATTGATTTTAAAAAGGTTAATTCTGTACAAGCTACCTTCCAGAATCTACAATCTTGAATGGAATAAAATGAGAAATAAACCCCCCCTCCCCCCCATATCAATGTTGAGTTCGCATGCAAACCAAACTGCGCCTTTTTTCATCATTGAATTGGGGAGGGAGGGGGGGGGGGCTTAAATTTTTCATTTGTTTTGACTGAGATTGTAGGCATGCCATTAAATACACAGGTAGTTACTTTCTTCCACGAAATAAGGGAAAAGATAACACAAATGCATGAACATACCACTTTCTGCACTTTCCTCTTTCAAATGAGCATCAGCTTCTATTTCACTGTCCTGATCACCACATCCTGTACGTTGGAAGAAACACATACAATCATTAAACGATAGACAAAATCTCATGACATTGAGATGACAGCGCCAAATTTTGCAATTGCTGGCTGTAAAAGATAAGCAAGGGAATTAATAATCGAAGGGCAATTCAGGAAAATACAATCATTTGATAATAATTATTGGCGGATATTTACTGCAAGTTGACCCTGACCAGGGTCAGTATGTAGAGTAATTAAACACTACACTTCACCCTCACAGTGCCTGTCTCCACCAGCATGTATAAGTGGGTGCACTGGTGAATTAAGTTGAGGGATGAAGTAGGGATATAAAATTGAAATAATTTTACCCACCTGACACAGAATTTTTAAACTTTTCTATCTCTGTGGAAAAAACCTCATTGTAAGCCTCTGAAAACCCACTGAAAGACACCCAGCAATGGTTTCTGAAATAGATGGAGTCAAACATTTAAATTAAACCTGTTCATACATGTATACCCAAGGGGTTACTCGAAGTATACATAACAGGGGGAGGTGGGTCTGACGTATTTTTTTGGGTTGAAAATTTACATGCTCGGTCCTTTTTGGGTCAAGAGATCAGGCACATATTTTCTTAGGTCTTAAAAAAAAGCTTATTTGCTTGGGTCACATCTCCGAGCAAACTTTTCGTTGCGATGAGTGCATCAGAATAATCATGCATTAATAAGTTCTGTTTGATTGAATAAATCAGTATTGAGGTATTTCAGTCTTGTATTTTTTTTGCAATATGAAGTTCTGTCGGATCCCCCCACTCCATCATGTACACTTCGAGCACTCCCACCCCCCTGAGTTCATATACTGAATCGTTTATAAAACAGAATATTCAGAAAATGGAAAAGTTATGATACTACAGGTATTAAACTGATGTCAACATGCAACTACCACTTCCCAAAATTCAAGTTCCTGACTCTTGACACACGTGTCGGTAGTGAAAATGAGGGGTCAATTCCCACTTGGTACAGGTGTAACCTTAGTGCAAACATAAACAGGGACAGCTGTGTTATACTGTCTCCACTAAAAAATGGTCATTCAATTTGAATACTACAATTACCTCATACAGCACTGATCCCGCGGTTTGTTTTTCGAAAGCCCCAAAACTTTTCAGGCTCGATAATAAGTAACGCTTTTATAATTCAGCACTTCATATGTCCTTTTAAATTTATTATTCAGCGTGACTATTTTCTCCACAGAATTTCGATTTACAGGTCAAAATTCAATAAAAACAACTTACCCAAGACTTGGTATCCATTTGTAGAGGTTTCTGTCCATGTAAGAGACATTGCTCGCTTCAATGAAAGGCGACTGAATTTCGTTCGCGTAAAAATGACGACCACTTTCGTCTGAATAGTTGCCAACCCCGTAAATCGTCTCGCAGTGTCTGCATTGTAGCGTGATCTTGCTAGCAGGCAATGGACCGGCAGATCCATACACAATGGCCTTGGAGGGTCGGTTGTGCATAGATAAGGACTCGTCGCACTTCAGACAAGATTCAACAGGTGGAGCAATAAATTTGTTGAAGCGATAGTCATCTTCTGCGGTAAGCTCCCATAAGACGTCTTGTAGATCGAGGGTAGAGGAGAGGAAATCATTACAGCAGCGCTCTAAAATCTCGGCGTAATTTTTCACGTCAGATGGTGATATCGAAAACCCTTTCTTTTTCAATATAGAGGCCACCAAAGAGTAACGAATCGCGGTACTTGACCCTCTAAGTGTTGCACTGTAAGTAACAGGGACATGGTTTAGGGCCAGCTTTAAGATTACTACACCATAAAAACTTAACTTCGAGGAGATGAGTAGAAGGGCTTGGTCTTCAGTGAGGGTCACGTTGCTTTGGACGATTTCAGTGATGTTCCAGCTTTTCAATTTTGCGAACAACACATCCAGCTCTTCTTGACCACACTTCCGCTCAGATAATTTGCTTGAAATTGCCTCTGGCGTGAAGCTCTGAGCTAAACATCGCTTCATGGCTGCTGGAGTCGTACACTTCTTCGATTTAACTTGTGCGGAGGGAAAAAAATTATAGCTGTTTCGTGGTTTACTACTGCCCAGTAAGCAAGTATCGATCGATGTCAATCTCATACATTAACTGGTTAAACACTAGCGAAGCGCACTATTACTAAAAATAGATTTGTCAGCGTAAGATCCCATGAGACCCCCTGCACAAAGTCAGACCATGGATCGTAAAAAGACAAACATTGCGACCAAAACAAAGCCAATGTATGAGCGGGAGCCGCGGTTGTGATCCTAAAAGCGAAAATTTTAGTAAATTCTTCGGTTTTTCGTCGTCTTCATCGGTGAGAACCGTAGAAGATGGAAGCGAACCGCTCGCCATTCACACATTCCCCTTACAACCATTACAGGACTGACTCACGACAGGGGTCTAAAATTTCGTGACGTCATTAGTGCCCTTCGCTCTTAGTTTTACAATATGTGCTATAATGGCGAAGAATACAGGTTAAGGGATTTTAAAATAAATTACAAAGCCGATGTGCCGGGCCGACGCACGCGACAATTTGGCGCGTGAACTTTCCAACTTTCTGTAATGATAGAAATCGGTAGTTGCGCCTGATCACATCCAAAGAGGACTTATAATTTTCTCAGCTAAATCACCTCATAACTAGCTTCCTGCGGCATGTAATTCCCCAGATATCAGATGTAAAAATGCCTCCAGGGAAAAAGCAAAATTATAATTATTTTGGAAAGAATACCGAAAATTGGGCTGTTTACTTTGCGCGATGTGTCAATCATTCCATAGATGTTGAAGATTAAAATACGATCTTGCGATCAAGGAACTTCTGCCGGCAAAGTAGTTCGAAGGTTGGATCGCTAGCCCACATAAATTGAATCCCTTGCTCTACAAAAAAATATTAGCAAGGATTATGCTATCAGGAATGAAAACATGACGATTGTTCATTTTTTATTGTCTTCATGTTGTTTAGGTGTTCACGCCAATATAATCACCGCTGTAAATGTGACAGATGATGAGACGAGTCCCAAGAGAGTTGAGTTTCTTGCAAATCTCGGGTGTCGTTACTCACAGGATTGCGTTTCTGTTTGATCGATTTCGTTATTTACATATTAAAACTTTAGCTCGTCATGAAGCTCCCCTCCCCTTTTTTCTCTTTTTAGCTAGACTGCAGAATATCACGCCTATTCGTTCTTCAGACGATGCCGCAAAAAGATCTTACGTGCTAAGATTACGGGCGTTTTGTATCAACTACATTCATCGGGCGCTCTTTGTCGACTTTATTTATCACGGCCTAGCTGTTTATTTTTAATTTTTACGCTGTTACGGACGCTCTTTTTGGACTTTGTTTATCGCGGCCGAACTGTGACTCCATTACGCTATTCCGGGCACTCTTTGACGACTTTATTTATCACGGGAGACCTATTACGCTATTACGGACGCTCTTTGCGGACTTCTTTTATCGCGGCCGAACTGTTACGCTATTACGCTATTACGGACGCTCTTTGTGGACTTTATTTGTCGCGGCCGAACTGTTACGCTATTACGCTATTACGGGCACTCTTTGAGGACTTTATGCTCTTTGTGGACTTTATTTATCATGACAGACCTATTACACTATTACGCTATTACGGACGCTCTTGGTGGACTTCTTTTATCGCGGCCGAACTGTTACGCTATTACGGGCGCTCTTTGTGGACTTTATTTATCGCGGCCGAACTGTTACGCTATTACGCTATTACGGGCACTCTTTGAGGACTTTACGCTCTTTGTGGACTTTATTTATCATGACAGACCTATTACACTATTACGCTATTACTGACGCTCTTGGTGGACTTCTTTTATCGCGGCCGAACTGTTACGCTATTACGCTATTACGGGCGCTCTTGGTGGACTTTATTTATCGCGGCCGAACTGTTACGCTATTACGCTATTACGGGCACTCTTTGAGGACTTTACGCTCTTTGTGAACTTTATTTATCACGACAGACCTATTACACTATTACGCTATTACGGACGCTCTTGGTGGACTTCCTTTATCGCGGCCGAACTGTTACGCTATTACGCTATTACGGACGCTCTTGGTGGACTTTATTTGTCGCGGCCGAACTGTTACGCTATTACGCTATTACGGACGCTCTTTATGAACTTTATTTATCGCGGCTGAACTGAAATTTTATTTTTTGTGGGGGGATGGGTGGGGGTATTTGGGGTGAGGGAACGAAGTAGAGGGGGAAAGCCGGGAAGGTTAGGGAGGGAGGTTGCAAAGGGAAAATGGCTGAAACAGGCAAGCAGGAACACGCTATTACGAAGACATAGGAGGAAAACGCAGAAACATGCTATTACGTTATTACGAAGTAATAAGAGGAAAACGGGGAAACGGTGATCCTAAAACGGGCAGCATATGGACAAAATAATTAAGATTAAGCTTTTCCTGCAAGTATCACTCAGGCAGTAGAATGGCTTCTCCAAGGGTGTTTTTTTTTAACACAAGTGTATAAATATGAGTCATTTAAAAGGTTTCAAATTTCTTTTGACATCTGCAAATTGCGTGGTGAGCGAATGAAAACAAAAATAAGTCAACTGTAATGCTGCCGGCCAAAAGACAAGAGCTCTTTTGATAGTTGTTCAAATGGCTGGAATTTCTTTAATCGTTTTGGAATGGATGAGCTGGACATTTATTTTTTCTTAAGGCTGGTTTTCACTAGTCGGAGTCGGAGTCATAAGCGGAGTCGTAAGAGCGCTTATGACCTAGTGAAAATCAAAAATCGGAGTCGTAAGCGGAGTCATAAGCGTGACGGAATCGGAGTCAGAAGAATCAGAACGTTTCCATTTTCTTCCGACTCTGTCGCTTGCATTCCACTTATGATCTAGTGAAAACCAGATTGTCTGAGTCGGAAGCAGAAGTGGTAGAATAAACCAATCACAATGCAGGGTCCCAGACCCTCCCGCCTGTCGCGAGAAAACATGGCGTCCAACTCCATTGACGAGAAAGTCGCTGAGGCTGTCAGACGTTTTCCGATTTTGTACAACAAATCTCTGAAAGATTTCAGAGACAGAAATGAGAAGAACGCTTGGGCAGAAGTTGCTATGCAAGCTGGTTTATCAACAGGTATTTAGTCAGAGTTAATTCAATGATGTTCAATCGTCGCAAGCATTTTTCTCAACGTGTTTTACCACATGCGCCATATATCCTGTTGTTTTTATTGTTTGTTTTTTATCGTGAGGATTACGGTAAAAGAGGAAATGAGACGGAAAAAAGAAAGCTTTTAATCAGTAGAAACACTGATGGTATATACAGGAATGTATCGTGAACTGGTCTTTTAATGTTTGGGTTATATCTTCTCATACTTTTTGGAATTGTACGATCCCTCTTGAGAAGAGTCTCTGGTTTTCGATAGATCATAAGCGGAAAGTAAGCGACGGAGTCGTAAACAAAATCAGAACACTGTTTTCACTAGATCATAAGCTCTACACTTCTGCTTACGACTCCAACTCGGACTCTGTCGGTACGGTCAAACCTCGATTATGCGGATTCGTCGGGACCTCGGTAAATAGTCCAGATAATCGAGAGTCCGGATAATCGAAAATATGAATATTAATGAGATAGACATGTAAACAAAAGGTATAAAGCAAAGAAAACATCATTTTAATTGTGAAATCTACACAGCCTCTATGTATATATTAGTTGAACACATTAGAATATTTCTTTGTCTCGTTGCACTTGCGAATTTTGAAAAGCGCACAGGATAATATGCTGTTTCAACAGTCTTTTGAAAGGATTATTGGGCTTTTTGCGACTTTGAGTTTTCAAGATCACAACTAATTAATATTCATGAAAAAATTGGGACCAGAGAAAAAAGTCCGGATAATCGAATAGTCAGGATAATCGAGGTCCGGATAATCGAGGTTCGACTGTAGTGAAAACCAGCCTTTAAGGATAACATCAGCTAGCAGCAGCCGTTCGAATGGCTGAATATATTTTCCGAACGGATAACCCTAGCTGTTTGAACGGCTGAAAATTTTTTTGAATGGCTAGCGACAGCCGTTCAAACGGATAACTTTTTATTCTGAATGGATCTCCATCTGTTCAAACAGGTAAAGATTTTTTTGAACGGCAAGTAGCAGTCGCTCAAACGGCCTTGTGCTGTTCTTGAACGGCTGAAAAACGTCAAGAAAACGGTTTGAACGGCTCGAACGCATATCCATTAGTATGCTTTTTGCGTGAGAGGTCACATATTACTTCGAGTCCTTGTTATCTGCAAAGTAATGGTAAGGCCGAGAATGCCATTCGTACTGTTGAACATCTGTTCACAAAGTGTCGAGCCACTGGTGTCAGTGAATTCCAAGTTCTCCTTGATTGGCGTAATACTCCAAGTGAGGGCATGGATACGAGCCCTACTCAACGTCTTTTGGGCCGATGCTGTAGGACTTTGCTACCAAGTTCCAGAACTCTAATAACACCTGAGTTTAGCCTCGTCAATGATACTGCTAAACTGTGTGCTTGGAAAGAGTGTCAGTGCATGTACTTGAATCGTGGCAAGCACATTCTTTCTCCTGTGAAGGCTGGCAAAACTATCCACATCTGTTCACCTACTGGAACTTGGAAACCAGCTGAATGCCTCAGAGAAGTTGCTCCCTGATCGTACGAAGTTCTGGTTGATGGAGCAGTTCGTTGTTGAAATTGCAGGGACATATGGTGAACTGCTGAGCCACAGAATGCACAGATATCTGAGAAAGTTGAACCATTTACCGAAGTTTGAGGGATTCCTGTTGCATTGCCAGGTCCTGTTCCTGAAACTCCTTTAGTTAGCCCTGTGCCGTCTCCCATTGAAGCTGAATGTGTGGCATAATCCACATCACCATCTCCTGTAGCTGAGGTTGTAGCCCAGCTGCTTAGGAGATCCACCAGACAAAGGAGACCTCCTGAGCGTTTGAAGGATTTTATCATGTTGTGACAGTTTGATTCATTTAAAAACATCTTAAGCTATTGTAAGGGCTCAGCTTTGTGTCTTACGGACTTGTGTGTGCCGTGTGACTTAGGGACACTGTCACTGTGAAAACTCATATACAGTATTGTGCAACAGTAATGCAAGCGAAATGCGCGAATTTCGCTCTTTGTTCCCGCGACTTTTCGACTAAAGTTCGCACGAAAGTTCGAGTGAAATTTCACGGCATATCGAGCGATAATTCGCTTAGACAAAGGACGATTTTTCTTCGAAGTTTCGTTAAGCTAAAGAAAATTCGTGAGCAAAAATGATAATTCGCAGGGAGTTCACGAAATTTCGCAACGTATTGAACGGCAGTTCGGGAGCGTTCATGCAATTTTTTTTTCAGCAGCTGATATGAACAATCTGTCGTTCAACTCACAAGAGATAAATTTGTAAATACGTGCTGTTAAGCTGTTTGCAT
>OX419338.1:17939029-18004029 GCA_948470475.1 Galaxea fascicularis
GGCTCAGCTTATAGGCAAATAACTATGGTAAACCCTGGTGATGACACTAATAAGCATAAAAATGCAAACATCAATTTTATCAATATAAATATTGTAGATTACTCTTTATCCTTTTTTGAGCTGAAAAGCTGTAGCTGTTTCTGTTGCTGTTGCATCATGCTCATCACCTGCTGCATTAGCATCATTTGCTGTTGCTGCTGGCTTTCTGCTTGAATTTGAATTTGCTTCTGAAGAAGCTCTATTTGTTCTTTCCTTTCTTTTCTGTGTTCTTCAAATTGGAGCTCCTTAAACTTCAAATCTCGGTCACCTTTTTTTCCCCAGCCACTGAAGGGTGTCCCCTCCAGATCTTGGTGTTTTTGTTTCCCTTATTCCGCCATTGGACTCACCAGATTCTGATCTTTATTAGGTGTGACCCATTGTTTCCATCACTCTCTTCTTTACTTTGAGAGCCAATTCCTATTCTGCACTGACCTTTTTTTTTTAGCAGTTTCAGCTTCTGTGTCAGCTCTATTGTCAGACTCTTCACTCAGATGAGTTAACTCTTTCAGAAGTAAATCGTACTCGCTTGGTTCATCTTCACTCCCTCCACCTGTGCTTTTCAATTCTTCGGCAGTTTTCACTGTATACCATCTTGAAATCAAGGTAAATCTGTCTCTAGAACCGCTTAAGCTGACATAATTAAATAGATCTTTATTGCCATTGAGATTACTGGCAATTGCTTGCCACATATTGCCTCTTTCTTTGCTTCCAATTTTAAACTGGAAAATGCCTTGGGCTGCCATTTCTCTCATCAACCGAATGTCTTTTTCTTCTGTCCAGCTCATCACAAAAGATAAAGAAATAACATTTCAAAGGGCTGCAACACCTTATTTAAAGGACATGTAAACCCCAAAACTCGATTTTTCCTGTTAACATAGTAACAAGAACACACTTGTAGAACACCAAAAGTGCTATTCTTCATTCCAAGCACAGACGTTTTCGTGTTGAGACTCCTGCTTGAAGTTTGAAGTGCCCAACATTTTCATTGCATCATCTTTACTGTGACATCACTGGTGCAATCTTTGCCAACTGGAAGTCAAAATTCTTTCTCCATGACCTTTCAAAATAAGCACATGTTTGCGCTAATTCAGGCAAATATACTCATTTGTTCCAATATGGTAAAGCGATGTGTTGTTCAGTTTTGAGGCAACTCAAACAAAACTAGGCATTCTATGTATAAGTTTCCAGACAATGTAAATTTAAGGTGACAGTGGTCTAAATTTATTGACATAAAATGAGCCGGAGGTTAATAGGGCTTTTAAAGAGGTTGTACTTAATTATTTTTCTAAAAGAATTGCTTTCGTTCTTCTATGGTCAGTTGGTGAAGGATTATGAAAAAGTGACAACTTCATCCGCTTCTGTAACAGCACCTGTAACGCTAGAACTTGAAACGGCACCCAAAGTATGTGTCCAAAACGAAGTGACTGCTAGCTCATCTGATGCGTCAGTGGAACCTTGACCTGCCCAAGTGACGGCACCACAGTTCAAGGATATGGCAATTCAATGCGAAATCAAAGATTTAGCGGCTGATGCCATGATTTTATAGATGATAGCAAAGCATGATATTTATCTTCGCAGGAACTCAAGTGGAACCGTCTATAGCAAAGTTTGAAAGTCAGTGCGATTTACTGGTCCTGCCCTCTACCTCTACCCCTCTGCGCAGCCCTATTAAAAGTGTAGGACAATGCAGTATGGACAATGAGAGAGATGTGGATTATGTTCTTCCTTCTGATTTGTCTCTTGAAATGGAAGATCATTTTAAGGAATCTACAAATGACCAATCTAAGTACAGTACCAAGTACAGAAGTAAATCATTAAAGCTTTCATTCACCTTTTTCTTCGATGTTCTTTTCCTTGCTTCTTCTTCTTCTTATTATTATTATTATTATTATTTATACTTACTTTTTACCCACAGAACTTTCATTACCAAAGATGAAGACATGAAACCACAAATCAAAAGAAATACATTATATTCCATGGTAACTTGATGCACCTGTTTGAGGCTTGCCAACTGTGCATCGAGCCTGCTACTGCAGAGGTATCTAAACTAATGGGGACCCAGATCCATGTTACCCAAAAGTGCAATACCTGTAGCTATTTCAGGGTTTGGAGAAGCCAGCCTGACATACTAAGAATACCTGCTGGGAACCTCCTACTGTCTGTGGCTACCCTTTACTCTGGAAGCATGATATCCCAGACACTCCGAATGCTAAAGATTCTGAAGGTGGAGTGTTTTAGTCGTCAGACATTTAACAAGCACCACAAGAACTATCTGATACCTGTCATGTTAAAAATGTGGAAGCAGGAAAATGTTATTGCTAGCATGGCCAATCTGGAGGGAGGGTTGGTGCTTTTAGGAGATGGACACTCAGATAGCCCAGGTCACTGCGAAGTATGGGGCGTTCACAGTCATTGAACAGCGAGTAAACAAGGTGTTGGATGTTCAAGTTGTTGATTGTTTAAGTACTTGCTATTATTCCAATTTAATCAGTTGCACTTTCACAACATAAACTTTGCACGGACTGTGCCATTTTGTCAGTCTAACGAGGTACAAAACAGCTCTTGGTGTGAGCATGAGGGAATACTGTGAATGGAGTGTTGTTTCGCCAGCAAAAATCTTCACCTGGATATTATCATAACCGATAGAAACCACCAAAATGCTGCCTACATCAGACACCATATGAAACCAAATGGAACAACACATTACTATGATATCTGGCATATTGCTAAAGGCAAGCAAAGTATGTCTTCATAAAAAAAGCAACTTCGGAAGCATAACACTGGTGTATGCATTTGGTTGTCAATATTACTTTAACAGTGGAAAATATTGTTTAATTTAAGGTATTGGAAAAAAGATTGACACACTAGCCAAACAAAAAGACTGTGAAGATGCTGGCCTGTGGAGGAAGTCTGGTCAACCATTTGTACTGGATAGCTGCTGCCGCTCCAGAGGGTAATGAGGACATGCTGGAGGCTATGTGGAAGTCAGTCACTAACCACATCCAAGACATTCACGACAGCCATGGTGAACTCTAACCAGAATGCGCACATGGGCCTTTGGACAAAGATGAAAGGGATAAGGAGTGGTTATGGCCATGAAAGAAACACATTGTATTATCTGCCAGGCAAACAAATTCTGTTGCTAAATTAAACAAGGAGCTGGTTTAATTCTATCTTATTTATAGCATCCAAGGTGTGTGAAAAACTGACAGACATCCTTTGGAACAGGTCTTATCAGACGTCTTCCCTCAAGGCTCTACACAGTCTGGACATTATATTTGCACCCAAGCATACTGCTTTTGTGTTCTTGGCCATGTATGTTCGGTAAAGTACTGAAGTAGTTTTTGTCAATGGTTTTATAGATTACCTCTTCTTCCTTTTGGTTTTGTTTCGTTACCATAACTCACGTTTTCATGGTTGCTTAATATCCAGACAGCTCTTAGCTGCCCTTCACTAGAACCAAAACAGCAGCCGTTTACAGGCTGTAACCAGTGACAGTAGACCATGCTATTCCATCAGGTTTCCAAAGTATAAAATGGGGGAGTATTCAGAAGGCAAGGAGAAAACGTCACCAACTGAAGGTATATCCTGACATTTTATGCCTAATCTTGTTTGTTTGTCGTCAAGGTCAAAAGTTACAATTTCACTTTGTTTGCTTATTATATTTCAAGCTTACACAGAAGAACTAATTGATGTGCTGGTGCACGATTAGCAGTCACTGAAGAACTCAATCCAGACCTTCGAGAATGTATTAATAATAATAATAATTGGAACTTATATAGCGCATTTTTCATGCCGAACATGATCAAATGCGCTTTACAATGTATTTATTCAAATCTTTACAATTCTAAATTATTTACAATTCTCAAATCAAATGAAATCAAATGTTGGTTTTTGGAGAGAGGGGAAAACCGGAGTACCCGGAGAAAAACCTCTCGGAGCAGAGTAGAGAACCAACAAACTCAACCCACTTATGACACCAAGTCCGGGAATTGAACCCGGGCCACATTGGTGGAAGGCGTGCGCTCTCACCACTGCGCCAACCCTGCTCCCCATATATTCCTACGCCACTTGCTGCCTCCTTTGAGAAACCTTGTAAAGAAACGGTAGTGGAGCAGTTTGTCACGCAATTCACAAACCAAGAACAATAACTAAAGGTCTTTGATGAGGATGTCTTATTATTCACAGATAATGATTACATATAAAATATGACCATCGAAGCCGTTTGAGGTGAAGTTAACCGAAACGCACCCAGACAGCTCAGAGCATGTGCATTTTTTGAGTAACAGCTGGGATTTTTATAAAAAGGAACCTGTTGTACATGATCAGTTTCACATTGACATGTTTTATTCAATGAAAAATTTATTGTTAGGATTGTTTTCACGTTTGAGCTGCCTTAATGAAAGCTCAAAATCAGAAAGCACAAGCATAAAGAAAAGGTTGACCTACATATTTCAGAGGTTTGGTGGCTTTAACTCAAAGTCTGCAAGCAATTTACTGCAGATCTTGTTTACTGCGAAGGATGGAAGTGCGACCCTCACATTCTTGCCAAGATAGTGCCAACACCAATGCACAAGAGAAAAGAAAGACTCACTTTCTTTGTTACTACACAACTTGCCAGGCTGATGTCAACTTTGTAATGTGATGCTATAATTAGTAAACATAAGGTTACTCGTGTCCTGTATGATTGTGTGCCATGCTGTTGTCTGTATACATAATACATATTTTTAGGACCCAGACATCAAGGCAGTTCGACTGAAATCCTGAGTGCTCTGTAATACAGGACATTTGCACCTCTGGTCTCTGGTCTTCTACTTCTGCCATATTTGCCCGATTTCTCCACAACAAACGCTCTCATCAACTATGGGCATCAGCTGGCACATTCTACATTTGCACTTAGGATATAGAAAAGGGCAAAAAGCATTTAGAACATCAAGACAGACAAATAAATCAATAATAGATATCAAAGAGGATGTGGACGAAAAAACAAACAATTACCAGTCTGTTCTCCAAGCGATTTGTTTCACTCTCTATCCATTCGTCGTTTACACTTTCAGGCTCCACATTACAACGGACTCTGCATGGCTAAAAACGATAAGGACGAGGCCCAACATCAATGGAAACTTCTGAGGTTTCAGCAACATCGCTATCATAGAAATTACATTCATTTTCGCTTGTTTACATTGGATAAAATATCCTCTGAATGGTGCTATCAGCACGAGCTGCCATAATGATTACAGTAGCATTCCACAATTGTGCAATATTTGTTCCACCACTTACATCACAAATACCCACTATTGTTTTAACCATAAGTGAATCATTCTGAGAAAACTTTGTTTTTCACCCTAAGTATTTCGAATTGGCCAAAATAAATAGTAAAACCTTTTTCACCGTCACATTTAGCGACTAATGAGAAAAAGTCATATTTTTGGCTTTACACACCCTTTAAAACCGATAAATTATAATACTCACTTTTTCAGTGAATTTCCCATTGTTGAACTTGCCCTTCTTGACAAGATGCCAAATCCTCAATTCTAAGTTTGCAATGCCACACCACATTCTCAGGACGTGGGAATTGAACTTAGTACCAAGTTCTTTGACCGAGCGCATCGTCCTAGGTGAAGGCCGTGTCCTGTGCTAAATCAGTCTAATGTTGCAATTGAAGGGTTTTCAATTTTGCTTGGTTGGATTGGTCCGAATTGTTGCATATGAACTGTAACTTGATTATAAAAAAATGTCCAGTATATTTTTCATCAATTTGTGTTTTGTTTTTGAGAAATAACGTATGCAAAAACTGTTTTGCCTTGCCAACACAAAGAAATCAACGTCCCGTGAAAGATGTTGAGATATTTCTGGATTAATTTGTATTATCAAATATTTTCACTAAAATTATGTGCTTGACGACAAATGTGGCCAACAAATAAGCAACATGTGAAATCAAGTGCGCTAATAATACTTAACGCAGCTCCTGCTATATAAAGATACATTATCCAAGATCTTTATAAATGTACATATGAAATGTTGTTCAAAGTTTTGACAATAGTAATAAGATTTTCCAGGTATCCCTGGCATTTTGCTCTTTATAGACTTCGAGAAAGCCTTCAATACTTTGGAATGGAACTTTATTGTGAGAACTCTTCGTTATTATAACTTTGGCGATTCCCTAATTACCTGGGTTAAGTTATTCTATACTGACATAAGCAGTTGCATACAAAATAATGGCTGGTCCTCCGATTTTTTTCAATCTTACCAGAGGCGTTAGACAAGGATGCCCTCTATCCCCATATCTTTTCATCTTATGTGTTGAAATACTAGGCAGTGCCATAAGAAACCATGATCAAATCAAAGGTATTCGTGTTTTAGGTACAGAATGCAAACTAAGTCAATACGCTGATGACTCCACATCATTCTAGACGGTTCAGATAACTCAGTGTACCAATCTTTTAACTTGTTAGATTCCTTTGCAGTGCTTTCTGGGTTAAGGGTTAATTATGAAAAAACAGAAACTCTCTGGGTCGGCTATTCACGCCTGCAAAGAAGGATAATCCCTGCTTTTTAACACATTGCATGGCCTGTTCACAAGGTTAAAGCTTTAGGGGTCTGGTTCTCTACAATCAAAGGGGAATCTCTGATACTTAATTATGAAGAAAAAAAAGAAAAAATTTCTAAAATAATCGAAAATTGGCAGTTCAGAAGATTACCGGTAACCCTTCTTGGGAAAATAACGGTCATTAAGAGATTGCTCGCATCGCAGTTAGTCTACATCATGTCCCCTCTACCTACGTCCCATCACCACCTTAAAGAAATAAGGAATGTCCTTTTCAATTTTTTATGGGATGGTAAACCCAAAAAAAATTAAAAGATCAGAAATAATAAATGATTATGCAGAAGGTGGTCTTAAAATGTTGGACATTCAAAACTTTAAGCGAGCCCTTAAGGCCAAATGGATAAAAAAATACCTAGATCCTCAGAACAAAGGAAAATGGAAATTACTGTAAGCCTTCTTCCTCAATACCCACAATATTGAACTTCTTTTGCACAGAACCTCAATCCAGATGACGTTGTCTCTTTGGGGATTGAAGAACCCTTCACAAAAGAATTAATCAAAACTTGGTCTTGTCTTAATTTCAAAAAACAACTCTCAAACTTTGGTGAGACTCCAATCCGGTACAACTCTCTTATATGCATCAACAATAAGCCCATTTACTATCGGAGCTGGTTTTCAGCAGGTATTTCCCTCATAAGTCACCTCCTGGGAGAGGATTCACTCTTTTTGGAGTTCGATACTTTCAAGAAAAAATTCGGAATGAAATCCCATTTTCTCCAGTATTACGGCGTAACTTGTGCAATCTCGAATCTGAAACACAAAAATTATTGTCCACCAACGAGAGGTGTTACTACTGACACCAAAAACCTTTTGGCCTCACGAGAGTTCTGTAAGTTAGCTTATAGAATGTTTCTAATACAAAGTACCTCTGCCCCATGCAAAAGTCAGGGAAAATAGCTTGCAGACTGTAAAGTTCTTGGTTTCGACACGATAGACTGGAGTAAGTCGTACACAGTGGCCTTTCTATGTACCAATGAATCTAAATTACGAATCTTTCAGTTTAAACGTCTACACAGAAAATTAGCAACCAACTGTTTCCTTTTCAAAATTAGGATTGTTGCTAATGACCAGTGCACTTTCTGTAAAGCAAGCTCAGAAACTCTCCTACACCTTTTTTGGGACTGTCCTGTTGTTAAATCTTTCTGGAATGAAATTGGTACCTGGATGAGAAACAGCTCTTGCTTCCCAAATCAAGACTTCTCCTTTCTCTCTTGCATAGGCTTCGTGAACGATACTACAAACTTGCTTTTTCACCATGCACTTTTAATTGCAAGATATCACATTTATTATTCGAAAACAATGTCCTTTCATCCATCACGAGAATTGTTTTTTTGAATTATGTTAAATTGCCTCGACTATGAAAGACATTATGCTGTCAAAACTGGGTCATTGACAAATTTCAATGTGAAATGGGGAGCATTTATTCAGGAAAATAACCTTTAGTTTCCTTCTCCTTTGACGAGAGATTCGGAGACCAGCAATTAGAAAATTACAATACTACAGTTTTCCAAATACTAGAGAAATATAATTATTCCTTTGGACAATTGATGGACATTGAATCCGTAACTGTATGTGCGTATATGTTAGTACTAGTGTAAACTTTATTTTTATTTTTTTTTTGCAATAGTATGTAAGCCTCCTGTAAGTACCGGTAATGTAAGTAAGTAACATGTGGTATGTAGGTATGGCATGCTAGTATCGTGATGTAAGTTGTAATATGTTGTAAGTATCATGTAAATATTATGTAAGTTACATATTAAATAAAATTTTAAAAAAAAGATTTTCCACATGTTATTCGATATCAAATATGCCAGTACTTTTAATCTTTTCCATGAGCGTAATTTTAGCTAAAGACATAATATCTGTATGGAATCAGTTAAACAATTCAGTTTTGGGTTTATCTGGCAGATTTTGTAGATTTTTCTCATAAGCGACTGGGAGTGTTGGTGTTCTTGAATTTCCAATTGCAGTTTTCATGGTAAATTTCTTAATACGTTGTCAGACAGTGAAATACAAGATTTTGCATACCTCATTGTCCTTGGTTGACAGTAAAAACAGGCAAGCAAGAAAAGAGTGTTGCATCTCTGGTAATCAAAGCGATACCTTTGATCACAAGAGAGCGCTTATTCCCAAGAATATTACACCCATTAATCCCTTAATCCACAAACCAATTTAGCAGACGAATCTTGACAATCTCTAGCAAGCTGGCACAATGGTTGTGAGAGGCATGGCAATTTGTTTTGAGAACCACAAGTTCTGCAAAAAAAAAAAGCCACCTCCAAAAAGATCTTTGGACTCCTGTGAGACCCTTGAGATCCTTACACCCCTCTTTGTTGTTCTTGGCTGACTTTGGAGATCTTGACTGGTCTTTCTTTTTTTTTTGTTTGGAATTTTATTGTTTCTTTTTGCAAACTTAAAATTACAAAGTTTAACTACAGGAGGTGTACTCTCCCCCCCCCTCCCCTCACAACACACACACAGATACATACACAAATGACAAAAAAGCTAAGAAAGAAATCATGGTAGATGTTGCTAATTAATGATTAATCATCATGCACATTTCAATAACTTATCTTCAAAGCCACACTTACTCCATTTCAAAGATTGAACTTGCCAGTTATTTTTCCGTTTAGCAATCTTGCATTCTAATTTATTGATAGACTGACTTGATTCTTAGTAATAGAGCATTAAAGAGGGGTCTTAAATTATTGGTCCTATAATAATAATATATGTACTGCTTTCCGATAACAATATGATTGAACAAGAAGCAATACTATATCCACCCTGGATAGGGATTCAAGGTTGATATCTCTATTGCACCAGACAAAAAGTTCTTTTCACAGCATTGCAGTGAAATGGCAAGCCATAAGAAGATGTTTGAAGGATTCCTCCATCACACCAAAAAGGGAACAGGCTGACAAATCCAATTTACCTTTTTTCTTTAGAAAAGAATTTGTCAGTAGATGCCTATTCAGAATCTTATATTGAAATTCTCGTGTTTTTGTGTCCAAAGGGCAAACTGTCAATTTCTTTTCAAATCCAACAGAATCATTAAAGCTTTCATTATACTTCAATTGAGCTGTCAGTCGAGCAACAAGTCCAGGGAGCCAATGGAGTAGCCCTCCAATCAGTAGGTTGAATTCATGGCTAGTACGAATGACGACATGAACACCTTGAGCTGCCCAGGAAAAAAGTGGCACATCCTAAGAACATAACTACCATCCTCTGTTTTTTAGTGTAATGGAATCGTTAGCTTGTTTGATATTCAAGAAACTCCCAAGTAAATTTTAAAACAGAGTTCTTAAGTCTGCCAAACTCAAGAAATGATAAGTAAATTTTGAAACTGGGTTCTGAGTCTGCCAGTAGCAGTGAAACAAGTTATCAGTTTTAAAATAATTCTTGGACACAATTGAATCGTTCATAAACAAGCCATCAGTTACATTAACTAATTTTAAGGGCAATTGAAAGGTTGTCAGGTTTCAAGGCTGCAAAACAAGAAAAGTTGCCAAGTGATGCACATCTCCAGAAAACAGCCCCTGCAGGACGTGACGGAGGGTCCATTGTTGGAGCCATCTGATATCTCAGCGGCCCGCATCCCCATTGAAGTTGAGGAGAACGATAATGCAGCAACCCAACCCTTGTCAGCATTGCGGCTACCAAACAAGGAGAATGCGTAGGATCCTGGCCACAGAGAAGCCCAAGCTACCTATCTGACTTGTTCAACAATTTTGTTGATTCCAAGACATTAAATGACAAAGTAGAACAGGTGCTAGAAAACCAAAAAGTGTTATTCTCGTTGGTGGCAAAATCATTGGGGGAAGTATCGGAAATTTCAAGGGCTCACGGGGTGAGTGTAGTGCAGAGATCGAATTCAGTACAAGATGTCCGCACTCTAAATTTATCTTTAGAAAGTCGGAGCTTGAGTGATCGCCAAGAGAGGGAGCACAATCTCCAGTTTGATGGCGAGTTTGATGACGATTTTCCTGCAACAAAATTCGGATGGTACAGGGAAAGGGGAGCACAACGATTTTTTCAGGGAAGCTATAAAAATCAAGGGGGGAAGCTGTTCAATGGGGAACTTTACAACACAGTTAGTTTGCAAGCCGTTTTGTGTTGGGGAAATAGTTAATTGTAACTGTAGGGGATTTAACGGTAAGGAGGCATTAGATGCCAATAAGCTGTCCACAGTTAAAGATTATTGCTTTAAATTATATTCAACTCTACCGGGGCTGAGAGAGCAGCAATGGGGAAAGTGTGTCATAGCTATTGATGAATATCTCAGCACGTGACCTTGTTTAATGGTGGTCAAGTTTCTTTGTGCTCCCGTTTTGCCACTCCTGTTTGCTGCCCTTTTTCACTCTTGGCCAGAACCGGGATATGAACAGTCTCCACGTTGCTCGTTCTTGGCAAACAAGCTGCCCCTTGGAACTGCTCTGGAAGTGTTTTACCGTACTACAAGTCCAACTCAACAATTATCTGTTTCCGTTACGTGACATGCTAACACCAACGGAAAAAAAGGTATGGGTGTATGGAGTTCCCACACTCCTCTAACTTGACTTCTACAATGCAATCAACATGCTGCCGCTTCCCAAGTGAGAAAGGAGTCCACCTCACCTCAACATCCACTAAAAATTCACCCAGTACATCTTCAACGCCAGTTACTACGAAAAAATCTCTCATCCCTCCAGAAAACAATTATCATATTCCCGTATCACCAATTTACCACCATGAGTTCCCAGTCAGCCACCCAAGTAATTCCTACATGGATCTCTTATGTGAAGACGAGGATTCATCCACCCAGAATCTGTCCACCCTTCTTAGTAGTGTAATTCATCAATCTTACGATGTAGAATCACCACAATGGGCTCAGCAAATTGAGTAACCACCAAAGGCCTCTACGAATTCATGTCCCGACTGTGCGTTGTACAAGGCCAGAACGAAGAGCTAGAGGCACGATTAAACGAACTCAAGGAAAAATGTCAATGTAAGCATTTCTACTAATTTTTAAAACTCGAGTAATGCCCTAAAAGGTATCCTGATTCAGTATTCAATTACACTTTTCAACCTAGTCAAAAACCAAACATTATGTTCACGCATAATGTTATATGTCAGGCTTGAATAATTCAACAACAAAAAGATCAAAGTGAACGGTCTTAAGTACTGTTCTTCCCCCAACCCCGTACCATTTTAACCCTTTGTTATCGAGAATATGCAAGTTAGCATCTAGATCAGTATTCCACCCTACATAATCGCGTAAATGGCAAATAAAGGAATGACCAAGTATTGACCAGTTGGCTAACCGCTGACTGGTTGGCTCAGGACGTTGAGCATCAGACTACCGTGCGGGAGGTCGTGGGTTCAATCCCCAGCAGGACCAACACTCAGGGTCTTTAAATAACTGAGGAGAAAGTGCTGCCTTTGTAATGACCTCTGCAAATTGTTAGACTTTCTAGTCTTCTCGGATAAGGACGATAAACCGGAGGTCCCGTCTCACAACACTTCAATGTTCATAACCTTGTGGGACATTAAAGAACCCACATACTAATCAGAAAGAGTAGGGCATGGAGTTCCCAGTGTGCTGGTCTGGTCTTTGTGCTATTTCATGATTTCATGGGTTGGGTGGGTTGGATGATGTAAACTGCATTTGAATATATATATAAAATAGAAAATGTGGTATATAAATCCCATCACCATTATTAAAATGCGTTTTACTGTCATATGACCACCTGAAAATTCTTGGAGATGGCAAAAAAAATTTTTCCTTGGGAGATACAGATGGTATGAGGACCAAGGGAAGAAGGACGAATTGCTCAAAAGAAATATCTTTTATCCTTGAGGGAACGCCCCCTCTCTCTCCTGAAGTGATACCTCACACTAACCAGATGTACGGACCATCACGTGACCATCATGGCTCAACATAAAGTTATAGTTCAACTGGGCACTAACAACTTAAGCCATCTTTCCCCAGTGACTGTTGCCTCAGCAATTGAAGACCTTACCCGCACTCTCCATGACTCGCTAAACGTCAAATGTGTTTGTCTGTCAAACTATTTATCGAACGGGGGCTCCTACCTTAACAAGAAGGTGATCCTCTTAAATCGGTATTTAAAAGTAGTACTAGAGCCCCTCCCTTATGCATTTTTCTGGAGCCATAAAGGGTTTAGGAGGGCAAAAACTAATTTTATGGCCCATGATGGGGTACATTTAAATAGTCTTGGTCAGTACAAGCTGTATCATAGTTTGAGGGGGGCAGTTCTACATTGCCTACAATCATTCTAGCCGCAAATTGAGCATATGTAACAAAATTGCAACACCCTCTTAGGTATACTGCCTACCTTGCTGAGGCATATTATCGTCATCATTTTCACATATGTTAGGATTTGCCAGTTCCTTTCATGTTTTAAGCCAAGCCAAATATTGTTGTTTGTTTTCACAGCCCGTTTGTTGGCCATTGGATTTTATTCCCATGAGAGCCCTGCTTGGCATGTCCAACGTGCATTTATGGCTTTGGCGATGATTTTTTTTCTGCTTACCCCTGCCATGAGTGTACAATCTTTTGACCGCCTCTTTATGAGTGGTCCAATGCACTCAGCAATTGCGGTAATGCATTCCTTTAGGAACTTGGCCTCTTTTCTTGTTTTATTCCAGTTACATATCATTCATTTCTCATGAACCAGAGAACCTGTAGATCTGCCCACCTCAACTGCAACCAAAAATTTAAGAAGGAATGTTATCTCGTCATTTTGCAGCTTATTGCAGCAATATTGCAGCTTAGACATTAGTCGATACAAAAACCACAGTTTTCGCATGCGGGGGGGGGGGGGGGCGTGTCACACTGCCAACAAGGGCTTTTCTGATGCCCAAATTCGGGCTCTTGGTCAATGGAAATCCAACGCCTTTAAGGTTTACCTTAGATCGGTAAGTATCAATGCAAATTGATTTAATTTTGATAGTCCTTGTTTTCCTGTATTAAGTAAGTCATGACGGCTTTGTAGGTCAGACAAGGGCTGCTATGTTGCTGTCCTTTATTGTATGGCCACTAAAGTAGGTCAGTCAGGGGCTCCTACTTTACAGCCTATTTTATTTTCAGTATACAGCCACTTATAACAGTATATCAAGATAAATAAGGGGCGGCTATAATATTACTTTACATTAGCAATATTCCGAACTGAGGATTTTTACTGAAGTCGGTCAGACAGGAGCTGCAATTTCATTCTTAGCCTTTAATCCTTGTATCCCTTTTAAATATACATGTTTACTTTGTCTGAGCCTTCGGCTTTTGATGAAGTCGGTCACACAGAAGCTGCAGCTTTACTAGCTCCCTTAGGTTCTTAGGTAATCTAACTTCTACAATTTATCCTTCTTCAGCATAATTAGTAAAAACATGCTCTTTAGTTACTCATTGAAGCCGGTCAGACAAGAGCTGTGGTTTCACACTTGCCTGTTAAGACCAAACAGGCCTGTTGCTACTGATAGTTATATATCTTTAAGCTCAGCATAACGAGTATGTCTCATGTTATTCGACTTATTCTGCCATGCTAACTCTGCTTTTGTCTTGGTAGGGCTGCCACAACCGGTGGCATGTGGCGTCTTTTTCGCCCCACCTTTGCTGAACAATGGAAATCCTGTAGATGTGCTGCCACAATAAAGTGTCTTAGATCAAATTGAATACGCCACATGTGTGGCCAAATTCATCCAATACATGTGTTTAGTTTTATTGCACACTCTTCAGCAAACTAGTGCGACACTAAGCAGAGTTAGCATTCCGTGTAGTCATGAATCGATATAAACCCAAACATTATGTTCACGCATAATGTTATTTATGTTGAGCCATGATGGTCATGCGATGGTCTGTACATCTGGTTTGTGTCAGGTATCACTTCAGGAGAGAGAGCAGGTGTTCCCTCGAGGATAAAAGATATTTCTTTCGGGCAATTCATCCTTCTTCCCTTGGCCCTCATACCGCCAGTAGCTCCCAAGGAAAAAAATTTCCTGCTCCTCCTATCCCTTGTTACCAGACATCGGACTGTTCTTTTACATTTAGAAATGTGGGCACATCTTTTTCGCCCCACCTTTGCTGAACAATGGAAATCCTGTAGATGTGCTGCCACAATTACGTGTCTTAGATCAAATTGAACACGCCACATGTGTTTAGTTTTATTGCTCATTCTTCAGCAAACTAGTGCGACTTTAAGCAGAGTTAGCATTGCGTGGAGTCATGCATCAATATAAAGTATTTTTTTAGAATCTATATTGTTGTGGCTCTCTATTTTTTTAACTTTCATGATAAAGCACTACAAATTGACAAGCAAAGAATATTCTTATTACAACTCAAGACCGCTACACAGTGGAAATATCATGATAACACTTCCATTTTTCTTGCTTTTTTCAACTAACATCAACATAATTATTTTTCCATAGTCTTTCTCTCAGCAGCAGTCCAAGTTGTGGGTTTTCTTAACAACCTTACAGAATTCCTCAACACTTTAAATATGATACGAATTCTTTGTAAGTCTAGTGGTTAAATAATTTCATCTTCCATTTTGCCAAATGAGTAATCACATCTTCCATTTACATATTAAAATATTTATAATAAACTGAATAAATTTAACAAAAATCATCGCTTAAAACATACTCAACGATTTAAAGGAGGAAAATGTGGCTGACATCAACTTGGCTAGTATTAAGTAATATTTGTTTAGGAAATTGCACGACCTCGAGTACAATTTGGGATTAATAGGTATGAGTGATTTTCAAAGTTCTCAAAATTGCACAAGCCTTTGAGGTGAGTGCAATTTGAGAACTTTCAAAATCACGATTATCTATTAATCATGAATTGTACGAGCTCATACGATTTTTTTATTTATAGTACATTCAACAAAATTACGAATTTACATGCCGTTTTCATGGAAACTTAATAGGTACTCCTACAGAGTACTATTTGGGATCAATTGTACTGCTCTCGAGCAATCAGAATTGAGTAATTTTGTTGAATGTACCATAAGTCAATTAACATAGATCATATGGAGGAGAGGGAAGACAAGAACTTTGCCCAGACAGTGGCATCTTTATTTCCATGATCAACCTGAAGGCCATACACCATAAGGCTGGCTACGACCTTCAGATAATATCCAACAAGCTTGTGGACTTCTTCTTTACTGAAGAAGTTCTAGCAAGATCAATTGCATTTGGTACAAGGTCAGTCCCAAGGAAATCCTCAACCCCGCCATCATCTCTGCAATTCAAGGTTAGAATAACAATCCATGGAAATATAGGTGAGCCTTTGAAAAATATTCATATTTTACAAGGGCCTATTAAGCCAAATCATAATGATAAGCGACCTTCTTTTGGCCAATTAAGGCAAATCATAATAATAAGCGACCTTCTTTTGTATCAAGGGGACTTAAAGAGACAGATGCTTACCCTCAGCTATTTTATTAGCTGCAATTCCTCGTATTTATTTGCATTGCATTTCTTTGTTTTAAATCAAAAACGTCACAAGACTGAGTAAAGTTGCATGCTTTATTTTTAAGCTGAATGCTTAAAGCTTGCATTGTTTTTGCTTTATTTTTTGTAACCACATTTAATTTGTTCAAAACCGGACTGTTGAACAGGTAAATGATTCAGTATTTTTTTTTATCAATTTCTGCTGACAGACAAGTTAAGCTTTTCATGTGTTTCTTTTCAGCATATCTACTGGCCTGTGCCCGAAGCCTTAATGTGCCGCCGATAGAACCGGCCAAGCTAAGCAAGATGTTTACCAACAAATGCACCACAGCCAAAGCGAAGAGTATGAAGCAAATTCTTCCCCTGAAATGAACTGAGAGATACAAGGGACATCTAACTAGAATTTGAGGGGAAACTGAGGCCTTGATGCTTATGAGAAAATCTGAAGCTGTTCGAGACAAGTTGAGTAATTTGGAAGCTGCGTTTTTGAACCTTGGGCGAGCACACGATGCTTTTCTGCGGTGTCTTGACGACCCAAGATAAATTTTTCAAGCAACAATGTGGTTTGACAATGAGACAATGGTTTCGTTCAGCGTGTTTGGGAGAGGCTTGATAGCTCATAGAGATCACAGACATTATCACCTGTAAATCCAAGCAACTTGCATAGTCAAGTTACTGTTTCCGAGATTTTGCCGAGTTCGGCTTCCAAGGCAAGCACACATTTATCAGTGACAATTAAAGAGGCCAAAGCAGAAGAAGCCCTGCCAGAGTTCAGGGTGCAGCAACTTTGGAGACGGTTCGAATTACAGCAAAGATGGGAAGATGTTATGCAGGAAGAAGAGCTGTTGGAGGTCAAAAGTACGATTGAACAAGCTCGTCTCAGAGTACGAATTTTGGAAGAAGGAGAGCAGTTGGAAGATAGAAGTTTTCAGTATATTCATGATTCACCCTCAGAATTAACTTCAGTAACAGAAGTGCCTTTGCTATCAAGGGACGAAACATCCACGTCATGCGCATTTCCAGATTTGAGTTCCAACGCGAGAAACATACATGAGACATACATGTTACACACACATTCAGATCCTGACCCTGTTCATGGATCAAACTACATTACGTACACGCCACTGTTTTGATTACGCCACAAGTGAGTTGAACAGGGAACCCACCTTCAAGACCTTACGACCAGCGTGGGTTACTCACATTTGCAGATCAACTGAGAGATTGTCAAAATGTTTTTTAATCCATTGGATTCCTAAACGAGATCAACAGTGCCGACAACTTGGAGTGTGGTAAACAGGTTTCCATTTCACCTGAAAGTTAAGTGGTTAGAGGTTGTGGACTGTTTGCAAGAATCCACCACATTTCTGAGTTTGTATCCCAGAAAGCTCGTGCAGTGAATGATCCTATCTTTGACAGAGAAAAGAGTAGGAAGATTAGCAAGCCTAGTGGTCCACAAAAGAGAACAAGCTTTTCATCTCAAGGAGGTTCAGTGAAATTTACTCCTTCCTTTGGCTCAGCAACAAATAAAGGGGGTGTCCTCCAGGAAGTGCCTTCTGTGCAATGGTCTTCATCAACTATGGAACTGTGAGCAGTTCAGGGTTCGTAAACGTTTTCAGGCCAAAGATTCAAGGACTTTTCAAGGACTTTCCAGGACCCTACTTAGAAATTTCAAGGACTTTTTGTAATGACAATTTTACCTCAAAACATGCAAACACCAGAAAACGAGTGCTTAAAAACACGTGCCCCACTTAAGAAAAGGGCTCTACACGGTAGGTCGCATCCTTACCAGATCCCACCTGTTAATACAGAGAGGTTTAAGAAATGCTTTGTAAATAGATCTCTCTTTGATTCTAAATAGATTGTAATTAACAATTAGATAGCTGTATTTTTATTTATAATGCATCTTGTAAGTTTTAATGTTTGTTTAAAACCTTGAATAAAGGCTTTTTATTTTATTTTAAACCTGCGGAAAACATTTGTTTTTTGCTCGAGATTTTGCTTGGTGACCTATCTTGATTTTTTGCATGCACGTACCATTCATGATGGCACTTCAAATATAACAGTTTCAAGGAAAATTATCTAGAAGAATTTTCTGTAAGCCATAAAACGTGTTTTTTTTAAAATGTATTAAATTCTACGAGATAAATTTTTTTCATATTGCCTGAAAAGTTAAAGAATTTAGGGAGCTTTCCAAGAAAGAAATAAAAACGATAGGTCACCGAATTAGTTTTTCAAATAAATTACAAAAACTGACATTTAGAGGACCTATTTGTGGACCTGTGGGATTGCTATGGTAACTTATAAGCAATCACTTTCACCCTTAAAATATAGCCTAACAATAGAGTTTCAAGGAGACATATAGTTTGCCTGGACCATTAAATATCTTTCTTTAAAATCTTTCATCGTTTCACAAACACAACATCAATGAAAAACTCTTTCAAGCCTTCTTAAGCCACAGCATTCCCACTGCTCAGGATGTCCAAGGATGGTCTTATCTTAGTGACATTACTCTGAATCTCCAAAAGCAGATGTTAGAGTGCTTATTGGATGTAATGCTCCTGAGGCCTTCTGGGTAATGAAAGAGAGAAGGATTGGAAGGGGTGAACCAGTCGCTGTTCGGTTCATACTTGGTTGGACATTGATGGGTCAGACTGAGAACACTGAAAAAAGACTCCAGCTTTGGTATGAACTTTGTGCGCTTTGAAGGTGATCGAGACTGTTGGGATGAAGCCCTGTTGCACTAAGTAGAAAAGCTCTGGAAAACAGACTTTGTTGATGCGTTATGCAGCTCTGAAATGGCAATGTCTGTGGAAGATAAGAAGGCACTAAAGGCAATGAAAGATTCAGTCGTGATAGTCTCTGGCCATTACCAGCACCATGTCTCCCCAACAATCGGATTGCAGCTCAAGCTGTTAAGGAAAAGGTTCCTGCGTGATGAAGAGTTTTTTCAAAGGTACAAATGTGTGATCACCGAATACATTCCTAAAGTTTATGCACGCCAGGTGCCAGTTGATCAGCTTAATCCTACTGATAAACCATTCTGGTATTTACCTCACCATGCAGTCTTCCATCCTCACAAACGTGTTAAACTGAGAGTGGTATTTGACTGCACTTAAGAGGATCCTTTGAAGGATCTTAATAAGATCCTCAAAAGGATCCTTCAAGACCCTCAAGGATTGACTGAAAATCTTCAAAGGATCTTACAAAGATCCTCTTGAAGATCTTAATGAGATCCTCATAAGGATCCCATAAGATCCTCAAGGATTGGATGACGATCTTACAGAGATCTCAAAAGAATCCTTTTAAAAGGATCCTTCAAGATCCTTGACGGTTAAGTCATTACAGTCTGGTCTCACAAAGGTCTTATCTTTGAGGAATTCACGAGGATCTTGTACGTTTTCTTGCAAGGCTCCGAAAAGGATCTTACTAAGATTTTTATAAGGATCCTTCAGGGTCTTTGAGAGTTGAATTCCTTGGTCTTACAATGAATTAATAAACTGTCACCTAGCAAGATGATTATCATTAGGATAACTTAAGGATCCTGCAAGATCTTAAAGGATTCACAGAGGATCTTATAAGTCCTTCAGAATCTTTGTGGATTGGATCTTACTAAGATCGTTTCTGAAGAACATTTTATCTCTTAACAGGGAAACTAAACATGGTTCCAAAACTAAATCCTTTCATTTCAAGCACACAACGTATAAGTACCCTCTGGTACAGAAAAAAAGCACAACAGTACTCTGATTTGGGAATTATATTTTTCAACACAAAACATTTTTTCCCAAACAGAATGAAAATTGCTGGTTTCTGTAAGTTGGCAAAGCTCACTGCCTGAAGACAGGAGTGGAGGGAACATGATAGGCTGGAGATAATGCAATAAAGGTTCTTACAGTTTTTTGTCATGTATCAAGGGCTGAAGAAGCAAAAGACAAATACTCAATTATGTTCAAGATCAATATGCATCTTCAAAACTGTTGAATTTCAGCCCTTGAAAGAACTTTCACACAATCTAAAGCAACCAAGGCTTTTACAATAAACTTTTACAATAACAAATGCAAAAACTTTCATGTACCTATTATTAAACTTAAAAATACTTGTTATGGGGAAAACTTTCAATTTGCTTCTTAAGAAAAATAAGCTTTTGAACTTTTCAACTTAGGTTACTGGAAAGTCCTTGAATTGTTGGCCAAAAGGTTTTTTGTATCCTGTATGTTGTCTACTAAAAGACCAATTTCAAAATATACATGATTCTGAGGCTCTAGGGAATGAGATTTTGAGACTTTGAGGGATGAGATTATCCCTCAGAAGCCCGGGTGATAAGTGTGATTTTTTTAATACGTCACCAGTTCTGTCATGGTATTTTATAACTCCATTTTAAAAAGAATGAGAGATTTTTCCCGAATAATACTCAATCATGTTGATAAGTCCTCAAAACAGGACTGACAAAGCCACTCACACCAGTGCTCCCAGATGGCACAAAGACGCATTTGCACAGAATGTGAGAACAAGGAACGCAAGTGTCAGATGATGTTTCCTCAACTGCTTGAAAGTGCATGCCAAGAATACCTTTGTCAATGAAGGATTTGATCATAAGGTCTTCTTGTTCTTCCAGGTCAAATGAACAGATGTTTCCCTTTTTTTGGAATTTGCAAATGACAGCAAATCCCTCATTCTTAACACGCAAATAATGCTTCACAATTCCAAATTCATCACTGTCATGTTCTTGGAACTGCACAATATAACTGCAACTTTGCCCTCTTCTCCTATAGGCCAAACTGTGAAAGACTTGATCATCTTTGTACATTCCATTTGCTTGGTGGACTTGATGAGAGCCTTCTCGGAGATTCAGATATTGGACTAAACTATTGAGCAACTGTGGGTTGTTTGTGAAAGGAAGGCCTAAGAAGCAATTTTCTCCAATTTCATGAAGGTTCTGGGACATTAACAACAAGTAGCAGTGGGGAAAGACCTTTAACTCCACACACTGATTTGCCAGTTCTTTCTCCTCTCCTGGCATGCACCAGGGTTTGAGCATGTCTTCTTTGAGGTGGTTCTTGCTTTCTGTATGGGTAAATCCGAATACTTCCTTTTCGTTACTGAATCCTTTCACCCGGATGTAAACAAATTGAGCAGCCACTTTCACCATTAAATTGACTAAAACACAAAGGTGCCTTTGCCACCAAATCTGCAAGATGACCATGCAGACAGATTCTATGGATTGAAATGTTTGTTGCACCTACCACAAGTTGCACTTGAGAGTGTTGAAGACTTTCCAACTCATTCACAAACTTGTCTTGAAAGACCTTAAGATCCGGCTTTTGAGGAGTACACGAGAGACCACAAACTAGGATATTGGGAAAGCTGTACCAGGGGCACCATCAATATGATAAACTAAAGATATCAGCCTTTGCGGGTCATCCTTCCCTCCTGCTCCCTGATAAACTGTACCGCAGCAGATGTGATAATATTGGTCACCACTATGTACATGATCATTCTTGTATTCCACTATTTTGACCCAATGCTCTAGTGTGATTAACAAGAAGAAACACAATGTGTCAGTTCAAATAATACTCTTAGAACACTTTTATGAAGAACAATATTTTGTTAAAGGCAATGTCCATTTGAGGTTGGGAACTTCTCTTCACAAGAAAGTGGAAGGCAGTTCTTATTAATTGTTCTAGAAATAATCAGATAATCAGGGGCAATTTTGGTGACATTAGGATTCTGTGTTATTGCCTTCTTCTTAAGACAATATTCATATCACATCCAAAATACTAAGTATACATAACAATGTTGTAAAAAATCCATTAAGACTTTGATAAAGTCATGATGATGATTATTATTGGTATTTTAATATAGAAGCTGTTTTATTGGGTTTTAAAACCCCAGGCAAGGCTAAGCGGTTTTCAACTGAATTAAGCATGACCTGCAAGTTAATTGGCTTCAAAAACAGCCCACAAAAACCATGTCCCCCTGGATTCTGAACTACAGGTTAAATTATTATCGGGAGAATAGAGATATTAGCATACAAGAAGAACAAGCTAATTGCTTTATTAGTATGCTGTATATAAAAATACTAATAAGGAGTGGTCTATCTGGTTTCAAAAGTCAGGGACATGACTGTTTCGGTGGACATGATAGGCTGTTAGACTCATGAAATATTAATGAATTTTTGAATACCGGTTAAAATCCTTTCAAGTTGGTCCTTTATTGGGATGAAGTAACAGATTTCTGTGTCATGGTCATTCAGCTTTCTGTTTGTGCACTTTCCATAACTTGTAGCAGTACTGCAATTAACACACAATTCACATTTGGAGTAATGGATACTCACTGAATCAACCAAATTCTTCTCAAACACATAATTAGATGATGGTAAGTTTGGTTTTGGAAGGAATGTTTTCAGAAATTTGAAAATAGCTGTCTGTGTAGACTTAGAGAAATTGTGTTTGATCGACAATGCCAACAATGCTGCTTCAAAGGTTTTCCTTCTGACATTTGTTCCTTGGCACACTGGAAGGTCACATTCTGATAGATCATCTTCACTTGAAAATCCAGACTGTTTCCCACACAATGAACTTGATTTATCACTTTGATTAACCTCACGGGAAGATTCTGATATGGAATCTGAACTTTCAGTAATGTTTTCTTAAGTCTGTGTTGCTGTATTCGAGTCCTCATTGCTGGCTTCAGAGTCTGTTGAGTAGGGAAAAAAAGCATGCACAAAATTACTCGGCAGCACTACAATGACTTGAGAAATTAAAATGATAACGTGTTTTAAGGCTGATCTTATCGAACAGCGTGGTACTTATAAATTCCTCTTCTTAAATTGCCCATAAACAAAGAGAGAAAATGTTGATTGGAAAATTTCCTTGTAATGGGTAAACGTTTTTTCCTACTGGTAAAACCTGCACTAATTTATATATAACTAGCTGGCGAGAATATTAAACGTCCATTGTATTGTGACTCGTTTCCTAATCAGAACGCCGAAAAAATGTAACAGCAGTGGCAGGGTATTTAGTACTCCATCTACATCAAGTAGAGTTATACTAAACTCATACCTGGCACGTTTTTGAGATGCAGTGGAACTGTGTCGAATGTGTCACGTTTTCTATTGTTTCCGGGCGAGTGCTCAATTTCATCAAATGCCTGGTCACTGATATTCTGTGCAGAGTGCCCAACGACAAAATGAAAATCGTCACTTCTTGCTGATTCAGAGACAGTTCTGCGCTTGCCCATCACGGATCTACTATCCGATAGTTTTTTCTTGGGTTGCTTTCCGAATGTGTACCCGATAAAAGCTCATATTCTTGTTCAGAGGACATAGACTCATCTGTTGAACTTGACTTTTCCTTGCCCACCATTACTCTACCAATTCTTCGACTTTGTTGATTGATGCGAATTTCTTGGTCATCCGAGGAAGAGCTATCATACTCCCTGGATTTTAATTTTTTTCTTTCCGTTAATAGTAGTCTTTTTCTGTCTTTGAATTTGTGTTTTGGGGACCGCTTCTTCGTAATCACTTGAGCTTGAATTCTCCTGTTCAAGTTCTTCAGATTCGGTCATTATTTCCTTCTGTTCACTAATTTCATCTTCATCAGACTCTGTAAACTCTTTGTGAGGTCGTTTCTGTGGGATGGCTTCTTCATCGCTTGAGTTGGAGCCATTAAGCTCTGATTCAATAGAATAAGAAACTTCACTCTTAAATCGTTCGTTCTCCCTTTCAATCGTAAATCGTTTCTGTGGGCCCACTTCTTCATCACTTGAACAGGAGCTCTCAGACAAACTCTCGGATTCGTCCATATTTAACATAAATGCCTTTCAAAACACACAATTCCAGCAGAAAACTGAGTCACAGACAGTCATCCAATTTAGCTCAAGGGACTTTGGCCAATAAGAAGGACTTGTCAGTGTTTTGAAAGAGCACATGACATGTATTTTTGACAGCTGATAACCTGGCGCATATGAATCAACGACTGCAAGGGGGGAATTGCTTAGCATACATGTTGATAGTTTGACCAGAGACAACAATTGCAGAAGGTTAACCTTTGTGGGTCTGTGAAAGCAGTTCTTCTTCAAATTTTTTTCCGAACAACACTGGCAGAGAAATGACAACCAGTGAACATCTGCAGATACAGAAAATAAGAGAAGACATACGTGAGTTAACTCTTTCTATCTTGAGAAATGGCCACCCGAATGGTTAGATGAAATAAATATTTTGCCCGCGAATCTATAATCTTCCAAAAGACCAGATTTAGCAGATTTAATTTCTCAGGGAGGAACAATGCTATCACATATTTATGAGACGATTGTAACAATATTTCATAAATGGTGTATTTTCTGTGAACATACAGAATTCGAAAATCGGTTACTGGTCTCAAAGTTATATCGCAAAATGAGCTCCTGGCTGGAGATCAGAAGCAGCCATTTCCAAACAAAGGCTTCTGGAGAACAGTGGGTTGCGTGCTAATTTGTGAAGAGGGAGAATCTGCTTGTGTTCCTTGCACAGAGTATATGACTTATGTAAACAATACCAAGAGAGCCAAAGAGAAGTGTTTCTTAAAACCTGCACATGTCAAGGCACCTGTTTCCAAGACTAGTCAAGAAGGATAAAGCTCACTTTACAAGGTCAAAGATTGCGATGCGCACAGCTAGAACAAGAACTGAATGAGATGAGAACTGAACTGATCAAGTCAAATGTGGAAGTGGATCATGATTTGAGCAATGATGTGTGTAGTATTCTTCAAGCTGCTGATGATAATGAAGTCACTCCTTTTATGAAGTTGTTCTACGAACAACAAAAGAAACTACTTTCAAGTAGCTGCAGTGGGATACAGTACCACCCCATGATCACAAGGTTCTGGTTGTCAATTCATGCTGAGTCACCATCATTTTATGAGGTGTTGCAAAATAGTAAGGCTGAAGGATTACAGAAAGGCGATCAAACCTCAAGCAGGCTTTCAAGAGGTAGTGGTGGACGCATTAAATGAACAAACTAACTCGTACTTTGATGTGCAAAGAAATGTAGTTCTTTTTTATGAAATGAGAGTGACGTCAAATCTTGTCTTGGACAAAATGATTGGAGAACTTATTGGCTTTACAGATCTTGGGGAACCAAACTTAAACTATGGACTGCTAGAGAAAGCTGATGAGATTGCCACTCATGCTCTTGCATTCCTTGTGTGTGGAGTATGCACTGAACTGAAGTTCTGTTTGGCTTATTTTGTGACTACAGGTGTCACTGCTCCATGGCTCATGCCTTTGTTGTGGGAAGCAGTGGGCATTCTTGAATCCAGCTGCAATTTGTGGGTCATTGCTACCACATCTGATGGAGCTGGCCCAAACCACCGCTTCTCCAGGATGCAGGCAATAGTGTCTGCTATCGCACCATCAACATCTTTGCACCCCATCACTTCATTTATTTCTTTTCAGATGCTCCACATCTTGTGAAGACCACAATAAACTGTTTATTTCACTCTGGAAATGGCATTTGCACATGCTATATGTGAAATGATCGCATATTTATCCTATGGCAGCACATCACTCGATTATTCCACCAGGACATTGACAATGGCTTAAAGTTACTTCCCAAGTTGACATATGAGCACATCAACCTCAAATCGTATTCAATCATGAGAGTCAATCTTGCTGCTCACGTCTTGAGTGCAACAGTTGCTGCTGTGCTTCAGTCATTTGGCCCACCAGAAGCAGCAGCTACACCAAAGTTTTGTGAGATGGTGGACGGTTTTTTTGACTGCCTCAATGTGCAGAGCACAAAAGAGCATTAGAGGATGCGAAAGCCATTTCTTACACCTTGCACATCCCTCAATGATGAAACGTTTCTTTAAATTGTCTTCCTAAAAAGCTTAGTGACCCATGATTTCAATATACACATTCAGTAAATTGTTGATGCATATTAACATAAATTTAAGATTGAAAAATCAATGCTTCCCTTTTCATGCCTTCAGTGGCCTTGGTATCCCCCCACTAAAGAACAGTGATTCATCAGTATGTGTAACTGATAAGGACAAAGCCGAGTCTCTAAATTCTTACTTCCATTCTATCTTCACCCAGGAGCAGATGCCAGTTCCTAATATTGGTATATCACCCTTTTCATCAATTTCAGACTTGCAGATTTCACCAGCAGGATTTAAACAACTGTCTCAATTGAATCCCAAGAAAGCATGTGGGCCTGATGAAATCCCAGCGAGAGTCCTAAAGGAGATTTCACAATCAGTTTCGTGTTGGCTCTCTTTCATCTTCCAACAATCATATGACTGTAACACTGTTCCATCAGATTGGTCCAATGCCTTAGTTACAGCAATTTTAAGAAAGGAAACAAGTCTGACCCAGCAAATTACCGCCCAATTTCATTAACCTGTATCTGCTGCAAGATAATGGAGCATATTATTCTTAGTCACATGTCCAAACACCTTTCCTTGAATAATATTCTTATTGATCAACAACATGGTTTTAGAGAAAAATTTTCTTGCGAGACACAGCTTATCTCTGCAGTACACGACTGGGCAAAAGGCATCAATCTTTGTCAACAAACTGATGTAATATTGTTGGACTTCTCCAAGGCATTTGACTCTGTGCCCCATGAGCGACTGCTTACCAAACTTGATTATTATGGAATCAGAGGTAAAATGCTTAGTTGGATCAAAGCTTTTCTGTCTAATCGCACACAGAATGTTTCAGTCAATGGAGTTCTCTCCTCATCGAGACCTGTGGTAACTGGAGTCCCCCAGGGTTCTGTCTTGGGACAACTGCTGTTCATTTTGTTTATCAATGACATCTCGTGCTCTGTTCAATCAAATCTTCGTCTATTTGCAGATGACTGTGTATTATATAGAGAGGTAGCTACCGATCAGGACTGTCTAATTCTCCAGCAAGATCTTCATCGTCTTTTCCTTTGGTAAAAGACTTGGCAACTTACCTTTAATCTACATGTCTACGTGTTTTCAGCACTTGGCAAAGTCCCATTGACTTATGGTGTATGAGGCCACACGCATAGCAGCCATAAGTCTTTTAGAGACATCACAGCCAAGCCGACCACTTGCTGAATAGAACAGATCAGCACTAGGGGTGGTCACAGCCAGGGTTCGTTACGTCCCTAGTGGTTCTTTAACCTCACACAGAATTAATTGTGAAGAGTTGTGAGACGGGACCTCCGGCTTATCGCCCTTATCCGAGAAGACTAGAAAGTCTAACCATTTGCAGATGTCATTGCAAAGGAAGCACTTTCTCCTCAGTTATTTAAAGACCCTGAGTGTTGGTCCGGCCAGGGCTTGAACCCACAACCTCTCGCATGGTAGTCCAGCACTCTACCAACTGGGTGCTATCATCTACGGATAACCTGCAAGAGAATACCTGTCAATTTTAATTATACCTTGGATGGTAAGCTTATCTCAAGAGTCGCCTCTGCAACTTACCTGGGGATATCTATTTCTGACAATCTGTCCTGGAACAAACATTGTGATATTATTTGTAAGAAGGCGAATTCAACCCTTGGTCTTCTCAGACGAATCTTATCTGGTTGTACTCCGGAGGTCAAGAGTACAGCATATCTTACACTTGTATGCCCTAAACTGGAGTATGCCAGTTGTGTATGGAACCCACACATGTAGTGTAACATCAACAAGATAGAGATAGTCCAACCTCGCGCAGCCAGATTTGTTCACAATGATTATTCGCGTTTCACTCATGTCTCTCCATTAATCAAAGTCCTGGGGTGGGACTCCTTGGAATACCGTAGACTGACTAATCAAGTGTTTATGTTTTATAAGATCTACACAGGGCTTGTTGGTATCTCTTTACCACCTGAAGTAGTTTGTAATACAAGAACTTTAAGGCTTCCTAATTGTGCACCATTTTGCCAACTTGCAACACTAAATGATACTTATAAATATTCTGTTTTACCCTAGAGCCATAAGAACCTGGAACAGCTTACCTTTAGCTTTAATTCCTAATTCATTGGATGAATTTAAGGCCACAATCTCAAGTATGTAGGATTATTACTATTCTTAGTATTTATTTATTTATTTTAATTGTAATTATTTCATTACTTTAATTCGTGAATTCTACTAGGCTAATTTTATTGCATGTTCATATGTACATATATTTTATAATCATCTATATATTTATTTTTTGTTTTAAAACTCCTAGTATAGTCATGCTGTTTTTAGGAGTATATTTATTAAAGATTAAAGTGCCATCATGCTATTATTAAGGTAGTGACTGCATGATTCCTTAATAGAAAAGTGTATTTTCATTAATGAGGATATTGGGTAATACACAATTACTTGAGAAACCCAGTATTTTATATTGTATCCATATTATAAATAGTAACATGATCAAGAACGGTCAAACTTCCGTTGGACAGTCAAACCAAATATATTACTGACCGGACCAACACTCAGGTCTTCAAATAACTGAGGAGAAAGTGCTACCTTTGTAATGACATCTACAAATGTTAGACTTTCTAGTCTTCTCAGATATGGACGATGAAACCAGAGGTCCTGTCTCCCCACTCTACACAAATTGACTCTGTGGGACATAAAAGAACCACTAGGGATGCAATGAACGCTGGCTGTGACCACCCCTAGTGCTGACCTAGAGGGCCATGTGTTAGAAAACTCTCATTGGGTTAACATGTCTATACCCTCTTTAAACAAAGATATCGTATCATATCGTACTGTATTTCACAGGAACCAAAACTAGCCTTGTAAGTAATTACAGAGTCTTAGAGAAAAACTCACTGGCAAAATTGTAATAATGTTAGGGATAAGGGATCGAACTTGAAATACAGTGAATCCCAAAATGGTTTACACTTCATGAAAAGTTAGTTCATCATCCTGCCACAGAACAGGAAAAAAAATACAATTTAGCTGACATCGTGCAGATATTGATTTCACTCTGGGAGACCAAATGCGAAAAGGTTGGAAAGTGCAAGTACTTATAAGAATCTTGACCATTTGAGTTGGTTACTTTTTCAAGTTTTTGGGGTCTTAGGGTCATAGTTTAAGACATACCATTAGGAGGGATAGTCAATATTTTAGTGATGGTGTGAGGAATGCCAGCCACTGAGCTAACACAGAAAGTGCGATATTTGCATGATTAGTTGAATGTCTATGTTTCCATAAAAAAAAACAAGTTGCAGGGAATGGCAAGAGAAATGCACTAAAAGCGATAATAACAAACATCAATACTCAGACAATTTCAGTAAACATTTCCGACTATGGAAACACAAAAAGATTAGTATTTTGCTTGATCTATTTCAGTCGTGTCAACAAACCAGTCTGAATGTATGAAAAAGTAACCAGCAAAATAACCGGTTTTGCAATTCTTTTGTGGCTTTCAGTGGGTAGAATTTGATTTTTCCTGAGCAATTAAGTGTACATTAGAAATTTCTTTACAATGTGACATTATTTTCCAAGCATGAATATTCAGCAATGAAAATTTTTCTTCTTCTTCTTGGCATTGATCATCTTTCAGAGAATTCTCGTACCCTGCGATCTGGCATTCTTTTTGTCGTGAATGCCAAGACGATGAAGGCGAAATTGAAATTCACACACCATGACCGTGGAAAAAATTCACAGTTCTCAGTGAAATCCATAAACCCCCTTTTTGCATGAAGGGTCACAAATGATCTTCATACTGTTCCTTGGTCTGTACTCGATGCTTTTTCTGATGTTGACGATAAGCTTGTGATCTGGAACACCTTGTTCACAAACATTATGAACGAGCACATACCACTCGTCACTTGAAGGGTGAGAAACAAACAACTGCCAGGATGGATGACTCAGCATTCTTCAGCAGATGTGTCAGAGACAAGCTTAAAGCATGTGCAAAGAACATTATACTAGCTAGAATAATGTACAAAAGAGTGAGAAACAAGGTCGTCAAACCAATTTCCAATGCAAAGTCAAATTATGTTATAGAAAAGATACTACAAAACTAAGACAAGACAAGAAATCTTTGGAAGCTGCTAAAACAGAGTGCCCCGGCTAAACCTTCTCCCAAAGCTCCAACTGTCATTAAAGTTAACAAAGAATATAAAAACAACCCTACAAAAATTGTGGATGCTTTTAATGAATATTTTACCTCATCAGCTACACTGTATAACATCAGAGCCACTAGATGACCTGATAATGACAGTCCAAGCTTGATGCTCTTCTGCTAAACTTTGTCAATACACGCATACATGATGAAGTTCAATTCTGCATTCTGTCTATTACTAAAGAAATCATTGAAGAAGATCTGAAGAAAATTCCATCAAACAAAGCAACAGGACTGGATGGTATCAGTATCCATATATTAAAGGAGGCCTTGCCAGCACTATTGACGAGCGTGGCGCATGTTTACAATACAAGCATCAATTAAGGTGTTCCTCCAACTACCTTTAAAGCAGCAACAGTAACACCACTTCACAAAAAAGACTCAACAAACGAAAGAGGCAACTATCGCCCATTATCTTTGTTGCCTATACTTTCTAAACCCTTCGAATGCTATCTGTAATGACGTTTTGACCTCATCATGTAAAAGAAACTCAGGGCTCAGAACTTTCCAGTCAAGTGTATGCCGTCTGTGGAATAATCTAGGTAACTTGTACGGAAACATAATTTGCCAGTCAAATTTCAGGATAATGCTGCAGAACAATTTTATTAAGGAAAACTCCTCACTAGAGCATTTTAAGATCAGTAAGACATTTTAAGAATAACTATTTGAATTTTTAACTACTTGTAAGAATTTTTATAATTGTGACCTTTCACGGGAAAACGTACACTAACGACTTTCCGTTTACAAGCCGTTTGGAAGCCGTTCGCAAACAATTTGCATACGTTCGAACGACTTGGGTCATCCATTCAAAAAAATATGCATCCGTTCGAACGGCTTGACCACCCGTTCGGTAGAAACGTCCAACCGTTCGAACGACTTGGATACCCGTTTGGTAAAAACACTCATCCGTTCGAACGACTTAGTCACCCGTTTGGTGAAAACATCCATCCCTTCGAAGGACTTGGTCACCCGTTCGATAAAACCGTACAACCGTTTTTCATCGAGTATTCACGGCCGTAATTGACCGCGGCCGCATCACATCACGATTAATTTATGACAAAAAGATATTTTGTACCACGCTGTTTTGATGTTCACTGAAACGCCCTTCCGTTAAACTGACGAAACTGCTTGTTAGATGTTTGAAAGCTCCTTCAAAGTCATTTTACGTTATCTTAGCGTTCGAACGAACTTGCGTTTGTGGCATTCTGAAAGCTCATCCGCAGTCACGCTGTTACTCCACGCTGATTGGATGATGGTAAAGAATGCATCCAATCAGCGTGGAGCAAACAGCGTGACTGTTGCAGTTAGCACACGAAACCCTGGCCGCGGATGTTGGTCGCTTTGAAGCTGTATTTCTGGAAAATTGTTTGGCGGTTAACACTTGTATTTTAAATGGATCTTCGATTGAATGCCACGAGAAGAAGCATCAACCTTTCAATTTATCTGGTGTTCGATTTGGAAGCCGGGCGATTCAAATTTCTGGGTGAAAATCTGCTTGGCGCTGGGCTTACTTGAATCATTGACTACCCTTTTGAGATTTTCATGAGCCGTTTGAACGTTTAGCTTACCCGTTCGAAATTTTTTATGAGTCGTTCAAACGTCAGGCACCCGTTTGAAAATTTTTCACGAGCCATTTGAACGGTTTAGTTACCCGTTCGAAATTTTTCACGAGCCGTTCGAACTATTTGGTTGCCCGTTCGAACGTTCAGTGGAACCCGTTTCAAACGGCTTGGTGACCCGTTTGTGACCCATTCGCTAACCGTTCGTTTTACCCGTTTAACGGAAAGCCGTTAGTGTACGTTTTCCCGTGAAAGGTCACAATTACTGTATTTACTCATGTATAAGTCGACCCCCCCATTTTTAAGGTCAAAAATTGGATTTCTCATCATGTCGGGTTAAAGAAATGAAATTCACACCAATAGAAATTTCCCAAAATGTCAGTCTTTTCTTCCTGAGAATGTCTTGAAAACACGGTGAATTAAGAAAGGCAGAGGTTTAAACATATGCTGTGACGTTTATCAAGATCACGATTTAAGCACATGCAAGCTCTTCGATTTACTAGAGAAGTATTTTACAATATTTGGGAGTAAATCGCATTGCATTTAGCTAACCTTGATCTCGATGTTCAGTTTAAAAGGAGATTTAGGTAAGAAGACCAAAGGAATGCCAAAGAGCTTTGAAAAATCGCTCAATCAAAACACTGCCATCTTGGAAAAATCTGGAAACTAAGATAAATCCACATGCTTTCTGAAGTTTGCGCGTGCCAGGTCACTAAGCTACAGTAATCGTTCAGTGAAAATGAAAGTTCAGTGCCGTAAACAGCAGCGAAGCCCTAGGAGAAATGTCTGCTCCACTGATCAAAAGACACAATATAAATCATCTCCAGTAGGTTTATGTTTAAACCATTAAACATTCATTTCTCATCAGTCCAACCGCTTTTTGATCTGTTGATCCAATGCTATTCCTCCTGGTACAAACTAAAGAAAGGTACTTCATGGCTCCTCCACTTCATAGAATTTCTTCAGCATAAGGTCTACTTGCAGCACAATCCCATTAATCTTCCTGAGAAGAAGTTACCACCTAAACAGCTCTCTGTAGAAGATGTAAAAGCCGCAGAAATCCAGTTTGTGAAGTATGTGGAAACATCATCATTTCCTCAAATTATGAGCATTCTTAAGGGAGCCGGCTCTAGAAAGCAACAGAAGTATGCTTTGAAGTGTTCGGAGCCGTTTGGTTCGAGACCAATATGGCATCCTTAGAGTTGGAGGGAGGCTGACAAATGCCCCAATTGATCATAAAGCTAAACATCAGATCCTGTTGCCTAGCAACCATCATGTATTCAAGCTACTCATCATGGAACATCATGAACTTGTTGGACGTTTTGGTCAAGAGTATGTGCTCACCAGTTTACGTGAAAGATACTGGATTGTTAGAGGCCATGCCTTGGTTCGCAAGATAATTAGAAGATGTCCCATATGTCGAAGATACAACACTATTCGCCGACAAAAGATGATGGCAGATCTGCCTGAAGACCAGCTGACACCTGATGATCCACCGTTTACTTCTGTTGGCATTGATATTTTTGGGCCCATGTGCATGAAAGGGGGAAGAAACGTCTTAAAGCATTATGGATGCCTTTTTTCCTGCTTAACCATGAGGGCAACTTCAGATCGAAGTCGCCGAGTCTCTGGATACAGATTCATTCATTAAAGACCCAGTATCGCCCATTATGCACTGTGCACTGGGTTCACTTGGTGGCCATTTTCATGATGTCGAAAATTCATAGGATTGCTGTGTAGATTTGAAATCTGTCTCCATCCGCCTTGTTGCGCTGCGAACCGAACATTGACTGATCTTTTAGAGTAAATAATTTATCGAAGGATATTTCTATTTGTGTTTGGGAAGATATTTTGTGAAGGTTTGGCCGTTATTTGGTAAAGTAGATTGGTATTACAAGGAAAACCTCCAGACTATGGCCAATCCTGGTCGAGGAAGACCGCGTTTATCGGGCTCTGTCCAACAAATTCGACTTTGATCATCTGTCTTTCAACTTTGGAATGCGAGAAAAGTATCACTTGGCTTTGAAGGAAGTACAAACAGCGTCTTTGCGGATTTTGTTCTGCATCTTCCTACATCGGGAAACGTAGTGCCCACTCAGAGGTAAGCCATCTGTGTATATGGCTCATTTAACTCTCTCTTACAGTTTTTAGGGTTGATGCATTTTTCCTGAATTTGCTTTTGTTCCTTTTAGAGTTTTAGATGACAGTGGTGCCACTGATGGTCCTGTCATCAGTTCTACTCCTATGCATCCCAGACCTGGAAAGTGGTGGAGGATCAAGTTGGACAACGTGTCCAACTCCCCTGGAGAAAGCTTGTGAGTTTATTTTTGAAGCGGTGCTTCAAATTGCAAAATGCCTGGACCTAAAATTATTTGATTAGTCATTGTCATTTCGCATATGGGTGCTCATGTAACATTGTTCACAATAAATTCTAAGTTCACCTGTCCACCAAGAATTATAAGCTTAGGTTCACTTGTCCAAAAAGAATATTATTATTAGTTCACTTGTCCACAAAGGTACAGTGTAGTAAAGCTGTTGTTACTTTTAACTTTCTGGGATTACAAAATTTAAATAAGGGAGGAAAAAAGACTGGATTCTGCTACATAGTTGTAGTCAAAGGATATTGTGAAGTTGCCTATTGCTAACTTGCTCTGTGGCCCATGTACCTGCCATCGGGTGCAGGCTCCTGAGACCTTATCCTACGTACTGCACATGCAGGAATTACTCTTCTGTTTCCCCTGCCGAGTTTACCATACCGCCAGAGTGCAAACTGGCAATAACCAGCTTTTCTGAAGCTCTCCATGCTGAAGTCAAAGTCATCTGCACGAATGTCACATCATGCTTTTATGCAGACTTCTAAAATGTCTCTATCCAAGCAAATATTGGAAAAAGCTGTGTAGTTGGTGATGCATGTGACCCTCTTACAGCACACATTGTCCTGTTTATCAGGCATAAGCCTACACACTTGACACTTGCACCACTGGGGGGCATTCTCATCAGGTTGTTCAGGATCCTCTGGGTCATCAGTGGCCAGTTTCTTTGCAAAGACAAGGCTTCCCCTTCCCATACTTAGCGTTTTGATGAGGACCTTTTCTTTGGTTTTGCTGTCAAGGGTAGCAACAAATTCCTGAGGGGGCCACATAGTTTCGTCAATACCAGATTAACAAACAATGAAAAGTGAAAGAGGACGGTAAGTCGGTGTATACAACAGGAAATACATGCAAATCAAAGGGCCTTCTGAAGTTAACTGCACTCCTAAAGGGCAAGCCTATAATCATCTGACTTCCACCCCCAAGTCTCCGGTGGTAAAATTGTGTGATGGTCAAATCCATTTCTGATGCTCTTGAAGGGTAAGTAGGTATTCTGAGAGCCAATTTTCCAAAATACGTGTGTCAAGTACTGGATTTGTCTCCATCGACGTCTACAGTAGAGGTCAGAGCAAATGATTAACTGTCAAGGCTTCTAGATCAGCTGCATCATCACTGCTTGGGGTGAGAGGATGACCATTTAAGTGGCTGTCCCACTAACAGTGGTCCGGTCAATTTTGGGTCAGAAAAAAGTTAGCCTTTATATTTTTTGGACGAAAAGGACTTAGTGTGTATATGTTGTAGTTCAATTTTTTCCCTTGGTACAATTTTCTATGAACTGGTACAGAATATATTGAACTGGAACAAAATTTTTTAAACCAGTCCCATTTATCTAACATTCTAAAAAGGGATTTACCTTATTTGGGGTGTGGTAAAAAAAAAAAGGGGCATGGCATTTTTTGGGGGGATAATTATTATCAAAATAACATAAATAAAAAAAGAAATAAAAGACAGAGCTATTTATTCTCGTCCTTGCTTGCATCACTTTTCTCCTGCATTCATCCCATAACCCATCCTGTCTTTCTGTTCTACCAGTATCACTTATCTCAGTTCACATTACTGTCAATGGCCCTACATTAACGTACTTCACTTCTTTTTTTTTCTCGGTACCTACTATGATTCCGATCACATACCACTCTATTTCATTGACTTACCAAACTGTCATCTTATCCACTGTAGCCCGAGTATCAGGCGTTTCTAGGGTGGGGAAGGCAAAAAGAGTGAGAAAGCGAAGGAAGAAACGCCTGACATAAACAGCTTCTCAGAAGCCTTCCACCCCCAGACAGCACGTGTTATAATTAGCCAATCAAAATCACTTCCAGTAACTGTCATGTGTCATGAGAGTAAACTTCAATATGGCGTCTGTAACCCCTGCGCGACCTCTGCACTGGAAGCTTGACTTCCAGTTGACTCACGTGACGTTTATTATTGTCTTTTGACCAATTAGCGTAACATCCAGAATCTGGATGCTGGACACAAGTGAATCAATGGCTTTGTGTCAGGCCCTTCTCCTCTTCCCCTCATCCCCACTTCCCCGATAGGACCTGATACTCAGGCTATATCCACTGAGCCACCGCTGATTTCGTTGGAAAGTGGCATATAAATTACATTAAAATTCTTGTTGTAGTTCCTAGGCTCCGATCATTGCACATAATTATGCGCACATGCGTAGAACTTACAAATTCAGACTTAGTTGAAATACAATCATGGAGTGTGTGTCAAAAGAAGCATTCTACAAGGAATTAGAGACTTCTAAAAAGAATCAGAAACGCAGTACTTCACAAATAACTCTCTTCATTGAAGACCAATTTTACGACTCGGCCAAAGAGTTCCTAAAAAGCGAAGCTGAGAACACTGTCAGTGACTCCAATACAAATCATGATACGTCTAAATTGACAAAGTGGCAAGCAACAACACTCAAAAGGAAGAAATGGTCATACCATCAGGGAAAAGCTTAACCACCCAGCAAAAGGTAGTTGTACCCAAGAGTCAACTATACAATGTTCTGACTTTGGCGCATCAAAGGACAGCACATAGAGGCAGACAAATAACATCAAAGTGGATTAATGAGAATTATTCTGAACTGAATGTTCGAGTTGAGAACCTATTTGTAAGTTTGTGTCAAATTCATCAAGAGCAGAAGACCATTACAAGCCATGTTAAGATGGTCACCAAGCCACTCCAATCTCCAGAATTCCTGTCGCTGATTGAAATCGACCTGATGGACTTTCGAAATACCCCCTGTGACTGCAAGAACACACATACCTGGGCAATGAACATAATTGATCACCATCCGAAGTTCGTGACGGTCGTCCCCCTACAACAAAAAACAGCTGATGAAGTATTAAAGAACCTGAGAGAGTACTGTTACACCTACGGATTTCCAAAGAAAATAATCAGACAATGGTGGAGAGTTCCAAAACAGGAAGTTAAAGATGTTTTGCAAGGATAATGGCATAGATTTATCACATGGTGCACCTCGGACACCGACAACCCAGGGGCTAACTGAGAGAAGCAACCTATCTTGGAAACAAGACATGAGGTCACTGATAGTGAGCACAGCAGACAAAAACATCAACAAATGGTGCCAGTACATGAGGGAGGCCTCATACACGAAAAACATCTCATACCACAGAGCCATCAAAGTCTCCCCTTATGAAGCTGTCTACGGAATAAAACCTCACAAAGCCAAGGAAGCCAATCAGAACAACAAGAAGAAAACAGTTTTGAAGAGAGCAATGAAAAAAGTTCACAACCACAAGATGATGACGAGCCACCAACAAAATGACAAAAAATAATAGAAAACCAAAGAAAATACAATGCAGCCATGGTGAATCAAACAAAGAGAAAGCAACAGAAAAAACAGCCCAAGTTCAATGTAGGTGATATGGTGGCAGTGAAAATTGACAAAGTCGACAAAACAAGCCCACTGCACCCAAACATGTTACTGGGAAAAATAACATCAATTGAAGAAAGTGGTTTCGTGCAAATAGTCACCCAGTATGGGAAAATAAACACTCTGATTTCTCCTTCACAGTTATATTCCTGTACAGCTACTAATGTGCAGTGAAACTATTCAACTGAAATATCTTTCACAGCAGCCTGTAAAAAAGCAAGTGGGTTTTCATAGAAATAGTACCATAGATAATTTGAATGTTTATTCTTTGCCCAAAACAAACAGATCATGATTATGAACAAAAAGACAACAATATGACAATATTATAAAGAATTGTAACTTTATTTCAAAATGATTTCTTCAGTAATATTTATACCAAGTCAACTAATGCCAATGGAGAAACAGCACAAGAGAATAAAGCAATTTTATTTACACAGAAGTCCTGCATGAACAGCCTTTAACAAAAACCAAAAAAAATAAAGGGAAAAGTGCCAATGTGTTTTACATTAAAGCTTCCTGGCAATCAGCTCTCACCCAAACACTTCCCTAACCCAAACCTCAACCTAACCCTAACCTCAAACCTAACCTAATAAGGTTCCTTACTGTTTGTCTTGTGAAGTTTTAAGTCCCTTTTATTGTCATTTACTTTCAAGGTAACAACTTCTCCTTTACACACACAAGTCAAGGGACTCCAAACTGCACCTCACAACAAGATTCACGTTTTTGCTTTAAATCCCTCATAGTTATAGCCAATTGTTTTTGAAAAATGTAAGGAAAGCGCAGTTTATGGGCAATCACACTTCCTGAAGTCCCTGGGTTCTGAAATTGTGGGTGAAACAGTCTTTTTTTGGTACCCTAAGGCTCATAGGTATTCCCCATGGGAACCCTCACTTTTTCTAGAAAAGTTACAATTTTCCGAAAATTCTCGCCTAGGCATAATATCAGGGAACTGTATCATGATCAGAAAACTCGACCACTTCTCTAATTTTGAACCTTATTGATTATAAAAGAAAGACACTTAAGGGCTCGAAAGAGATATTTTCAGGAAAGGTAGCCCAACTGTTCAGGAACCTTCTGTGAAATTTTCAGCTTCTCTCGTTAAATATGTGAGCCATGAAAAACTCTTAACCGACCGCTGGTCGAGAAAAAAAGTTCGGTAAAGAAAGCGCATTTTTAGGGTAAGTGGCAGAATTGATTTTCTACCTTAAAACAAAATCCTGAAGTGAATCTAAGCAGCACGGATGTACCCTATGGTACGGTTTACATACCCCTTGAGTATTATTGGGTTACTATGAAACCTAAATTTTTGGAGAAGTTTTTTGTGTTGTAAGGTGTAAGGAAAGCGAACTTTTGGTCAAATTGGTTTGTCCTCCTACTTTAAATGCTTAGACCGTGATTTTCTTAGGATAGGTTGTTTGAGGTGTTGTCATTCTATACTTACAATCAGAACATTTAGACTTTAATACGTAAGCATGCAAAAGCAGTTTAAACTTGAGTTTTTTCTCTTTGCTGGTACTTGCACTACAGGTAAGACATGGACTCATAACAATAGACTTAATGCAATTTCTTTCCAAACTTTGAATTCTAAATAGTATAGAAAGTCATGTAGCAAGTTTGATCTTTTTCTGATCAATTGCAAAGGAGGTATGAAGTTTCAAATTGTATACTACAGTTCCTGCATCATACACCAAGCCACATTTGCGAGAAGCCCTTGGAAGAGGTAAGTCACGTCTTTTCAGCTCCATCTTTTTTGGTATCTGGCACCCTTAAAACACTGAGCAGAGACAATCCAACTATCGGAAGAGTAATCTAGGTGTTTGGGCACCTTTCTTCAACATTTTCTTCCCGTAGAACATGGTTGCTTCTGCGCAGGCTTTGGTCAAAGTTTAAGGGTGCACTCTTGACCATTATTTAAAGGACCTCGTTATTAGAACTTGAGCAGCTTTTATTAATGTTTTGATGTTATATTATGCTTGTGCATGTTGTGAGGAACCGTTTGGTGTTGATATTTTTTAAATCAGTTCCTCCGTTAATTAGTTATGATGTCATTTGTGTTGAAAAATTTACACCTTAATAACTTTGCGAGGTTTTAACCATTTTGCCAGAAAACTGTAACCTCCAATACGCCTTGACATAGGCTGCATGCATGCTAAATTTGGTTCGAATTGATTAAATTGTCGCAGAGTTATTAACGTCTAAAGTTTTGGCACAAAACTACCCTAGTGTTCTTTGCAGCCCTGGTTTTTACGCCAAAATGAGGCTCAAGTTTGACCACTTATAACTCAGAGAAAAAGGGAGGAGAGATGTGTGCCGGTTTCAATGCATGTTTAACAACTGTGGGGCCATAATCACCAGGCTAGGGCAACACCTAACTCGGGTGCACAAAGTATCTGACAGGGAGGAGCTCAAGAAAATCAAGTCCAGCTGCAGACGATTACCATCTGCAAGTTCGCAGCAGCCCAAATGAAAGGCTCCTGTGCTCTCCTTGAAGAGACCCAAGAAAAGGCCACGCCTTGCATCAACCAACTCCTCCAGCTCCAGCGAAGATGAGTCATTTATGTCAGATGGCATCAGCTTAAAGTCAACACCAACGTAGCTGGCATCAGCAGCTTCGTGGAGACTGATGAAGAGGATCAAGGCACCATCTCTGCCACTGAACAGAAGAAGTGGGCAGATATCTACTTGGCCCAAAATGAAAACCGCAATGTCCGTGAATACTTCGTGTCCCGTTTCTTCAAGTACCTTCTCCACATAGAGGGCGGAGCACACTCCAAAAGGCAAGCTCTTCTTCATACCAGGCAGGTACACACCATCATGGAAACCCTGGAACCGGAGGGAACAGACCTGGCCTGTCCGGCCAAGCGCAGTGGCGTTCACATATGAGACAAGTTCTGTCTGCCCAAGCTCAAGAAGGAGGAGCTCACGGGCAATTCGCTGAAAGTGTACCTGAGAAGCATGGAATTCTTCGTGAAGTTCATCTCTAAGGGACTCCTCTACAAGAAGGACATGCTGAACCAACGGCACGAACAGTTCATCCTCCCTCTCAGAGATCGCCTGCCTCACTATCGCGCCACCATTCATAGCAGGACGGGCCACCAAACCACCACCCGCAAAGTGGATGAGGCCTCTGCCCGGCTCACTCCAACTGACCTCCGCCAGCTGCAGGTTTCTGAACCTGTGAAGAATGCCATCAAGCTGATTGGTCAAGTAGCAGAGAAGGTTTTAACTCATAACGAGTTCATTCTGGTGAGAGATTACCTGTTGGTCACCACGCTCTACGAAAACGGCTCGAGACCTGGACCCATCAAAAACTGCCGGATAAGCCGCCTCCAACAGGCCACATACAGCTTGGAAAACGACAGCTACACAATCCTGGTAGATAAGCAAGAGACCACCAGGCATCATGGCCCAGCGGAGCTCACAGTGACCAGCAGAATTTACTCCTATCTCCAGATATATCTCCTTGACATAAGACCCAAATTCGCTGTTGCTGACAAAGAAGCGCTTTTCATCAAGGATGATGGGCATGCATTTACACCAGGCACCATTGGCAAGAGGGTCAGTCGGTTTTTTGAGCTGGCCGGTATCCGCCGTGACCGAAGGGTAACAGCCACCACAATAAGGAAGATGATCAGCGACAACGCCTATGAACTGTCACCAACAAAGCAGTGCCTCATCCACAGCGAGAAGACGGCAGATTCCAACTATGTCATCCGAGTTAATGCAGAATGTGCATCTAAAGCCCACGAGCTCATGCACACCATCATAGCTCAAACCACGCTGCATGAAACTTCCGCCGTGCCTTCTGTGCCCCCTGAGACCGAAAAAGTGCCAGCAGCTGAAGAATCTGAGTCCAACGATGACAACTTGCCCTTGGGTTCTCTGTTCAGAAAACAGCAAAAGGCCATTCCAGTTTTCAATCAGAGTGACTCTGAGTCAGCCATCCAATGAGCAGAGTCATCCTCTGTCTACAGTCTGACTGATGAGCACAAGTCAGTGCTCTTAACTGTCTTCCAGGAAGACATTTTGAAAGGAAGGCTCTTAACAATGTTGGAGGTGTTGGCTCACTCCAGCTGACCTCCACCAGCTGCAGGTTTCTGAACCTGTGAAGAATGCCATCAAGCTGATTGGTCAAGCAGCAGGGAAGGTTTAAACTCATAACGAGTTCCAGGAAGACATTTCCAAAGGAAGGCTCTTAATGTCGGAGGTGAGGGGGGAAATGTGACCAGACTGGTTTCCTCTGATATTTGTGCCCAAACCTGACTTTGTTAAGAGGATTGCTGACTTTGTGACATATAATAGGGACCTTTAGATTTGAGTAACGAGTACGAGATCGAGTACGAGCACTAATTTCTAATTTCAAACCAATCACCTCCCCTGAACCCTCACTCTTCCTTGTTACTTACTAGTAGATCCGGAGATTAAAGAAACAAGATTGATGTCACTAGTGATCATCTAAAGCACCTGAACAGGATTTGAAAAGTCGCACCCATCCTCAAATCTAAAGGTCCCTAATACCAATAAGACACGCCAAATGCAGCTCACCCAACTGAGCGACTTGCAAGAAGACGACTGCGTGGTATCTGATAGCCTTCAGAGTGTTTACAGGAAAACTTGGGCCGCGCATGACGTCGCTGTCATCGAAAGCAAATTCCAGTCCAACCCAAATCTGAAAGGCAAGAAGGAAATCCTTCAGATCTTCTCCTCGGACGAGGTCCTTTCCCGCATTTTGGACCGAGAGGGCACCCAAAGATGCTACAAGAAGTGGAAAAACCTCCTGAAGCGCAAAGACCACTAGCTTCCCTGGCCATTGTAAATAGTTGTGTTTGTTAACAGTTGCATTTGATAACTGTTGTGTGTGTTAGTAGTTCCTGGTGACAATGAGTCGAGCTGGTAACCCGATGATACCCTCCAGCGACTGAGCAGTTTGTCAGGGATCAAACACAAGCTAGAGTAACCAACCCCTGGGGAGTGCCCCACAAACACGCTCAGTCTCTGGGTAATACCCTTGTTGTTTGTAGGGCAAGGGGGGGACCAGGAAACCAAACTAATGTTTCAAAAGATAGCAAAAGGTACCATTATGGTATTATTATGGTATATCCTTCCTAGTAGTTGTGTAATCTAGTCTTGATAATATGACTGCCACGTTTCGTTGGATTTCATTGTAATCTCGAGGAGATATAAGCTTTTGAAAAAAAGAAAGTACTATAGGTGGTGTGGGGTTCACCCTCTAAATTTTAAAGTTAAAGTATTTTTTCAGCATTAACACAGTTTTCCGCCAAACTTGCCATAAACACTCTTGTCCTTGATTCCTCTGATACTATATATTCACTACTAGCAGGAAAAGCTGGTTAAATATTTTGTTAGAGGTGCTGGAAGAACGATGGTGGCCATCTTGGATTTTTTCCAAAGGGGTTCCATGGGCATTTTTGTCAAAATTGTAAAAGTGTCGAAAAGACTTTCTCTTACTTAATTTATCGTAAAAATTGTTCTTTTAACTAGAAACTAAAGAAAAGAAAAAATTTTGGACACTTTCGGCATTTTCACCAAAGCCGTAAAAAATCTAAGTCTGACAAAATTTTTACTAACTTTAGAGGTCACCTTTGTCAGAAATTTTAACGGGTAAGATGAAAAAACAGTATCACTTAATAGCCCATATGCCACGCAACAAGCACACAAAAAACCTTCCATCTCAATCATTTCTTCAACAAGTTATGGCTGTTCAAAAACCAAGGTGCAAGCAAAAATGTAAGAAAAGCGTAACATTTAAAAATCAATAAAAACGTCACAACTTACCCTTTTAAAAAACTGACTACTACAACACAGTCTACTAACAACGCAAAGGCTCATGGGACTCTATCCAGGGCATTCCACATTAATCCTCCAAGTGTAAGCATAAGCGCACCTAATTTTAATGAAAGTGCACCCTACAGTAAGGAAGGGCACCCCTTACAGTAAGGAAAGTGCCCTTTTTGTAAGGAAAGTGAACCGGAACATGGCCCTAACCCTAACTATGTTCATTGCAGTGCGCCCTCCTTACATGGGGTGTCCAATGTTGTTAAAGTGGCTTAAAATGGGTCTTTTTTAATTGACTTGTCCTTTTAACACAACATCTGTTGTTGTCTTGTGGATCTTTTGTTAAATTTTTGGCTTTTTTGGATTAAAACCATTTGAGAAATCACGTGACAAAGTTTCAAAATTATAAGGAGGGTGCAGTTGTTTAAAAAACCCTTTTGTTTTTGGGGTTATAACTCGAGATTTGAGCAAAAGAGGGTTTCCCTAGATGCCCTGGGACTCATACCTATTCCCCATCTTAACCTGGCTTTTTTCTGAATGAGTAATAAATTTCTGCAAAAGATCAGGTACCTCTGTATATCAGTGAACAGCATCGTGGACCAACAATCGATGCATATCTCATTTTTTGAACTTTTTTAGTTATAACACAAAGACGTTACAGGTTAACTAGGAGATATTTTAGCACGTTATAGTGCAATGTCTTAGAAAGCTTGTGTGTGAATTTTACATCATTTGGTTAAGGGGTATCGATTTTAAAAATAGTTTTGTCTTCAGAGTTAAGACTCATTAGCACGGTAAGGAGGGCGCACTTTTGGGTTAACGGCACAAGAGACAAGAACACCTACTTAATATGAAACATATGCATTTAAAATTTCACTATACCTTGCCCTTGCTTTCTAGTATGTGTGTTTTAAATTAGACGTCTTAAAATTAAAATGCTGATTTTTTATGATTTTTTTTTTGTGTCACAAAGTGTAAGGAGAGTGCAGTTTTTGAAATTTTGACCAGAATTTCTAAACAATGCTTGATTTACAGCTGCCAATCAACTTGAAAATTTTTATTAAGCACATTACAATAAGGACCAACTAGTTGACGTTAACCTGTGTGATTTTCAAGATGTTTGGTGAAAACAAAACTTTTCTACACTTTGTCAACGTTTTTCAAGTAGTGTGTATGTACGAGTTGCGGACCTACAACTGCGCCATTACAGATAAGCCTTGGAAGGGTAAGTATGTGCTTTTGAGCTCTGTTGTTTGGCTCCCTTAAAACACTGAGCAGAAACAATGCAACTATGGGAAGAGGTGTCTAAGGTGGTCGGGCACCTTTTGTAAACATTTGCTTCCCATAAAAAACAGTTGCGTTGGCGCAGGCTTTGGTCAAAGTTTAAGGGGGCTATTTTGACCATTATGTCATTGAAGGACCTCGTTATTAGAACTTGAGGACCTTTTATTGATGTTTTGATGTTATATTATCTTTGTTCATGTTGTAAGGAACCGTTTGGTGTTGAATTTTTTTAAATTGGTTCCTTTGTTAATTAATTATGACCTTATTAGTGTCTAAACTTTACACCTTAATAACTTTGCGAGATTTTAACCATTTGGCCAGTTTATCATTAATCGAGCTTGGCCTCAGCATAGGCTACGCGCATGCCAAATGTTGCAATTCATAAAATCCTCACAAAGTTATTAGCGGTTAAAGTTTTTACAAAATGGCCGACACAAGTTTGTTGGTACCATGCCCTCTGGGTTTTTCCAACACAAAAACGAGGTGATACTTTAACTGCCCTTAACTCTTAGAGAATAATACGCTACTGTGCAATATTCAGTGGCCTTATAGAATCGGCCAAGGGCTCTCTGGCTAGGTTATTGATTTCACTCCACACCAGGAGTTCAAAACCAAAAGTCTCTCAATAGCAACATGCACAGATTCTAAAAATAGATTAGACCCTCGCATGACTCAGACAAACATTGCATCTGGTTAGAAGGCTGGTTAGTATGCACGTCGACCGATTTCTCAAAGAAAAATCGCTTTTTCTTTGTTTTTATGATAGGAAATGGTAGGCACCAAGTATTGTTCGTGGGGGAAATTGTACGATGGACTTGAGATACCCAAAAAGATTAACGGATTTGCTCAAAAAAACTCGAGGAATCAGGAAAGAAAGTGTTCATTCCATTCGTGAAGCCTTCACAAGATCTGGAAAAATGCCGTCAGTGGATTGTGGCATGCTCGCGTAAGTTCTTCACTGAAAAGAAAAAAAAAGGAATACTTACATATGTGCACTTCATTGGCCTGGAGAAAGTGGTCCAACTGAAGAATTTCCCAACCCACTGAAGGCAAACTTGACTCCTGAACAGTCATGATTCGGTAAAAAGAAAAGGCCTGCCAAACGTGTGAGGCCTGTCACGAAAGCGGCAAAGAAAACTGTAGTCGCTGACGAGCAAATAGAAACCAACGGACTGGATGCTTTTCAGAGTGACGATTAGGTCAAATTAAAAAACCAGCGAGTCTATGAAAGCCCTGTTTCTGGGAAAATAGTTGTTGACCGAGAAACCCAGACTGTTTACTTCAAATATGTGTTGTCTGCGAGACCATGATTTTAAAGAACAAGATGACAACTTCACAAGACTGCAAACCCAAAATTGTTAGTAGCTTGTCTTACGACTATGTTAGTCAGGACTGTGACTTGATGACGCATTTTGTAGGTCTTACACCCACACAGTTTGAAGTTCTGTATGCATTTCTCAATGATATTTGTCCATTGGAGAAAATAAATTACTGGAACTTCAAAGAATCAGCCGACTCAGAAAAGTCAACCAAAGGTCCAGAATCACAGTTCTCTTGTCATGAAGAACTTTTCATAACCCTTGTTCGACTGAGACGAGGGTTTACCCTCAAGACGCTAGCTGTACGTTTATCTTTGCCAGACAGAAAAATTGAACAAACCCAGGTGAGAAAAATATTCACCACTCACAATGCAATCTCTGACACGATTTAATAATTCCCGTTTTTCCGCTCTGCTCCAATCCTCGGCACTTCAGCCACCGTTTTAATTGTTCCACTGTATATTCTTCTGGTTCCTTTTCGAACTTTGAACCTGGAATCCTGTCATCTTTAGTAAGAATCGTAAAAGATTGAGCAGAACTACTCGCGACCGTCATATTCAGATATACAGCTCTCTTGTTGAGCACTTTGTTTGTCTGCGTCACAGTAGGGTGCCCAAATTCGTGACGTCATCTGTGCGCTTCGCTATTGCAACTCTAAGAGGATTTGACGGTTAAAGTTGAAACTTGAGAGGTACATTGTGGCTAGGTTGTTGGTTTTACTGTGCACTATAATGTCTGGACTGCACTAGAAAGTACCCTAAAATGTTGGCGATAGTCGAAGTGTTTTCCAAGTTCTGTGACATGGGTTCTACTTACAGTTTCTGCTGTATGACCATTGCTTACTCAATGTCCACAGCTATTGGTGCACGCCAAAAAGTCTTCAAATTCTGCAGCTGCATAATTCACCCAGAACAGTGAACAATGGCTTTCCAAAATCTTATTCCTTCACCAAGTAAGGTTATCGCTGGGGATCCAATAGAGGAACAACAATTGGGGTTGGAGCCCATAAAAGTGGACATACCAAACATCACACTCACCCCAACTGGGATCGCTGTCCAACAGCAATGTTTGTCAGAGGTTGCCACTGCGGCAGGAGCCCTTGGATTAACAATATTTAAGCAATGTGCTAGGACAGGCCTTGCAATCCTGAATACCATAAGCAAGGCTACATTGAAGCAACCCTTGAACCCTCTCACTATAAATCCACAAGATGATGTGCAATCTATGCAGGGGTTGCTCTTAGAACTGGAGCAACGTGCTGTTAAAATGGAAAAGAAGTTGGAAAAGGAAACAGAAGACAACAAAGATGATGACCATCTTGGAACTGTCTGTGAACAAGAAGAAAACCCAACTGTCGTTGATAGATCTGATGATATTGTACTTGAGAGCGTTGAACATACAGATGCTGATGCTAGAGATGTCATTACTGTTGTAGGTGGCGAAAGTGATGGTGGTGTAGGGTTAGTTGCTCTTGGAACTGGTGACGTTGGTAGAAAGCTTACAACTGATGATGTTACAGTTCCAGTTAGTGTTGCAGTTAACAAGGATGATGCTGCTCACCGCAAAGGTGTGGTTCCCAAAGGGAATTAAAGCAAGAACAGCAGGAAAGGTAGCAAAAGTGATGATAGCGACCTTCCATCCTACCTCGGAAAGAGTCATAATAAACGACACAGATGCCCATTTTGCGACTTTGTCGGTGTGCATCTACCAAGACACCTTGACTCAATGCATTCAAAACGTGCTGGAACTGCATCTAAGCATGCATGCTTGGTGTACAGAGCTGATGAGGAGGTTAACCAAAAGAAGGGAAAGAAAACCACCCTAACCAACCCCAAGGAGCGCCTGTACCAGTGTGGCCTTCCTGATTGCACTGCAGTAGTAAGCCAAATGTCACAGCACTTGCGAAGAGCACACAAGCTGACGGACCCTGGCAGGATATCAGCTGCCAAGAAAACCTTTAAGAGGTTTCCAGGTTCAAAAACAATGGGTTCAAAAGCAGGACCAGGGCCAAGCTCTAAAGCCAGCACATCTAAAAAAGAAAAGCTACCTAACAAGCCTAAGCCTAAAGAAATAACTGTTAAAAAGGAAAAAGTAGCATTTTCGACTGACAAGCAGCTCACAAAGATTGTTACTGAAGAATTGGAGAGCAGTACCTCGGAATCTGAAGAAGGAAAGTGTGATGATGATTCCGATGACTCTCTTCAAGAATCCTCTGAAGAATGTGAAGCTTCAGAGGACCTTTTGCCTGAAGAAGGAATGAAATGGGGTGAGTTCTACCGAGACCTCAAGCAACAAGATGCCACCACCAGAGGCCACTACTTGTCCACCTTTTTCACGTATCTTCTTCACGTAGAGGGAGGGGGTCATTCAGAAGAACAGGCGCTCATCCACACTCGCCAAATATCATTTTTGACACCCTAGACCCACTTGGAACTGATCTCAACTGCCTTATCAGAAACGATCGTCTCGATGTCTGGGATAAATTTGCTGGTCCAAAACTAACAAGTGAAGAGCTGACTGGCAACACTCTCAAGGTGTATATGCGCAGCCTGGAAATGTTCATCACTTTCATTCAGAAGAATTTGTTTTACAAGAAAGACCTACTCTGTGAATCAGACACAATACCCGCCTGCCAGACTACCGGTCCACCATCCACCGCCGTACTGCCAACCAGACCACCACCAGAAAGGTAGACGATTCCTTCCAAAAAATTCAACCAGAAGACATAAGACAATTTGAGAATTCTGAGCTAGCAAAGAATGCTGTGAAGCTTTTGGCCAAGGCTATCAGCCATCGTCCCCTGACCAAAGGTGAATTCACAGTAGTTTGTGACTACCTTTTGGTCACAGCAATGTATGAGAATGGTGCTAGACCGGGACCACTTGAGAATGCAAAGATAAAACGCTTCCAACAAGCAGAGTTTAATGACTCCAACAACCATTGGACCATCATTGTGGATGAGCACAAAACCACATGCCACCAGGGCCCTGCAGAAATTGCAGTGGACGAACAGCTCTTTGGCTACATAAAGTTGTATGTTCAGTACGTTCCCCCATGCTTTGTAGCTAGTGGAGAGGAACATCTTTTCATTAAGGATGATGGCCACGCCTTTAGGAAAGGTACCATTGGCCGTCAAGTTGCCAAAGTTTTTCGAAGGGCAGGCATGCAGCAAGATGTACGAGTGACAGCAACAAAAATATAGAAGATGTATTCTTCCAGTGCTGCGGAGATGTCACCAACCAAAAAAAGGACAATCAACACTCACATGAAACACAGAGTCTACGGCAGACTAACTATGTTCTTAAGATAAACAGCAAGCGAGCCACCACTGCGCACCAACTCATGCGGAGCATCATCACTGAGACAGTGATCACTGACGACCCAAAGCCAAGTACAAGTGCAGCCAAAGAGCCAGAACCAAGTACAAATGTAGACAGAGAGTTGGAAAGTTCAGATAGCGATGACAATATTCCCCTGAAAGATGTGGCTTCTCAGCCTGTTGAGAACGTCAAGGATGCTGGCCCCAGTCCTGAGGACAATCCAAAGGATCAGCTGGATTCACGTGATAAAGTTGTCATTGCCAGTGTCTTCAAGAAGGAAATTGAAGGTGGCCAACTTCTTATGCAACATCAAGTGAGATTAAAAATGCGATCAGATCTGCATCTTAGGAGGTACGTTGTGCACAAAGACAAAGTGAAAAAGATCTGTGACTTCATAAGGTACAGAACGAACCATGTTCGCCAGCTCCAGTATATTGAACAGGAACTTGAAGACGAGAGCAAAGTGGCCACTATCTCTCCTGGGTCTAGGCGTCACTGGGATGGAACCTCCACGCAAGCCATAGAACATCATTTCAGCCACTTCCCTAAGATGCCTCCTTGATCTACAATCATGCAGTTTTTTGAAGAGCACCCAGTACTGATGCATATCCGACCGACAGAGTGAGCAGGAAGATGGTACGAGAAAGTTAAGAATATTTACAAGAAAAGGGCCCAGCAACAGTGACCAGCCCAGTGGAGTGTCCCACAAATGTTCCTAGTCTGCTTGATTGTTGTAAAAAAAAAATTAATTAAAAAAATATAAAAAATATGTCTTAATGTTTATGTCATGTAACATATATGTTTGTGGTGTTTGTTTCCCTCTCACAGTAGTCCTACCTTGTCGCGGTTGAGAGGCTTGTGTGCCTTTATGAACCTCAGACCTCTAAAGGTCTAAAGGGGAGAGGCCAGACTAAAGGGGCTACAAGATCATTTGTATACATCTATCAAACACTCTTGGAAGAAAAAAGCTGTAATATTGTAATGATAGAAAGCACCACTTCGCCACTCTTAAAGTAAGGTGGGTGCAGTTTTGCAAAAATCCCTAAAAAAATCACAATTTCATGTAACACAAAATGAACTTCACCAAACATCTACATTTAAGTCAATCTCCAACGTGGCATAACTTTTGCATCATTCCACATACTTAAAAGGGGAAAGCGCAGTTGAACTTGACCCTAACCCTAACCCCTAATTAGGTTCACGGAGGGTTGATTTGCCCACCCTCTAACCCAACTTTTTCAAAGTCTCACAAATCATCCCAATTTCATTATTATGACTTATCACTAGGTACAGACATGCACTGGGCACTGGTCAAGGATTTGTCCAAATTTCGTCAAGTTTCAACAAATTATGCAGGAGTGGTGACCGTTCAAACTTTTTTGGGTGGGCGGTGTAACACTTTTGGGAAAATACGACTTAGAAAACGACTTTCAAGCTCAGATTTTGCATGTAGAGGTTAAACATAGATAGAAAACTCTCCATGGTTGGCCCTTGGCCAAACCCGCGATGTCGTCCTAAGATTTTTCGACTTCCGAACAAAGTGCGGTATAGGTATATGACTTACACTGGACTTGGAGCAAGAGTGAGACTACTATACTTCCCTAAAATCATTTAAACAGTCACAACTTCCTTATTTGGAAGGGTTAAGATCTGAAATTTGGCATGATTATAGACAGAGCTAAGACAATTACTTGTGTAAAAAATCAGGTGATTTGAGTGAAAACTGAATTATGAATTTTTTTCGTTTTGGGTGGGCAGTGTAGCCAGGCGATTTTCTCCTCCAGATTTTATGTTTTTCTAAAATGCTTTACATCACTACAAAGTACTTCCAAAGGGCTTCAAAATGGTATACTTATTTTTACTTAACCCTCAAAGCATAACCTTTAAAAATCGATTAAAAGGGAAAAAATGTGGGCAAAATAACACTTTTTGGGCCATTTTCAAACACTTGTAAAAGCTTTCCTTTTTAACATTTTTCCTTCAAATTTCTAGGGCATAAAGTTTGCTTCGTGGCCTAAGCATGTTTATAGTTTGGGATCAGGATTGCAAAGGAAACTTCCAAACAAAAAATTTGTCAACACTTTGTCAGGGGGCATCCTTTCGTTGAGATTTTTTTCTCAAAATTTTAGGTTTTCCAAAAATGAACTAATGCACTAAGATCTACTTGGAAAGGGCTTTAAAATGATAAATTTGTTTTTATTCAACTCTCATACTATCACCCAGCAAAAGCGATTGATGTGGTTTATGCAAATGTGTAAGGGTTAACCTGCATGTGCAAGTATGCCTAAGAACGCATTGAGGACCTATACGACAGCCATTTTCACTCAAGTCTTCAAAGGTAAGTTCACGGTTTTTTAGCTCCGTATTTTTGCTGTTTGGCACCCTTACAACACTGAGCATAGGCAATCCAACTATCGGAAGAAGTGTCTAAGGTGCTCGGGCATGTGTCTTAAACACTTTCTTCCCATAAAAAACGGTTGCCTCTGCGCAGGCTTTGGTCAAAGGTTAAGGGTGCACTCTTGACCATTATGTTGTTGAAGGACCTCGTTGTTAGAACTTGACGACCTTTTATTGATGTTTTTATGTTACATTATGATTGTTTATGTTGTAAGGAACCGTTTGGTGTTAATTGTTTTGAAATCGGTTCCTTTGTTAATTAGTTATCACGTGATTTCTGTCGAAACTTTACACCTTGATAACTTTGCGAGGTTTTAACCGATTGGCCAGTTTATTAGTTATTGACCTTGCTCCTAACATGGGCTACGTGCATGTCAAATTTTGTTGCAATTGATAAAATCCTTGCTGAGTTATTAGTGGTTAAAGTTTCCTACAACATGGCGGACACAATTTTGTTGGTACCATGCCCTCAGCGCTTTTTTACGTGAAAGTGAGGCTCACCTTTGAGTGCTTATAACTCCTAGAGGATTTTATGCCAGTGTTTCAAATTTTCAAGGATAGTAGAATGGCCCAACGGCTGCTCCGCCAGGTTGTTCATTTTCTCTCACTAGAATATCTGCAAGTACCAATTCAATGTTATTATAATTGTACCTAAATTAACAATAACTTTTAGGTTTGTGTGCCACAACTTCGTGTGCTATAATGGAAATTATAATAATGCAACGTACGATCAACCGCGCCCTCAGTGGCGACCAGGAAGCTCTTGATTTGCTAGAGGTTCACGATGGGGAAGTAATTCCAGCCGTGAAAACCATCACACGTCAGAGTTTGCAAGCTCAATACAAATACGCCTGCGAGCAGTATATTGTAGCTCTGCACCTTCAAAGTAGGGGTATGGAAAGACTAGCCAAACAGTACCTTTTGCATTTATCGTGGATTAATAAACACCACTTTGACGGAACAGCATTGACAGACAAAGTCACCCACATACATGCCGAGGACATATTGGAAGAAATGTCCCAGATGTCCAAAGATTTGCCCTTGACCAGGCCCAGAAGCTTTGTGTCTGACTCAGAGGACACAGATGAGGACGATGAACCCATGCAGAGTGGGAAAGACCATTCGCACCCTGAACCAGAAGTGGAGGAACGGATGAACAGGCCTTCATCGTCGTCCTCCAGAAAGAGAAAACTCACACCGTCAACCAGTGAGCCCAGGTCATCAATGCCCAAGTCACCAAAATCCTCCAAACGTTCCCACCACAAAAGGCAGTGCTGTCAAGTGCCTGGATGTGACTTTCATGGGTCGACCTAAAGAGACACATGCAAGTCCATGTCAGAAAGGGCGAAATTTCCCAAGACAATGTCACCAGGTTGAGCTCCATAATGTCAAAAGGCTCAAAACAAAGGGGAAAAACACTGCAAAAAAACAAAGGTGGCAAACCAAAAAGAGGGCGATTCCGAAAGTGGTGTCCTGTTCCCGGCTGCGACAAGATTCTCGTGAATGTTGGCAGACACCTTTCCAGCAGCAAAGAACACGGCATTCCCAGAGATAGCTCACATTACCTCAGGCTACTGAAAACAGCCAAAAGATACACGGGCACTTCAGAGTTGGAAGTCTACCTTGACACGCCAACTTTGGAGGAGAGGGAAGAAGAAGACCAAGAAAGAGGAAGCCAGTCAGATGAGGAAGAAGAAAGAAATGATCCTGGCCAAAGCCCAACACCCCAAGAAGAGGTAGAGATTGCAAGCGACAAAGAAGAGGAGAAAGAGGAGGACAGCAGTCAGGACTCTGACGAAAGTGAAGTGGAAGAATACAGTGAGGAATCTGAAGAAAGCGAGGAGGAGGAACCAGACACAAACACCGCAGAGAAGTACTTCACAGCCACTGTCTTCCACAACAATCGCCATCAGTGGTTAGCAGGCTTCTACGAGTATCTCTCCCGCCCGTCCACTGCAGCACGCGGGCCAAGTGAAGAACATGCTTGAATACATAGACAGCAAGGGTGATGACATCACGTGCCTGGCCGAAAACGAGGGAGACGCTGTCTGGAAACAGTTTGTTGTTCCTGTGTTAGAGAAGCAAACAAAAAAAGGTGGGACTGTCATCTCATACCTCACCAGCTTCGAGAAATTTCTCACCTTCGTCACAAACCCGCACTACAACAAGTCTGGACCTCCGCTTTCTGAAGAATACATGGACACGTTCGTTGCCATCCTGCCAGAGATCAAAGGCTGGAGATCGACAGTTGACTCCCAAACTCAAGCTGACCAAAACCAGCGTTGGCTCAATGAGAGCGAGAGCTTGTTGATGCCGGAAGAGATCGAGGCACTGAGGGATTCAAAACCCTACATTGATGGCACAAAAGCTATCCTAGCAAGAATTTACCCTGGCCAGAGACCTGCTCCTTGTGCGGTTCGCCACCGACAATGCCACCAGACCTGGGCCTTGAATAATGCAAAAGTCAGCGACTATACAAAGGTGGAAATATCCGAGGGCAACCGAGTCATGCTCATCTCCCGACACAAGAGAGCGAAAGATGGACCAGCTATCCTTAGAATGAAACCGGATCTGCAGGAGCTGATGGAGGTTTATGTCAACAAGATCAGGCCCCAAGTGGCACTTTAGGATGAAGACCATCTATTCGTAACGGTGGAAGGAAGACAGTTTCCAGAAGGCACAATTGGCAGAAGGGTATCCACCTTCTTCGAAAAAGCCAAACTTCGCCGCAGCAAGAGGTTGGCCCACGTCAGTCTGAGAAAGTTCGTTACAACAAAAACAAAGGAGAGCAGGACACAGCAAGAGGCCGCAATAGTTCAGAGAGTAATGGCCCATTCAGCCAAAACTGTGGAAAGATCCTATGTGCGTACCAACCTGACGAGACTGGGTTCACAGGCCCTCAACATCATCCAGCGAGTCACAGCTGCAAAAGATGGGAAAGAAGACCAAAGCGAGGAAGCTGCTTCAACATCGAAATCTCCCAGTGTTGAGAAAGAAGCAACAGATCAAGAACACGATGACGATGTCCCAGATCATGATGATGATGTCCCAGAACCAGTTCAGTCAACTGAAAGCACCACCGTTTCCACCTGCACTGTTTCTCTTGTGTCCGAAGTAGTTGTACCACCAACACCACAAAGAGGGTTGACCGAACCTCAGAAGGCAGCCATATTGAAAGCATTTGAGAAGGAGATTACTGCGGGCACAAAAGTGTCGAAGGCATTAGCACAAAACAGGTGCTGCACCACTGCTGTCCTGTCCCGCCTTGCAACATCTATGGCGAAAGTGAAGCAGGTGGTAAACCATGTGAATTACATCATCGAGAACAAAACAGGAAGACCCCCTCTGCCATCAGACGACCAGACGAGTCCTTCAAAGGTCACTGATTGGCTCCAAATGTTTGATGATCCTTCCACAAGGTCAAGTGGCAAGCGCCAAGAGTGGGATCAAAGTGACACCAAAGCCATTGAAACTGCCTTCCAAAACCACACTTCCTTGCCGTCCACGACACAAGTTAAGACCATTATGAACCAGGACACCAAATTGTACTCCATCTTGGACAGAGAAGGATGGTCACGAGTGTATACAAAAGTCAAAAACATTTTCAAAAAAAAAAGCAGAAAATAAACAACACCACCAGTCTCGGAATTGGTCAGGGAAAAAACGCAAGCTATGGTACTCAACCCCTGGGGAGTGACCCATCAATCATCCTTGGCTGTTTGGTTGTTGTTAAAAAAAAACAAAAAAATTTATGTTTGTTTCAGTTAATGTGCTTGGATCCGAGTGGGGTTCCTGACGTTGCAAAGTCAGGTGAATCCTTCGATGACAGTGAAGGGCCTTGTAATGTAATGTCTTGTGTTGTGTTGTTCTGTGTCCCTCTCACAGTAGTCCTACCTTGTCGTGGTTGAGAGACTTGTGTGCCTTAATGAACCTAAGACTTCTCCAGGTCTAAGGCAAAAGGCCAGACTAAAGGGACTACGAATACTGCAAAAAAGAAATAAAGTTGTTTGGTAAAAACGTAACTCTTGTACACTTTGTCAATGGGTTAATAGTCTTTTGTGACTACGCCTCGTGCATCAATGAAGTCCCAGAAAAGACTGCGACCTTTCTCGCATGTAATTGGTCAACCAAACTCAAAAAAGAGAGAAGCCAAAGGGCAACTTCACTGACTACCCAAGAACTTAAAAAAAAAAAAATCACACTTTTTGGCCGAGTGTTATAGTTGTTTTTTGCGTCCCTATCAAAGAAACAAGTCAATTTCAAACCCTAACTCCCTGTTCAACCAAAACGACTTCGAAATTTTTTTTGACACCTGAGCCAAAAACTAGAGCCCATGACGACTTATCTGCCAAAATTTCAGCCGATTCGCCCGTAAAATGAACGATCTAAGAAGAAAACAACATCCTGAATAAATTATGCAAATGAGCACGTGAGCAATGTAGCAAGGTGGGCAATGTAGCACGAAAGTGGGCGATGTCGCACGTGAACCCTAATTAGAGTCCTTTTTGGCAACAAGTGCCCACCAAAAATGACATTTTTTTGGGTCAGTCACAGTTTTCTGTGTTTCATTGGTTTTGGATCAACTTACTACCACTGAAAGCCAATATCAAGATGAACAAAACCCCATAATCATGAATTTCAAACTTTCTTCCATTTTCGAGTTACAGCCGTTTAAACACGAAAATGTGGGCGGTTGTGACTTTTCTGGGTTTTCCATAAAAAAAAAAAGGGGTTAAGTCCCAGTTTTTTGCATGCAGGCGTCTTTTTTATATAGGCTCAACCCCCTCGTTTTGGAAACGAGTCAAAAATTTCTACAAAAAATCCTGGCTAGGTATAGGAATACACCCCTATTTAAGTGACTCTAAAACTACTACTCGATTTTTTTTTCAGATCGGTTTTCTACGAGGTCGTAACTTTGGTTTCTTAGGAGGTTAAGGGCTGAAATTTTCACACGTGATTGTTATTGGATAGATATGTTGACTGTTCAAATTTGACGTTTTTTGGTGAAAACCATAATATTTTTTGACCATCTCCTTTTTTTCGGGGGTTTTTACAACATGGGTGGGCAATTGTAAACAGGGCATCTTTTACTCACCAAAGGGAGAGATTTATATCTTTTAAAGAACGGTTTGCGGTGATACGTAGACCTCTATCAGGTGTTTCATATGAGATGTTATTCACTTTCTAACATGCTCGTGTTGCATTACGGTCCCTCTTCAAACATTGCTAAATGTGCGCGGTTGTGACCTATGATAAAAAATTTTAGGTCTTTTTCAAAACTCTGTATGTCTTGAACAGAAGAGATCTACAACTGTCCGATAGCATTAACAGAAACGCATTTTCCTAAGGATCATTTTCCGCACAAATGCTTTCCTGAGACTTTTAATGTTGCTGAGAAATTCTGTTTGAAAGCCAGCTCGGTGGAAACCTTGGATTTTTGCATTATTCAAGCGTGAATAACTCTGTAAGTATTTAATCCTATATACTCCTACCTCTTGTACAGATAACTTAATAGTATAGCTACATTATGTCAAAAAATCAGATTCATATAGTGAAGCCAAATTGAGAAATTAGATATTCAAAAGATATTCCAAAGTCGTTGTCATGCCACTTTATTGGGAGTCTTCCCTCACAAATGTTTGACTGGTCACAGTAACCCTTTAAAGTTAAGCAATCCAAACCATTTTAAGTCCTCTGATGGAAGAATACATGGCCCTTCATCTAAGCTTAGTAGCGTTCCTTAACCTCTTTCTTTGAGCGTGTCACATTCCCTAGTTCACCGGCGTCTCCTTCCAAAATGTGGGCGCTTGTCACCTAACCCTTAAACCTGCATTCCAAGAAAGTGGGTGGTTGTCACCCAAACTCCGTGATTCTCACAACTTGGAGATTTTGATCGGTTATGACCTTGGCTTCACTGCGCATGCGCCCAAAATGTCCCTGCTGATCGCCAGGACCTTGGTGCATGTTTGCGCATGCGCATAATTCCTGCACTTGTCCCCACATGCGCAGAAACTTCGTAAATGTGACAGATTCCCCTTTGGCTCTTCTTCCATACTAGCCTTTATAACGAAGTGTAAGACACTTTGTGATCATACATGACCTCTTGACCCGGATGCAAGCTTCAAATTGTAAGTACACGTTTTTTTTGCTCCATAGTTTTAACTATTTTACACCCTTAAAACACTGTGCAGAAGCAATTTAACTATCCAGCGAGGTACATAAGGTGCTTGTGACCTTGCCGGAACAGGTTGACAAACATCAGATGTACCATGTGATTGCTTCTATGCAGTTAAAGCATAAAGTTAAGGGTGTTAGGTTAATCTCATGAATTAGTTACTTAGATAAAACCATTTTCACAACACTTGAAGAACACCAACCGATTAAGTTTTTTCAAGATTGCATTGCAAGTTTTGTGAAAACGGATTGTATTACATCATTTTAAGATGAAATTTCAACCGTGAATAACTTTGCACTTAGCCAACGCTACAAATAGCAGTTTGTTTCTAAAGATAGCCCTTAACGTCTTTCTTGTTTATGTCAAGTAATATATCAAACACGAGAGACTGTGTTTCATCAGGATATCCAAACACCGAGAAGAGAGTTGAAAATACGACGCGCAGCGGAGTATTTTTGACGGAATTCGAGGTGTTTGGATGGCCGATGAAACACTGTCTCGAGTGTTTGATATATCTTCTCAATTGAAACAAAAACTAAGGAATTAACGGAGAAGTAAAATTGTCAAAATCTATGGTAATTAAGACTGGGTATCCAAACCCCCTTCACGGTTGTGATTTCCTTTGTTTTAACTTGATGAATTATTAATGAGTTTGAGAAGTTTGGTTGAAATCCATTAAAAGCTCGCAAAGTTATTAACGGTTAAAGTTTTACCACAATTTTACCCTAGTGTCCTTTGCGCGCTTCGCCGCACATGCGCATATCGTTCAAAAAAGGGTACCGCATTAAGTTCTTATAACTCCTCACGGTTTTAACGGATTCGGCTGAAACTTGGGATCAAACTTGGATGACATCTCAGCAACAATATTCTGAAAGGAGAGCACTTGAAGCCCAGGTTTTGACGCATAAAATGCTAATTAAAGTATGGTTACTTAACTAGTGTTTCAGAACCTGTCACTTGAAATGGAGTCGTTTAAAAAGCTTTTGTGTGCGGCCCAGCAAGGGGATGAGTCTGCCCTTACACAACTGGACTTTCACGGGTTCTTAGAGGTCGAATATTCTCCCATCACCATCACAGAGGACCTCCTGAATACAGTGTATAATGCTATCTCAATGTCGCTCATTGCCGCTCACCTTTTGCACCGTGACATCCTCAGCGCTAGCTGTTGGTTTCTGCTCGAACTTCTACATTTCCTGTCGCGTTCGCACTTCAAAAAGCCTTGCCAGTATAATTACATCAGTGAGGACGTTCTTCAAAAAATGAAGATCATGCTAAAGCATAGTGCGCAATTCTGTGTTTCCCGCGGCGAGAAGGTGGAGACCAGCCGCCTTCTCAAAAATCTACAGTGGTATGAGGAAAAGGTGAATGATGCCATAGCTGGCGATCCAGTCTGCAAGCGTGATCTCGGCGTAGAGGACCTGCCCAGGTTGCCAATCACTTCACACAAGACCGTGAACCTGCTCCGTGAAATAGATGTCACCTTCCGTCGGGCGCATGAAATCGCTGCCGCTGCGAAAGTCACCAGCAACACCACCCTAGAACGGGTTAACACCTACACTTTGTCCGTCCTAGATTGCATGCAGCGTGTTCATTATCCAGGCGCGACCAAACTCAAGCCCACCGCCGATGCGTATGACATCTGCGATAGTGTCTTGAACGAAGTCAACATCTTGGACACTTGGGTGAGCCGAGTGGAACCAGTCTGCATGCGCCAAGTGGTCTTGGAAAGCAAACAAAAGGAACACGAGTTCGTCTCTGAGGAACAAGACCCTTCCTATGATCCACGGGACGACAGCTCCGAAACCTCAGAGGAAGTCATTCCTGGAACGCCTGAGGCCGATGTGGGTGACTCTGTGAATAATGTTATCCCTACCTTCCCATCAGAACAGGCCGACGCTGTGTCCAACCCTAACACTTATGTGCCTGATGCTGAAGTTCTTTGTACCGGCCCATCAGAAGAGACCGACGCTCTGTCCGTGTCTTTCCCTCCTACGCCTGATGCACAAGTCCGTTCTACCAGCCAATCAGAAGAGGCCAACGCTGTGTCCATGTCTGTTGCAAAAGCCCCTGTTGCAAAAGCCGTCCGACCTCGCAAAACTGCCCCTGACGTTAGACGTTCCCATCACCGCAAGTTGACGTGCCCACTGTGCACAACTGAGGTCTTCGACCTAAAACGTCACCTCAGGAGCGATGTGAAAAGAGACGGTCTGCCTGAGCACAAGATCAACCAGGTGTATAGTGTGGCCGTCGTCCAGAACAAGCGGCGCGGACCACCTCGAAAGTCCAACGAAGGTTCCAGAGCGGGGCTGCCCTACAAGTGGTGCCCGTTCAAAGGCTGTGATATAGCAACGCATCGCCTGAAAAGCCACTTGACCCACTTCCATCGCTTGAGGCCAGGAGCCCTCCTTGACGGCTACCTGAAGGTGGCCAAGATTTATCGTGGCAAGAAGGAGAAGAGAAAGCTCGCTGATCTCCTTCACGCCAGCAGTAGTGACAGTGACGATAACAGTTCTCCACCTGCCCGCAAGGTCTTGGCCACTGCCACATCAACGCAGCCCACCACCACCCTTCCTCCACCACCTGCAATGCCAGCTACCACCAGCAAGACAGAAACTGCAGGCTTGGATGACGACAAGCAATTCCAGGAGCACCTCCTCCAAGAGGACTTCTTCACCTCCCCCACGCCGACCAGCAAATGACATCAATGGCTGGTTGCGTTCCACAAGTTCCTGAACCTTCCTGATGCAGGACGCAAGAAAGACAGAAACCGTCTCCAGCATGCATCCCACATCAGGACCATCCTTGAAGACCTGGACCCATCCTGGCACGACATCGAGGTCTTATCCCAGGACGAAGGATACCTCGTGTGGACGGACTGGGTGGATCCCAAAATGTCCACCCTGAAGTCGGGCACCATTAATGCGTACCTTGGGACCCTTCAAAAGTTCTTGACCTTTGTCACAGAGGTGTGGGTGAGATCATCCTGCCTGCCAACATTGTCGGCCGATTGCCTCCGAATACTGCGCAACACAATTCCCAAGCTAGCTGGCTGGCGAAGGACTGTCAACCTCGAGCAGCGCTCGCAGCGATCGCGCCGCATCCTGGAGGAGTGCGACTCCAGGCTGACAACCACCGATGTCCACCAGTTCTTGGACTCCCCTCTCGTGGCAAGTGCCAAGGCACACTTCGAGCACGCGTCCTCTGGCAGACCCCTGTCAACCCACGCGCTGTGTGAAGCAAGGGATTATCTGCTAATTCTCATAACGTTATGCACCGGTACCAGGCCAGGAGCCTTGGAGAATGCCACAGTGGATGACTATAAGAGCATGCGGAAAGATCCAGCGACTGGCCATTCTGTCCTCCTCGTCGCTGAACACAAGTGACAAGCAGATGGGCCAGCCATGCTGACATTAGATGCTAAACTGCAAACGCTGATGGAGATCTACATCCGTTGTGTGCGCCCCCAATTCCCGCCACCTACAGATAACAACATCTTTCTGCAGGGTGACGGGAAAGGCTTCCCCCAAGGCGTGATTGAAAAAAGGATACCCAATTTTTGGGCCAGAAGTGGTGTGCGGAGTGATCTCCATGTGACGGCCACCAATGTCCGCAAATGGATCGTCACAACATGTCACGAGAAAAAGGAGGAGGGACTCCCTGTCGCAGAAGATGCTCTACGAAGGGCCATGTGTCATTCCGACAGGGTCGCCAAGACGAACTACTTGCGCGAGGACCTCACACGGGTGGCTGCAGAGGCAACCAACACCATAGCCCTGTGCACCCATGCTGCCACTGATGACCAACCAGAGGACCAGTCTGCAGAGGGAGCAGCCACACCACCCAGGAACCATCCCTTGACGGACGCCAAAAAATCCACGATCCAAGAGGCCTTTGCAGAACAGCTGCGCAAAGACCAGAAAATCCTCTTGGTCGACGTCCGTCAAGTGATGGAAGGCCACCCAACCCTCGCAGCGCTGGAGTCTTTCCAAGTCATGTCCAAACGCGTGGCAGACTATCTGCGGTCCCTGACCTCCCTCAGCAATGTGTGGCCAAATGGCTCTCTGCATCCACTGCTGCTGCATCCACTGGCACCACTGCCACTTCCTCGCTCGAAGGCTGGCGCACGACCTGGTCGAAAAAAGAGCAAGACACGATCCTGCAGTGGCTTGCCCCACACTCCAAGTGCCCTCGAAAGGCAGATATAGTCGAAGCCTTCGAGACAGAGGAACAGCTTAAAGCCATCTTAGCCAACAAGACGATGCAGCAGTGTCTCAATAACGTGAAAAATCTTTTCAAGACCCTGAAGGCCACAACCAAGGTCTAGCTGCAGCCCATGTTACTGTGAAAAACATGAAAAGCCACTTGGCGAAAGTCAGTGGAACCAAAAAAAATTTAAAAATAAAAAATAAACAAAAAAAAAAGGCCAGGAACTCACGGCAAGAAATCCTGGTAACTCTGTTAAAAAACACAAAAAAGCAACTCGGCCAGAGTCTGTGGTCAGTTGCACCAAAAAAAATTAAAACAAAAAAACACAAACAAAGGGAAAGGGGGGACCAGGAAGCCACACCATCAGATGATCCTGGCAACACGGAGTGGAGATGACACCCCAACCAGACCAATGCAGTGCCTTCCCTTGGTTGCAGTTCTACCACAAAACTATGATTCCTGTTTATTGTATGGTGCTTGTTGATTCTAGTCAAGGATAAAACATGAGCTGGGGTAACCAATCCCTGGGGAGTGCCTCACTAGATAGCAACAGGTGTCTTATACGATCCTGGTGACAATGAGTCGAGTTGGTGACTTGACGATACCCTTCTGCAGGCTGAAAAGTCTCAGAGTAATACCCTCGGTGGAAACTGAGGGGGGGGGGGGGCCAGGAAACCACCTTCAATCATTGGCCAAAAGCCGCATGCACTTCGGTCATGCTGTGTACAAGGTCAAAAATGCTCTTGACATACTACTCACACTTAAGACACGGCACATAGTCAAGGTAAAGCAAAAAAAAACACGTCTGTACCCTTCATCTCACTGTCATCACCTTGTTTTGAACCCAGGTCTTCTTGGGTCTAAGGGACGCATGCTAACCACTAGACAATGAACACAGACGTAGGAAACACATCTTTTTTCAAGTCTTTAATGGCAGACGAGTTAAAAAAAAAAAGTGCGGAAGAAGTCATCAAGAGGTACTGAACCTGGGCTGTTGGGTCCAGGAGACGGAGTGCTAACCACTTGATAACTTCCCTCGCACTTGGTAAAACGCAATTTTTTAAAATCTTTTATGCACCTGCACATTCAAGGACAATTAAAGATCAGGTAGGGTAACGCGCAGCATGTGTTGTACCATAAACAAGTAGTAATATAAGGTCAAAAATGAACCTTACATATACTACTTGCAAAAGTCCTTAAATCGTGATTTTTTTAATTTATGCACATTTTATGCAAAAAACTAAAAACAGGTAAAATACCCCCAAAATGAAAACTTTTTTCGCAATCCAACGCCGGATTAGAAGACTTCAGACTACCAAGCGTCCATCATCAAAAAATGAGCCGATTCCACCTGCAAAAAAGCATTCCAAGATACTTTCAAAGACCAAAAAAAAATGGGTGGGCAATTGTAACCTAAAAAGGGTACAACCGCCCACATGTGGGCACTTGTAACCTTCGAGGTGGGCGGTTGTAACCTCTTGGGTGGGCGATTGTAACCGGGTGGGCAATTGTACCCGAGTAGGTGGGCGGTTGTATCCTTTTGGGTGGGCACTTGTAAAATGATTCTAACCTAACCCTAACCCTAACCCTAATTAGGTTCCCGGTCGACAAAGTCCCCTACATGTTTATCCTTGTTTTTTAGGCATTAATAAAATATTTTTCCGATTGATATTTTGTTGCTTTACACTACCAGAATCTAGGCAATGGTCAGTACTTTCGTCCCGTATGTGTGAGTTTTGTTGTTTTCATTGGGTGACAGTTTTTTTGCCTTTAGAGTAAAATGGTGTAGGGAAATCAACCAAAAATAGGGAATTCGACAGGAAAAATGCAAAAGTCTCGGGATTTTTCGATTTCTAAGTTTCAATTAGAGTTAAGTATCACTATAACAGTACCCTGACTTAACCTCGCTTTTAAAAATTCGGTTTTTCGAATTTTAACTAAATGTCTTGTTGAGGTGCAGGCTTTGTACAAGACAGAAAACTCAAAAAGGTCGATTCATCTTTTTTAGAACTTACAATATTGTTGAAACGTGGATATCTTTGTTAATTTAAGAGGTTTGTGTGTAAAAAAAATTCAGGAGGTCTGTTGTGTTAACAGAAAGGTGACGTTGTAATGTGAAGTTTAATGAATTTACTCTTTTTCAAAAAAAAATCGTTTTGTGTTAGAAAAATGTGATTTTTCCATGTCGGCAAATCAACCAGACGTTGAACGTGCAATTAAATCTCTTTTAATTAAGTTTGTCTAATTATTTCTTCAACAGCTGTGTGTAAAACGTAGTTCTAAACGCCCATGCGAATTTTTAGGTTCTAACCTTGCACCGTTTTAGAGATAAAGGCGGGTATGTGCCGAAAATGTAGGGCAGTCAACCAAAAATGACATTTCTGGGTTATGACGGTTTTGCACGCAACAACGTTGAGATATTCACCGGAATGCTTCAAAAACAGCATTTGTTGGAAGGATTATTCATTTTTCTTTTTAACAGTATGTGCATGTTATGTTTTTCAAACCGTTTTCCTGATGAATTATCCGCAATAATTCCCCGTTTTAATTTGCAGTACTTTCTTACTTTGCAAACTACTACACTTTGAAAAACTGGCCAAAAATGAGGTTTTTCTCTGTGCTAAATGGTTTAATTTCCTTTAACAGACAAAGCATAGCTCTAAAACTCTTTGTAATTATTTTTTTATACAAGCCTTGTGTCGCTCTAAGTTCTCCCTCTAATTTTCGCACAAATAGTGGTACTAAAAACTTAAATTTTCTCCAGGAAAGCACTTTAAAAGTGATGTTACTTTAAAGACTTCCATACACTACGATATTCATCCAATGCACGTGAGATTTCTACATGAACTTAACAATGAATACACTTTACCTCCTATTAAATCAAAACACGAGAAATTTACATTCATAAAACGTTACAAGGGTTTAAATTTACACACCAAAATCGCCAAAATCTGTTCAGATTGCTGATTTGAGTTAAATAACTTTAACACCTCAGTAAAGAAAGGTTAACAAATCAAAGTACTACAGCTT
>OX419338.1:18009029-18019029 GCA_948470475.1 Galaxea fascicularis
AGAAGTTCCTGAAGAAGTTCCTGAGGAAGCGGAAGATGGGACGGGACTCACCCAAGGACAACTGGACGATGTCGAGCTTCTCTTTTCTGATCAGATCCATATGAATGCTAAGGTCACTATGGAGGATGGAAGGGCGACGATGAAGGAGAGCCTGAACCTCATAGAGCCAGCCTCTGACACCAAGATGGTGAAAAGGGTCTACGACAGAGTACGCTATCTTAAACGTAAAGCTTACCCACAGACCCTCTCTGCAATCGAGCAAGTCACAAGAGAAGAGGCTATCTCCGACTGGCTCACCAAACATCACGAACCCTCATCCTCTTGTGATACGTCACGATCCAGGAGGGAAGGCTGGTCTCAGAAAGATGCAGATGTCTTGGAAGAGGTCTTCTTTCGTTGCCAAGAACGACCCTCCAAAGCAGATATCCTCCTGATCTTCAAGCAGGAACCTCGGCTGGCAGAGGTACTAAAAAGGAAAGGGAGCTTTGACAAGTGCTACAATAAAGTCAAAAACCTTTTCAGAACAAAATAGAACTAACCTTTATCGTATTGTTATGGGATATCCTTCCTAGTACTTGTGTATTCTTGTCTTACTAATATGAGTGCCAAGTTTCGTTGCATTTCATTGTAATCTAGAGGAGATACAAGGTTTTGAAAAAAAAGAAAGTAGTATAGGTAGTGTGGGGTTCACCCTCTAACTTTTAAAGCTAAATATCGTGTTCCCATTAAAACAGTTTTTCACCAAACTTGACAAAAATACTTTAGTCCTTGATTCCCCGCAAACTATACATGCAATAGTAGAGGGAAAAGCCGAGTCACCATTATGTTCAAATATTCCCTTCTTACCCTCCATAAATGCTTAAACTTTACATATTTCGGTCTCCATTAGCTTCAAAATACACTTTTGCGTTGATGTCATTCTGGTTGATTTCCCTCCACAAAACACACTTTAAACATGCCCAACTTCAAAAAAATATAAAAATTATAAACATACAAGATATACCCCCAAAAACTGATACACAACTTTGCAACAGATTAAATTTTTTTCTAACCACCTTTAACAAACATTCCACAGCAAGTACACCCATTATTTTCCTTAACCCCACCACCCCTTTTTGCTATGTCGGAAAAAAAGGGGTTAAGTCCCAGTTTTTTGCATGCAGGCATCTTTTTTAGTTAACCCTCTTAACCTTCTGAGATATAGCCTCAACCCCCTCGTTTTGGAAACGAGTCAAAAATTTCTACAAAAAATCCTGGCTAGGTATAGGAATACACCCACATCTAAGTGACTCTGAAACTACTACTCGATTTTTTTTATATCGGTTTTTCACGAGGTCATAACTTTGGTTTCTTAGGAGGTTAAGGGCTGAAATTTTCACACGTGATTGTTATTGGCTAGATATGTTGACTGTTCAAATTTGACGTTTTTTGGTGAAAACCATAATATTTTTTGACCATCTCCTTTTTTTCGGGGTTTTTTTCAACACAGGTGGGCAATTGTAAACAGGGTATCTTTTACTCACCAAAGGGAGAGATTAACATCTTTCAAAGAACGGTTTGCGGTGATACGTAGATCTTTATCAGGTCTTTCATATGAGATCTTACTCAATTTCTAAGATGCTCGTGTTGCATTACGGTCCCTCTTCAAACATTGCTAAATGTGGGCGGTTGTGACCTATGATAAAAAATTTTAGGTCTTTTCAAAAACTCTGTATCTCTTGAACAGAAGAGATCTAGAACTGTCCGATAGCATTAAGAGAAACACATTTTCCTAAGGATCATTTTCCGCACAAATGCTTTCCTCAGGCTTTTAATATTGCTGAGAAATTCTGTTTGAAAGCCAGCTCGGTGGAAACCTTGGATTTTTGCTTTTTACACGGATTGCAGTTATTCAAGCGTGAATAACTCTGTAAGTATTTAATCCTATACACTCCTACCTCTTGGACAGATAACCTAATAGTATAGCTACATCATGTAAAAAAATCAGATTCATATAGTGAAACCACATTGAGAAATTAGATATTCAAAAGATATTCCAAAATCATTGTCATGCCACTTTATTGGGAGTCTTCCCTCACAAATATTTGACTGCTCACAAGTAACCCTTTAAAGTTAAGCAATCCAAACCATTTTAAGTCCTCTGATGGAAGAATACATGGCCCTTCATCTAAGCTTAGTAGCGTTCCTTAACCTCTTTCTTTGAGCGTGTCACATTCCCTAGTTCACCGGCGTCTCCTTCCAAAATGTGGGTGCTTGTCACCTAACCCTTGAACGTGCATTCCAAGAAAGTGAGCGGTTGTCATCCAAATTCCGTGATTCTCACAACTTGGAGATTTTGATCGGTTATGACCTTGGCTTCACTGCACATGCACCCAAAATGTCCCTGCTGATTGCCAGGACCGCTGTGCATGTTTGCGCATGCGCATTATTCCTGCACTTGTCCCCACATACGCAGAAACTTAGTGAATGTGACAGATTCCCCTTTGGCTCTTCTTCCATACTAGCCTTTATAACGAAGTGTAAGGCACTTTGTGATCATACATGACCTCTTGACCCGGATGCAAGCTTCAAATTGTAAGTACACGTTTTTTTTGCTCCATAGTTTTAACTATTTTACACCCTTAAAACACTGTGCAGAAGCAATTTAACTATCCAGCGAGGTACATAAGGTGCTTGTGACCTTGCCGGAACAGGTTGACAAACATCAGATGTTCCATGTGATTGCTTCTATGCAGTTAAAGCATAAAGGTAAGGGTGTTAGGTTAATCTCATGAATTAGTTACTTAGATAAAGCCATTTTCACAACACTTGATGCTGGTTTTCTATGTCTGACACTCGAAGAACACCAACCGATTAAGTTTTTTCAAGATTGCATTGCAAGGAAACCAACAAGTTTTGTGAAAACGGATTGTATTACATCATTTTAAGATGAAATTTCAACCGTGAATAACTTTGCACTTGGCCAACGCTACAAATAGCAGTTTGTTTCTAAAGATAGCCCTTAACGTCTTTCTCGTGCATGTCAAGTTTGGTTGAAATCCATTAAAAGCTCGCAAAGTTATTAACGGTTAAAGTTTTACCACAATTTTACCCTAGTGTCTTTGCGCGCTTTGCCGCACATGCGCATATCGTTCAAAAAAGGGTACCGCATTAAGTTCTTATAACTCCTCACGGTTTTAACGGATTCGGCTGAACCTTAGGATTAAACTTGGATGACATCTCAGCAACAATATTCTGCAAGGAGAGCACTTGAAGCGCAGGTTTTGACGCATAAAGCGCTAATTAAAGTATCCTTACTTAACTAGTGTTTCAGTGTTGACATGGAGCAGTTCCAAAAGCTCCTGATTGCAGGCCAGCAAGGCGATGAGTCTGCCCTTAGGGAACTTCATTTCGAGGACTTCTTAGAGGTCGAGTTCTCCCAAATCACCATCACTTCGGAGTTACTCAATACCGCCTACAATGCTATCTCGATGTCGCGCGTTGCCGCACATCTCTTGCACCGTGACATCTTAAGCGCTAGCTGCAGGTTTCTATTGGAACTTCTCCATTTCTTGTCACGTTCCCACTTTGGAAAGGCGTGTCAATATGGCTACACAAGTGAGGAAGTTCTACAAAAAATGAAAACTATGCTAAATCATAGTGAAAAGTTCTGTTTCTCGTGGCAAGAAGGTCAAGACGAGCCGCCTTCTAAAAAATATCCACTGGTATCAAGAAAAAATCAATGATGCCATAGCAGGCGATGCACTCTGTCCACGATCTTGGCGCAGAGCACCTGCCCAACCTAAAAATAACCGCACACAAAACCGTCATCCCGCTGCGTGAACTTGACGTGACCTTCCAGCGTGCCCATGAAATCGCTGCAGCTGCCAAAATCACCGGTGACACAACCCTAGAACGGGTCAACAGCTACACCGTGTCCGTTTTAGATGCGCTGCAGCGTCTTCGTTATCCAGATGCCACAACCCTGAAGCCCACGGCCAACGCCTCTGACATTTGTGACAGCATCTTGAACACGTGGGTTTCCCTCCTCGAACCAGTCCGCATGCGAGAAGTGGTGTTACAAAGCAAGGAGAAGGAACTGGAGTTCATCAGAGAGGAGGAAGAACCGACGTACGATCCAGGGGATGACAGCTCAGACACCGCAGAGGAAGTCATCCCTGCAACGCCTGAGGTCATAACCATGCCAGTCCATTCAATCCGGCCAACAAAAAAGGCTGATGCTGTGTGTCACTCTGTGAATCCTGACCCATCAGAGCAGGCCGACGCTGTGTGCATGTCTGTTGCAAAAGCCCCTGTTCCAAAAGCCGTCCGACCTCGCAAAACCGCTGCTGATGTTAAACGGTCACATCACCGCAAGTTGAAGTGCCCACTGTGCACAACTGAGGTCTTCGACCTAAAACGTCACCTCAGGAGCCATGTGAAAAAAGACGGTCTGCCTGAGCATAAGATCAATCAAGTCTATAGTGTGGCCGTCGTCCAGAACAAGCAGCGCGGACCACCACGAAAGTCCAACGACGGTTCCAGAGCAGGGCTACCCTACAAGTGGTGCCCGTTCAAAGGCGTGATATCGCAACCCATCGCCTCAAAAGCCACCTGACGCACTTCCATCACTTGAGGCCAGGAGCCCTCCTTCACGGCTACCTGAAGGTGGCCAAGATTTATCGTGGGAAGAAGGAGAAGAGAAAGCTCGCCGATCTACTTCATGCCAGCAGTGACAGTGACGATAGCAGTTCTCCACCTGCCCCCAAGGTCTTGGCCACTGCCACATCAACCCAGCCCACCAGCACCCTTTGTCCACCACCTGCAATACCACCTACCACCAGCGAGACAGAAACAACTGCAGGCTCGGATGACGATGAGGAATTCCAGGATCGCGTACTCCAAGAGGACTTCTTCACCTGCCCCACGCCGTCCAGCAAACGACATCAATGGCTGGTCGCGTTCCATAAGTTCCTCAACCTTCCTGATGCGGGACACAAGAAAGACAGAAACCGTCTGCAGCACGCGTCTCACATCAGGACCATCCTGGAAGACCTGGATCCATCCAAGACCAACATCGAAGTGTTATCGCAGGACAAAGGATACATTGTGTGGACGGACTGGGTTGATCCCAAAATGTCCACCCTGAAGTCGGGCACAATTAATGCCTACCTTGGCACCCTGCAAAAGTTCTTGACCTTTGTCACAGAGGAGCGGGTGAGATCCTCCAGCCTTCCCACATTGTCGGCCGATTGCCTCAGGATACTACGAAACACCATACCCAAGCTAGCTGGCTGGTGAAGGACTGTGGACCTCGAGCAGCGCTCGCAGAGATGGCGCCGCATCCTGGAGGAGTCTGACTCCAGGCTGACCACCAGTGATGTCAACCAGTTCTTGGCCTCCCCTCTGGTTGAAAGTGCCAAGGCCCACTTTGAGTACGCGTCCTCTGGCAGAACACTGTCGACCCACACCCTGTGTGAAGCCAGGGATTACCTTCTAATCATGATAACCCTGCGCACCAGTACCAGGCCAGGAGTCTTTGGAGAACGCCACGGTGGACGATTACCACAGCATGCGCCAAGATCCAGCGACTGGCCATTCTTCACCGAAAATCAGGCCTCCGCCCTTTGCATTTTCTTGAGTCGCCAATTTCATGTTTCAGGCAAGGTGAGTTTGTTGTAAATTTTTTGAGTTCCGAAAGACTTTTCTCTGTGAAATGTAAACTAGGGTTCTCATTTTTTTTTTCGCAATGACTTGCAACTTGACTGCTGTTTTGGTTTGCTGGTCTGTTTTTAATCGTTTTTCTTGCAGGTGTTAAAAACAGTCGTGAATTACTAGTCCCACATTAGGATTTAGCGTACCCTAAAACCCCAAGGGTTGCACCTCTGCTTTGGTCGGGGTACACGTTCCCCATGTTTTTCCACCTGCTGGCTTTGTGTCCGGCTTTGGTGCTTCAGTTTTTCGTTTATATATAATACTTGATATTTGTACATATCTGCATATATGACAACTAAACGGCACGGTGGCTTGGCTGGCCCACGCGCCCATATATGAACATCGTTGTGTGTACCGGTTGAGTAGTGGAGGCAAAATGTATGGAATTCTTTTTTAGCCTTGCACCAGAAGCAATTTCAGTGAACTTTATATTCACGAAATACCTGGAAAGAAATAATCAAAGAGAAAATAAGACGAAGAAGAGAAAAAAGAAATTGAGAACTGAGAATGCGAGGTTTTTATACAATACATGATAAAAAGATTTTTGTCAAATCATGAACAGTCATATGCTGTCTTCATTGCACATGCACCAAATGGGTCTAATTGTTTGTTTTAACTGATAATTGTTTTAAAAATAGTGCCAGGTTGGTGTTAAGCTTCAAATGGATTTTTCTGTGTGCAAATATGGCGTCATTCTTACTTCCAGGTTTCTCCCGGTCAAGGTCCAAAGTATTAAATGGCTTCCCCTTAGAAAGCTTTTCAAATGCGAAAAAAACTTAAACTTAAATACTCCCCACGTTTTAATTGAAAATAAGTCCTTTTCATTGCATTGGTTTCCAACGGTTTCTATATGCAAAGACCATCATTGCGATAAATTACAACCTCCACGTAGAGGAGGACTCTAATCGCTCAGCGACAGAAAGAGAGAAAGAGACGAAAAATCAAGTCGTATTCAGGCAAATCTCATGGAACTTTTTATCATTTTGTTTTTCGGCAAGAGGTTTCAAAGGTAAAATAAGCTTAACTTAACAGAAGTTAGGTCTGAGGTAAGTTGAAATGAATAAAGGAAACAAGCGGTGGTAAGTAAAATTTGAAACCTTGTTATTTTACAAAATCCGAATTACAGATAAGGACTGACAGGAGTAAGACTATTAGGAATACACAAGATTAAACTTAGCGAAATTGAATAACTCAAGTGTTGATCGAGTTCATGAAAAATTCGAGGAGGACCACAGAACAGAACACTTTGGATCCACAACTTGAAGTGCAAGCGTTGTTAGTTGAGAATATAGCTTGAAGTAGATTTAGAAGAATTCCAGGTCTGAACTATCGCAGATTCTCGTGTTGGATTGCTAACATTTACACTTAAAGATTGCTGTTGTAGAACTCAGAGACAAGTGAAAAAAAAACAACAACAACAACATGATAACTTGGTCCAATGAGATCAGCAATTAATTACAGTGTTACTTGTGGGAATATTCTTGGTAATATTGTTGCTAGCTTAATTTGTAGCATGTCAGAACTGAATTTTTATCAGGAAGAACTCACAGACTTTATATACATGTACATAGGTGTAGCTGTACAAAGGTGCAAGTGTTCATTTTGCAATGTGTAACATTACAAAGTTATTAACTTAATTAAAGGGGTAATGTTAAGTGATATATCCAACTCCAAATTTATTTACATGATATGTATAGTGGTTTATGTTTGTTTGCAGGATGGAAGCAACTCAATATTGACCAACTATAAGCTGGCACTACTACCCCGAAGTCTACACCATATGGCAGTCAATCCCTGTGAAAAGTACGAAAGAGGAGAGCTCTGTCCTCCAGCCTCAGCTAAACAGAGGCAAAGAAAGACCCTATCCTCTTCCTCTTTCAACTTCCTGAGATTAAACCCTCAAAAGAAAGAACACCAGGAGGAGATAGGGCGAAAGTTACAAGAATGGCTGGACAGTACGACATGCCCCCAAGAAATCTGTAGGGTAAACTTCCTGAGTAAAACATGGATATTCGACTTTTTATTTTACTGCCCTGAGGTGGGCTGAGTGTACACTGTAACATCACAATGGATCATATATCTGCATCAGTGTGTGTTTCATATTCAACTTCAGTATTACAATAATGACATTTATTTGTTGCAAATTAAATGTTGGCTTCTTAATTGTGTTTGCAATAGTAGGGGTTTTGTTTAACATCAAAAGTTTGTATATCATGGATTCTGTATCTTTCAGTAGCTTCTGATATCAGACGTTATTCAGTCTACAAAGTCAGTACAACCGTATCGTTTATGATTTCATTTCCGGTTTTATTCCACAGAAAGTAGAGGACTGTGAAACTGCTTCAGCTGCCAAAGGTGCAGGTGTTTCAAAGGAGATAATTAAGTGAATGGGAATATTTGTTTAGTGAAAATGCTTTTCAATGTTAAATGAAAACCTGTGCAAATAAATAAACTTATCAATAATACAAAACGTATTTTCTTTTTATTGTCAGAGGGTGAATGAACTCCAACCCACAAAACAGAAGCTGGAGGCTTCCAATTGCCCTGCTTGAAAAGGCAAGATGGATCTTACTGTCTCTATACTAAAGTGCAGATTTGTAGAGCTTTCAGTGAACATAGACCTTGCACCAGGCCAAATGTCTGGTTTTGCAACATTCAGAGGTAATGACAATTTTTCAAACCTCTACATAAAAAGAACAACAAATTACAGGACGCCATCAAGGAGAAAGACAAGGTGTGTAATAAGCAACAGCTAAAGCTGGATAAGGTTAATGGGTATTATAGTTAGAATACAAGTATCAGAGTAAGAATTAACAAGGGTGACCTTTGTGATTGCTGATCCAGACAAAAATCTCGGCCCATCTTGCTATTAGCATAAAACTGGAATCCAGTGCTACTGATAGTTTCATTTTACATAAAAAGCAATCAAATTCATCAGTTTAGGTTTAATCTAAATATGGTGTTCTGCAAATTTTTATATGAACAGTAGCCAGAGCTTAGGAAGTTGTTAATTTTTTGAAGTGAGAGTAACTTTTGAACATTCAATCACTGTTTTCCCTTTCCATTCTGTTTACTTACAGTTCAATAAAAGCCAAGGAGAAAAAATACCACTCCTACTGAAGAAGAACACTACATTAAAAGAGGTTTGTATGAACTTGATATTTATACCCAAACCAAGTGAGGCATGTATGTTGTAGGTCAAAATAAGATTTAGGCTGACATGGATTTCCTCATCTTCTAACCATGATTATTAATGTGTCATGAATAAATTCGGTTTATGGGACAAAGGAAATTAAGAATAAATTTCTTTATAAGAATTAAATGTTTTGAAAAACACGTGTAAAGGGAAGAACAAGACAATGCAATAAAAGTTAAGAAAATGCATTAATGAAAGCAAAGAAACGTACAAATAAATGAAAGAGATTAAAAACATACTTACCTTAACGGTGCACTGACGTGACGAAACCAGTTATGGTCCGTAAACCTCTAAAAAAATTGTGACCCAAATAATGACAAACAAGACTGAATTTATATCCTAAAGTTAGTGAAATTACCTAACGTCATGCAACATGGTAATTTCAATGACAAAGTAAACAATAGAAGATGTACAAACTACAAATAAGAACAGCTAATTAACATGTAGATGTGACATATTACACTCTGCAATATACAAATTTATTGTATTCCTGTTTACCATAAAATTGTTAATAGGGGCATTTACTATAACAGTGACGCCTGTAACTCCAATTTATCTTTATTGCAAAAGGTAGCAAAATTTTTGCGTAAAATAGATTCTGCCTCTACCAGGTCAGGTGTAAATACATGTAAATGCACTTTACCTTTTAATTATTTGTGTCAATTTCTATAAACTTATGAGAATGCCTTAAAATGCCTGCAATTAAACAAGCAATTATATTTTTAAAATTTTGCACTAACTTGGTAGCTAATGCTAGACCTTTAGGGAACCCATAATTTTTACATCTATGGCATTGTTCACTTATAATCATGCAATGCCCATTGCATTAATGCATTAATAAATTTGATGGAAAGGTAATTGATATATACATCTGCAGTGGTGATTGTTTTGTGATACCTTTGCAGTCACCCTAACATCAGCTATCATTACAGCACCGTGAAGCAGCAGCAGAGCTGCAGGAGCTCAGGAAGAGACAGGTAGTTTATTATTGTAGTTAAAAATGGAGGACTGGGACCAGAGGGAGGACTGAGACGTGAGGCTGCACATGGTGGACGTGTTTCTCTGAGCTCTGTGAGATAAAACATGAGATAATGGCAGGAGAATGATGGA
>OX419338.1:18024029-18041529 GCA_948470475.1 Galaxea fascicularis
TGGAGTTATTGCCAATTATAATAAGTATATGAACGCTGTTGATCGGTCAGATCAAATTTTGGGTACAAACACTGTTCATAGAAAGTGTGTTAGGTGGTGGAAGACTTTATTCTTCCACCTCATAGATATAGCGCTTGTAAATAGTTTTATTTTATTTCAAGAACACCGCACAAATTCTCCTGATGAGCCAGCTTTGAAGAGGCCAGGTTCATACTCTCTTGTCAACTTTAGAGAGGAGGTAGCACGACAACTCTGTGGGTTGACAGAGTATGGCCTTCCGCCTATTGAAGCCTTTTCAAAGCCGGCTCCTTCTCCTTCACCTGATCTGGGGTCATTTGTCAGCGAACACATACCCGTTCTAGGTGAAGAAAGGAGAAATTGTGTGGTGTGTTGGCAAAAGGAAAAGAAAAGTTATAAGGTCCAGACTTACTGTAAAGCTCCACAGTGTAACCGGTACATGCATGTAGCAAGTGACAAAAAATGTTTTGAGCTATTTCATTCACCGGATTACCCTTACCCACGTTAACATATTTTAATTTTCACTTTTTTGTAATTGCATAAGTAAAAGTTATGGTTTCATTGACATATTGTATAAGTAAAAGTTATGGTTTCATTGACATAAGTGTAACAAAACTGAAGGGTCAGTTGAATTACACTAGTAAAACATTGTTATAATAGTATTCATCTTTATAACTTAGTCATGACAGAGATTGTGTGAGAAAGGGTTGGAGTAGGGATGTTTTCCTTCATGCCTGACTCATGTGCAACTAAATATAACTTGTATACTCCCATGCAGACATCCCTCCCCCCCAAAATTCTCAAAATTATAATTTTTTTTTTCAATATGGTACACAGCATGGTTGAACTGTGAAAAGTTGTAAGTTTGGAGAAATAAGCACTTTCATAGGTGAGAGAAGGCTTATTATATCTCTACTTCCCTTTTCTAGCCACACCTACCACAACAAAAAAATGCTAGGTAGATTTTTCATGATTTTTTTTTTTTTGAATGGTTGTCAATAAAAATTTGTAATTAATTCTGTTTTCGGTGTATTTCCACCAGATTTGGAGGAATTAAAGTTAAAAGATGTGGAAACATTTCCTTCTCCAACATTTTGTCAGATTTAACTCTGTCAGCCATTTTTAATGCATTCTGTTGACAAAAAAATGCATAAATTATGTTAATATACGGTATTGTAATTTTTTTTTGAAACATTGTGAGCTCCTTTGGAGACAAACTTTTTTTTCCCTGAAAGCCCTATCTTAGGGGGTTGTGCTGGTTGATTTTTTCTGTGATTGTGTACATAGTTTGTCAACTATCAATAAAACAGTAATGTACCATAAAAATGCCTGGAATTTCCTGGCCTACAAAGGGTTTTAAACTAGCGTGTTAAAGTATAAAGGTCTCCTGTGTTAACTGACTGTTAACAAAGGGCACAAACACAATGTGCACTGTAAACATTGTCCAACAAAAACAAATCTCAGTCTTGTTCACGCCCTTGGCATGAGCAGTTGTTGTGAAAGATATTAGTCGAGCGACGTGATAGTTTTGACGCAATTTTCCTTGCTTTTCAATGGCTTTCTGTAGCTATAGTAGGCTGCTCAATCAGCCGGCCACTCTTTGTGGGCAGTCTAGTGATTACCCTGGTCAAGTTGAATGTGTGGCCCTCAAGGATTGCACGAAGGGTGTAACCAAGCATTTGGCTACATTTAAACTGAGCAAGGACGAAGGTGTTGCAACTGAAATGAAGCTGCTGTTGGTAAGAACCAGTAAGATACTTTGTAAAAGTATACCCACTTCTTCCTTTCTTAAGCAGCGATTTCCAGTAAACTAGTCAAACAATATTTCAGGAATTTTCTCAGCAGAGGAAAGACATTATACCCTGAGCATTTGCCTGTGCCATAGGGCTGACTCTAGCATTTGCTGGAGGACAAGGAAAACCCTCTGTGCAGTTCCTGTGAAATTAGCTGTCCACAAATCTGCAAGGGCCAAAGGGAGCTACCATGTGAATAGTTGGCAGTCCGAGTATATTTTCAAAACAACCAACATGCTTATTCCAGTGGGAGTGCGTAAGTTGATAGTTTTGCAGTGTTCATTTGTAGCAATTATCACCCATTCAAGTGTTGTGAGCGATGGTTGCTAGTAAAATGCGTAATGGCGTAACGGCATAACGAAAAACCGTGCAACAGGATTTTTTTCCCTTTTTTGTTTCTGCTGATTTTATTTGCATGTTCGTTTTTTTTCTTTGTCTTTCTGAGTGAAAAAAAAATGCGAACATTATTATTCGTAATTGGCCGGGTTTTTCCTGCCCTTTGGCCAAATTTCCTGCATTTCAGGAGGCATTTTTTTCCGCTGGCGCATTTTCCCATGCTTCCAGGATAAAGTCGGTCATGGAGCAGAAGGACGATGGTATGTTTTCGACTTTCATTTTCAGTCACCTTAGTTTCCTTTCTTGCTTCTCGATCTTTTCAGTTACAATTTGTTCAGTGTAGTTCCAGGTTTCAGTAATTCTGAGTAATTTTTCCACTGGCGCGCTATTTGTATAACAACTTGCATTTACGATTTTCTGCAGAGGTCACTTTCCTTGGGGAGAGAAGGCTTTCTGATAAGTGAAAGTTTAATAGCGGAGCCCCATACTTATAGCCCGTCAACTGCTTTTCTCGTGGTAATCTTGGCTAACAGTATTGCTCGTGGGCATTGCCGACGACGACAACGACAACCTTGCAACAATTAATATGCTAATAATAGTAGTAATAATCCAACATGGCGGCCATACTCCAGCTGACACCTTGTTTACAGCGGACAACTTTGATATTGGACATCCATGTTATGGTCAATTGACACCTGTCAAAACAAGGTATCTGCTGACCAGTATCACATGACCATATTACGGACTCAAGTTATGAGCTGATAGAGGTCACCTTTTTTGAAGTTGACTGCTGACCAGGTACTATTTGATCGCAGGCTCAAGCTGGGCCAAAACAAGGCTTAGTTTTTTGCCAGGATCAACAGATCTTCTTCGCCACCTACCTTGACTACTTCTAACCTCTTTTTTTGTTTAAACTGATAAGAATCAGCCTTTGGATGTTAAGAGCAGCAAATTGGATTGCCTGGCTTTGCTATTTTATAGTTTACGGATCTGCGAGAGAAAAGGTTGTGTGGTTTGGCAGGGTTTTAATCATGTAGGCGCTGTCTTCGATTGCTCACTTTTGCTGTGTATTAAACTGGACGCTTTTGTCGCTAAAAATCCTTAATTGAAGAAGCTTCCTTGGTAGACATGGGAGGTAACACAAAGTGACGGTGAAAACCTTCAAGGCCCGCTAAGGATTTGTATCTGCTTAGGAAATGAATACTTTTGTGTGAAAGGACGGTTTTTGCTTTAGCTCTGTGTTTGGAGTGATAGTTGACGACTTAAACTGTCCGCAGGTTAATACTCCTGTTGGGTCTTTCATATGATATGACATGGTGATTTGTCTCTGTGACTACAGGTTATGTTTGTTATATGTCTTAGTTTTCCAATTTCTACGAAGAGCGCCGAAGAAACATCCGCCAGTATCGTTTTTTGTTCTCTCACCTTTTGTTGTTTTCAGCTGTTTGGACTAAAAAATGCTCGTTTGTTTTCCAAATGCATATTTTCAATCCAATATCTCATTTTGGAGCCTAAAACTCTTCGTTTTCCCTGCTGTTGCTCATTTTTTGGGCAAAGAATTGGTTGAAGAAAAGCGAAGCAAAGTTTGGCTTCACTTTGTTGACATTATTGGAAACTCGCAAAGAGTAATCAACAACTCATTGCCAAATGTAAACACGATTTTTAACAGCTGCAGCATTGGAAATGCCAGCAAAATGTTGTCCCTTGAAAGCGATTCTCTTTGTTGGTTCAAAAATTGCAGACTTTCAAGGCTATTGCAGTAAAAACTTCATCCTTTGTTCAATGTTTACGACTGAAAAATGTTTTTCAGAAATCCTGAATTAGATGTTATCATTAACAGTGATGTCAAAAATAATACCACCCACGACTTGTAGTCAATCTTTGTTTTTTGCAATATTTGTAATTGATCAAAGTCAAGAATAAAACCATTCTCAACATCATTAGACAATTGCAGTTGATCACCTGAGTTGATTCATGGCTAAAATACTATGCTCGATCAGTCTGTCGCAGTCACTTTTCTCAAGGAAAGTAAAGTCAATTTCGCTTAACGTTTTTCAAGGTTATTGTAAAAAGGACATCGACGGCACTTTCTATCATCTTTACTGCAAGACATAACAAGAATGACTCCAAAAGTGTTCAAAACAAGGCAAGCAAAGTACTTTTGTTCTTTTATGGGCAGTGTCGAAGAGAGCTCACTTTGGGGTTTTATCGCACTTTTTTTGTAAAATATTTTGTTTTGATAGATTAAAATGTCAACGACACATGCTGGTTGTGAAGTTGTATTTAATAGTGGGACACTAGAACTGTAAACGTAGTTAACTGATTTTTACCTCTTGTATCGAAATACAATCAGATGAAATAAAACTGTGATGGAGACAAGTCTGTTAATCGTTTTTACTCATCATAATCATATAGTTCCTGTGGCACGAAGGCCGATGATATTTCGAAAATCTATGTTTGCAGTTGATTGAATGGTGGCTTTGGCTCTGCTGCAAAACAGTAAAAAATATATGTATGTAATCACAATTTAGAGAAGTCCTTACTGGATTCATGGCTCACGTCCTGTGGCATTGCCATATTAGTTTATCTGTAAATGCTTTTAGGCTTGCCTAAATATATATATTACTTAATTTGATGGTACATTACATTTTCTATTAAATATGTAGCTCACTTTTAAAGCCTATTAAGAGTGGTTACTATAGAAGAGCCATTAAATAAAACTGCTTTGAATGTAGTGATGGAGATAACAAAGTATTTTGTAATGTACATACTTACATGCTGAATGCATTTGGCTGTCAAATTCAAGTAAGGTTTTAAGCTAAAATGTAGATTCAATGCTTCCCTTGTGTAGATAGAGATGCAGAGTCAAGGACAGCGGACTCACTTCTGGGGTTAGATTTCCTATTTTGTCTTCTTTTTCTCTCATAACAAGAACCAGTGCGGGCCATGTTTTTATTTACCTCTTGTATTTTTTGAGTTTTTTTGGGTTTAAAATAATTAACCACAGTATCGGAAAACAAACAAACAAAAGGGGAAAAAATCCTGTTACGTGGTTTCTCGTTATGCCGTTATGCGTTTTACTAACAACCGTGAGCGATGAGAAAACGTTTGAGGTGGTACTTCTTATTTCACAAATTAGTTTTTGAGCACAGGACACCCAACTCCGCTGCCCAAGAGAGCTGTGTGCGGGTCTTAGTTTTTGTAGCACAATCTGGCTCTCTGCCAGCCAGCCAGTCAGTCTGTCCGTCTAACTACCTTTCAATTTATGAGTTATCTAGCTGGTGTCCTACCATAGGTCTCATCTAGATATTTCACTGTTTATAGCAATTTGCAAATATTGCAACGATTTTGTAGGCAGGACTTCGATTCAGGGAAACTCCCATTGAGGCTGTTGCTACAGAGACATCACTGCAAGTAGGGCCTCCGCAACCAAATAAAATGGTGAGTGGTTGGCAAGAACAGTTAACAAACAGACGATGAGGGAGTTGAGTGGTCAGAGCGTAAGACTTGCAGAGGTTCCAAATTCCAATCCTCCATTTTTCAGCTAGAGATGCGAACAGCAATCATGAGATTAACCCCTCTGCACCCACTCCCCCTCCTCCTCCTCCTTATCATCATCATCAAATATTATTATTATTATTATTATTATCATCACCATTTCTATTGTTTTTATTGTTATTGTATTGAGATGGCGACATTGCTTTAACCCCCCCAATTTGTTTTTTCTTAATTTTTCCTCTCTCTTTTCTTCATTCATTACAGTGCGACCACTTGAACCGGGCCACTCCGAACAAAGTTAACCAATCAAAGCGTCAATTGAGAACAAAGGATGGCTTCTTTTTTTGTAAACGGGCCAATGAAACTCAAGAAAGCAAACAACGGTTTAACAACAAAAATTGGAAACCCAACAAAGTTGCGTAAGGTTGCGGACGTCTCAGGAAACTTGGTCAATTTTTGATTGGCTCGTTTCGATCCTATTTTTTTGGCTTGTGAATTCATGTTAACATATCTCAGGCGTTTATACGTCTCAGTCTGGTCTTAGTCCACTTGGCTAGTTATCCAAAATGAGTTCCGAAGTCTATCGGTGGCTAAAGAGTATTTCCAGTGGTTTGAACTTAGAAAGATTAGCCAAAGAATTTGAGATTAGGGGCTTCTCGAGCCACCAATCCTTGAAGTACCTTCAGAAAGAAGATCTTGATGCTTTCTTCCCTTCACCACAAAAACTTCTGTTGGCTGAAAAGCGCATTCTCCAGGAGGAGATAAACAAATTGAAAGAACCAAATTTACCACCACGTGAACTTTTCCCACCACTTCAAGTTTCAAGACAAGCATTTCCTGCAGCAGCAACACAGTCGTTCAACGATATATCTTCGAGCTTGCGACCAGAACTGGTTGCGACTTCAAGTGCAGATTTAATTCCCGCAACACAACACTTCCAAACACCCCTAAATGGCGGCTCGAAACCTGAACCAAGTCAACCGACAAGCTCAAGTTATCTGGATAAATGGAAGTTTCAGCTTACCCAGGATCTTCAAATGATGCAGGTACAGTTAGATAGTGCAAAACAACAACTGGCCCTTCGTAAAAAGGAGATTGCAGAATGCGACACCATTGCAGAAAAGCGCGCCAAAACCTGCTCCGTTTGCCATTTACCAGGTCACACAAAGCAGACATGTAAGAAAGGATTGTGTGTCGGCGTCCATTCCTGCAAACTACCCGCCAAGCACCCAGAAATTAATAAAGAACTGCAAGAACTGAAAAATCTAATCAAGGAATTGGAAAAGAAGGAGGTGAAGGCCAAAAACGATTTAGAAATTTTCAGTAGCGCAAGGCAGAGAGCGGCATCTAGTTTTTTTGCAGTCATGAGGCCGCGCCTTCGTAAACAAAATCAAATAAAATATATTGACAGATCAGCCCTCGATAAGGATCTGTTAGTCCTAAAGAAGGCACTGGGAAACAAAATCCCACTGAATGAATCGACGGACTGGGAGCTTCCTCACATAATTGAGCGTTTCAAACACACAAATTTCTTAAACTGAGTTTGTGTGCATTTACTTGTGGATAACTGTTTATCGTTTTGTATGAAGTTCAGTCATAGGAGAAAAATGTTGTGATCACTGACATGGTATACTTTTAGAAGGTGATTTCCATTGCGTTTAGGTCGTAATTCACGGCTTATAAGTAACTGTCTTATAAGTAATTATCATGACTGTTTAGTCCCGTTATACAGTGCGACAGTGTGAGTTGCAAATGAAAGCAAATAAAAGTTGTAATTTCATTCCGACTCTATGGTACCCCCTTTTGTATGCGTATATATAAAAAAAAAAAGTGGCGTCCTTTTGAACCTTTTTTTTTTTTTGATGCACTGAACAGGCTTCTTAGGAACGTAAATAACTCCCCCGCCTTCAAAAACAAAATGGTCTGTCCCTAAATGGGAAACAAACTGATCACGGATAGTCGACTTTAGCCTTGTACGGGCAAAAGAAATTACCATTTACAAAATGTAGGATTTCCTTTGTCCAAAAATGTTTGATAAAATGTGTGCAACTGTGAATTTGATCATATTCACGACCCCACAGAGGATACTACTGGGTTTTGGCGGTAGCGCATTATTCCAGTGAATAGTCCTTGAACTTTGCCCAACAAGATTCTATTAGTTTCAAAGAATACTACAGTCTAGCTTTGACCACAAGACTTGATATACTTTCTATCAACTACAATTATTTCCAGTGAAATGACATCATAAGTGGCCATCCACCTAGTCTGAAGGAGATGGAATCATTGTTCCTTGCAAGTACAATAAATACTGAGCTCCAGAAGATGAACAGGTACGGAGTTCAGCCGATTTTGCAAGACGTAATACATTTTATCCCTAACGGATACATTCAGCTGAACTAGCAGGTGTGAAGCCGGAGGATGGAAACATGATTCAGCTAACTTTATCAGTTTGCAGCGCTCTTATAGACTGATAAATAAAGCTGTATAAAGACACATGGACAACAAAACTACTGTCATTTACTGAAATTACAAAATGTATCCACAATGTCTGAAAATATTGATGGAATTCTGCTGTGTGATTTGTTCGCACACTAAAAGAATAGAATATTCTGTTTGATTTTCGGCTAGTTCTTGATGGCAATTCAAGAAAGCTTTGATTTGCCGAAAGCAAAACTCGCAGGTATTAAAATGTGGCGAATAGGGAGGCTGGAACAAAACATGTACTCTGCATTCCGCCAACATTTCTCTTAGGACTGGTTCTGTGAAGTGTCCATGATGGAATCCACAGTTGTCCATGATAACTGTGTCTCTTCGCTCTAGAATAGCAGAGCCGTCTGCCCTGGTTACATTCAATGCTTCCTCGAAGAAAAACAACAGTTCAAATCCATTTGAAGCACCATCTATAACGTTCACATAGTCTATTCCCTGCATCGAGTGTAAAAGGTTGATGGTAAAATTAGCGTTTGATGCGTATCTCTGAATTTCATATGCTGGCTCTCCGAGCACTGCATTTCCATAACGACGGTTCATTGTAGTTTTCACGACACTACTTTCGTCAAAGAAATGGATTGTCGTTGGTGGCAAGTCGCTTATCTGATCCAGGAAAAAGTTAGTTTGTTCAACATTTATTGCATTTTTTGCTTCTAATGGTACCTGTTGAATCTTTTTCTTTGTCATGACAAGGTCTTCCCTTATACATTTTGAAATCGCTGACTTTGATGGTAGGTCAACCGGATGAACAATCCCGTCTAACAAAAGTCTTTGCTGCAGCTCTGAACTTCTAATGCTGGGTTTGCAGAGTTTTTCATTTTCTACATATTGCACTACATCTCCCCCGAGTTTTGATCGAGGTTGCGTTTCTCTCATTTTGGGCATAGACGAGTTGTTTTGATCATAGTCCCTCAAAACGTTTCGCACAAAGTGTCGACTACTTTTTACTTCATTTGCGATCAACTGTGGACTCATTCCATCGTGGTGAAGGTCTAAAACACGCTCTCGTAGCAGTTGCGAAAGTCGACGACCATTATCATATATTCCCCCCACTCGATTCAACCTCAATTGAACGCAGTGGGTAAAGGCCATCGTCAAGATCTTATAATTTACCGAAACCATTTGAAACCGTTGAAAAGCCGAAAAAAGTTTCAAAAGATAGGATCGAAACGAACCAATCAAAAAGTGACAAAGTTTCCTGAGACGTCCGCAACCTTACGCAACTTTGTTGGGTTTCCAATTTTTGTTGCTTTCTTGAGTTTCATTGGCCCGTTTACAAAAAAAGAAGCCATCCTTTGTTCTCAATTGACGCTTTGATTGGTTAACTTTGTTCGGAGTGGCCCGGTTCAAGTGGTCCCACTGTAAAATAGAAATGCGTTTGTTAGGCTTCGACGAGGGCCTTCCACACACCATGTGTTTTGTGGGGCCAAAAGTTAAGAATGACGTCGTCTCGATCAATAGAAGCTCTGATTGGCATCCTTAAAGCCCAGGGGCAATAAACAGTTTTCAGCACGGGAGTTCATATTTTGGTTTCTATAATTTTATTCAGTTTTAAGGTTGCAAACGTTTATAGTACTGGGATGATGACTATTGTATGCAGTGCAGTTTGTTTCTTGCTTGCAGTTTTAGATAGGAAAGCAAGTAATTATCCCTTATCTTACAGACCCATTCAAATACAGAAATGAGCAACAGTGACACCTCATCTGATGACCTAGCAGCTGAACTGATGAGGCTTGAAATATCATCTTCTGGGCAACATGACGAGACTTTCCTCAGTCCAACATCTGGGAGCCTTGTTTCCAGTGCGAGCAGCGAAGGTATACCAGCCAAATCAGCTTTGTCAAAGCCTACAAATGGAAATGCAAAAGGCCCTTGATTTGGATGAATTACCACAATCCTCTAAGGATTGTATACAGGCCCTAGCAGAGCTATGTGATAAAGCTCACGGCTGTGAGACGAGAAGACAGATCTTGTCCATGTCAGGAGTTGCCAACTACAAAGCCATCTCCAGTTCCCTTCCTGGCTTGATTAGATACCGCTATACCTTAGCCAATCTGCATCGCCTGCAGTATGGGATCGGCGCTCCGGTAAAATCCCTGCCTTCGCAGAGGGTGAGGGTTGGTCAAGAGCAGTTAGACCATTTCCTGCTATTTGTAACAAGTCCACATTTGGTAGAAGACTTTTGGCCAGAAATCCCTGAAGCTCTCATCTGGCCGGCTAATAATTCTAAATGTAATCCAAATGATGATGCTGCAGAGAATTGCACATCAGTACACTCAATACTGTAATGAGACTGGATTCAAGCCATTCGGTGAATGCACTACAGTACTTTGCAAAAAGAATGCAAACGAATTTCGCCAAAATTCGGGTATTGTTCACTCGAAATATCGCGGAAATTTCGGGCGAAAAAGTGTGATTTTTCGGCCGCAATTTCGAAGAAAATTCGCTGAGCCACACGAAAGTTCGAACACACGTACGAAAATTCGCTCATCAAACAGCGAAATTTCGGTGAGATTTCGTATGTACCGAAACGAAAATTCAAGAAATTTCGCTGAGCCACATGAAAGTTCTAACACATGCACGAAGATTCGCTACTCGAACAACGATATTTCGGTGACAGTTCGTATGCACGGAAATTAAAACTCAAGAACCTAAATGTATGCATTGTAGATCGAAAAATCGTAATCCTGAAATGACACCTCGTAAAATGTTGGTAACTGGTTCGTATTTTAGTAGTATGAATGAATGAAATTGACAACTGTACACGTGGCTCTTCGAGTGTAAACACGACCCGAATGAAACTGTAGAAAAGCATAAATACGAGCGATTGTTTGTTTATAGAGATACAACAGCATAATCCTCTTACCGTTTTGATATTGATCATAACAAGTCACACTTCAAAGATACAGTGAAGCTGTTTTTTTTCCTCTCGCGTCAAGTCCGTTATCCTAGTTGCCAGCGCATATTCTATGTTCTTGAGTCAAATAACATAATCTGTTGTAGTTCACCATTGCAGTCTCATTGGTTTAAACTGATCAAGTGACATGATTGAATTCCATCTGTGAAGAGACGCTATAGTTGCTGGGGTTCAAACCTGTGATATCTTTTTAATAGTGTGACATGTGAAGTTAGGTGAAAACGACACATGATAATTCATAACAATTATTAGGTTAGGATGACTCTTGAAAACTATATGCAAGCTTCATTCTCCACAACTGATTCTCCCTGTGAGACTAATCATGTTCTGCATACCGATATGTTCTTTCTTTTATTTCTATTTTCATACTGAAGGTTCTGGACATGACTTGCTCCAAGGGCCATTTTCGCAGGGAGAGTTTAAGTCACTAGGCAATTGGCCTTCCCAAACTACAACTGGAACAACAGTGCCATCACCAGCGAATGTGTCTGAACAGGCTCCTCTTGATGAATCTGAAACTAGAGGCCTGGTAGAAGCTGTATATTCTTGTCTAAAAGACGGCTGCATTCGTGTTTTTCAAAGACTGTCTGCTTTGGAGAAACATTTGTCTCTGGAAAAATGCACTCACTCCTTAGGGAGCTTTTCCAAATTTTGGAAGGTCAAATTTCCGATTGTTCGGAAGTCATATCGGAAACTCAAGTGCAACTATTCCGATGAAGTCGGAAGATTAACACTGATCATTGGAATGAGTGGTATTGGGACTTCTGATAGATATAAAAATATCAGTCTTCCGATTGGATTTGATCAAACATCCCATTAGCACGATGCACAGAAGTTTGAAACGTGAACTGCTTCTAAAAGTCTGTGTCATGCGAGATCTACGACCCCATTCAGGCATCTATGAAATTACCGTCCAGATCTAAAGGATGCTTAACTCGTCAGCGTTTCAAGGGTGTTTACAAACATTGCTGTTTGGATGGAGTTTGAAACTCTGTAGAAAGTACCCGGTATTTCTCAGTGTTTGAAACACAATCCTGTGTTACATCTGTCAACAACTCACATCATGACTGCAGAACTAAATTCCTATGAAAATTTCGCTGCACCTTTTGGGCATTTTGCTGTTAAGAGTCCAGGGAAAATGTGATCGTTGAAATCATCTGTGCTTTGTTTTTGTGCTTCCAGTTGCACTGAAATGTTCAAAGTTATCTTTGAAAAATATTGACTCACACCGGTGCATCGAGCAATATCGATCGAACAACCAACAGTTATTCTTTTTTAATACCATACGAAATCGACTAAAATGATAAGTTCGAAAAACTTTTGTTCAGATTCTTTATGGAATATTAAAGAGTGAGAAACTTTTAATGGCCAAACACTTGCGGGCTGTATTTTTCAACGAAAACCCATTTTGTAGTCACACAGTTAAACGGCGGGTCTAAAACACAGGTCGCATTCCACAGGTCACTTGTTGCAGTTTTGGAAAGTAACTCAATTTGGCTGACCTAGGCCTCAGGTTCTCTTTTAGGCCTAAGGTTCCACAGTTTCCGCTGCAGTCTATCTTGCACCACTCAGTTACTTACAGTGCTGCATGATATTGGCAATGCTCTTGACAAGGGACTCGAAATTGATGCTATTTATCTTGACCTCACTCATGCCTTTGACACTGTCTGTCACTCTCGCCTGCTCTGCAAACTCCAAGCTCTTGGTATTTCTGGTTCTCTTCTCAGCTGGTTCTCTGACTATCTTTCCTCTCCTCGTCAATGTGTGGTTCTTAACGGTACCTCCAGTCCCTGGGAATGCATACGTTCTGGCGTACCTCAAGGGTTTGCAATGGGGCCTAATCCTTTTCATCCTCTTTATTAATGATCTCCCCGACTGTTTTCTGTCTTCTTGCATTGCTACGTTTGCTGACGATACCAAGTGTTATAACATTATTCATTCTCTGTCCAATGTAGCTAACCTGCTGGGTGACCTACTTAGGATAAGTAACTGGGCTACGCTAAACAAGCTTTTGTTCCAGCCTGTTAAGTACCTCAACCTCTGTATTTCCCGAAAACGTGTCAGTTTTGACAGGACTTATTCTCTGAACAACGTCGACTTAAAAATTGTCTCTTTCGTCTGTGACCTTGGTGTACATGTTGCCAAGGATCTTCTGAGGTCTGTCCACATCCATACCATTATAGTTACGGCTAACAAAGTTCTTGGCTTTCTTCGAAGGAACTGCTCTTGCAATCTCCCTCACGATGTTCAACGTACCTTATAGATCTGTCTGGTGCGTTCTCATCTGATGTATGCTAGCCAGATATGGGCACCCTCCTCCTTCGGGTCTATCTCTCTTATGCGCAACCTTGAGAGTGTGCAGAGGAGGGCCACCTGCTTCATTTTGCATGATCTAGATTTAGACTACAGATCGCGGCTCCTTCACCTCAGGCTTTCTGCCCCTTTTGTTTTTTCTCGAATACCTTGATCTTCTCTTCTTTTTTCGGTGCCTCCATGGCGAGATTCTTCTTGAGATCTCCCAGTTTGTCCAGTTTTCCTCTTCTTGCACGCATAGTGGTTCTTCCAGTCTTGACCTTTGGCTCCTTCCCGTGCGGACCTCTACCTTTCGCGACTCCTACTTTGTGCACATCTGCCCCCTGTGGAACTCTCTCCCTATCTTCATCCGTTCTTCCCACTCCACTTCTGCCTTTAAGTTGCAACTTAAAACTTTTCTTTTTTCTCATCTTTTCAATACTTATGTCCCGGATGATGTCAGGACTTGGCATATAATTTGCCCTAAATGTTGTCGCTCTAACCCTTTCTCTCTGTTCATGTTAGTTTCAATTTGTTTTGCAATTTTATTTTAGTTCTACTATTTTGTCATACTTGTGTAAAGTTCGCCAACCACTTGTGTAAGTTGTAGTTTTTTCCTGCACTGTGTTTGTCATACACTCTTTGCCGCTGTTTTGTTCTCTGACCACTGGAGGTTGACCTTTGTAAGGGACTTCGTGCCCTCTTGTTGTTCCTCCATGGATGTACTTCCTTAATCCTTATAAATAAATAAATAAATTGAGGGTTTTGGTTACTTTCCAAAACTGCAACAAGTGACTTGTGGAATGTGACCTGTGTGTTAGAGCCACCGTTTGATTTGCGCTTTTCCAACTACTACACTGAACAATATTTTTTATTACACTGCATCACACGAAAATTTGATAAGAGAAAGAAAACTTTTCCTCCGCCTAAATACGAGAATATATTTTCACCCAACTAGCCGCCCACAGTTTTGTTTGTAAAGTTCAAATGTTTGCGTGATTGGATTGTAACCTATTTAAAAAGTCTCCTCCATTACTTTTAATATTATTAATTGATTTCAATTATATCCATGGATTGAATTTCAGCACTGTTCTCACGGCTTCAACTTTGCATTCCCTCGGAATACCGTCCACTTTTTGCATGACTATTACAAAATAACTTGTAAAAAATGTCCAGTCAACTGAATAATTTTCGTACAAGTTTCGTGTGTGATTGATTCAGGGCCAATGCAATCTTGTCAGCGATACCTAAAACATTTCAAAAATTTCCCCATAAGGCACTTTGTTTGCACCACAAATGTTCATTATTTTCCCAAGAGCTTTCGAAAAAAATAGTTTATGAATAAGTTCGGTTCAAAAAAAAGTGTCCTACAAAGAATTCTCTTAGGGGGTGTTTAAATGATACTGGTGCAACTTTCTTTCCAAGGCAAGATGAAAAGTTGCACTGTGTTTACATATAGCCGTGTTTATTGGGGTGCGAGTTTTATAAAGCCGTAAAATTGATGAAACTTCAATGAACATGAAACGAACAGTCATACTGCATTTACATGACACCGGAATGAAAATCTCACTCTGGAACAACAACCGGGGTGAACTCGCGCCGGTATGACTCGTGCTGGAACGACACTTTGTGGTGGTATCATGTAAATGCATATAGACCTAGAAGAGGGAACCAGGGTGAATTCGCCCAGGGACAAAAGTCGCCGTGGTATCATGTAAACACCACCTTACTGTGAGATAGGTTCATTCAAGAAATGACCCTAGACCGTAGAGTTTCTTGAAGTTTGTTTGTTTTTTTTTTCATTTTTTTCCGTTCACACTAAAAAGAACTGACCATTATTTGGGAGTATAACTTTGTCGGGTTTTAAGTAAGGATTCACTTTGGCAAAAATTTGAGACATAACGCAGGTGCCTTACTTTCTTCCACGTGCCTTGATCAGTGTTGCCTCACTTCTTGACTTATCTCACGAAAACTCTATTTGCTGTGCTCTTTGCTAGTTTTTTTTTCAGATATGACAAATATCTTGTTGACAATAGAAACCACATAGCATGTATTTTCAGTTAATTTTTAAAATTTTGTTTAGTGGCAACTTCCACATTTGCTTGGAAGATTACTCTATTTTACATCAGGCCTAATTTCGTGTTCAAAGGACTAATGCGAGTCACAGGAACATCAATGGAACCAAAAAAAAAGACACGGCACCAACGTTCTCTTTTCACTGCTTCAACTGTTGAGGGGTTCAGTTCATTACTTATGAAGATTATGTCCATTGTCTTACTCCTCACTCTCTTCATCATCAGATACTCTTGAACACCTTATCCACCTCAACCATTTCCTTTAAGGCTTCAATACCAATCTTGATAACTGTTAAAGTGAAAAATAGTACTCAAGTTGCATTCCAACTGAAATGTTCATCGCAAGTGGATTTATCTAAGTTTGATAAAATTAAGCACAAAGGCACGGATGGCAATGTTGATGTTTTTCAAGATGCCTTTCAATCTATGAGGTTCTTACTAACGAGAAATATCTTGGAAATAATTTAAGACTTACGTTTGTATGTTCGTCACAGCTCACACCTACGCCCGGGGGGGTACTTCCTTATAAGAGGCTAACGGCGATGTGCCGCTGGATGGGGTCGCATTTTCACGACTGGAGTGACTATAATGGGGTTACATTTTTTGTAGAGTTACCAGAATGGGGTCGCGCATTTTCGGGATTTCTGGGATAAGAAAATTCTGGCAATCAGGGATTTAAAAGTAGGAAGATTCACGGTTAAAGAATGGTTCGTGCTGTTGTTTTAATATTTAACAGTTGGCTCGCATTGACTTCTATTCGTGAAATCACAACTTAAACATTAACGACTTGCACAATAATGCAGAACTCCTGGGTCCAGAACAAAGTCCAACAAATCATCTGTACTACGGTATTTATTTTCTGCGTTGTTATCGTCCATCGAGGTTAACACAACTTGGATCTCCTTTTGGATTAGAAAGCGTTTGTTTCCTTTCGCTCAGGACATTTACAGGAACATTCCACCTCCGATACGCCAGCGACTTTTGCCATCATCATATGGTTCTCCGATAACAGTGCTAAACAGGTAAGACAATTCTAAATGAAATTAATTCCTAGTTTAATTCACTATTATGCTAAAGAGTATCAAACTACCCTGTAGCAAATTAAGATCGTTTAAGTTCAGATGTTAAAGGCCAGAGCGCTGAAACGACCTCTCTTTAATTGAAGATGTCCAAGTCCTGGTCCAAGTTGACCTCGAGCGGAGTCAACAACCTTGAATCCACGCCCATAATCCCCGATCTTCTTGACAGCAGTAAATGTGTCGCCTGTTTCTGCTTTAAAGAGACATTTTTTTATACCCTTTAACGATAGACGTAATCAAAACTTTTAGTTGGATCTCGCCGGAATTGGACTGGGAATAACTGGTCGCCATTGTCACGGCCAGCTCCCAGACAAACATGTCAACCCGTGAATAACTTGTCGTGGTATTTGAGAGTACCGAATGCTCCGCGGGTGTGTAATTGTGAAATGCGTACGATCATACAATTCTTTGTTCACGCTGTCAGTCTATAATTTCTGTCTACCAGTGAGCCCCCGGGAGTGAGCCCCAGTGTTTGTTTTCTAGCTGAAAATTTGCTGCGATCGAATCCGGGGATCGAATGATACTCTGATTACAATAGGCCTTATCACGGTTTCCGACGGGTAGGCAAAGCGGTCAGAAATTCCCAGGCAGAAATTCTGACAAAGTTTGGGAATCTGATGGCAAATAACCTTTTCCAAAATCGAATTTAACACAATTTGTGAATCGCAAAGTTAAAATATCAGGTCGAAGATTGTATTCACCAAGTTTGAAGGTAACAAACACTGTAATTTCTGACCGCTTTGCCTACCCGTCGGGAAACCGTGATAAGGCCTATTATTAGTGATTTGCCAGATGCCAGATGCTGGATTTTAATCCTTTTATTTGTTGTGATTGTATTGTTATATTATTCTAAATACATATTTATTGTCTTAGTGTATCCTGAATATATGGGGATTGACAAGCGGGGAGTTCTGAGAGGGAAATGCACTGAGTGTGAGTGCGATGAGTTTGAGAGTGTCAACAGCATTGTTTGTGAGTACTGTGGCCACCCACCAGTCAAGC
>OX419338.1:18046529-18049029 GCA_948470475.1 Galaxea fascicularis
ATTCTTCATACAAGCAAAAATGCACTTTTCAAGAACTCCATGGCTTTCTCAAACTGTTTAAGGGAGTCCATTGCCACTGTTTGGTGAGTAAGAGATTTTTTTCTGCCATATTATGAAAAAACTGCAAATCGAAGTGTTTATTTAGCCTCCAACAGAAATCACAGTGATTTACACTCCTAGACAACCCTGGTGAATGGGTTTTTCACTTCCTTGTTTCGTGGTTTCCAACAAAGGCTGGGCTCGTTGTACAATCACGTCTAGACCACCTAATGTGCTGGCATGATTGTGTGCAAAATTATTGCATGACAAATTGCAATAAAATTATTCACAATAAAAAGGCATATTCAAAAATTTAACCTACTGCAACAATTTCGCCGCATGACCAAATTCTTTCCCTTTCGTGTTTTGCCAGGCTAAGGAAACTTGTACGACACGCAAAGTTACGTTCAAAAGTGTGTAAAAGAATGTCAATTTTTGTCGGTCTTAAATCACAACTGCGAGAACATGAAGTTGTAAACATCACTGAGTTTTCAGTGAACTAACTCTTCACAATGTCTCTGAGATCTCTTATTAAAGCTCCTCGCTATGGGCTTTTTTACTTTGAATCTGACAAGACAGAGCGTGCTACCATCAGGCAAGGTGAAGAAGGTAATACAGGGTGACAACACCTCCAAAGGAAGCATTGTTGAAGTATATTACAGTAAAGACCTGTAAACAGCAGAGATCATTGCTGTTGATGGTAAGTCCTATCTTTCAATGGATTGTTTTAGTCTTCTTTACTGCCTTTGAATTCTGTTTCTTACATTATCCAGTTTCCACAGTTACCAAAGAGCACTTGAGAACGTAACCGTCCATTTTAAAATCGTTTCGCTTGCATCTTCCTTATGTTTTTATACCACTAAGTAAGAATTTCTACAATCCGACTTGCTGAGAGCAGTGGTAGTTCAACTTACTTTGAAATACCTACATGCATCTATTTAAAATTTCTCAAGTAATTGTATAAACAAATAATAGCAGTCTGCTTTTAGCCTAAACTTGATCATACTTTGAACTAAATGTTTCATTACAGATGACAAGGGCAAGACCCGAAGAACAAGCACAGCTTTCCGGCATTAGACAATGAGAATTCAGAGGAAGAACTCGAGATCCCAAAGGCTCTCAGAAACGGAGACAAAAAGAAGTTGGTAAGCCTTATGCCCCTTGGACTGAAATAGGGTTATAAGGATTGTCAGCCATTTGACTGACTGGTTCGAAAGACGATTGTTCTGATCATAGGTGACAAAAATCATGCCCTACTATAAAAGTTTATGTAAATGTTGTGGTTCAATTTTATCCTTGGTTCAAATTTTATTTTTCTTTGTTTGGTGCGGGTGATTTACAATCGTTTGCAACCAAAAATGACATTAAAAGGCTTGAAAGTCAACAAGAGGTTATATTAGCAAACCAAAATCTCATTATAGAAAATCTAAAAGGGATATCTAACCTTTTAAATGAGGAGGCGAAAAAACGGGGAATATCATTAAGAGTTCATGAACCTTATGGTCAGGCAATGTCAACAAAGAAAATCAAACATCCTACCCCGATCCTAAACAGTACACTCTCAACTAGCTCAGCTGTATCTAATGACGTGGCAGATTTTGGTACATGTATGCCTGATGACTATTTCAATGAATCAGTAAGTGCATCCAGCTTGGAAAACGAATTGATCAAAAGCCCCTCTTCCACTAGGTCTGATTTTTTGGAAAAGGAAATTTCAGAAACGTCTCTCGGAAATAAAAAACACTAAAAACACTAAAAATGCAAACTTGACACCCGAAGAGTTGAAAAAGCAAGCAGAAAATAAAGCCTGTTGGAAAAAAGTGTGTGAAATGATAAGAAATTCTTATTCAAAAGCAGAATTAGCAGAGTCGAGTTATGAGGGAGGGAAGAGAAAATACAAGGGGAGAGAATTTAACAAGGGTTTTTCTCTGGCTAGAGTGAAGAAAATCATGAAATCAGTGTCCCAGAAGCATAAGGGGTGGACCGGACCTTAGGGAAGCAATCAACATGAAATGTCCGAAAACGTCTTGCAAGGCACAGAGTAGTGCTCAATCATCATCAGGAAATGCAAATCAATCATAAAAGACTGTAGCCGGCACATTTCTTTCAGTGATCTACATGATTTATAAACAATGTTGTTACAGCTGCTAATTGACAATGGGTTTGTCAGATTATCAAATAGCGCTACTAAACATTTTGACTGAATACAGTAAATTCCATGTTAAAATTGGTAGAATATTTTCAGGAACAATTTCTTTACCTTGTCATGTCCAGAAAACAATAAATTCTTCAAGAATATAACTTTATTGCTGTATCTTGTTACACGAATGCTGCTACAGCTGTATGTATCACAGTGTATTCACAGCTAAATGAGACGAAAATATAATTGGCTATGTTGTAGGGCCTTGCACGATATCGGTCTACCCATTTACTTTCTCTTGTGATTCATCAGGATACTATG
>OX419338.1:18064029-18066529 GCA_948470475.1 Galaxea fascicularis
ACAAGCCTAGAATTTACATACACTAGAAAACCAAGTAAGGTAAAATTAAACATTTTGCTTTAGTGAAAGCATCAAGCAGTAAAATACATTTATTACAACAAGCATTGTTATCCTCCCCCAGGGAATAATTGGCATTCTGTCTGCAACCAAGTCCAGTAGAACTATTTTTTATGGCAATTGCAACACATAAGATTAATTAATGTCTATACTGTGCCTGAAGACATGTTTGTTGAGTTGGCCTTGGTTAAGTTAAGTTATTTATTCATTTCTTTTTTTTTGTCTCACCAGTGTCTCAAGTCTGAGAAAGTAGTAGCAAAGGATCGACCAAAAGAACAGGAAGTAGACAGCAAACAAATAAATCATCTATGCCCCATTACTCTCCAGTTTGCAAGAGACCAATGAAGGGGCAAAGCAAATTTCTTGACTGCCTTCACAATAAAATTGATTCTACTTTATTTAGAGTTGGTTTGATTTAATGTCTTCAATTAGCAGAGCATCTGTGCTTGGCTACAAAGATTTGATACCTTAATAAAGGTGTTATTGTTATTCCATGTTTATTGTGCAAGCTGCATGAAGCACTTCCTGATGTGTAAAGTTTATTCATGAACCGAGCATTATAATATTGTAACTGAAAATGACATTCTAATCTTCTTTATCAAGGTCAAATCCTGTGAAACTTTCATCCTTATTGACTGGAAATTGAGTTTCCTGATGGCTACATATGCCAGAGCTCTCAAGTCTCATGCAAACAAATGCACTATCACACTGAAACTATTATTTCTCACACATTGAAGGTTTTTTAATTAAACAGTTCATTTTGAGGGAGAAAATAATAAATAACTTTATTTCAACTCGGCGATAAAATATAGCACAGAAGATGCTACTTTGGACCAAGGGAAAATGCTGCTGAAGTTAAGTAAACACCAACTGAAGCATCATTCTGGAAACAATTCACTTCCTTTTCCCTTTGAGGTGCCAAATGCTTTCCAACAGTGGAAAAATGCACTCAGAATATGGAGCTTCCCCCCAACATAACAAGAAAGGAGATGCCTTTTGCCTTGATCTCACTCTTTGGCAACAAATTAACTTGAGAGCTATGCATATGCACGAGCAGTTCAAGAAATCCTCTTCGCCCCCAACATTCCATACACCAGCCTTGACAACTCTCGAGAGGAAACACCTCTAAGAAACTGTAAGAGATCAATGGAAAAAAGTTTGTTACTACATTGTATCAGACTTAAGGCATGGCTAAACTAGAAAAATTGTTTCCTTGGGATTGCTGCTCAGGTGGCTAAACTGAGAAGCAACATTTGCCGTCCAGGAAGCAAAAAATGTTTTTGACGAAAGGACCAGGATCACTCTTCATTGACTCTATGCACTGCAGCAATTAAACATTCGCTGATGTATTGAAGGGAAACAAAACCGCAATCGCTACACTTGCACCTAAAACGTACAAACACTACATTAATTTAAGGAAAGCCGATGCAAGCAGTTGAAATAAAAAAGGAGGCTTTAAGGTAAGCACAACATCATGCTAACAACAAAGTAAGCGTGAAGAAGCATCTGAATGTAAACAAAGCGAACACGTGTTGCGATCGTACATAAGCTTACCATTCGCTGACTTCAACCTTCCCATGATACCGGTCCTTAAGTTTTCCTTCCAGTTCTTCGTCGGCTCTCACTCCTTTTCATACTTTGCTGTCCATTCCTCGTCTGCGAGCGGATCGTCAGCATGGGGATCAACATCCATCGCTCGAAGTTGGCGAAGATCTGCCTCTGAGTTGCACAGTGTGCATAACTCACGCGGTCTTCAACGTCGTATCCAGCGATAAAATAAATTTCCGAGTCCTCCGACTCATAACTCATTTCTTAATCAGAGGATGTGGTCGACATTGTTAATTTAAGACAACTCGTATGACCATGAAGCTCCTATGGAAACAATTTCGCTGTGTAAAGTCTTCGCATCCTGAGAATTTCACCAGTGTCTTCTGAATCGTTCTCGATTTGACGTCACAACGTCCCGCTCGCCCCAGACTCCTATTTCACGGCCATGGGGCCATCGAAGCTCAACTTCAACAGTGCATAGAAAATCGAGGATTTAACCAAATCAAAAAATTTTTGCGGCAAAATACTCCAAAAAATACACAGAAACTTTTTAGAGCAAAAAAATTTTTGGGTTTAGGTGCACTTTAAATGCCCGCAGTTTGTTGAAAAATCTTGATCAACTAAATCTTATTCTCAAAAATCTCAAAAGGGCATTCTCTGTTGTTGGTGTATCAGAAACGTGGCTAACTGATTGTTCTTCAGAGCTTGTAAATATTACAGGGTACAATTTTGTCTCCAATCATTGCAAATCAAAAATAGGCGGCGGGGTTGGCATTTATTTACGAAACGATATTGAGTACAAAGTTCTCAAAGAATGCAAATTTTCTGACTCAGAAGTAATTGAGTCAATCTTCGTCGAAATTACTGTTCCCCAAGGGAAAAACTTTATCGTGGG
>OX419338.1:18074029-18146529 GCA_948470475.1 Galaxea fascicularis
AATTTCATAACCAACCCCGGGAAATAACTGATATTTAGCCGGGGGAACAGATAAAGTGAGGAACAGATTCGTTTTGTGCCCCTGACTAGCGATAAAAACAACTGGATCAAGAACGGTTCGCGTGCACATCTCTTTCGTTCAAATGAACCATCACACCGCATTCGCATTACAGGTGACAACCGACGGTAAATTTTAATTAGAGATGACAGGAACTTGTCAATGCGCCGTCAGAGGTTAATGAGATTCAAAAATAATTTTTCTCTTTATCTTAAAAAGTAAAAAAGCTTTTTTCCCCATTCTTTTTTCAAAATATACATCTCAGTCCTCTCAATTTGAACAGCAAAAAAAATTTTTTTTCTATTTTTCGTCAAAATCCACCTACCATGATACCTTAACACAATTTTTGCATCCACTGTTAAATGACTCATCTCTTGGGGTATCTGTGAAAAAAATTTGCTTTTGCACAACTTTTATGATTGGTTTTTATCTGACAATTAACATCACCAGGAAAGGATTGTGGGAAAAAGCAGTTGTCAAAGCTAGTTGTAAAGTCAAGTAGAACTAAAATAAAAACAATTCATGTTGCTTCTGACAAACAACTTTTTCACCACCCTTTAGTTAAACATTTTCTAAAATCACTCTAGTTGATGATAAATAGTACAGAATTATAAAATTTTAATACATTAATTTTTAGCAGGTTGGGCAAAGCTTTCAACCCTTATATTTACAAATAGAAAGAACACATTTTGAAGTTATTACGGTTGATCCCTTTGCATTAGAGCAGGGGGTAATTCCACAGGGGCTCTGTGATATTTTGCTCTGGCAGTTAACTGCCCTGTCTGTGGCATGGATGTTCGGTCCGAAACAAATACACCTGGGTCACCTCGATGTGATATGACAATTCTGTCAAGTCTTTCAGTGTTGCCTTCTCCAGATGGCTGATTGAATGATAGCAGCTCAAATTCACTGAAACGATCATTTGCTCCAGTCCAGTAAAAAAAAAAGATAAATCTGGATAATACACTTATTAAATTCATTCAGAATTTTTGGCTGCTCATCAGTCAGCTGCTTCACGTCAAATGCTTCTCCAACCACCTCATGCATAGTGGCAATAATCCCTTCAACATCATCTGTTGCTCATCCATTCTTGGTGCTGGACTTTCAAAGCATTTGCTAAGGTGATATACCAGGTTGTGTTTTCCTTCTTTATACGATGTTTCCATTGCCCTTACACTTGAAGGAAGGAAATCAGCTTTTACAAATTTAAAGAAATCCAAACCTCCATCATCTACCAATGTAAGCTTGAACAAGTCGTTAAGGATTTGGGACTTGAGTCTGACAGACATTAAACTTTTGAAACAGGATAGAAACTCCTTTAATTTACAAAATCGGTGACAATGACACATCTTCTGGAATAATCCTTTTGGGTGGGGTGTTGGTAGAAGATTCTTGGAAAGTTCCAGAGTCAAGCACATAATCAACATGCATTGCTGCTTCTGCTTCTGACAAAGATTTGTACTCTTTCATCAAGTGTGTATTTACTCGTGAGGGACAGGATGTACCTAAACAACAAACCATGACACAGTAATTACTATGGTGCTAGCATCTCATTGGAATATATTTCACTTCTAAAATGTAGTTAAGCTTCTTGTTAGTATCCCCCAATAAGAATGGTGAATCATTTCCAGGCTATCAGGTTTGACACTTTAATAAAGTTCCCATCTCATCATCACAATATTAATATCAGCACATAGTTAACAATTTCATTTCACTGGAAGTTGAACAGGAATGTGCCAAGAGTGAAAAGGCTTATTTTTTTCAATGACACTAACAACAACATTGTTAGATACAAACAAATTATACAAATTTAGCGAATTGACCAAACCTGTTCTCGAGGAAATGCAGGTCTTGTTCACAGAATTTGCACAGGCATTCCAGACGATTTCATTTTTCATTGTGGGCTATCTGTCAGTCCAGGCGTCCTCCCAAGATAAACAAAATTAATATGCTGTACTAGGGCTGAAATTTCTTGTGTGGACCATTCTCTTGGAATGCATACTGGGTTTGGGTCCGAGAAGAGGCTTTTTCTTGAAGAACCTTGCACAGGTACGCGCTTGTTAGCAAGCTTTCCCGGTGTGTTACCATCTGAAACAATAGGCCTTTTGGAGGCCATGTTGCCTCGAGGAAACGACCAAAAACATTAAGATGTCAAGGGGTGCGTTGGGGCGCGATCATTTCTAGCTGTAGATTAAAAGTGAAAGAAACATTTTAGGTACAAATTAACGTTAGAACAAACAGAACAGGGAAGTTTCAGGCTCGAAACAAATGGTCTCAAATTACAACTCGAACACACGTGTTTGTGTTCCTCCTATAAAAAATAGCACCACAGAATTTACTTCCACTGTAAACCTACTTCAAATGTTTTTAAAGGCAGCAAAAAAGTTGCTATTGAAAAAAGAAGGCAAAAAAAATCCACGTTGTGATGAAAAAAGACATTGCAATACTCACCCAACTCGCACTTTTCCGCCGCCATCTTGAAAATTATACATCCACAATGCTACGCGATCGTAGTGCGTACACCACCTGGGCTTGGGTCAAAAGGCCGAGTAAAACATTCTTCGAAATGAACTGAGTTTATGTAAACAACGTGCCTGTGGGCCAGGATCGACGTTCTTTCTCTTCGTTCCTACGCGAAATGGATCCCTAGTACTGTCTTCACGCGAATGCTGCAAAATTCCTGCCTGCCTCTTTATTTGAGTGGTTGCTGCCACCCTGAACAACGCAACAACTTCCCACCACTGAAAAAACAAAACTCTTTTCCTACATAGGAGTCGATTGGGAGCGCTTGAAGTGAGTGAAATCATATGAGAAATTAGCCATGTGGTGCTGCGACTTGAGAAAATGACATCACTTGGTTTTCCAGGGTAACCAGGCCGCAGGAACATGGCGTTCAATGGCGAACCAAAATTTACGGATTTTGAGCGCAAAAAAAAAGACTTTCCTTCATCGTATGAGGATATTATTTGGGGATCATGTACTTTATGATGTTAACTATCAATCAAGCGAAAAGGGAAGGTATTCGATAATTTGATCGTAGTAGCACTTTAAAACAGGTTACACTTAAGGGGAGTATTAATCTTAGAAACCCCTTCTTTTGGAAACCCAAATTAAGTTAAGCATTAATTTACTTAAACTTTGTTGAACTGTGTTGAAAGTTTAGTTAACAAATGTTTTACACTGTTTTCCAACATGACTTTGTGATGCAGAAAACTTGTTTCTTTATTTCAGTACAAAAATCATACTTCACTTGTTTACTTTTGCATGTTGAGTGAACTCTCTGAGATTCTTCGCTTGGGTGAGGAGACTTATACATTGAAGTACAGTGAAAGTTACTATGGGAACAAATTTCATGTAGCTTAGTACACGATAGTGGAAAGCAATAGTGTACCTCTGAGGCAAGCATTTGAATTGTTGGTTGATAAGAAATATGTCTCGTTTATGCTAACTGTGACAATTAATTATTTTAACAGTGGCCATTTTGAAAATAACAGATGGGGTTTACAAAGTGTTTGACTCGCATAGTAGACATTTAGAAGGTATGAATGACGCTTTGGGAACGTGTGTGTTAATAGAGTTGGATCCTGATTATTAATGATGGTAATGGTGTAATATGCCCGTGAGAATGATGAGTTGGATTCTCTTGACCACCTGTTGGAGTATTTGGAGACCATGTACGAAGGAAGAAATGATGTGCTATTTGAACTTAAAGGTGTTGAAATTTTGACAAATGAAATAGCAATGAAAGTGTATGAAGATCAAATAATAGTTTAGCATCATTAAATGCTGGATTTGGAGAAACAATGGCTTAACAGGGAAGGACGAATTTTTGCTGTTGTAAAAACTATTGTTTTTTGTGTATGTATGCAATTTGTTTTTAGGTTATTAAAGGAACTCAATATTGGGATGAAGAGACATTGGAGTCTGTGATTGAAAATGGAAACAAAGGTTATGAAAAAGTAAAAAAGGAGACACATTCTATGTTATGTGATGATGTAAATGGTGTGAATATATTAGATGCAACTGTAAAAGTTCATCTTAAGAAGGTGTATGAAGGAATTGTGAAGGTTGAAGCACAATGTTTAATTGAAGACATAAGGGTTACTGTAGAAGAAAATCAAGAACTTAATACTGGGTTCCTGGTGATTTTGTCAAGTAGTTATCATTTTGCTTGTATTTTAGAAGAGAAAGTTTAAGTAAGATAACTTATTGTTTGTTTGGAATTGATGATAGGAGAGAAAAAGGTTATTTTTATGAAACAATACAAGATAAGAGAAAAGCAATGCAATGTGTTTACAGTGAAGCTAGACAGAGCAGGAATGGAGGCTGTGGGATATACATGTAAAATACAGTTTATTAGATGCAGTTGTGAATTATCCAACAGAGAAATTCAGCTTGTCATGCATAGGCACAAATCTGTAAAGAAAAAGATGAAATACACAGACCAGAAGCTGCAATATCGTGCTCATACAGAACCAGCAAAAACAGAGAGCTCGTGCTCACATAGAACCAGCAAAACAAAGAGCTTCTTTAGATTCTCGAGCTGAAAGATATGAGAACATGGAGCCAAACGAGGAGAGACAATTAAGCACTGAAAAAGCTGAGAAGTACAAACAATTTAAACAAGAAAATCGTGAGTGCTATAATATTGTAGGAAAAGAAGAAGTGAAGAAATATAATGACATGAAACCGAATTCAAACTCACCTGGACCCTCTGCTACGAAAGAACCAGGCAGGTTTTTGTCCAGGTCGCAGCTGCACCCAGCAAATCCATATTTTGTGAAGAATCATGGAGGGCTTTAGAGAACACCAACTCCCATTGATTGCCACCTTTGTGGATTTCAAGGAGGCCTTTGATTCCATCAATAGGTCTGTGATGTTCTCTATTCTATGTCATTATGTTATCCCAGAAACCATGGTCAACGCAATCCAGGTGCTGTATACCAACTCAACTAATGTCGAAATCAATGGAAGGCAAGATCAATGCCTTTGGTACCTCATGTTATAGAATTATGCTCAACATCAAGAGAATTGATAGGGTGTTAAATGTGACCTTCCACGGGAAACGTACACTAACGCTTAGCCGTTTAAATGGCCTAAGCCGTTTGTTATCCGTTCGTTTGCCGTTTAAACGCCGTGAGAAAGCGTTTGAGGCATTCATTTTACCATTTGAACAGCAGGCGCTATCCGTTTAGTTAATCCATTCACCCGTTTAACTCGTTCGCATTGATCGAAATCGTTTTCATGTCCATTTAAACGTAAAAAGAAACGCAGCATTTGAAACCGTTGAAATGCTGGGTCACGATGGTCCATCCAAATTGCTATCGTTGTAGTCGTTCTAGTATGTTTAAGTGAATCGAAAGTGAACCAGCACGGTGCTCGAATCGGAATTTGTGAGAGTACGATACATAATTATTATGCCAGCAAGAAGGCAGTATCCCAGTAACCATCGAGCGTTTCCAGTCAAGCCAATATTATTTTGCGACAAATGATAATTGTAGAAAAAACAACACTCTTAACTGTAAGTTATAAAGAAGACATAGTGTCCATATGACGTGCCTGAGGAGAAAGCGCAGTGATTGAATGCTGCAATCTTCGACAATACAGCGTTCATCGATGTTCGATAGTCACTGGATGGTGTTCGCGAATTCAGAGCATCTACTGTATGTACGCTATTGCTAGTGTCTTTAAGTCTTGTCATAGTTAACCTCAATATTCAACGCTTTCAGGCATATTCTAACTGAACAACAGCTCATAAAATCATTTATAACTCAAGTCCTGCGCCTGAAAAGGAAACGGCATCATTGTTGATCGGTCTTTACTTTTGACAAACATCATGTGACGATGTTCATGTCATGTTGAAAAGTCGCCCACGCGAAGGGAATAATTATTTTGCAGGGTTAAAACCGCAGGGAATATTTGCACTTCAAATCGAACACCAGATAAACTGAAAGGTTGATGCCGAACCGCTGACCTGTTGGCTCAGTTGGTAGAGTGCCGGACTACCGTGTGGGAGGTCGTGGGTTCAAAGCCCAGGCCGGACCAACACTCAGGGTCTTTAAATAACTGAGGAGAAAGTGCTTCCTTTGCAATGACATCTATAAATGGTTAGACTTTCTAGTCTTCTCGGATAAGGATGATAAGCCGGAGGTCCCGTCTCACAACTCTTCACAATTAATTCTGTGGGACGTAACGAACCCTGGCTGTGACCACCCCTAGTGCTGCCCTTGTAGAGGGCCACAAGTTTATTAGTTGCTACAACTATTCCGTGCCACCCTCTTTAAATAAAGTGTATTAATTCTTAACGTGGCATTCAATCGAAGATCCATTTAAAATACAAGTGCTAACCGCCAAATAATTTTCCAGTAATACAGCTTTAGAGCGACCAGCATCTGCAGCCGGGATTTCGTGTGCTAACAGCAACAGTCACGCTGTTTGCTCCACGCTGATTGGATGCATTCTTTACCATCATCCAATCAGCGTGGAGTAACAGCGTGACTGCGGATGAGCTTTCAGAATGCCACAAATGCAAGTCGTTCGATCACTAAGTTAACGTAAAATGACTTTCAAGGAGCATTCAAACATCTAACAAGGAGTTTCGTCAGTTTAACGGAGGGGTGTTTCAGTGAACATCAAAACAGCGTGGTACAAAATATCTTGTTGTCATAAATTAATCATTATGTGATGCGGTCGTGGTCAATTACGGCCGTGAATACTTGATGAAAGGTTTTCACATGGGTGAACAGTTTATTGTGTCGACCTCAGTACGTTTTTAAAACATCTTCCACATAAACTTTACTCACAGCACTTTACTTTCCAATAAAAACATAGTAGCAGTCCCCTCTACTAACTATGACAGAAACGTACTACCAGTAGGTAAGTTATAAAATCGAATGTTGACACGTTTCTGACGTAAAAAAAACGTGTTTCTTGTCAGTCTGCATTTTGTCCGCAGTCTGCAGTCTGCATTTTGTACTGACTGATGCGGGAATGCATGCCAGGCCGCATGTTTGTAAAGATTACAAATCAATCAACAGTTCGAAATATGATCCACATCTTTTTCGCAAGCATTATTTTAATTACAAAGGTTTAAAACTTACTAAACGGGCTGAATAATTTATGTAGAATCGACCGGACAGGGAAGAAGAAACCCTTGAAAAGCGCTTCATTCTGCATGCCAATCGGTGGACACTTTGTTGAAGTCTTTACACGTCACAAAGTAAAAAGTCGGCCGGTATATCTGGTAACCAAAATTGTATCCTTCTTTAGCAAAAACTACACAATACTTGTTGGATTGAAGAGAGAAGGCGAAGAAGATGTATTATGCCGGAGCAAAGGTCGGGAGGATATGAAAGTGAGTTAATGAAATTAATCACAACGCTTTCTTCACCTGTGTGTTAGCATCTGTGCTCGTGTGTTGTAACTAAACTTTGTTCGTCCGCTTAAGCATTGATTAAGCATTTTAAGTGCGAGAGAAGGCAAAGAAAATTGTGTTTTACCGGAGAAGAGGTTGAGACGATTTGAACTGATTCAATAAAAAATCACAACGCTTTGTTTGGCTGTTCAGCATTGCGCCCATCCACTCGTTATTATGTTCGTCAGTGTTCATGCTTGCCGTTCGTAAAATTTATTTATTTCGTAAAATGCTGAGAAGTACAAGCGTATGAAACAAGATGAGCGTGAAAAGTACAACAATACGAGGACACAAAATGCTGAAACGTATAAGCGTATGAAACAAGATGAGCCTGAAAAGTACAACATTATGAGGACAGAAAATGCTGAGAAATATAAACGTTTGAAAGTAAATGATGCTAATATGTATCATGCTTGTAGAGAAAAATGTGCTCAGAAATGCAAATCAATGGACATGAATGAAAAGGAAAAATATATAAACAAGCAGAAACTGTCATACAAACAAAAGTCGTCAACAAAACACTCATTGGACTATTATAATGAACAATTTAATGTTGCTGTCAAGGATGGTCCTTACTACATTTGTAATTTGTGTAATAGACTTCTGTATCATGTTATGTATATCAATAAAATGCAATAAAAAATAGGGGTCACCATGCTCGTTTTTCCATAATGTAGATGAACCTTAGAGCTACTTTGTGACCGATGAGGTCCTCATTACTTAACCTTAGTTCACAGAAAGGGACACTAGAATTTCTAAAAACAGCTCTTCTTGGGTTAAATTATTAGAGAAGTCCAACAAAAAAGATGCTGAACTTACATTATAAATCGTCTTAGTCGAACAGGAATTAATATTATGTAACAAAATTAAGAATTTGCTGCTTGCGTACATACCCACGATTACCAAAAGAGGTGTTCTTAACAGCAATAAAATCAAAATATTTTAACGCACAATTTTAAACTTTCTTTCAAATGGAAATATATTGTAGTTTATCTTATGTCATTTAAATTCATGCATTCAAAGCTAGGGGTCATCGTGCTCATTGCCGAACTAGTGATCCTCAAGGCGCCAAAATCCTCTCGTAAAAGCTTTATGACCGAGATAAGACTGAGTCAAGTTTATGTCCAAGTAAGATCCCAAGACAGCGATTATCTTATCTGTTCAGTAAGAAAGCCCCAGAGGCATTTTATAGGTCTTGCAACCTACAAGAGACTTCACAAGGACTCACAATAGAGTTCTAAAGTGATGACGTCACAAAAATAAAAGTTTTGAAATTATGGGATATGATGCCATATTCTTATAGAGCATCCTAAAAGACGCCCTCATCCCAAAAATTAGCTCCGAATTGCAATTCCCGGTAGAGATATAAGGGATCAAAGTTTGATGGCATTCCATACAAACCCTTCAAAATTTGTTTCAGTTCCTTCAGTTTAGAACTGACTCAAAATTAGAGAGATTATATGGGGCAGTATCAAATTTCAATCCTTCATATTTCAGCTGGGAATTACAATTAAGAGCTAAGTTTTGGCAAGGACCCTTCTTTAAGAATACTCCATTCGAAAATGGCGCCCAATCCCATAATTTCAGAAATTTAATTTTTTGTGACGTCACACTTTAGAACTCTATTCCACAACTCATCTTCCCAGGCAGTGAAAATGTCGCACTAAAATAGTTCTATATGAGAACCAACACTCCTTTTTCAGGACGCTTGATACAATTGTAGATCTATTGAGCCTCTTTTCTTGCAAAACGACCTTGTTTATGCTTAGTTCCTTGGCTGGCAATAAAATCCGCCGCCATTTTAGTCATTTTTGATATCGCAATATTATGCGCACTAGGGGTGGGTAATGCAAAACAGAGAAATTACCTTCAGCGAAACGCAGGATCTTTTTTCATTTTCAAACCGTTTGAAAATAAAAAAGATCCTGCGTTAAGGCTTAACGTCTATTTTACCCTCGATATAACATATGAGCTGATCTCTTGCGCGAACACCACTTTCTTTATTTCAGTCTCCTTTACTTTGCTTAACATAACCTTTACCTTAATGTGGTTCCACCAAAAAAGAAGGAGTATTAAAAAATTTCTCTAACTTCGTCCAGGCGATTTGAATTGTGTACTTGGCTATTTTAAGGCTACAGTTCCACTGTATAGTTTATGCGAATTTCAAAGCCATTGTTGACTAACTCGAGCCACATTTGAAGAGCTCTGTCGGGAAGTGGTTAACACAGGACAAATTCCGCTTAGTAATAGAGGTAGAAAGCGTATACCTCCTGACCTTCCCAAAGGATGAACCCGACTTTTGAACCATTGAAAAACAAAAACGCGGGAAAATGCACGAAAAAATTTTCAACATGTTTTTGTGTCAACGCTATGCAGACACATACCAGTCATCGCCGTACAACAATGCATTAACATCTCTGATAAATCTGTCGTTGTTTATCCAAATTGAGCATTGAAATATTGAGATTGCATCCTCGCCATGTCGGCCATGATGGGTCGAGCAAGTAACAGAATTGGGAACAAGAAACTCGGTAAATGGAACGGTAAATTTCGGTCGGGATATTCCGACCAGAATATCAGGACCACCTCCAGAGGTGGTCCCAAATATTCTGGTCAGAAGAAACTGAAACGGACCTTTCCATTTGATTTCCGACCGAAATTTCCGGAATCTTTGGCATAATGGAAAGCACCCTTTACCTCTGAATCTGGTAAGCGGGGAAACTCCCCAGAGACCAGATATGAACTGCAAACACGTTTGGACAAACAGTGAACCGCAAGGTAATTTTTTCATATCAAATCAAAATCTATGGAACCTATCCACAGACTTCAAATGGATTATATCGGGCCTCTGTCATTGTGTTACAGATCAACTACATGACAATGGCCAAATCCTCTTCAAAAATTACACCCGAACCAAGTACTTGAAATGGTCTGAAACGATGGTGCAACATTTATCACAGCTGAAATCATTCTGTGTCACGTAACAAGTTAATAGTCACGCAAATGTAAACCCATTATGCCGACAGCCACAGAGCACTTTGTATACTATGGCCTGGGTAAAATGCAGCTTGATTTTAAGAAAAATATAAAGGTCTAGGGTATGTCACAACATATCTTCATGAAAATATAACCTGGATGTGATGAAATGGTAGATTTCCCCGACTGATCAAACAAATCGAAGGGCTGGTCATTTGGTGTTTGGGATGTTTATTTCTACCAAATACCATCCATGTCCAATACACTCAACTAGACTCTAGTTGTCAAATCTAAGAGTCCACTGGAGTTATTCGAAGTCTAGTCGTTAAACGAAACCGGAAGTCCAAAACTATTGTCAACTGGAGTCCAGTCCACTGGAGTTACCAGAAGTCTAGTCATGAAATGAGACCGAAAGTCGAAACAATATGTGACTTCTCACGCGAAAACGTTCCGAACGGTGAGCCGTTTCTAAACGGATAGCCATTCACCAGCCATTCAAACGGATTGGGCTGCCTTTCGAACGGCTCGAGCTATCCGTTCTAAAAAATTCATCAGCCGTTCGAACGGCTCAAGCTATCCGTTCAAGGAAATTCATCAGCCGTTCGAGCTATCCATTCTAAAAAATTCATCAGCCGTTCGAACGGCTCAAGCTATCCGTCCAAGAAAGAAACAATAATAAGTTACATGTATTTTGGCAGCCGTTCCAGCTTCGTTAAATGACGCATGTCATCATGTTTACATTACACAAACGGTCGTCACGTTTCTGTTCTTAGTTTACCTTCACTTTAATGACACTCAGTTAATTGTTTACAGAAAAACGTTTGATTCACAAATAACAAGTTCCTTTTAAATCGAAAGCCTTACGGTCCTTACGTATTTGTGGCGGCTTTAGAAGCCACGTGCTTCTTCCTTGTCAGAGAGATTAATTTCAAGATAAACATTGCTTGACACTTTATTTGCTGCTGGTTCTTCGTTTCACCATGCGCTCCAGTTAGCTTGTCTTTTGCAGAAAATTTTGGATTGTAATCTGCCAATAATAAAATTTCATAGTGTTCCGAGAGGTCGGCATGTTCCAAAAATTTTTTGAAATTTACCGCTCATTACAATGCAAACACAAGTTGAAAACAATTGTTTTCCAACTGTCCAATTAAACCTTAAGATTTTCGATCTTCAGGCACTATTAAAGGACTCGAAGAAACAAACAATTTTCACAGTGATCTTGTTAGTTGCTAGTTGTGATCATTTCAAGTGATCTTTTCACAGATTGTGTCAATACGTGTTTTAGAATTGAAGTTAGGACTTTTTGTTGCTGTGTCAAAATTATGCAAATCAACGTGGCCGACAAATTGGCACGCGCTTGTTTGTTTACTTTTGATTTCGTTTGCACTGAAGTATCCAAGAGGAAAGATAAGATAGAGGGAAGCGTCACCCACTCAATGACAACATTCTGACAAGCGAAATGTATAAAATCATTGCTTTAACTCATTCTCCAAATGTTTGCGTGATATGATGTTTTATTAAGCAAATGAATGCGGCAGACGCTTGATCAGGGAAGTTATTCTCAGAAAAGAAATTCGCTTTACTCTCAATGCATTAATGCAGTCCTAGTTTATTTGAGGTTTCGATGTTTATTTTCTCATTACAAATGAACCATTGAATTATTTGGTACGAAAGTTTATTCAGTCGTTTGATCAGTAATAATATAAATGTTGCCAGCCGCATGAACTCATCGGTTAATTTTCTCCAGCTCTTCAGCCGTTGTTGGCGTTCATTGTTGGCAAACCCATCCGTTCAAAGATTTTCACAGGTGGTTAGCCGTTCCACCTCTGCCGTTCAAAAAATTAATTTTCATTAGCAGTTTATCTGTTCAACCTCATCAGTTCGAAAATTTTCACAGGCCGTTTGTCCGTTCGACCTCATCCGTGCAAAAATTTTCATTAGCCGTTTATCCATTCAACCTCATCCGTTCGAAAATTTTCGCTGGCCGTTCATCCGTTCGACCTCATCCGTCCGAAAATATTGATTAGCCGTTCATCCGTTCACGGTATCCGTTTCGAACGGCTTGTCTAGCCGTTTGTGACCCGTTCGCTTACTGTTCCGTTCAGCGTTTGAACGGCTACTGTTCGGAACGTTTTCGCGTGAGGGGTCACATACAACTTTGGGGAGGGTTGAAAAATCGTCCAATGGAGTCCATTGGAGTCCACTGGAGATGCATCGAATCCACTGGAGTTACCGAGAGTCTAGTCGTGAAATACACTACAAATGTGATATACCTCGTTCTTTAAGCCGTGACCTGAGACAGGCACTCTACACATGAAATATACCTCGTTCTTGGAGCCCTGAACCGAGGCACACTACACATGTAATATACCTCGTTCTTTAAGCCATAACTCGAGACAAACACGCTACACACCCGTAATAATGAAGAAAACACCAAACAACGTTAGAACCAAATATAACAAAGAAAGCACCGAATGTAATAAAAACAGCACCGAATATAATGAAAGAAGCACCAAATATAATGAAGACAGGACCGCACATAAAGACATAAGCACTGGGTATAACGAGTTAATCACCGAATATAACAACATAAGTGCCAAATATAATGGTATAACTACCCAATAAAATAAAAAAAGTACCATAAGACAGTTCTGGCATTCCATATAAATAAGTACCTTTGCATTGAATACACTCTCATTTGCCAATGGAACAAAACTGTTCATTTGCTATCAATTTGCATTGACTTCAAATGAAAAAGAAATTCATAATTTTGCTCACAATTGCTTAGGAGCAAATCTTTATTGAAGCTGGTGCTTCAAATTTATATCATTTAGCCTGTTTTGCTACCAAGGCAAATCTTTAACTTTCATGTACAAGTTTGCTTACCATTTTTTATCATTTTAAAAAGGCAAATCTGGTGGCAAACTTGCTACAAAACATCTAATAGGTGGTTTGCAGCCAATCTCTAGACACACAGATAACAATGGTGAAATGTACAAATGCTGGTGGACAAACAAAACGAGCTAATGAGAGATCTATTGTTTACCGTCCATTAGCATGGCGGCGATGACGTAACATGAAAACCACCTATTTACACCACAATCTTAACACAATTATGATATGTACATAATCATCTTAATTCTTTCTTAATTGCAATAGGAACAATTGTCATCCCGGCCCAATTAATCAGGTCTCATATGAAAATTAATACTAATTGATAATTGTTGAAAAGTCAGGTTCATTGAATAGCAATCAATCAGCTGCAATTGTCATTGATTAACAATGTTTATCATTTTTAAAATGGGATCAATGTCTGACCTACGAAATGCTTTCTTTGGTGTATACAGACCTTTAACTTTATCTTCCAAGTGTTGATGGCAACGAAACAGGAAAGTATCTTATTTAGAAAGACTAAGCCTATGAACCTATAATTATGTAATTATTACACCAACAATTACCGATATGAACTAACTTATGCCATACATGCATCAATCAGCTTTTGCTTGATCAGTGATGTGTTTCATGAATTAATGTCAAAAGAAAAGCTGCTAAAACACACATCTGAACCTCGATTTAGTAGCCACCTATTTAGTGGCAACCCCCTGTCAAATACATAGTATGGCTCCTTATTGAAAATGCTGGTAACAGATAAGAGACTGAAATTTAAAAAAAAATGTTACCATCTTGTGGTGAGTTTTTTTGTCACCTAGTGTGCTGTATTTTGATTTTCTGGTAACAACCCTATAAACCTTTCACGCTAATACAGTAATAATAATATATAAAAATTCACGAACTTACTTTTGTCGCTCGATCTATTGGGTGTCGATTGCTTTTGACAGAAGCAATGCGACACTGGTGTGCTCCGATGTTTTCTCTGGCAGTGTTTCTTTAATGATGTTGGATGACAGTAGAAGATTTCCACTGTCATCACAATCATCACTCTCGCAGGAATCTTCTATCGCGGAATACTTCACAGGTGAGGCAGAGGATATAATCTGTAAAAAAGATCCATGTTTTATGAAGGGAATATTGTTGGGGACCTATATACACTGTACAAACTCTATAATTTTGGTGATTCTTACAAGTTACTTACTCACCATCTATTCAACCAAAACCTCGGCCGAGTTGGACCCATATTCGTTGATTACCGGTAAGTGGCCAATTGCGACTTCCACGCGCGCTTTTTTTTTTTAAATAGTTATATATAAATACCACTGAAATCGCTAAAATTCATCGCTTTCAGCTACACAAGCCGATTCTTCCTTAAATCACAAATCGCGTATTTTAAACGGTCATTGCAAATTACTCAGTCGACTTAATTGGCTCAATTAGTCCTAAATTTTCTTTAGTTACAACTAAATAAGTAACATCTTTCTCGGGAGAAATAGACAAGGTCCACTCTGTTTTGAAACGATGACAGTACCACTTTCAAATGTGCAGGGAAATCTTTTGATTAACTTTTGAACAAAGCGTTTTTTTTTTCATTTATTTTCATTTTATCGTGTTACCTTATCTAGTATGTTGACAAAGCTATATTTGATACGGATTGTGCGGGGCTATTGATGCAAATTTATCGATTCCACGACTGAAAATTATAACCAAGATCGTGACCTACCTTTCCTTTTGGTTTTTCCTTTGGCTTTTGCTTTGCATCATTTCCCCGCTCCTTTGCCACTTTCATTTTAACTGGGGACTGATCAGTCTCTGGGATCTAATATTTAAACAAAAAGTTTAGTGAACGTAATTCTGGAACTTTCCTGTGCAGGAAATTAATGAGCACTTAAAGGCAAATCAGTCAAAACAATGGCAAACAATTCTTCCTTGGCTGTTCAGCCTTCAGGTTAATTATTTTACAGAACACTCAACAAAATTACCCAATTCTGATTGCTCGAGCGCAGTACAATTAATATTAAGTTTCCATGACAATGACATGTGAGCACAGCAAAACATTGAACGTTTCGACGAGTCACTGAAAGTGGACGAAAAGGCATAAAAGTTGCCATTCTGTGGAATGATCCCTTGGACTAATTTATCAGAATATACAACAACTTGTAAGTTGCGCGACGGCTCAAACAAATCGCCCAACCTTCCCCAATTCGTGTTTGTAGGTACCAGTGATTTTAAAAGTCCTAACATTACACTCCCCTAAAGGCTTGTGCAATTTTGGGAACTTTTGAAATCACTCTTACCTTTAAATCCGAATTGTACTCGAGGTCATGTGTATACCGAGCTCGTATATGATAATCAATTGCGAACGGGCCAAGATGCTTGGTGGCAGAGGTTATCGCCTTAAACCAACGAAGTATGTTAAGTGAATTAACGCAAAGCACATGTGAAGTCTTAGTGATCTTGCTTTTTCCTCTAGTATCGGTAATTTCCTTTGCTAGGTTCACTTGCTACATCTAGAACTTTTGGCAATTCTAACCTTTTCCGAGTTAATTCACTCAGAAGGAATTTAGCTAACGAGAATCCACTGTAAATAATGATTGGAAGTTACTTAGAAGTTTTCGTTTCGCTTTGGCTCGGCGTTGCTGCTCTGGCTTGACTGGCTGAACCGGGTCTTCATTCTCACTTTCAGATAAGAGAGGATAGCACGTGATAATGGCTGAATACTTCTTGTTCGCTTTCCCCCAGATGACTCGTACCTTCTGTCCTTGTTTTAGAGGTGACTGGTCAAGGATGGTGGATCAAAAAACGTCAGAGTACTGGCTGCGCCTCCAGTTAACACGAGCGATTTGCTTGGCCATTGTAAACTCACGAAAGTGTTCAGAGTTAAATAACTTATGCGAAAGCGATCGGTTTTGAGACCAGTAAGTGTAACAGAACTTTTTATACCAAAAGCGGGCTTTTGATCGGATTGATCAAACAGTTTTTATTGTTCCAGGAACGTTCTCAATTACCATTTACATCACACCAACAAAAATACCGCAACGGCATGCATTTTGTCAACTAGGTGTGATAAATTGGAGATGTGTTAAGTAATGGTTCGCATACAAAGGAAAGGGGTGTAACGCAACGCATATGCAGTAGCCTTACGTTTTAATTCAATTAATTAATTAATTTCCGATGATTTCATTCGTCAAGAGCTCATCAAGAGCTCTCTTTTGGCGAAAATTGTACGAAGTAGCACGAATTTGACCGAGTTACTTGCCTTTTATGGAAGAGAAGCCATTGTTCTATCTTTCGGAAAGGTTTCGGCCGATACGTATGTGCGGAAGTCGATTTTCCGAATTTCATACCAGTTGACCTGTGAATGGCCGCCATCTTGGACGATTCTTTGCAGAGCTTTTCTAATGAGATTTCCTTCGGTTGCCGTGTTTTCCAGTTTTGTAAATATTGTATATAGTGTAAATAGTGTATATAGGTTAAAAACAGTTTTCGGTTTTGCCTTTTCGCTGGCATTTTTGCTCCAAATGGTGTTCAGCGCTCGTTGCGTGTGCTCGAAGCATGACACGTGGAGACATGGAGAGGTTGTGGCTGGTGATTTACATGTCGCTGCCGTCAAAGAGCTTCGATTCTGTGATATCGACTCTTCAAAAAACAAAGGCAGAAAACGGAAAATTTGTGGAGCTTGTCGTGGACGAATTGCTGAAGTGTTTGCAGCTGCAGGTAACATAACCTTAAGCTTTATATCATTCATGTTATGTGTAGCTCTTATGTTCGTTTGTTGTCGTCATAAAAGTTGATTTTACTCGCAGACCTGTTGTCCAACTGAAGATTTTTCTGCGATCATATGTTACCGTTTAGCACAACCTAAATACATGTAAATACCATGTTGAAAAATTAAAAGAAAAAATTATTGAGGAAATGCACTGATTTCTTCACAAAAGTATTATGCTTTTTTGTCACACTCAAGAGACCAGTCTTGACCATAGCTCCTCGAAATATTTTGAGCTCAAACAAAAGTCCCTTTTTGTGCTGCATGTCTCAACTTATAACAGTTTCTCGTTTACCTTTTTTGAAGGTAGCTGACATGCATTTATTCCTAGCTTTGTAAGGCTTCCCACCTTTGTTTTAGTTATCTTAGGAAGCCAACACCCATTCAGTTTTATTTTTTTTCATCTTACTATTGAAATTTTCCCAAGACTAAGGGTCAATAAAGTTGTTGCTGTTCCATTTATGAATTTTGATTGCTTGATTCACTCATTGCTTTTCTTGTTTAGGCCGAACATAACATGCATGAGCAAATGCTCAATCCAGCCAGTCCTAATGAAATGGAAGATGGCAGTCTTCAATGCGCGGATGTTGATGAGGTTGAAACTCCAGCCCAGCTTTGCACTTTTTTGCCTCAGTCTTCCAGCTCGAAACAGGTACAGGTCTTGGACATTCCTTTACGACCATAGAAGGAAGCCGAAGAAAGGACTCAACAGGTCATGAGAGCTAAGACAATTGACCTCATTCAAGATACTGCGGGTAAATTTGTCCATTTCAATTCACATGACATACCTGATTTTGTTCGTGATTTGGTGGGCAGTAAGAAGTGGAAGTCCACATTTGGAAATCAGTTTGAAAGCAAGATAGATCATGAAGGCATCTTCCTGTCCAACCTTGCAGCTGAATACAAAAGCTGCAAAGATAAAGAAACCAACAAGGCCATACATGTACGACTCCAGATAGCTAAACAGAAGCAAAAAGTGTTAATTGGACAAACACTCTGGGACAGTCGCATTTCTTTATCTGGCGCAACATCAGATGTATTTAAGTCACGAGTTGATGCTGCCAAAAGCTTAGGAAGAATAAGAAGTTATAGTGATGAAAAGCGCAGACTTCTTTCTATTGTTGCTATGGACTATTCTTACTCGACCCTCCAAAAACTGTTCAACTGCTCATCAAAAACCATTACAGCTGCAAGAGTACACTGTATTTTGTTTGGACGTGAGGGTGTTCCGGCAGATAAATTCAAATTTACAAGGCAGAATTTTTGCATAGAGAGTATGTTTCAAGGCCATCTTCATGCTGGAGTGTCTTGGTCCAGGAGGAGGAGACTGCTGTGAGGTACTGGCAGGATACAGTCAAAGGACTTGTCAATCAGTACCTCTTGAAATTTCCAAATGGTGTAAAGCGAACTTACATTTACACACACCTCCCTGTAAATTTTAGAGTGCAACTTATGCGATGACTTTGGTCATTCAAACTTTGACGAACTTTGTGAACTGATCACCGAGGTGTCATCAAAGTGCTCCGGCCTTAATGCATCCACCCTGATCAAAGATGTGAGGAAGTACCAGAGGTTTCTAAAAACCACTTTCCCCAAACTGGCAGAGAAACACTCACGGTGCCTTGAATTATGCTTGTCTCATGCCTTTGATTCTTGCACACAACCACATGATTCCACGATAGCAGAGTTAACATTGATTTATAATGTGCATGGCTCTCTCACACAGCACATTGAATCCTTGAGCAATGAAGATTCTTCAAAGGCTGATTTAAAGGAAAGATTAGAGGACAGGTTTAAGGTACACTTTGACTATTTAGGCCACTTGCTTCGCACCAAACATCAAGGTGAATATTACCAGTTTAAACGGAAGAATTTGAAACCTGGAGAGTGTGTGGTAGTTATCGACTACAAGATGAAGCTGGAACTGGGCAAACGGAGCAGGGAGATCCAGCGAGACTGGTATGGCAAGAGGGGGTTATCGTTACATGGCTGTTATGTTGTCGCAAGATTAGGAGAACAGGAACGAAGCAGTGAGGTTTTAGATTTGTGGTTTGATGACACCAAGCAGGATGCTTTCTTCACTCAGAGTGCATTGGATGTCTGCTTCACCTGGTTGGAGAGGACATTTCCAGGATTCTCTGTGTACCTATTTTCGGGTATGTATTTGTTGTATTGCATCTTAAATTATTATTTGTAAGCTTTGCTTAATTTCTCACATGTTGTTTAAAAGTTCAAATAAACTTTTCATTTTTACACATTATAGTGGGACCCAAGCTTATGACCACTTATTATTGTAGTACACTGTATTTTCACCATAACTTGCAATCTGCCACCTTTTCTCTTTCACATGAAATTTGTGGTCTTACAGTGGTTTTATGAAAGAGGGCCCACTGTATTTATCACATTAACATATTTGCAATGGTCAGTTATAGGTGTATAATAGACCCTATGCAAATATGGCTGCCTTTTTATGATTCCTTTGTTCATATTTAAAATAGCCTCTCCAACTTTGCTTTTGAGACAAAAATTGAAAAGAATTTATTATCCCAAACCCGAGGCTAGTGAGGCTGTTTTATAAGAACAAAAGAATAATTTAAAAGTAGCCATTTTTGCATAGGGTCTATAACATAGGGTAACAAACACAAAATAACTAGTGATTGCTGCTAGTTCCCAAGGACTCTATATTTTAAGTGACCAGAATGATTTTTTGTCTGTTTTTGTTTGGGGGAATGCATGTGTGTAATTTATTTCAAAATTGTTTCTGGATTATTTTATTTGAATGTTGATTCAGTTGGGATTTGATTCTTTGTGAGCAAATTTAGACAAAAAGTTATGGAAAGTAAGAGTATTGCTGTGCATAGTGTGTGGGAATGTAATGCAACCTGAAATATGCATGCATTCTCAAATCTTAGTCACTTGTCCATATGACTAGTGAACACAACCAGAGAGTTATTAGCATGCAACTGTAGTAGCATGGAAATTCACATCACATGATGAAAAAAATGCTATAGGAGTTGGATTGTAATAATTTTGTGTCAAATTCTATTGTCAAATATTTCACATGAAAAAAATAATAGACAAAAAGGGGGCAATAATATTTTAATCTTTCACTTTCTTCCCTCAGACAATGGCCCTCATTACCACAACACGGCAGTTCTGACTTATCTCAGTGAGGTTAATAGTGTGTTCAACATTACGGTGCGGACACTCGAACCATGAACACCCGGCGGTTTTTTTCTTCGATTTTGAATGACTGTCCAATCAGAGTTCGTCTGTGAGACAAAGACAGTGGTCCTTTTTTGGGCGACATCCAATCAGCGGTTTGGCGGCTGGCGGAAATCTGTTCTTTTGATACCACGGTAATGCGCTTGTAAAAAGAAATAAAATGGCATACGCACCTGTGTATCATGCTGGTGAGTTTTCTGATTTGTTTTCTCCTGGAAATGAGTGTTTTATTGATATAGTTTTCTTCATATGCTTCCTGCCCAAAGGTGAATGCAAACTTCGTCTCAACCAACAACACGGAATTTACGATAACGGAAAAGCTCTCCCACAGGTTTATAGGGAAAGAGTGCTTGACCTGCATCACCAAGGACTTTCCCAGAGACAAATTTCGCAGGATATGCGAATTAGCGTCGGCTATGTAAATAAAGTTGTTCAATTCTACGAACATGGCAACTCGTCGTTGGCTGCGCCAAGAAAAACACCGGTTCGCAATAGATTTACAGCAGATGTTATAGAATACGTGGAGTCTGAGAAATTATGCAAACCTAGTGTATACACAACTGAAATTCAACAGCGTTTGTTACTAGATGGGATTTCTCCCCCTGGCCTTGTACCATCACAGTCTGCAATAAAAAAGTGCATTCGAGAAGACTGTAAAATGACAAAGAAAAAAAATTCTCAAGTTCCCACTGAGTCATTGTCACAAACAAATACCGAATACACCGATTATTTTCTTGATCAAGTTGGACAGTGCGACTATACTAAACTTCATTTTTTTTTATGAGAGCAGTGTTATTGTGACCACAGGAAACCGCGTATATGGCAACTCCTATATCGGTGAACCTGCAATAGAGTTCCAATGCTACGCCTTGAACGCAAATTATACACTCAACTGATTTACTCCATTCGATACACGGAGTGGATTACTTTGACGTATTGAGAGGCCCTTCCAATGGCATGGAGCTGTTAAATTTTTTCAATGAAGCTCTTTCCGTAAACAGAGTAGATGGATCAACAATTCTTGAGAACGGCGAAGTAGTTATTATGGACAATTGTGGGTTCCACCACGGACATTTTGTAGAGCCGTTGTTACGAGACATTCTACAAGAACATGGTGTTGATTTGCTTTACCAGCCTGCTTACTCGCCTCACCTAAATACTTGCGAGTTTTGTTTTCACCAAATAAAGTGCTACCTAAAACAGAATTCATCCTTGACCGCCAATGAAACTGAAATAGCGATTGGTGAAGGTGTATCAAAAATAAGTGCAGCAAATTCAGTTGCATACTTTCGAAAATGCGGCTACATCTGATTGACAGCAGTGTTGTAATTTCGGCTCACCCGCGTGGGAACAAACTGTAAACATCTTCGATCGTTTGAATGAGGACGTTAGCGAGCAGTATTTAAGTAAAATGCACACAGAGTTTGATAAATATAAACTTCAATTCACGACAAAAATGTTGTTCTTCAAACTATATGTAATACTTTACTTTACATAAAAAGTTAATAAAATCTGCCTGTAACATTTGTAACAATAAGAAAAGCGTAAATCGGTCCAAGCGAGTACATCCTCTGTTTTCATGTAAACTAGTGACCTTCTTGAGCGGAAACCCCTTGTTTCAAACTGAGGAGAAAGTCGTTCCAATTTCATGCTTGGGGATAGTGATTTTAGTCACATGTATACCTCAGATGCCATCGCGAGCGAACTCGAAAGCAAATAATACAAGGGTCTCGTTATCAAGCAGGCCGCTGATTGGATGATAGGAAAAAAGCGGGAAAAATGCGTTAGTGTTCATGGTTCGAGTGTCTTCACTGTAACCTCCTCGAGTACAACAACTTTGAGGCTGGTGAGGGAAAGACAGCTCTGGACACTCACTTCGCTCACATATCACACAAGATTGTGAGATATGTTCATGTGGGCAATGACCTGGGCCCGGTTGTTCAAACGTTGGATAGCGCTATCCGCCAGATAAATCACTATCCAGCGGATAAGTAATGGGGAAGCTAATTGCACTATCCACTGGATAGATATTTATCCGGTGGATAGCGCTACCCAGCCTTTGAACAACCGGGGCCTGGAGACAGGAGAGGAGCTTGGGCAACTTGTTCAGGTAAATGACACTTTCAAGAATTCTGTGAGGTCACATCTACATGTTGTTTGCAATGGACAACTTTCTCATTTGCTTGTAATGCATGTAGATAGCATTAATGCATATTTTTGTTGATCCTTGTTGCTGTTTAGGAAAAAAACTAATACCCACAGTGCACCTGTACAGGCTGTATTTAGTAAAAGCTGAACACTTCACCCTTAAATTCCCATTGCGACTACCAAGAAATTTTTTTGACAGTATCACTACCTTATCAAGAAAACAGTTCAAAAGAATGAGTTAACTTAATGATTTTAAAAATAAATAAGATGAAGTTTCCTCTGTCTGGTACAGGATGGGGGTTAAATTTGACAAAATGCTTTTTTCCCACGCTTGTTTTTAGAAAGTTATTGTACAGAATATTTCTATTCTAAGTTCTTTTTTCTGATTTTTATTTCTTTCAATTAGAGCATGAAAAATGTATCCTGTTTCAAGTTAAGCATCGACCGAAGCAAAGCTCCCAAAAAAATGGGTACATTCAAGGACATTTCCCTGTTTGGGAATTACTTATTTCCTGTAGAAGGAGATTTTACTAGGGGCATTATTGCCCATTCATTGGCTGGTGTTGGAAAGGAAGTAAAGAAGACAAAGGCACAGCTACAAAAGATTTCTTTGCGAAATGCCCCAATGCCTGGTTCAACAGGCTCTTCAATTTCCTCAGAGTTGCCGCCAGCAAGGGAAGGGGAGTTGCAGGGTCACCCAGATCAAAGTGAAACTTACAGTATTCGTTTCATAAACCATGCACCAGAGCCCCTGCAGACCCCATCCTTCATTGCAAATGGGGAGTTTGATAGAAGAATGCATCCATCAAGTGGATTTGCACTAAAGAAGGCATCTCAAAAGAGAGTGGTTTTCTCTCTAGAACAGAAAGAAATAATGATATCCTTCTACAATCGGCAAGCTTCAACTGGCATTAGGGCAGAACCGAAAGATGTCATAGCATGCATGCAAGCCAAAGGTTTGGAGCCTCTTAAAGAGTCGCAGATTATCAGCTGGTGGAGCACATACCATCAAAGAAGGAAACGAATGTTGAACGCTGAAGCTGATTATTTACGAGGGCTACATGCAACCACAAGTACCTCTGGCTCTTCTGTTCCTGTTCAGCGAACTACTCCCGACTCTATTGTTCCTGTTCAGCAAACTCCTGCCCAAGCCACTAGCTCTGCTGTTCCTTCTCCTCACACCACTCCTGCTCAGGCACCTGGCTTTACTGTTCCTCCTCAGCACACCACTCCTGCTCAGGCACCTGGCTCTAAAATTCCTACTCAGCACTCCACTTCTGCTCAGGCACCTGGCTCTATTATTCCTAGTCAGCACACCACTCCTCCCAAGTCACTGGCTCTACTGTTCCTTCTCCTCACACCACTCCTGCTCAGGCACCTGGCTCTCATATTCCTTGTTACCAAAGCATTCCTACCCACATCACTGGCTCTACTGTTCCTCCTCAGCACACCACTCCTGCTCAGGCACCTGGCTCTAATATTCCTACTCAGCCCACCACTCCTGCTCAGGCACCTGGACCTTTTGTGTCTGTTCAGTACATGCACACAAAACTTAGATTTTCACACTTGTAAATATCTGTGACTTTCAGTTTTCTTGTATGTTTAATTTCCCTTTTTTCTTTTTTTACACAGAAAGGAAACCAGAGAGTCAAGGCCTTAAACCTCTTTATTTCCTTCACAGCAGAAGAGAAAGAGCAGTACAAGGATTTTTCGACCAAATAATTCAGCTTTACATTTCCACTTCAAATTCCAATTCAATCTGCAATATTATTATTGTGATAATGGCAGTGTGACAATGCTGAAAATGTGTAATGTCGTTTTTTGAAATTGTACATTCAGATTATTAAAGTTTCTCAGTTTAATTTATTATTGACGTTTGTATTTTGATCCCAATAGCTTTATTTAGAAAACATGAACAAATGTAAATAGTTTGCACACCTTGGCTATCCTGGGCAAAACTGTCTAAATATTGTAGTTTGCTCGACTTCGCTGTACAAAGCAAATATGTGCAAAATACTTGTTGGCACACCTTTGCTCTCCTCAACAAACGTGCTTAAACCCACGTGTTTACACGCCTATGCTACCCTTGGCACGCCTTTGTTATTATAAAAAAATATGCGCTAAAGCACTTGTTTGCACGTCTTTGCCACCCTAACCAAATGTGGACAAAAATATGTGTTTGTACACCTACGCTATCCCAAGCAAAATCATGCAAAAGTACTTTTTTGCACATCTGCTGTCGCAAACAAATATGCACAAAATACCAGTATGCACGTCTTTGCTATCCTTAGCAAATGAGCGCAAAGGTACTTTGCTACACAGAGCAAAGTTGGTCAATTCTTTAGAGTTTGCTCACATTTACTATACAAAGCAAACTTGATCAAAATTTGGATTTTGATTATATTTGCTTATCTGAGGAAACGTATTCAATACTAATAATTTGATCACATTTGCTACACAAAGCAAACTTGTTCAATACTAAGAAGTTGCCAGCAGTTATCAGCCTATGCAAACTTCATCAATACCACGAGTTTGATCACGTTTGCTGGCCCAAGTAAACACTTCAAATCCACGCTTTTGAGCACATTTGCAACGCTTTGTAAGCTTGCTGGTAATAATAAGTTTGCATGTTTTCACATGGGAAGCAAATGTTGTGCAAAAAAGCAAATCTGCTCAATAATTTGCTCATATGTAAACAGGCCTCAAAGAAAACCATTTGCATTCGCATTAGCTCCATGGGCAATTGCAAAGAAAACTCATAGCTGTACAATACTCTTGCACAAGAGCGAAAATCTTAAACAAATGTGGCATTTACCACCATTGCTATGGGTAACAAATGTGGTGTAAAATCGATCTGTGCTCTTTGACAAACTGAGGCAAATATGTGCAAATGTGGTATTTGCTTTAGTTTTGCGATAGATTTGCTACCAGTGTAAATCCATTTTTTCGTCCAGTGTTACCCACACTACTGAGACCAATTTTTTAAGTTTTTTTTTAAAGTCCAAAAACTTGAAGTAGTTAGTGACATCATTGAATAGCCACTCTACTGATTCTCTGACACTGCTCATTGACTGGTTGAAATCCATCATTTGAAGGGTCAAGGCTCTATTCCTGAAAGGGGCTTGAAGGTGTAACCTTAAAGGGTATGCTGGATCACCATAAATGCAGTATGGATTCCCCAAACGAGAGTTAGCAAAAGCTTGAAGGTCATTAAGGAGTTGTGAGTCTGCCAGCATGCCTGCATCATGCCTCCTTCCTTCTGAAAAATAGAAAAATATTCAAAACTGTTTTCATCAATGGCATAGATATAGATGATACGACAAAACAAATAATTATCATAACCATTTCTTACAAACAGGGCCATATAGATGACCTATCAGACTACTGGGGAGGGCAACACACTGAAATTTTAAACCATGTAGTCTCTTGTGGCCCTTGTAGACTGCTCTCTGATGCTCTGCAGGTATGAAAATTGGACGAACAGTCCCATCAACCAATCCAAAACAATTGTCCAAGGCAGAACCTTGGGCAGCAATAGTGCCACTATACAGTTGCAGCAACAGCTGAGAGAGAACTTGGTGATTCCACTGAGTGATTGGCTTGGGACTGGCAATATGGTCTTTCACACCTCTTAAACGCCTCGCTGATTTGATCAGTTTCAGGCTACTTGTTTCATGAGTTTATGTGTCAGTACTTTTTTTAAAATCCACAATAGGTAAAAAGGGTTCACCACGTTGAAAAAGTCCTCTCAACTGATACATTTGTGGCTAGTTTCTTTGCTTGGAGTATATCACGTTTGCTCGAATGTTACATAATTCCATGTTGAAAGTTCCTCCAGTTGTGAGGAAAAGGAGTTGCTTGAGACTCCCAAACAAAAGTCAGACTTCTCGTTGCAAACTTTGAGTGAATTTCCAGTCAAAGATTAGAGAACCCATTTTTTTTCTTTTGAAAACAACTTCCATTTTAACTTGCTAAATGCAAGACGAGTTGTTTTGCATTCTTATCCAAATGTGTCCCAACCAAAATTGTACCACCGAAAAGACAATCACTGTTAAATTTGACCGATAGCTAACTTGTTGCGAATAAGATTGATTGCTATAATTTGCAGTAGGTTTTGTCACTTTTAAGTGTAGTAATGTGGTTCGTTCTTGTGATCTTAAAAGACAATAGGCAAATTTCAAGTGACAAGAGAATGTCCCATCCACTATCAAATTGAGTATCAATAACCTACTTATACAGGCTCCTTTTTTTAAACTGTGAACACACTACTGCTGCTCCTGCAAAATTCTGCAACTTGGGCTTTGGTATTCAACAACTGTGATGGACAACATTGTAGACTTAAACTTGCCAATTCCCAACCAGGGAGTCTGGGTATACCACGCTCGGGTAAGGACATGTTTTTCAGCTTTCCTGTAAAACTGAAGTTCAAAAACCTATTTTATGGCCAAGAGTGATACAACTACCAAACGTGAGACCAGAGTAAGTGGCAGCACAACTTCTGGAAGCGATATTTGCTCTCCAGAAGGAAAAAATATTTGCGACACTTCATTTTCAGACTTGGACACAAATTATATGAGATTTTACTGTCTGATCAGTAAAATACTGTTAATGGAACGTGAGTCGTGATAAGTAAGCCATTCATGGCGTGCTGCTACTAGGTAGTCCAATGTCCAAGGTCACGACAATCAATGGTTTTGTTGAAGCCAAGTCTAAGATAAAAGCCTTGTTTTTAGTTAGCATATTATATCGAACAGCAGCATTGGCCGTATCTATTAAGGCTCCATTGATAACTGCCAAAGTACACATGTAGGTCTAGCCGTTGCATGGTACGGTCCTCTTAACTGGCTATGTAGTAAACACGTCCTTGCTATAAAAGCTCGAGCAAACCGTTCAAGGTTCACTTGCCATTTCTCTTGTACAGAGCATTGAGTAGTTTACTAGTGTTTTGTAAAAATTTTCATCATAGTTCGTCCTCGCCCAGCCCTCAGTCGCTCCCAACCGCAACAAGAGGATTTATCGAAACTCTCTAACGAAGTCCTCTGGCTTCGGCTGCAGGCTCTTCACTTACCTTTCTCTGGTTTGAAAGCTCAACTCGTCGCCAGACTGAGAAAAGCCGTAGCTGGGAATTCCTCAACCACCACCTCAAAGGTCCGGACGAGTGGGAAATCTTCCTGAGTTCATAAGGCCAAAACTTGCAGCAGCCACTCCACCGCGACCCACACGGGCATTGTTGTTCCTGATGCTCAACCAGCGGCACATACAGCCACACCAGTTCACGAGCGAGAAGGCGAGGACAGCGCCCACTTGGACGACGACTCGTCCTCTTCCCTTGACGAGTTATTTGACGATTCATGGGACGCCACAGCCCATACTGCTGAACAGAGTGCCTTCAGTTCCGTCCAGCGTGCCACCATTGAGGCGATCGTCGTGGAATCGGTCAGCAATGCCTTTGCTGCCTTCCATTTGCCAGACGTTCCGCTGTTCCTCCCCAAGACATCCGAAGCCCGCATGCTCACGGCACAGCCTCCCCTTTGGGTCTTTCTCGGCCTGTCGACCGCAATTTGGAGGGCAAAATCCTTTGCGGTGAGTACATTGACCTTGCGTTGTTACCAGAAACTTTATATCAGACCCAGGCCCCTGCCATTCAGCTCAGGTTGGACGATTCGCCCCTAGGCCCCTTGGGTTCCCCGGTCACTATGGTCCATAACCGTAAGCCCACCATTGACACGTTTCACAAATGGTTGGATGCCTACACAGCATACACGCTGGTTTTGCTCACCATATTGCTATATTGCTCAATCATAAGCCGGGTGGTCACCAAATTTAAGGGCATGGCCTGGTATTCATATGACCAACAGTTCCATCAGTGTGCTGCTTACAACCTATCTATCAGCTGGGATATTGTAAATTTAAAACTATGGACTGTGACCTTCTCGGGCTTAGCTAAACCCCACTGCAATGTTTGCTCGAGTCCTTACCACATCCAAGACCATTGTCCTTCCGCTGACCCCCACAGAAAACTTGGCCGAGCGCAAACCACATTGTGCTTTGACTTCAACAAGCCATCAGGGTGCTGGTGTCGCAACTGCAGCTACCCACATGTGTGCCGCCATTGCAACTCCAGCAGCCAGCCTCCAGCGTCAGTTTGTTCAGTTCCTCCAAAGCCAGTGACCACAGCAAAAAGTAAAGTGGAGCAGCTTCGGTGTAACCAGACACCACATGTATCCTCGCCCATTGACACTGACTGCCTAGCTCTAGAATTAGTTAATCACCCAGACCGTATCTTTGTATCTAATTTACTTAGCATGCTCAAGGACAGGGCGCGCATTGGTTACTTGGGGCCTCGCTCACCTCGAGTGTCCCCTAATCTTATTTCTGCTGCGCAACACCCAGAAGTAGTCTCCTTGAATTTGAATAAGTAAGTTCATCTTGGCAGGGTGGCAGGTCCCAACTCTGCACCCCCTCTCCCAGACTTCCAGTGCCATCCCATGGGCATGGTTCCCAAAAAGCACTCATCCAAATGGCGCACCATTTACCATCTGTCATACCCCCAGGGTAACAGCATTAACGACCACATTCCTAAGGACCTTTTTCCCCTGAGCTACATTCATGTGGATGATGCCATTAGCATAATTCAGTCTCTGGGACAGGGCATTTTCATGGTGAAAGCCGACCTTAAATCAGCTTTCCGGCTGATACCAATTCACTCTGATGACTGGAACCTATTGGGTATTTACTGGCAATCTCAGTTCTATGTGGACATGTATTTACCCTTTGGTCTCCGTAGTTCAATCAACTCTCCGATGGGATTGAGTGGATCTTAAAACACAATTACGGCATTAGCCATGTCATTCACATCCTGGATGACTTTTTCATCGCCAAGCACTCCAAATTCTCCTGTTTCAATAGCTTTAGCACCCTGCTATGGGTGTTCATGTCGCTCAAAGCCCCAGTGGTACCGTCTAAGACAATAGGCCCTTCTCAGGTTATCGAATTTATGGGTGTTGTCATCGATTCCATATGCATGGAAGCCCACCTTCCAGAGGATAAACTGACCAGGATCACCGATTTACTAGCCTCCTACCAAAAATGCTGTTCTGTGCGCTTAGTTGAACTGCAATCTTTAATTTGCACTCTCCAGTTCGCTTGCAAGGTGGTAGTCCTGGGCAGGACCTTCCTTAAATGGGCGATTAACCTGACAAGGGGGGTCACCAGTCGTTTTCACCATGTCCGTCTGATTAGGGAGTTTTTCAAGGACCTCGCTATGTGGAGGGCCCTCCTAACCACGTGGAATGGGCGCTCCTTTTTTCTGGAATCTTCTGCAACCTCCACCCCTGTCCTCGACCTCTGTACTGATGCCACCAGCCCGGTGGGCTTTGGCAGTTTTCTCAAGGGAAAGTGGTTTCAAGGCCGGTGGTCCCCTCACCTGCTACTCAATAGGGTCACGGTTATTAGCATTAAGTGGCAGGAATTGTTCCTCATTGTAGTTGCATGCGCCATATGGCACCCCTTTTTTACTGGTAAACGCCTTCAGTTTTGGTGCAATAACGAATTCGTCGGGTAAATAATTAACTCCGGGCACTTGAAGTCCCCCCGCATAATGGATATTTGGTCAGACTTTTGGTTCTTATTTCCATGAGACATAATTTCCATAATTACAAGCTCATGTTCATGTTCCTGGGGTTTTGAACAAAATTGCTGATGCACTATCCCGCTTTCAGATGCAGCATTTCCGGACTCTTGCCCCAACCGCAGACCAGAGTCCTTGTACCATCTTGCTAATGCCAAAATAGAAAAGCGCAAATAGAAAGAAGAAGAAATTGCTACAGAAATGAAGGAGCTGAAGGACAAAATTTTATATGAAGAAGCATATAGCAGAAGGGAGAACCTTTGCTTCTTTGGAATTCCTGAGGAGGAAAATGGTGTTGAGAATACAAGGGAGTTGTTGTACAAGTTTTTCAGTGATGAACAGGGCATTGATAATTTGGATTCTATTGATCTTCAAAGGGTGCATAGACTTGGAAGGAAAAAACCAGGGCAATCAAGACCAATAATCGCTCGGTTCATAAGATTTCCAGACCAGAAAATGGTGTTTAAAGGCGTCCAAGAATTGGGTGAAGATACATACATGAAGGTGTATCCTGGTTATTCAGACGAGATTCGTGAATGAAGAAGGAAGCAATGGCCAAGAATAAAAAAAGCGAGAGAAGAGGGGAAAACAGCATACTTCAGCAAGACACAACCAGACAGATTGTATATAGATGGCGACCTGGTCGTTTTTTGATTTATAACCATAAGGCATTTTGTTCACAACAATATTTTTCTTGTTGTAAGTTTTGTTATCTTTGGTGAGGAGAGCCAGCAGAAATTTACATACGAATTGCTGTGACCTTATTTCCAAGGCAGCATGTTGGATATTCTTTATCTGCTGCTTTTTTAAGTTCTTTGTTTAATGTTGTTCTTTAGGCTTAAGTGTGCATTGTCTATTAACTTGTTCGTTTTGTTGTTAGGTGTTATTCAATATTTCAAATCTATGCCCATTTTGATACGTGTTCGGATGGTTACAATGTTTCTTTCACAAAAGATAACGTCGATTTTAAATTTTGTTCTGCAACGAAGAGGAACACCCTTTTTCTTAGGCTAAATAAACAGAAAGCTGATAGTGTGTTTCTGCAAGAAACATATAGCACAAAGGAAGTGGAGCCAGTATGGAATACACAGTGGAAATTATAGATTTTTAACTACAAATATCCTTTTAAAGAAAATGGATAAGGTGGATTCCTCAGAAAACTCTTAAATGGGACAAGTATATTAAGAGAGAATAACAGGTTGAAGTGCAAGTATCGTTTTGCGCAAGTAATTTATAAATTATTGCTATTAATTAGTGACAACATACTGTTTACCTTAGTCATCAATTTTTTTGTTTCTATTCTGTTGTTTTTGTTGCTTTTGTTCTCTTAGTTTGTTTTGCGTGTAAAGTATTAAATTATTATAGAAAAAATCAATAAAATACAAAAAAAAAACCAACCAGTAACAATGTCCAGTTTGGTAAGTCCGTATGCTAACCTAGGCCAGATAAAAAGATTCGCTGCCGTGAAGTGTCTTCAAAAGTCGAATTTTAAGAAATTACCCCTTAATTCCTCAAGGTTAAATAGACTCCACTCAGTCCAATTACCAATTAATCTTAACTATAACAAAACCCGAGAGAGAAATGAGAGAAAAACGTTGAAAGTCAGGGGAAAAATAGTTTATCGTGAAGTGCATAGTAAAGAAAATATGAAAGTGCAACTCCCCTCTTGCAGTGCACGTGCGATGGAGAGACCCCGTAGCTTTCCAGACACAGTCTAGGATTGGAGAACGAAACAACAGATGAAACAACACAAACAATACACCTACCCCTGATAACAAAAGAAGCTACAGGTCATAGGGACCAATAGAAATATAGGTCTGGAAGACCTAGAAGGTAACTCGCACAATGGCACGTACTGTCCTATTTGGGCGAAAATCATTCACTGTAGCTGGTGATAGCTAATCAGATCAGAGAATTTTGATGTTACGATTATACAGATAAATTAAAAGATTTTGTTTCAAGGCACTTTTTTATGCTGTCCATGACCTGTGATAGACAAGTAATATAGTGCAATAAACTTGTTTGCAGTGAACTGTGTTTATTAACTAGTACCATATGCCAAACAGTAGGTTGTACAAGCTTATTCAAAATGGTTCTAAAATTTTTTGGAAGAGTTTAGTTATCCACCTGAACAGGAAACATATAAGTTGGAAAATCAGATACTTAATCAACTGGGTAAACGGAGTGAAATATAAAAGAGTACATATCTAGCAAACACTGCGAGGGAGGAGGTGGGAGCTCATTTCCTTTAGAATTTTAAGCGGAGTATTCGAGTTTACCCACCAACATACAAATTGGCACTGCCGCATGTCTTACAATAAATTGTGAAAGCGAAAATGTAATGTCAATCTTTAAATTGTTGCAGTTACAAGTTGATGCTAACATGCTACTTGGTTTCAAATTACGGACATTCCATCTGCGGTTCCTGCAAAACAAGACAAGACGACCAGTCAGCAATGAGATTTCCAGTGTGTAATACTACACTGCAGTGTTAGATCAGAGACAGGGCACTCAGAAATGCAGCAAGGGCTTTAGGCTGCAGATGCAAATATTACAAATGTGAGATAATAGCAGAGGACATAAATAACGAGGAGTGTGGTGAGATTCCTTTGCAATGCAGCACGTGCCCGGAAAAATTGTAGGGAATCAGCTAAGACTGCATGTCTGTCCAAACGAGATTACTGACTGTGCATGTGGAACCAGGGTGAAGAGAATGGAAATGCAGTTGCACCAAACTCAGCACTGTTTTTGCCTTCCTGCCTTCTGTCCTTTGCCATGTGAGCTAAAACTTCCAAAGCAATTTATAATGTCTGAATTTTGTTGTTGTGTTTTGCTTTAAAATAAGAATTTTCGTATGTAAGCGGTTCATTTCTTTATGTTTCAACATTTAGTATGCTACTGCTGCGATGACATGCTAAATGATGTGTTACTTCGAAAAGAACTGTAATTTAGCGAGCATCTATTATAGTCAAATATCATGGTAATCCAATACTTAATTATAGAATACCAGGTGCAAGTTTCTTTCAACCATTTCGAAAAGGAATTAGCATATGTCGCTATGGCGGACGGCCACGTTTTTTTAGCCGTCCAGCCTTGACGTTAAAATTACTAGCTATGACTGCAAATCTAACTTTACAGCAGGTAAAAAACCTTTTAAAGCAGGAGCTCGCTCCGGTAAATGCAAAATTAGACGAGCTATCTAAACAACTGAATGAAATTGACTCAACGGTAAAGTTTTTGAATGCCAAGTATGACGAACTACTGAACAAGATGAAGAACACGAATGAAAATGTCGCTCGACATGGGTCGGACATTGCAAACATCAAAGCGACCATAAAGAGAGTGGAGAAACTTGCCAGTGATACATCTGCTGAGGCTGAAGAGATGGCTCAATACATGAGGCGAGATTGCTTAGAGATAACGGGAGTCATGGCAAACGAGGACTGTTCGGCGGAAGCTATCGTCACATCAATTGGCAACCTCATAGGTGTACCACTACAGGAGAAAGACATCTCGGTTGCTCACCCAATTTCCACCTATAGGGAAGACGCGCCGCCTAAACTCATTGTGAAGTTTACCCGCCGCTGTGTCAGAGACAGATTTTATTCTAGCAGACGAAAATTGGCGAAGAAGAAAGCTAAAGATTTACCAAACCTCAACCTGTCATCCCAGGCCGATGTATTCATCTCCGAGTCGCTCACACCATTCAAGAAAAAGCTCTTCGGTGATGTTAACAAAGTGAAGAAGAAACTAAAGTGGAAGTATATCTGGACTTATAATGGTAGGATCTTTCTTAGGCAGGACGAGAATAAACCATCCTTCTCGTTTAACTGCCAAGAAGATTTAGTTAAATTTAAATCTGATCATCCAACTCATACTTAAGCGTAACACTAGATTATGAACAGTACATAAAAGTTCACAAAGTAGAGCACATTGTGGTCATTTTGTTCAAGTAATTACTCTTACTGTTCTAACATTTATCTTAACATTTTGTTATCTTGTTATGAATCTATTTTAATCACCCTGAATTAAACCACAATGTGCTCTCTGAACTACCATTCTTCACTTTAGAGCCCCAAGAATTCCTTAAGACTACTGGAGGATGGGTACACCAATCGTTTCAATCTGTTATCGAGTCTAAAGATCTATTCGCAGATATTATAACCAGTCCGGAAACAGAAAATGAGCTACAAGAATCTCCATACAACAATTCAATTCAATCCGGCTATTTCACTGTCAAACAATCTGGAAAATTCTTTTTTGAGGCGAAAAACACCATGGATTTTCTTTAATGCATTTCAATATGCGTAGCCTACCAAAAAATCTAACATCCCTGGAAGATATTATTTGTACAGTAAAAGAGAGTCCGGAAATTATAGCAATATCTGAAACAAAACTACAGGAAAAAAACATTTATAATATTAACATACCCGGTTATTTTTTTCTGAATACTAATTCATCAACAAGCGCAGGAGGTGTTGGCCTTTATGTTTCTAAAGAATTAAGCTTCATTAGACGGCGGGACTTGGAACAATCTGATGATGGAATAGAATCGTGCTGGATCGAAATTATGCGAAAAAAACAAAAGAATGTAGTTGTCGGTTGCGTCTATAGGCACCCATCCAAAGACTGTACTAATTTACATGCTATACTTAAAGATCAGTTATGTAAGCTAAACAATAAAGGTAAGGAGGTCTTTGTTTTAGGTGACATAAACATAAACTTCCTAAATTACAATAGGGATATCCGAACATCTGATTATCTTGACATGTTATTAGGCTTAGGCTACATGCCACTTATCACCAAGGCCACACGAATAACAGACCACACCGCAACGCTGATTGTTCACATCTACACTAACGTTCCACAAAAAATAGCAAAAGCAGGAATATGTTTAGCCGATATAACAGATCACTTACCAGTTTTCTGTACAGTAGCTAACCGGCTTCCTTTATCCCAAGAAACAAAACATTTTAGAGATTTTTCTCATTTTAATAAAGATTTATTTTTAAATGACCTCGAAGCCATTGACTTTAACAACCTTGTTAATGAAGATGTTAACCAAAGTATGAATAATGTAATCAGTGTACTTAAGTCCTTATCCGATAAGCATGCAACTGCACGAAAATTATCGAACAATAAAAGAAAACAGTCAGCTAAACCATGGATATCTAACGCCATTCTGAAATCAATAAAACGAAGACAAAAACTTTTTAAAAGTCATTTCCTTAGTAACAATTCTGATAAAGTAACCTTTTATAAATCGTATAACAACAAATTAAATAGAATTAAAAATGCAGCGAAAAAAGCATATTTTCAAGCACAATTTAGACTAAACAGTGAAAATCTAAAAACGACATGGAAACTAATCGGTACAATAATAAACGGGACAAAAGGTTGTGGGAAACCGCCAATTACGAAACTGATTTACAAAAATAGATGCTACACCGATAAAGCTAATATTGCACATAAACTAAACACGCATTTTATTAATATTGGCCATGAACTTGCTGACAGTCTCCCTCCGAATAATTATGATGATAACCCTAACCAGTATATCAAACGTTCTTTTCGAGATAGTTTTGCCTTCCGCAGTATTCTTGTTCATGAAGTTTACGATCTATTACTAGGAACAAACCTTAACAAGGCAACCATTGGTGTACCTCGAAAGATTATAAAACTTGCTTCAAGTCATATTTGTGAATCCTTAACCTTTATTTTTAACCAATCCTTACAACAGGGTGTCGTTCCGGATATCCTGAAAATTTCAAGGGTTACACCAATTGATAAAGGAGGAGAAGCTACAGATCCTACCAACTATCGCCCTATCTCAACTTTATCAACGTTTACTCAAATATTTGAAAAACTTATACATAAGCAACTTGTCAATTATATTGACAAGCAAAAAATCCTCTTCCAATTCCAATTTGGCTTTAGAAAAGGACACTCAACCGCCGAAGCTATAACTGATATTACAAATACGTTAAGGAAAGCTATTGATAATAACTTATACACCTGTGGTGTCTTCCTAGATTTTTCAAAAGCTTTCGACACTGTGAACCACATGATCTTGTTGAGTAAATTAGACGCTTATGGAATAAGGGGGATACCTTTGAAATGGTTTCAAAGTTATCTCTCTAATAGAAAACAATATGTGGAATTGGATGGAGTTAAGTCCCCAAATCAGACAATGTTATGTGGAGTTCCGCAAGGGAGCACACTCGGACCTCTCCTATTTCTTATTTACATCAACAATCTACCAAATAGCTCAGAACATTTAAGTTTTAAAATTTTTGCGGACGCTACCAATGTATTTGCATCTGCAAAGGATCTTAAAACACTTGAACACTTGATGAACTCTGAATTAGCCAAAGTGAAACGATGGTGTGATATTAACAAGCTATCTATTAATATGGGTAAAACAAACTTCATGGTTGTTAAATCAGTACGAAAAAAGGATATTCCAATTAGTTTAAACATAATAAGCAGTGATGGGTCCATTTATTCACTAGAACGAAAGCAATGTATAAAATATTTAGGTGTTATGATCGACGAATCCCTGAGCTGGAAATATCACATCTCATTTGTCTGTTCCCGTATATCTCGAAACACTGGAATAATATCGAAGTTAAGGTATTACCTCTCAGTTAAGCAACTTACACAAATTTATTATAACTTAATCTATCCTTATATTTCTTATGGCATAATAGCTTGGGGAAGTATATATAAAACACATATAAGTAAAATTCAAGTAAAACAAAATCAAATTGTAAGATTAATATTTTTTTGCCACAGCATTTGGTAGTGAAACAGAGAACGCTAAACCTCTGCTGAACCTACTAGGTCTGTTAACAGTCAATAATATTTATCGACTACAAGTCTCGAAATTCGTGCATTCCTGGCATAAAGGCTCTCTGCCTGAACTATTTGACAATATGTTTCAATATGCTAGTAATGTACATCACTACAACACGAGATATACAGCTAAGAAAAATCTTTATAAGCCGAGCGTACGAACTAACATAGGTAAACAATCAATCTCCTTTATGGCTACAAACATTTGGAAAGACCTCCCAACTTATTTAAAAAACTTAAGTGTGTACACCTTTCCTAAAAAAATCAAACATTATCTACTCTCTGAACAACAAACTAAATAAACATTCATATTACTGATATAGCAACATACTTCATGTAAATTAGTTCTTCCTTCTTTGCATTTATTTATATTTATTTTTATTTTACTTCACATTTACTTGCCTGCTTCTCAGAACTTTAATTGCTCAGGGAGCTAACAAGAAAACCTAACTGGTTCACTTAGCTTCCTGGCTTGCACATCACTCTACTATATATAATTAAGTTTAAATTGTAAATTTAAGTGATTGTAATGGAAAAAATATGTACTCTGACTAAAGCATAATAAAGATTATTATTATTATTAGGCAATTGTTTAACTATGACGTGCTCGTCTTTTTATAAAGCTGATTTTTTAATCTAAAGCAGTCTAAATATAATTAATTTCAACATGACATAGGGCTGGTGGAGCAGTGTCTGTTTTTCTGCATCACGGTTAAATGCGACCTCTCTTCCCTTTTTGCCTGTAATTTGCCTAATTTTAACTTTTCATGTGCCCCGTGGCTCTGACGTAGAGGACGACCACTCGCAGTCTTGTGGAACAGGAGGAAGACGAACTTATTTTGCAAATAACTTTATTTTTTGGACAGAAAAGACATTCCATTACACATGGACGTCGAAGACGGCTCAATGCCAGAATCATCCCAAACTTCTTTGCACCATACATCTTTTACAGATTTTGTTCTCAAGTGCGACTGTAACTTTCCGGACAAATTTTTTGTCACTGGCCGATTTCAAGTCAGATTTGTCCTAGACAAATCTGAAATTGTCCTCTAGTGCGACTTGGCCCTAATGTATCACCTTAGCCAGCTCCTCAGATGATCATTCAGACTTGAACAAACTGCCAAGCTTGACTATGTGTTACTTGGTGTTATTTAGTTTACTTGGCTACAATGTATGGGCTCAATTATTTTCCATTATTCTTTTTGATGGGGCACACTCTTCACAGAAATGAAGAGCAAAGGTGCCCTCCTTCTGACTTGGGTGGTACTGAGTGACTGGAAATGGCCTATCGCTTCTCCTCCAATGCAGGCGCTTGATAGCAAGTGGAGGCTTGTTCTTACCAGAGGAAAGCTTTAGCTTCAACATTACAGAGGGGTCGACATTATACGAATTGCTTTCATGTGAGTATAGTTCAAGGCTTTTCAGTAATCCTTATAGCTAATCCTTGCCGATTTAAAGAAATGTAACAAATCATTGAAAACATACAGTGTCCATGGTTCATGGCAGGCCGTAGACAGGCTATCTTCAGAACTTTCATACTTGTATTACGTTTTCCAGCAGTCACGATCTGTGTAACTTAATAATAAAGTTGTTGCTGAAATATTTGAACTGCTGAAAACAACCTGAATATATCTTATTTCTTCTAGAATTTTCATTGAAAATATAAGCAGTACTGTCAAAAAAGTGGTTCTCAGCCGTGGCAATATAAACCTGAAGGAAACAAGAGACCACGCCTTCATATTACCACAAGATTTTGCAGAGGGATTGAAATTACGAGTTTATTGCCGTGCAATGGAATTAGTCGCTTTTCTGAAAGAGAAGTTTTTAGTTTAGTGTAGTTTAGTTTAGTTCAGTTTAGTGAGAATTAGAATTTTGATATTAGGGTTAAGGGACTGTTTACAAGTTTGGAACTCTAGCACAAATACAAATAAATTGTCTGTAGCTAAAAAACGAATGCAAACAAGAATACGTTAAGGAGCTTAAATGAAGTTTACTTTCTAATAGCTTGACGTGTACAATGTCCAACAACTTATGAACACTGATTCAACAATTTCTTAAAGACTCTGTCGACCTGCATACATTGCACACGTCACAGGGGGTTTCATGGTCTATGAAACCTCCATTTTCTCCGTGGAAAATTATCGTCATCTCCAATGTCTTTTAATCGGAAGCATCCATCGGTATTTATTAGCATTTGCCAACTTGTATGTGTAGATTGATCATCGCTCTTGACATCGAGAAGAATATATGGTGCTATATTGGTCATTATCTCGATTTTTAAGGAGAAACTTGGCAGTCCGTAAACGATGTAAATTTAACAATGGCGGCTGCGAAGAACCCAGGCAGTAGGCCTAAGAGGCTCTCAAAAAGATTTATTTGCGGCAATCGGTTCATGAGCACTGGAGGAGCAAGAAAGACTCATTGGGATATTCAAAGCTGACGGATAGCAAGTTTGCCAAAGTATTATTGCAGTAAGTGATGACCATTCCTCAATCGTATAATTTTTATAGTCAAGCTTACATGTATCTTAAGTGTAAAAAATGCTAAAATTGGTTTTCTTTTTTTTTTTTTTTTACCAGTACTACATTTCTCTTTTATTTGCTTGTAGCGCCTCGCCTCCTGTGAACAGGATCGTAACTGGAAACAACCCCACTACTGATTCCAACTTAGCAGATATGTCTTCAGGTAGTCTTGAAGGTGAGGAATCATGATGATTCATTTTGTTGTTAGTGCAGTCTACTGGCTATAAACAGGTTAAACGATGGCTGTACTGTCTTTGCCCAACGAAGTTCAGCAGCAATTTCCTTTTCAAGTGGAATTAATTTTAACCATAAGCTTGTATGAATTTTTCTCTCCAAACTTTAGGTCATTTCCCAGCAGTGTTTTTCTCAACTCCTGCCAAGAGAGCAAGAATACAGCCCCTCCTTTATTCTCCCTCATCTCTGGATATATCCTCAAGGTAAGCTTTGGGAGTTCAAGTTTAAGTTATAAAAAGTTCAATTAAGTCTCTCTCTGGAAAGAACTCACATTTGTATTTTGCAGGAAATAATTCTCCCATTTTTCCCTTTTTTCTCTCAATAGCTATGTGGATGTAAGAGGCACTTGCTCTGTGGGGTTGGAACCTGTAGATCCTTTTTCAGCGATGAGAGTTGGAAATTACACCAACCCTTTTGTGGCACCATCAAATGATCATGATAGTAATGATGACGAAGTGGATGATAACAGCAGTGGTGATGATGACATCCAAGAATTTAATGAAAGGTATTTATTGCATAAAAATTTTTGAAAATCTGACTGATTACAGTTGGGGTACTAAAAGCAGTGTCATGATGAGTAAACTATCATGCAAACTGGATGTTTATCATTTGTTGTGGTTAATTTGGCTCCTGGTGATATTTCTTCTTTTTTTTTTTTTAGGATGTCAAGGATAATACTTGACCTTGGAGAAGATGATTGCAATAGCAGTGATAGTGGTAGCAGTGACATTGAATCAGACTTCGAACAAGACCAGACTTTGGACCTGTCATCTGCACCTACAGATAACGAGTATGTAAATTATTATTAGTGTCTCTTCAAGGATTATCATTTACTGACAAAATTACATATGGAAGTCAATATATGAATAATAGTGGATATAAAATTGTATATGTAATTGATGCACAGTTCCCATTAGGGAAAGCTGATTTAATATGACAATGGAAGGGGATGAAGATATTGAGGGGGCCTCCGAAAATTTTTAGACACCTGAAAGGGGGCTCTGAAAAAATTGTTGGGCTAGGAGGGGGGCTCCAAAATAACCAACACATGACATCATACGGATCGGATGGTTTTCAACTCAACAATTTAATGACCTGTGCAACTCAGCTATATCATGTGGTTTACAGATATAACAAATGTAGTCTCAGTAATTATTACACTCTTGTTCATCCCAAAAATGCTTTACAAAATTTCAAAAATTAGAAATAAATACTTGAGAACTCAACAGGGATCTCATCACAACTGGATCTCAAGTCTGTTATAGTATAAACCATTGAAGACAGTAACAGTAAATATATTTAATACAGTCTAGCGATCTTTTTTCAGGTGGGCAAAGGAATTGAAGGGAGAGTGGGGGGCTCTAAAACTTTTTTGACTACCAACAGGGAGGGGGAAAGGGGGGGGCTCCTAAAAAATGGAACTGCTAGCAAGGGGGGCTGCTAAAAGATCAAGCTTCGAGTTTCAATATCTTCAGCACCCCCGCTTGTCATATTAAACGAACTTTTCCTTAGTTCTTCTGTCTGCTTTCAGTGAATATTTTGTCCTTGACCTTTCGGAAATGGACGACAATGCTGTCCCACCACTGGAAGACAATGACGAAACAATGAGTGTCCTTGAACCAGAAATGGATAAAACTGAGTACCACGAGAAGACTGTTGTTGAGGGAAATTCAGGCCCTTGTGCTGTTCCCCAGTCATTGCAGGAAGTATTGGGCAATGTTTATTATGCTCATGAAGAACCTGTCAAAAGAGAGCTTCAACTGTCAAATAAACGGAAGGTTGTTGTAACTGTTGACAAATTGAGAGAACTGATTCCTGGCATTTGTAAAGTCTGTGGAGAAGCTATCACTGTAATTTAAAATCTTTCTGGTGGTGGTGGTTAATGGTCACTCTGATTCATGGAGTTCCTCTGATGTACTTACTGTTAAGAACAACCAGAGAGTCTATGTCAACAACTTGCAACTTTCGGCAGCAATAATGCTAAGTGGGAACAATTTCACAAAGTTTGATTTGCTTGCCAAGTTTTTAAGTTTGGAGACTATATCTGAATCAATTTTCTATAGAACTCAGAAATTGTATTGTTGTCCAGCTATCCAGAACATGTGGGCCAATGTGAAAACTGTAGTGCACAGTTATTTGTCATTGTCTGGGGTGACTCTTGCTGGAGACGGCAGGAACGACTCACCTGGACATACTGCCTGTTATTGCATATACACATTAATGGAGAAAAGGACAAAGATGGTAGTGGACATTGAGGTCATAGATAAGGTCATAGATAAACAGGAGGAAAGTCAGCGGCCATGGAAAAATTAGCCATGTTGAGACTCTTGCAAAGATTGAAAGGGTCTTCACCATAAGTCATGTTGTGACAGATGCCTCAACATCAATCAAAGCTCTAGTGAGAGATTTGAAAGGTACATGTATTTCTTTCTTTTCTATAGCTGTAATCTTGCTCTGCAATACTACTGGTAATTTTGCGAAATTAATATTGTACCTAGGTGCAACCTCTTCTTGAGTCATTTGTTTGGATCAAAGGAGGGGGGAGGGAGGGGCAGGATTGTGGTTCTAAGGGTGGTAAATATAATAATTGTTGATGGGATATTTATAACTGATTCTTCAACAGTACATAGTTATTTTTGTAGTGAAGTGTTCATGCACCACAGTTACCATAATGAAAAAGTTTCCATGATTGTTTTGGAGTTGTAGGTCTTTTGATGTGCAAGGTGTTCTTTATAAAGTGAGGTGCATTTCTCTGCATTCTTTTTAAGCATTTTGTACCTCTTTGAAGAAAGGCAATATAATTATATGTGTGCTAACTCACTGAGTAGATTAAAAAAACTTATTCTTAATGTAGAACAACATGAGGAGCTAAAAGACCTTATTCATGACTTAGATGTCTGGCACGAATCTGCAAAGCTTGTCAAGGCTTTGATGTAAGTTGATCAAATTGACGTCAGTTTTCCATGCGTCTGTCCTGTTATTGATCATGAATTTCATCATAACATTGTCAGAGTAGCTGCAGACTACTTTGACAATGTTATGACGAAATTCATTGTCAATAACAGGACAGATAGCATTCCAAACTCACATCAATTTGTTTTTTACGATAACATTTCAAATTGTCCACTCTCGTTTGTGGATGCATCGCATAAGTTATAAATTCATGCATCTTATATTCTTGTATTTTTTTTTCTGGGTGGTACCTCGCATGGGTGTACCTATATTCTACTGTTAATTGCTTTTTTTCTGTAATTTTGTAATTTTTGGTAATTACCAGTAAGCCTAATAAAGCTAACAATAATAAAAAATTAGCCAATAAGCGCGTGAGAAGTTCTGTAGTTATTGTAAAAATGGCTTGGCATATTTGTCCTCCCAACAACACTAATGTAATGATGCATTGAAATGTTTATATTATATTTGCAAGAAGTAAGAGAAAGACCATTTTCGTTGTTTCAACAATGTAAATTACACTGCTTTTAATTTGATTCAGTAACCATCAAGCAGAAGGAGATGTTACTACTCTCAAGGTACTAATTTGATATAATTATTATGCCAAACTCTTTTAGCCTGCAATATGCTCATCCTCCCTATACCTTTTACACATTGTCAACTATACGAGAAGGATAAGCAGTGAAAAACCCACACCTATATTTAATAGTATGCTTTTACTATGCTTTTGGAGTGCCAATGAAATACATACATGTAAACAGACATTTTTTTAAACCTAATTTGTTGAACATGTGGTTTGGCGAACATGAATGGCATGATGAGTAGTGTTCCCATGGACCACTCACAGCTGCAGAGAGCGGCAAGCAGCTGATTGCTAAAGACTCTAAAGCAATGGAAGCATTGCAAAAAGTTCTCAAGGATAAAAGATGGATCTATGTTTGGTTCAAGTAAGTAGTACAAAACATTTTTCTTTTTTGTCCCGGGCTGTGCATGGAGAGTGGCAGCAACACGTATTAGCACACACTTGCAATAAATCACTTGCAAACTGCTTCTTTGTGACCTTTGGTTTGGGGGCAGGGGGGACGGTATTGAGTACCCAATAATTAATTTAGTACAACGTTTAAAAACATATTTTAGGAAAATTAATGTAAAATAAAATATATATATATTTCTGAAGGACATGCACTGCAGAAACTGTATGGTGTCCATTCATGTGTGAAATTGATGTATCATTTCAGTTACTGCAACTCTCATTCTGTTCTGTATTCTGGATCTGTAGGCACACAAGCTTCTTGGAGAACTTTAACAGCATGATGCTTAAATATGCCCCAAAGAGAAATTCTTTTGAGTGAGTACTGTAATTTAAACACTTCTTTTTATTCATAATTATAATGACCACTACATTACTTACCCAAATTAATTTTCATGTAACAATGTGAAAGGCAACATGCATAGATTCTATCTTAATTGTAGACTTCCTATAACCTCGGAATATCTTTGGCTTGGTCATAAATAGCATGCTTGCTTTCTGAGCTCTTATACTGCATAACTCTCCAGGTCTAATTAAGGTAAATACATTGTACGTTTTAGTCTTATTTGGTGTGTTCACTCTAATGGAGTGACTTATCTATTTTCTTAGTTTCATTGCATTCTTCATTCAAATGTTGCTGGCAGCTCTGGACCACAACATGCACATCCTCCATCCACAAGCTACCACCAAAGAGGGCCAGCCAATTTGGAAGAAACAGTATTCCCAACGAACCAAACACTGGCATCCAGAACCAGTCAAGGCTGCTAAATCATATCCCTACATTCCTTACTTGATGGCCACCATACTGAAAGCAAGGGTAGATGACGATGGAAGTTCTGAAAGAGAAGTGCCACTTCCAGAACAGCATCCCTGTCACCTTGCACCGACCATTGCCTTAAGTGAAAGCCCTGAATTGGCTGAATTAGTGAGCCAATATCAAAGTAGATTTGGGTCTAAAAAGGAATAATTAAAATTAATAATTTCCTTTTCCCTAGTTTGACAATATTAGGATCAGGTTTTTTAATTTGTCTCAGGGTTATTACATCAGCTAGTGGGTTTTTTTCATATTCCTTACTGAGACCCATGCACAGGTAGTTGCAGGGTCACCAAGTAATACATATGATGGGGGGTTATTCATCTTAAGGCCATTTACTGTGAAATCAGAAAAGCAATTGAACACTATTGAGTAAAAAGGTGGTAGATGTTGACTTTGCCTAAATACCCATGTTCCCATAAAACAAACTGCCTGTACGCAGCTTTTCTGAAACTGGCCATTGAAAAGTCCAGGGGCTCCACCCTAATATCACATCTTGCTCTGATTGTCAGCTCAAGGACATGTCAGTCAATACAAAGATTATTGAACAGTTCATACGAGGTGATGCACTCCCTTCTCTGGCAACATTTATTTTCTTCTGGGGTGGGCATCTGAATGCAATTCCCGCAAATACACCACCTTGGAACTGCATTATTTACTGGGCCTGGTTGCAGGTCATCAGCGCTGTCATCTGCTAGAAGCCTTCTCGCGAAATCAAGACTTCCACAGGCGTTGTTTATCATCAGGATGAGCAATCATCTCTGCTGTCCCTCTTGTAAGTCGTCTATGAATGTCTGGTTTTCAAAATGAAAAAGAGAGAATTTTCATTCAGCTCAATCTCAGCCGAAACATGACCTTCAGGCCAGTTAAGACAAATTTTACATCAATGATGTGTGCTATATTATGCATTATTACATTTTACCTCGATTTCCTCCCTTGCGTTTTCTATATCTCGTTTTTGCCGTTCCATTGAATTCTGCGGCAAGCTCCCAGGTGCTACTGTTTAAAGGTTCTGTCATATTGCTATTGAAATGTTGTTAATATTTCGGAAGCGGAGACTAGGTCACATTCCAGTTTTGGGCTACACAAAGAAAACTCTTACCAAGTTTGCACATGGTTTTCGGTAGGTCCCACATTTGCATTATCCTGTGACACATGATAAATTGGCCGTATGGCATGGACAACCACGGTTGCTTCCAATCTTTCTCTTGGTCTTGCACGCTGAATTGCATTTACAGTAAGTCCTATTTGACTCTGCTTCGCCTTCAGGCTCAACTTCTTCTGGTTCAAGATCTGTAATCTTAAATGAAACAAGCCTCGCGCGTGAAGGTAACTTCTTCGATCGCGACGGTAAACTAGCTATGAAAGCATATTGAGGCTTCGAGATCGTCCAAAATAAAAAATTCACTAACCACACTCCCATAATTGTTTACCGGTGGTCCTGGGCCCTCCTGCCCCGAAAAATCAGCCTCAACTAAGCTGTTCGCCGTGTCCCCTATGGCCGCCATCTTGGATTGGACTCGGAGTTCATCAAAACAATAACAAACGCGCGCAATGTATGCCAGTCGACAGAGTCTTTAAGGGGAAATTCTGGTAAATGTGACAAAAAACAGGGCAGTATTGAGAATGAAAGAAAAAAGGGTAAAAAATGGGAAAGGCATGATCCAGTTATACGCTAATGGGCTCAGGGGCAACTTGTTCTAATTGGTGGCTTATTTGGCCTTTGTCTTCTAATTATTTACTTAAAATTTCAATTTCCAGTCACCTTCCAATCCAATATTTTCAAATTTTCCTAAATTTTCAACTCCCCCCAAATTTAAGTCCTTTTTTAGGCAAGAACGTCATGGTAAGCCAAATATGTAAATCCGTATTCCTCTATTGTCCTGATCTATTGTCCTGTAAATGTACTTTATTGTCTTCTTTTATATGTGCTCTAAATGTGGGCTAGCATGAAGTTTTTGCCCTTTTTTATTTCCTTTTTTTGGATTGAATGAAATTGAGGCCAGATGCTAGAGGAAAAGTGATGAAAAACAAGGAAAATAGGTATTTAACCAGAACATCCCCTTAACACTTTTGATTAGTTCCTTTTTATCCAAGATCTGAGGCTAAAGTATTGTCACAAGAATGCTGCTGGAGTGGTATTACCTCACAACTATTGTATCCTGTATTGTTGTGACATCACCCATTTGTTATTACAGTGCATAAAAGTTTTCAAGGTATAATAAGGTTTGTTATGTTACTATTTGCTTTTTTATCGATTTCATGAAATTTTAGCAAGTGATAGCAAGGTCTGGAGGCTGAACACAATATAAACACATGACGATTCAAGAGTCGCAAATGCTGAATTTCAATACAACGAAAAGGCCCTATACTAGCCTAAAGAATACTTTTTCATCAGGGAATCTAATTTGTTCATATGTTAAATTTTAACCTAGTTGCTAAATTTAAAAGCCACTTAAGGTGAAACGTAGAACTAAAAACATGCAAAAGGCATACTTTGTTAGAGAAAATCCATCTCGGTAACTGGCCTGCTGAACAGTTCATAGGAGAAATTTTCAAGCTGGTGACCATGCCCTGCCATATGAATACCTAGGTTTGAAAAGGATGTAGATCTTATCTTGAAGATGCAGATTTGTGTCGGTGACCACCCAAACTACATGAACCTAAAATCAGATAAATTATTAACTTGTGCCTGTACTTTTGTAGTCTCCCTCACAGCTGTTTTTAGTGTTGTGATGTAATGCTCCTCCCCAAAAATGGCTGCTCACATTCGAACAACATTCTTTTCCACCACTTCAGCCAATCACTATTCAGGTTCCATATTTCAGGAACTGTCCGCACCAAACTAATGTAACCAATTATGTTGTCTGTTTTATGTTAAAACCACAGACTTGAAAATGGCGAGCCCTGAAGAAGAATTTGATGTTGTTAGCAAGACATTTCGAATTTCAAGCTTAAATGGACAGCAAAAAACTGGAATTAGTAAAGTAGTAGACGAAAGAAAGGATGTCTTTGTCCATCTACTTACAGGTTTCGGAAAATCTCTCCAGCTGTATTAAGCCCTATCATTCATGTTTGATCTACCTCACAAGAGCCTGGTCATATTGTGGTTACCGTATTTATCCGTATATAATGCGCACTTATTTTTCCTGAGAGCTAAAACACTAACTTCGCAGTAATTCCCGGCAGATAAACTTTGATCCTGCAGCCACTGGATGTATCTTTAAACAAGCCTTTTGAAGAGGTGGATGGAGTGGATGGCTGGGGGAATCCATGAATTTACAGTGAGTGGCCGCCAAAAGAAATCATCTGAACAACTGATTCTTTCGTGGATCGCAGGAGCATGGCAGCACATTTCAGAAGAAATGATTGAATCTTCATTTCTGAAATGCTGAATTACCAACAGTCTTGATGGGTCAGAGGACGACTTAGTTTATGAAGCCAAAGATGATTGCGACAGCAAACTTAATGATTCGTTTACAAGAGAACTGTTTCAGTTAGACTCCAAGTGTGAGTTTGAAGGATTTGATATTTGAACACTTGATTCGCAACTGTGAGTAGGTTTATAAACGTTGCAATAACCAGTTCTTCATTGACATTTAAAAGCAAAAGTTTCTACGAGATAATAGCTATTTTTGTAAGTTAACTAAGGTTGAATTTATGCTAACGTAGATTTTATTACACTAAAAGGTGCTTCTATTGTTAATAAGTTGAGTATTGTAAGCTTTAGTGACAGCTAACTAGGTGAAAGATTTAGTAACCACTATTTCAGTTGGTTTGCCAAGCTCATTAAAAACCTTAATGTTATACAATTTAATCTTCATCTTCAGGAGTTTATTTTTCTTTTTTCTCAAAACTTGGTCTAAAATTGGGGTGTGTATTATACATGGGCGCGAATTATACATGGGTTAATAGGGTATTTCACCTTTGATAAGTGTTATGGAGGACCAAGTGTCTCATCTGAAGGAGCTAGGGATAAAAGCCGCTAACAAAAGTTCACTTGAGGAGGCTGAACGCACTCGTGTAGAAAGAGGCCAGTATTCCTTAGTTTACGGATCACCCAAGGTGTGGTTGACCAAGAACGCTGGAGAATAAAGATGACGAACTCTGTATATTCCCAAAAACTCTGTGCCATAGCAGTCGACAAAGCGCATGTTGTAAAACATTGGTACGTCTTAACATTAAAACTATTTCTGATGTATTGCAGCAAGTTTTTGGCCGAAATTAAGTACTTGGTGTTTCGAGCAAAGCCATAAATTCAACTTAACTTAAGCTTTCTAGTAAGTAACTTTATTTATAACTAGTAGAGTTTGTTGAATACATATGAAAGTAAATACTGTCTACTGTACTCAGTGGACAAATACGATAGATTGATGCTGTTTATTTTCTTTTTAATGTGTACGGGAACGTCACAAGATATTAAAATGGCAGCATTCCGTGAGGCTTACTCAAAGCTGTATGAACTAAGGTCACTCACAGCCTTGACTGCAACTGCTACTAAACAGACCAGAAACACAATTCTAAGCCTTCTGAACATGGAAGGTGCACTAGAAACGAGAGAAAGTCCAAATAAATTAAATGTCACCGATGTTGTGCAATATGTGCAAAAGGATGCTGAGCTGGAATTTTATATGGCTGGCTTGAGGATGAACTGAAACAGAATCAAGAAAAAACAGAAAGAACTATCATTTATTCCCAGACTATAAGACAGTGTGGTCAACTCTATGCTACTATTAAAACTCTCTTAGGAAAATCTATGTTTACTGGAGATGACTCAAGAAATGCCAATAAGCAAAACATTTTGGAGTCCTTTCCGTCTAAAAATGATACATTTTGGACCCTCCAAAAATGTAGTCTTATGTTCAAGAGACTGGTAGGGCAGGCAGGGATGGGCACAAAGTGTTGCATATGGGTTACATAATGTAGTTATGCTAAACCATGTTGATATCCATATGAGGTCTTTCATTAAGACTAAAGAGTGCAGGAGAAAAACCCTTTTAAGTCATTTTGAGTCTGTGTCCATGTATCCAGAACAACCCCATCTTTGTGGTGACAATTGTGGCACTCAGTGCAAATGTGGCATGCTACACTCAGATAACATTACCAAGGACCCTTTCACAACATACAAGGACACTCTGCCTACATCTACAGAAAGAGAAGTGTCACAACAGCAATTGAAAGTTGTGGAAGAAAATTTGATAAAGTATCACAAATCTATTGTCATGCAACTGGTTGGTACCACTGCAAGTGGAAATGTGAAAACACACCGTAAACAATTTAACAATTCATGTTTTCACAGCACCAAATTTCACAGGTCTTGGATAACTTGCACAAAATATTCTCAATAGCTGACATTTATATGTTGGTATAAATTTAGGATAGAAGGCATGCAGAGAGAATCCTTTTAATTGTTAGCAATGTATTTGAAGACATCAACGTCAACAGTAATTCACCAGTAGCTGTAAGTAATACTGATGACTATGAATTAATTTTGATGACGATTTACTTCATGAGTGGAGTGGAAAATCACCCACCAATCACAAAATTCCTATGAAAGTACTGAACATTGAGTCAAACTCAAATACTGCAGCACTGACACTCGATCATGAGCACCGAACAAAATGTAGCTTGTATCAAGCGCATTTAAAGGACCATCACGACACAAAGCAAAATGCAGCCCTGCATAACTTCAGAATTGGTGACGTCATGTTTTGTGCTAACATGAAACCAAATAAATTAGACTAAATTATTTTCGGTTAAGCAAGTGATCATTGAGACTGAGGTGAGAGACGCGTTCAGTCTAGTAAACGTGGATACGGGAGCCGCTTTAGTTTGCAATGCAAAATACTTTAACCAAGCACCCAGTGCAAATTCTACTAATGATAGAGATGAAGAAATCGGTACCAACACTGAAGAGTCTAGTGACTCTGGTGCGAGAGCTTCTGATGCTTGTGCCAACACTGAACTTTCTGGTCTTGTTAAGGAGGAAGCCGCTCAGAACGATCTGGTTGTTACCACTAGGTCAGGACGAGTAGTTAAGTCAACTACAGATCATAGCAATTTTGTATATCACTGATTTTTAGCCATTATTCTGATTCCATGATTTTGAAAAATTGTTAGTTGTATTACTTGATTACTCCTTGAACATTGTCCAGGAAGGATGTAGTGTATTGACTACTGTAACAACAATAAGGATGTACTATTGGTATTGCCCAGTACTAAGATATAAGTGAAAGTACTGCATGATGTTAAAATACTCTTACTAAGTAAAAGTAGAATAGTCACTGTACACTCACAGCACGAAATGGCAAATTTACACTTTACTTTACACTGTAAAGTGGCGTAAAGCAGTACTGTAACCTTTACATTCCTTTCCGTTGCCATGTAATGCTGTGTAAAGTGCTATGAGAACAAAGCTCTGGAAGGTTACCATAAAAGTGAAGTAAAGTTACAACTTCACGGTACTTGTGCAAATACACATAAAGCAAGGTACTGAAAGGGGGATCTTTTAACATGCCAGTAATGGAACTTAAAGATCCAATGAACTTTTTTTAAAATTTATTTTAATTTCCTAAGTAACATGCAAGTCAAAAAGAACTGAACGCAATGATTCCAGAGGTTGCCAAGCTGTAAAGACAGTTTTCATTTGCCCTTTGGAATGAAGTATAAATCTTTGTGCCATAGATTTCGACAGGGTGTGGCTTAGCTTTTTTGTAGGAAAGCATGTGTTCTTACTGTGAGGAAAAGAGTATAGTTCGCGTAGATTCTCTACGTTAAAAAAGCCATCACTCAAGGGACTGTGCTCGGCCCTATCCTTTTCAATGTCTTCAGCAATGATATAGTGGACAATATTAACTCCGATATCCGATTATTTGCTGACAATTGTGTTATCGACAGATCCGCTCCCACAAAGACCATCTTGCTCTAGAAAAGATATACATCATCTTGGAGATTGGGCCCAGCGATGGAATATGAGATTTGAACCATCTAAGTGTAAAATTATGCACATTTCAAGGAAAACACATCACAAGTCCCACTACTTATACTTCTTACAGGACACAGCCCTTGACTCTGTCACACATATGAAATACCTACGTGTGACCATCACTAATGATCTACAATGGAATCGTCATGTTGCTAACATTACTTGCAAGGCTAACCAAATACTTGGCCTACTAAGATGAAATTTATCTGTTTGTGATCCAGCATTAAAAGAAGCAACGTACATGAGTCTAGTCAGACCACTCATAGAATACGCCAGCTGTGCTTGGGATCCCCACACTGAACAGCTTATTGCCGAAGTCGAAAAGATTCAACGTAGAGCAACATGTTTTGTCCTTTCTGATTATGAAAGCTACGAGCCTGGCTCTATGTCAATGATGTTGAAAAAACTTGGCTGGCCACCTTTAAAGCCTCGCAGACAAATGGACAGAGTAATTCTCTTTAATAAAGGCTTAAATAATTTGGCCTCTCTTCCCTTCCTGGAATCACTCAAGAAACTCACCAGGAGATCAAGACACACACATTGTGAATACTACATCCCATTCTCAGCTCGTAGAAATTTGCACAAATACAGTTTTTTACCTAAAACACCAACTAACTGGAACATCTTACCTCAATCTATTATTGACCTGTCAACTAACCCAGGAGCCTTTCAGGACTCCATCGCATCATATTATTGTAATTAGTTAACCCTATTGTAATTAATTAACTCTACCCAGCATGTGGCCAAAAGTTTCAACTAAACCTCAAGCAGTACAAAGCGCCGACTTCACAATTTTCATCAGGTGTCATCTGCTTTAGTTTCTTTGCTTTCCATAAGGTAAACTTCAAGACATGGACATATTTCACTAGTTAAGATCATCTGTTATAACTGCGATTCATACATTAAATTTGTTCATGACACTGTAATGGAAGAGTTAACCAATCCATTTGGTGCTTGGGGATGAGAATATGCATGCTCAATAAAGGAAGATAGAGAGTGAACCTTTGCATTTTGACAGTCAATCTACTGAAACAGAGTGGGTACAATGTAAATCTTGTTCATCATCATGGAAAGAATGATAAAGTAATTGTCAACCAAGTCATCGGCTATTTCAGAAAGAGACGGCAGTAGAAAATCTAACTGAAAAGTTTGTCAGCTTCCTGCTCAACCACCATTTGAGGTAGGAATAAAAGAAAATTTTGCCAAAGGCTTGAGAATATGCTCTTTATGATGGCATTGTCAGTTTCTTCTAATTTCAATTGCTTTTGGCAAAGATTGATGTTTAAGATTTTTTTCAGAGGGGAGGGCCTGGAGGAAAGAACGAAAACCAGGCTATACTTTCGCGCGCTTTTTGTTCACTGCGACGTCACACCACAAAAGATTAGCTAGAAAAAAAAATTCCAAGGAGTGGACAACGGACTGGACTTGCATTTTTTTAAACGGAACTTTTGACGACTTTTTTCATTTTTTTTTTATGGCTGCTGTCTGCTCAGGGACAATGTATACTTGAAAAGGTAAGTTGATACAGATAGTTGTTGCTGTTTGTTAAAAAAACAAAAACATAAAAAAGTGCATTTGTTGTACACTTGAATGCACTTCCCACCTAAAAAGTGTTGTTTAAGAGGCAGTCTGTAAAAGTGGTCTGCTGCATTTCAGGTCGAAAAATCGATTTCCTTCAAACTTTGCCCATGAATCTATCTTAGTCTAAATGTAATCGAGACCACCTTAGTTTTTGCAAATATTGCAAAATAAATTTTTGCGGGACTAAAATTGTGTTAGCCAGCGAAGGCCTAGTTTTACAGGAGCAATAACCAAAAATAGCGCAAATTTTCAAGCTCGTTGTTTCACGATATTCTAGTTTCAGGAACTTTGATCGTCTTGCATGATAAGATCAATCCTTAAAGGAAACACAGTACACAGTGCCTTGGCAATATCAGCAAGCCAGACTCTAAAGACATATAAAGCTCTTGACTCAAGCAGACTGAATACCCTCAGGTGTCAACTTCGTGCTGTTCAGCTAATACGTTTAGATGAAATATCCATGATAGGCAATACTATGTTTAATGTTCAAATGAATAGACTCAAGGATATTAAGGGGGCATTACAGTTGGATTTTAAAGGAAAATTGAAAATTTTAGCCGTTTTTTTATTTCCTCTTAAATGATACTAGAATCTATCTAGTTTTAGATTATATACTGTATTTATTCACTTATAAGGCGCACCATTTTTGCCGAGAAAATATGTTTGTTCGATCAAAATCTGCCCAAAACTTGGGGTGCGTCTTATACTGAGTATTTTCGAGCAACAGAATATACTTTTTCCCAAAACGTAAACAAAGCCGAGTTGAAGTGAACGTGCTGAAAAGCATGTGCTTGAAGTTGATGACGTCAGAAACAATCGAACAAATTCCTAACCTCGCTCCCACGAAATAACGCAAACTTGACTACAAATCGTTCGAAAAATGTTATGGCCGTGGTTAAATACTCCTAAAATGATAAAGGAAAAAGAAAAAACGTTCTTCATCCATCCAGGCCTTCTTGTGAACAGAAACCAGTCAGCTAACTGCTGATCAACTTCTGAATCTTTTGGCCGGTAGCGACCCATCGAGGCACGTTTTGCAGTCATCTTTAACTCGCCGGAGAACAAGACATTCTGTTGGTTTCTCCATTTACGGACCTTCGATTCCGATATGCCGTTATTGCGAGCAATTTCACGCTTGTTGTTGACGGCTTCCGCTCCTGCTACGATCTTCAACTTGAAGTTTAGATCATAGGAATGACAACAAGTGCTTGGCATAATTACGGTAAATTTACAGTGCGCTGAACGAATGCTCGAAGATTAAGATGAGTTTTGCAACTGGTCAATGAAAGATCTGTCAGATGAGTATCGTTTATAAATGTAATAACGGATTCAATTCCTGTGAAGGATGACTAAAGCGAATTAAAAAGTGTGACTTTTTTGCTATTGTTTGTAATGCTTTCGTTTTTAGACTGAACGCACCGTAATTAACGGTAATCACTTTTGGAAGCTAATGTTGTAAGTACAGGGAACATGGTCAGCAAAATTTCCCGTAATTCTGGGTGCGCCTTATAACAGGGTATTTAGGTGAAATTTTCATTTTGCTTACTTGTCACAATCGTCTTCAAAAGTTTAGAGTGCGTCTTATAACCGAGTGCGCCTTATAAGTGAATAAATACGGTATGTATTTTATGCTTAATTATTCACATGCCACTAAAAAGCAGCCGCTTTTGAAGGCTAGTAGATTGTTTGTGTTTGGTTGCCATGGCAACCACAGGTAATACAACCATTTTGGCACGTTTTATATCTCCAAAATTGTACAGAAACTCATTCCACTTCATCCTGAGTCCCTAGAGTCCACTCCCAGAGTTTTGGAGTTTAAATTTCCACTAATGTAAAGCCCGGTTACAAAGCACTCAGTCATGGAATTGAGCGTGAGGTTCCATCTTATTTACTTGTCTTCTTGTTCGTAAATCATGCCAAAAGTTGGGGAAAAAACCATCTGTTTTAAGGAACAGTGCGTCAAAAAGAAAGGTTTTAGGGGAACGGAGAAACACGAGGTAGTGCAGAAGAGAAGGAAAGAAACGTGAGCTGTAGAAGTGAACTTTGTTAATTCCAGAATTCTTCAAGGAAAAGATGTGAACAGAAGAATGGTGTTTGCTGCATTTGAGAGTGGGATTGGAAAACAAGGAGTTGCCAAATTTTGTGAGGTCTTCAATATGCCTTTTAATATGTCACATGGTATAGCTATGAAGAGAATTTGATGTCATGAGGAAAGCTGAAATCTCACCTGGCAAGCACAGTTGGAAGGACACAAGACGAAGAGACAGTAGAAGAATTCAGCAAGCAAAGCACAGAGAAACACAAACAATACAGACTTGCGCAAAGACAAGCTAAGCAGAGAGAAGAAGACTTGTGTGTAACCCGGGAAGGGATAATCTATGAAGCTGTAGGTTTTGCCAAAACACGGCTATGCATAGTTGGCAAAGAGAGAAAGAAGCAAACTACTTAAACATACCTTCAAGTAGATGTGCTGTGATGTATAAAAGGCCATTTTAGGGGGTCAATAGTCTTACAAGTGACATTTAGATAAAATCTTACCTTAAAGTGCTACTGCGACGAAAATCAAAGGTTTCTTTTTGGCGACTTTTTCATCCTAAGTTGAAGTTTAGACCCCAAAGGTTAGAAAAAATTGTCTCCGGCTACTCTGATGAAAATAAACCTTTCTAAAGTCTGCCTGAAAGTGCCCAAATTACGTCCGCCATTACTCAAACATCAGTAGTTGCACCCACAGTTTTTGTCATGTGGAGTTCTCTGAGTGACGTCATCTTATCATTTGGTGAATTCTTCTTGCTGTACATTTGTAGTGAACAGACTACGAGAAATGTTGTCCTCAAGTTTCCCATCCTTTTCACAAGAGGACCATTCAAAGCAACGTTCTAGTGAGCGTAGTTACTTTTTAGAGGACAGTGAGGCCAGCTTCATAAGCTGTGAAAAACATTTAGAGCTGCTCGCAACTCAATGAAGTAGCGCATGAATCAAAGACGGTCCTTGAAGGAGCATTGAGTTTGAATGGTGATCTACTGCGTTATGTTCTGCGATGATCTCTTTCATTACCTACAAAACAGAATCATTTGGAAACAGAACCGCTGAAGTCAAGCGAATGATGAATTAGAGTTGTACATTAATCCCAAGTTGGCGATAAGTTATCGTTTATGCGTATTGAGAAACAAGCTTAGTTCTGGCAATGCAGGAGTAAATACAAAGACAATTACTTAACTTCAAGGTGAGAGAAAGAAAATTATTTCTGCTGCAACTTCTCAGTTCAGCGCAGACAGACCAAAACTAAGGAACAGATCTACAAGAAAGTTTGAATTGAAAGTGTCGCGGTATAGACCACACAATAAGCATAAAAGACCTTTTCATTTCCACTGATATTATATTCTCGGCGCGAAGGGCCGAGGTTTGCCACTATGAGATTTAAAAACATTAGATGGCCCGCACTAAAAAAACCTGTACTCTTAACCTTGACCATCTCAAAAAGCGAGCAATAGTTGAGTGATTATTTGCCCTGCACTGGCTTTGAGTCAATGTGACATGATTTGAAAAGCCCCGCAAAAACCATAACTTTAGAAAATTTAAGCTTTGTTTACTTGCGCAATACCGACTATGGCTGATATGTCACTAAACATGCCCTCTGCAGATTATTTCCAGTTTGTGGGAATGGCACAAGTAATTAGTCTTATAGATGCTCCTTCGATGTGAAAGGTCTGTTCGAAGCAATCGGATGCAAAATGCACACAGTGGATATTACCCTGCTAGCAGAGGTTTCTTTCAGGCAAGTCTTTTGGCATGCACAAAGTTGTTTGCATCTCTTGTATTTTGCGTAGTTGGCTTGTCTACTTCCCCGAGAGAAAGTAAACAAGCTGACTACGCGATATTCAGGAGATGCGAACGACTTTGTACATCCTAAAAGACTTACCAGAAAGAAACCTCTGCTAGCAGTATCAAATAGCTCCTTGAACCGTGTGATTCCCCATGACGGGTTTGCACTCCGCGAGTTCATAATTAAGCTTTGACACACGCAAAGAAATTCAAACTGGTGGATTTAACTTGTTGCTGCAGTTCTGTACAACACAGCATAATGATGAGCCATCTTTGCCTGAAAGGGTATTGCATGCGCTGAGCAGACGAAGAAGAATATCTCTATTTTCCACTTGTGGAGCGGTCATTTCCTTTGTGTGCACTTTGGTTTTGATGATAAGATGACGTCACGGAGGACCTCTCTCCAAGCCTTTGCCCTTGCTCGGACATTATCTAGTTCGAGTAATGGCAGACGGTCAATCTCAGAAAACATGGCTTAAAAAAGCGGACTTGCAATAGGAATTTCGAACTCAAATTTGGCATACGCATTAATCAGCGTTCAAAGTTTACAAAATGCACAAGAAAAAAGAAACGCTTGATTTAGTCTTGGTAACACTTTAAGTTTTAATTGCATTTTTCCGAAAATAGCTTTTTTCGGGGTAATTTTGTTGGCCCCTAATATTTCTCAAAGAGTATCAGATATTGACACCAAATTTGGTACAAAGATTGTTTATGTACCGTAAACACCGGCGTATAAGCCGCACTCGCAGATAAGCTGCACCCCGAGTTTGGCAACTCAAATTTTGGAAAAAATTTTTTTTAAGAAATTAAAATAAATCAATGGTGGAGTCTTGAGAAGGATGTCTTACATGTAAATGCATTGTTTCTTCAAGTTTCTGGCACGTGTTAAACCGCGTATTAACTCACTAACATTTAAAACAGAGAATACGAAAGCTCTTATCTATAATTTTAGCTCTCTAATAGAAAAAAATCCCAGTTAGACATAACTTTGATCTTTCTCTTGCATTTTTAATCCAGTATTTTTCATTCCTGTCCATTTCTCAGTAGAATTTACATACGACTACATCTGATGAACGTTTCGGTTCGATCGTAGCTCAGTAACCAGGCATTTGATCAGGAGATGGAGTACTGGAAACGAGTAGATTTTTACCACAAGACACACGACGTTTTATCAATAACAAGACATTTATTTTCAAAAACTCGTTGCTCGAAGAGAGTTCGATAATCAATTCGACGAGTTTGCCGTCAAAGTATTGAACAGCGAAGAAACGGTCGGCCATTTACCACGCAAATACTCGATAATAGCATGGTATTTTCTCGCTCGTGGTGGATCAATTTCTGTCCAAGTGAGCGGCCATTCGTCGACATTGTAAACAACTTTGTGGCGGAATGGAGATTCCCTGCCGAGTGACATTCACCTGCTCAAGAAAGGCAATGTTAAACCGATTAAAAGCTCTTTTAACGAAGGTTTAATCATCATATGTAAGCTCACATAAAAACGGCTCTTTTAGGAGCCACCAAACTCGTTAAAGCAATGGTCAATGCGTATTGTGGTATAGTTTTATGAAGTTCTTACTATTTTGCTACACAGGTCTATTACAGACTGTAGAATTTTCGCTGAAAATTGTTAATTTATGCAAATTTACGGCATGGTGTCCAGATGTTCTTGCAGATAAGCCGCATCCCTGATTTGATACGAAAATTTTGAGCAAAAAGGTGCGGCTTATACGCCGGTGTTTACGGTAATTATCTGCAACCTAATTGAGCAAAATTTCTTTTTTGAAATACAACTGGTTTTATAAGTAATTTGCCTTTTGCAAAATCTAATTGGTTACCACGACAACCAAAATGGTCAAAAGGTGAGAACTCTCAATAAGGTTGCAGTCCATTGGATAATGCTTTATTGTACCAAAAACTAGGTGATTATTTTAAAAGGAAATGACAAAAAAGTGAGGGGCCCCGATTTAATCTTCAAAATAGCCCTTCACAGTAACTTGTTAATTATTAACCTAAAATAAACAATATGTTAACTCTAAATACGTCATGTGGTAGGCAATTGCCTGGGTATACCTATTACCAAGTTTGAGCTGATTTGATTGAATTGTTCGTTAAATATGATTTTTTGAGTAAGCTACCAAAATCTTACCATGAACCAAACGTAATGCCCCCTTGAGGGCAGTAGAGAGGTATTTGGAGGTGTAAGCATTATTGCACTAGGTGATCTATTTCAACTAGAACCTGTTGAGGACAGCTATGTGTTTAAAGATATGAAATACTCAGAATATGGAGCCCTTACCCCTAACCTATGGCAAGAACATTTTACAATGTTTGAACTGGAAGAGATTATGAGGCAAGGAGAAAGCAGAGAATTTGCTGAAATTCCTACATGTAGGTTGAGACAAGGTAATCATACCCAAAATGAAATTGCGTTTCAGGAAACTCTGAAAACTACCCGATTGATGTTCCTCATTTATTCATACAAAATTCTAAAGTTGATGAGTTCAATAATAGAGTTCACATGGCAGCAACTGGTGACAAGTATACCATCAGAGCAGTAGATGGCGTTATAGGAGCTAACTCTCCACAACTCAGAGACAAGATCTTAATGCAAATACCACTTGACCCTAGGAAAACTAAGCAATTAGCTTCAAAACTTCAGCTTGCTGAGGCCGAGAGAACAGAAATTGCAATAAATGTAAGAACTGATGATCGTATGACAAATGGTGCTATGAGTTGCAAAAATACTTGAGACACTGTGCGCCATTTGGCCTTGAACGACCTTTCCATGATCTTCCTCTTTCCCTTCCTCTCTTATCAAAGTTGTTAACAGTACAACACCATGCTCGAAACTTTGAGGAACAACTTTGAATGTTGGAGAGGGAGGGGGTGTGTATTGTATCCCACAGATTTGTTAGCAGCAGCGTTTTAGAGAAAGAAGAGACGTTTTTGATTGCGAATGTCTTAACAATTTTGCAACTGATTGTAGCAATACACCGTATTCAAAAATGGCAGCCGCGCGGAACGATCTGGGTTCCAAAACATGAAAGCGAGGCTTGGTAGGCCAAGAAGATCTCGACAGAAATGGCGTCCTCTAGCAATACGGCTGTTGACGCAGTAATTCTTACTGAAGATGACATTCCCGGGGCCTCTTTAGCTGGAAGAAACCCTTCTTCACTGAAAACTGAAGAACTGAGGTTTTGGTTGCGTTGTCGTGGGGACTCACTTAAAGGTCTTAAGACGAAAGCTATGTTCGTAAAACGGTAAGCACATGAAGTTTTAGTAAGCTTGATTGCAAGAGCTTAAGTTATCATTGTTTTTTTGTTTAGCCGTAAAGATGACATGGTTTTACGCTTTTTGTTGCAGTGTGGAGGATTACATTAAGAGTGGAAGAGATAAAATGGTGATTGATCCCGATCCAGACGAAATTTATACCAAAAGAAAGAAGAGAACATCAAATGCCCCGAACAACACCCCTTCATCGTCACTAAGTGTTAAGTACCCAAGCGATGGCTGGGGAAAGTCTCTGGAAAGGATGCCATCATTCACGCGTGCTGAGATGAATCAACATATAGTGAATTCAGGGAAAAGGGTGGCAAACGCCGAACATCACTCAATTCCAACCAATCTTGGGAAAGCTAAATCCTTTCTAAACGATGAGTACTCAAAGGATATCGAAGCTAACAGTGACCAAAGGTATTTCTATCTAAGAACAAAGCGCTACCACAGTTTTAAAAAGAGTGAGGCTCCCCATGATCTTCGTCTTTGTTTGTGTATTGTTTCGGGCCAAGTTATTCATGCCAACTGCTCCTGCAAAGCTGGTGAAGTAGGATACTGCAACCATGTTCTTGCATTAATGTTCAAGGCTTGCAAGTTCTGTCTATATGAAAGTAAGAGCACTGTTGACTTGTGCCAGGATGAGGATGAACAACCTGATCTTGCCTGCACCTCCCAGCTCCAGAGGTGGCACAAAAAGGGACGTGGGGACAAGATAATTGCTCATCCACTGATGGAAGTGATTGTTGCAAAAACCAAACTTGATGAAATAAGGAATAGAGAAGGTGTAAAGTGTCTTTTATTTGAAGCCAGTGCTGACCCCCAACACAGTGTTACTGCAGAAATGAATTTCAAAAAGGCACTGCAAAAAATAAACCCAGGAATGGGATTAGCAATCATGGCCCAAGATGACTTTCCTGTGCAGAGTGTTGAGACTACATTTGGAGAGAGTCTAGTTGGATATTCTGTAGCTACCAGTTAACCCATACCGAGGCAAACTTCTTGGCTTTTGTTGACATTTCATCAGTACCAAGACAAACTAATAGGACAGAAACTGAACTTACCTATCCCAGGTTTCCATCAAGAACAAGTACTGATTACCTGTGCCCTGACAACTTGGATTCTGCAGCTAAAGCCCTGATTAGTTCTCTTGTGGTTGATGAAACACTGATCAACACCATTGAATCAGCCACAAGAGATCAATTTCAATCACAGAGGTGGAGGGAGGAACGCAAATTCCGGTTAACATTCTCCAAGTTTAACCTTATAATTAAAAGGAAGAGGAGCTTTGAAAAGTTTGCCTTAGATCTCATCAATCCAAAGCCATTTACATCTAGGTATGTGGAGCATGGCATGAAGAATGAACCAATTGCCCTTGAGGCATATGAAAAGCTTGTGTTCACGCAAAAGACACCTGTAAAAGTGCTGAAGAGTGGCTTTGTTGTTTGTCTTGACATGCCAATTCTTGGCTCTTCACCTGATGGCAGAGTTGTTGATTTTGGATGTCAGGATCATTTTGGTGTTGCTGAAGTTAAGTGTCCAGAGACAAAATATCATGTCACACCACTGGATGCTTGCCAGGATCCAAATTTTGTCTGTGCAGCTGTTAATGGATAATGTAAACTGAAAAGGACCCATCCTTATTATGCTCAAGTGCAAGGCCATATGGGCATTACAGGTGCTTCATGGTGTGATTTCATTGTCTACACAAAGAAGGGTATTTCAGTGGAAAGAATTCTGTTTGATGGTGCCTATTGGGCAGATCTTAAGCAAAAGCTACAGACATTTTATTTTGCTCACTTTATTAAAACTGCATCAAGTGAATTTGCAAAAAATTAATCTCGTAATATGTAAATAGCTGCCTCAGACTCGGAATCTGTTCCAATGATTGTAATTAATTTGTAAGTTTGCTAATGTTGTTTTCTTTAATTGAAATACTTAATGAAGAGTATAGGGAGAAAATATTTGAGTGACTAATCCCTCAAAGTAGCAAGCTTTTCATTTTCCCCATATTTTATTTGCATTTGGTTTACATCCCTTTTACCCCCTTTTGCTAGCATGTAAATAGTTGCTTTCCACTGGCAATCTATTCCACTGTATATAATTCATCTGTTTATTCATTTCAATTTATAGTTTGCTAAACAAATGTTTTCTTTCATATAAATATTTCCCTGAAAAAGAAATGCAGTGCATTGTTTTTATTAATTTATAGTGTACATTGTTGGATGGGAAAGAAATATTTGAGTCATGAGCTTTTTATGTTCCCCATATTTTATTTGCATGTGTTATGCACCCCCTTTACATAACATCACAGATATTACATAAAAAAAGAGAATACTTTTAGTCCCTTGTCTGGACTTGTGACATCATATTTAAGTACTGATGATGGGATCTTGCAGGTTGCATAACATAGCACACACACACCACATCTGATTGATCACCCCAAATTGACTCAAAGGAATTACCCCATCAAATATCCTAAAATTCTTGACCTTATTAATAGCCCTTTCAATATGAATTCTCAAGCTAGCAATTTCTTGGGTTGCAATGACATCTTCAGCTGACATCTGATCTGACATTCCCAAGAAAGGGGGTATGTTCAATGAGACACCCAGAGGAAGAATATCTTCGATAGTAAAACCTTTATCGGCCCTCACAGAGTCACCTTCTGAAAATGGAAGGTTCAAGAAGCCACTTCTCTCCACTATTTCCCTGTCAGATATGCTGCCAGTGTACAATTGACCAATGAATGTAAAGAACCCTTTTAGTGCAATTCCTACTAGTGCCTTTAAAGTAGTGTGGTTCTTATAAGAACTAAATAGCTCACTATTTAAGAGTAGACTGCTGGGCATTTCACAGCGTACTTCAGTACAATCAATGATTATCCTTCTATTAGGATACTTTGCCTTGAAATCCTGGGGCATTGTCTCATCAACAACTTTTCTGGATGGCCAAATATTGATCTGGCCAAGTTTTAAATACATAAAATTAATCCACGAAATACAAATTCTACTGACAGTTGACTGGGACACATTAAATAACTGTGCTAGATGAAGTTCAGCGAAACCTTGCCTCAGGTCTCCCTTGTTTCACTTGCTTGGTTTTGGTGTCCGTCTGGATATCCTCCTTTCCAGATGACCAAAATTTAATATTTCCTCCACTGGTACCTGGATCTAAGAATTCATAGAGGGCTATCAATGTTTTGTAATTAGGAAATCCTGTGTAAAAGGTGATGAGTGAGTCATTTTTTGCAATGTTTTGGAGACAAAACAATCGCTCTTCAAGTTTCGTCTATTTGTGCTCGAGGTCAGTGATTCTCTCCTTCAACTGGCAAACTTCCTCCTGTAGTTTCTCATTCTTGGAAAGGGCTGTGGAGAGTCTCTCCTGAAGTTCAGATATCAAAAAATCTTTATGACATTTCTCGGAAAGTTTAGCATCACAGCCTGGCTCCGTTGTCGCGTCGATTTCCACCGTTTCCAGAGATTGCAAGTTCGCCATTGATGATGATGCCAGTTCCCGGCTCTCAGTATGGCTGATATTTTGGACACTTTCGTTCGTTTCGCGTATACTTCTAACGGAAGCTGTCTTGAATGAGCTCTTAGATAAACTCACAGGTACCGACCGTGGAGTTGGAGGCGGTCGCTTACGAGGTGAACTTCGCTTCCACGCGAATATACAAGGCACCACTCCTGGCTTCGGTTTAAACTTGTGGGGAGTTTTACGCAGATCTTCAGGCTTAAACTGCCTAGAGCAAATCCTTGTTCCATCCGTTATTTGAAAATGCGGGCCAACATCTCTTCGTATAGCGTGAAGCCACAGTTTTCTGGTGGTTTTGTCATCTGGAAAGCAAAAAAAGCTAATCATTTTGCCGGTAACTTCATCTCGGTTTACCTTCTTCGTACACAGTGGAACACAGCAATTCGTCGGCATGTTGGCGCGAAATGGGACACAGTTTTTCCCTGTGACAGGAGGAGTAATCCTTTTCTGTTGACTCAGACTGTGACGATTCTCTTTGAACTTTTACAGCTATTTCAGAACGCGTAGACATCAAGCTCTTTAAGTGGCCTACCAAACCTCGCTTTCATGCAGTTGTGACCAGGCCACTCCGCGCGGCCGCCATTTTTTAATATGGTGTATGTCACCAAGACGATACAATTACATGACAGAAACAAACCATCTGGTATAATATGGGTCCAATTTGACCGTGTACATGTTGGAGAAAAAACTAGACATGATAACAGGCATTTGTATGTCCAAGGAGTTGAACGTGGATGGACTCCTATCAAACCTGTCACAGCACAATTTACAGTTGGAAGAAACAGAACAGCTCGGGTTGTAAGAAAGCAGTTTCCACTGAGACCTGCAGCTGCTAAGACCATACACAGGTCACAAGGTGATACAGAGACTAAAATAGTTGCTAACTTTGACACCAGGAGAGCAATACCTGACATACATTATGTAGGACTCAGTAGAGTAACAACCATTGAGGGTCTTAATATCACTGACCTTAGTGAAAGCAAAATAGCTGTCAATCCTGATGTCAAAGCAGAAATGCAACGTTTACAAACAGAAAGGCGTGTCAAACTTCCTGTAATTCCTATCTATGAAACGAGTCAAAGTGCTTGTAAGCTATGTTTCCTTAATTCAAGGTCATTGCATAGACATATTAAAGATGTACGCAAACATTGATGTCAATATATTCTCGGAAACAAGATTACGCCATTTAGACAGCAGTATTAGCTATGCCACCAATGGATATACTTTATTTACAAATGACAGTCAGTCTGCATCACTCAACACAAGACCATATGGTGGAACAGCAGTCTACAGTAGAATTTCTTTTATTCTTGAGTATCCAGTTTGCAAGAACACTAATGGTGTTAAAATAACCATCACAAAAGTGTCCACACTGCCACATGTTACCATAATAGGTGTATATAGGTCACCAAGAGTGCCAGTCAGGCAGATGTGCGCATCATTGATGGAGTTCTTACTCTTCATTGTTGAGATTTTAACACTTTCATTGGAGATTTTAATGCCAACTGGTAAAATGAAAAAGAGAAAATTCCTCTTTATAATCTATTTATTAGAGATTACAGTTATAAGCAATTAGTATCATGTCATACCACTGACAACAGACCCACCAGACCATATTTACACTAATTTACCCCAAAATCAACTCAATTTACCCATTTTAGAAACATATCTTTCTGATCACAAAGCAATCTGTGCATTAATTCAAACAAAGTAAAAATACATACAGAGGTAACTTTGTTACATTATTTGAGCCTAAGGTTATTGTCCAATTTTGGATGGTAACCCTGTGGGCTATTAATTTTCTCCCTAGCAAGACAACTCATTAAGGCAAGTGTTATGCCACAAGAGTCTCCAGTAGCTCAGTGGTTAAAGCATCCGTACTGGATCTCGGAGGGTCGTGGGTTCAAATCCCATCTGGGGCTCTGATTTTTTCTGAGTTCCCATAAGATGCAATAATATCTTTCATTTCATTTGTTGTACAACTCGCTTGGTTATTTCATTTAAATCATGAATTTTGGTAAATTATTCTACTACTTTTGTGTGTTAGTTACAACAAGCACATTTTTGCATTATTTGTATACTGCCTTAAAAAATCTTGCAACGAACTTGTCATTCTAATAATAATAATAATAATAATATCCAACTCTCTTTCAACAGGTGCAAAATGGACAATCCTACAGAAATAAGTGGCTTCATCCATGTCTCCCCACTGAAAAAAAGCTCCAAGGCAACATAGAGATGGTTCTACAAACAGCAGATGACACAGCTGTAAGAGCAATCTGCTTCTCACCAAAAAAGCACAGTGACCTGCAGACCACAAGTAAAGTAAGTAGCCCCGTGAAGCTTCCAAACTTTAGAATCAAAGAAGATGACGGTTTACTGGCCAGTAGTAATACTCTACATAACCCCAGTGGCCGGTTAACTGGTCATTTCACATCACCTACTTTGAGAGCCTGGATCCAAGCTATTCTCACAATAGGGGGTCTAAGCATTGATCAATGCACAGGGAAGGGTTAGATTAACCATGTGGTGTGAAGGAAACCATTGCTTCCCTTACAAACTTTTAGAGATATTTCGTTTTTTTTAGCTCTGCGTGCTATAGCTAATTTCATGCGCCATTTTAAAATGTTTTCTGATGATGGAGAAGTATTCTTGGAAGATTATTCTGGATCGGACATATTTTCAGAGGTTGAAAGCAGTGATTTGGAAGAGCTTGACAGCGATTCTGGCGATGAACATTTCGAAGGTTTTAGCTTTAGCATGCCCGATAATATTCAGTGGACGCGAGGATGGTATGAAAAAGACAACTGTGTTTTTTGACTCCAAAGTGGTCCTACAAAAAATATGCGAGATTCTGCCACCGCTGCCGATTATTTTGATCTCTTCATTGATCAACTATTGATAACATTGTTATGCTTACAAACCAAAATGCAGTGGTGAAAGAAGTGAGGAATTGGAAGCCAGTCTCATGAGAAGAAATGAAAGCATTTATTGCGATGTTGATTATTCTGAATCACATAGTTGTTCCAAGAGATGAGCGCTTCTTTCTGTCCGCGTCACAAACAACGATTTTTCATGTGCCTGGAGTCAGGAATATTTTGTCATCTCAAGACCGTTTCTTCAAACTTAAGAAATACATTTACTTTTGTGATCCTGAACATGTATTGACAGAAGAGGAGAAGAAAGATCCTCTTTACAAGGTTAGACATTTTTAACACTGTCGTTCAAAAGTTTAAAGCCATGTTCAAGTGTGGAAGGGAAATCTCTGTAGATGAGGCCATAATCCCCTTCAAGGGAAAACTCTTGATTAAAGTCCACAGGAAAGGATGATAGGGCAGTGGGCAAAACTGGAGCTGTTGTTATGGAGCCAGTAGAAGATTTACTTCGTTCAAATCACCACTTGTTTATGGATAATTTCTACACAAGCCCAATATTGTTTTTGAAAGAAAGAGGAGTTTTGGCTGCTGGCACATCAAGGCCAAGAAAAAATTATCCTTCTGAGGAACTCAAACGTGATAAACTTTCTAAGTGCGGCGAAGTTGCTCAGCTCAGTTGGTTTAACAGTCTTGCTCTCAGATGGAAGGACAGGAAAGATGTATACTTTCTTAGTACAACTCACGCCCACCTGATGTTCCTGTTTGGGTTGGCCTAGATTCTTCAGAGGATTCAGGAAGTGAGGGTAAACGTGCACAAAGTCAAGAAGTGGTGCAAAGACGTGAAAAAGTGAATGGGCGATGGGTAATAAAAAAGATCTACCAACCAGAAATTGTTAAAGATTACAATACCTATATGGGAGGTGTTAATCTCTGTGATCAGATGACATCACTAAACAAAGCTAAAAAGCAAAAACGCTGGTATCTGCGAGTATTTTTGAAGATTGTTATGATTGCCATCTACAATGCATACATCTTGGAGGGTCATGTTATTCCACATCTTCCCAGAGGAAGGTGCAAAAGAGATCTTTTGAGCTTTGAAGAAGAACTGTGTATACAGCTAGTTGGGAACTTTCCCCAGACACACAGCAGTCTTCCTGCAAGCAAACGGCGCAGAAGTGGTGATGAGATCCCTGGGCGCCTGCACGAAGTTGGCAAACACTTTCCTGTAGAGGGTGATGGTACAAACCATTGTTGTGCCATTTGTGAAAAGAAGTTCAAAGAGTCAAAAAGAAGACATGATGGTGTCCTTTCCAAGCGCAGAAAAACCACCTTCAAGTGTGTCTTTTGTGATGTTTATCTGTGCATTGGAGGTCCTGAGGAAAACTGTTTCTTTGATTATCACACAAAACTACAGTATTGGCTATAAGTACTGAAATTCGTAGCTCATGCTCTACCTATCTGGTGGTTTTGCACTTGATAATACAGTACTGGTCATAACTAATGACACTTCAAACTGTTGTTCACCTATTTGGTGATTTCACACTTTATTATGCTTCTAAAAGACTTCAATTTTTATTTAGAATTATAGTTTGTAAGCCTTGCATTGTGCAATAAAGACATTGTACTTTCCTTTGAAAGGAATGGTTTTTCATGAGACTTTACAACAAGACCGTAGAATATTTTTTAGCATATATCTTTCAGCAAGATTGCTAAGCTTGTTAGTGAATGTTTTGAAGTTATTCTGTGGAACAAAGGCAGTTTGTCAGCAACAAAAACAAAAGAAATGTCAGCAACCATAAAAAGTATTTTTAACAAAATGGTGTTTTTTGGATTGGCAAACTTTGAACATAAATATCTTAACATCTGTTAATCCTAAAAGCTTTGTAATATTCTCAGAAGACAATTTAATTATCTTTTCAAATATGTATAGGTTTCTTAATATGAAAATGTGTCCTTCTGGGTGAAAATTGCAGTTTCCTTAAAGTGGTCGTTTTTTTGAAAATCCCCAAAATGGCCAGTGTTCTGGGCACTGTGGGCTCAAAATGGCAAGTGGTGAAAGGGTTAAAGACAATACTTATGGACAATAGGCTTCAAATTACTGAAACTGAAGTTTCATTTCCTCCAAAGCCTATACCACAAACATAATAATGCATCATTATCAGGAGTACACTTCCAACAACTGATCACTATACAAGCCAAAGTGGCTTGTATAGGTGCCAGTAAAATGGTGACCACAAGCAATGGTTTGAAGCAAAAGGCTGACTGTTATCTCACTGACCCATCAGGAACAATAAAACTTACAGTATGGGAAGATTTCATTAATGATGTCCAGGAAAGCAAGACCTACACATTTCACAATGTCAGAGTTATTAAAGGAACAGTGTCACGGCTGGGCATGCGTACTAATTCGTATTACTTTTGAGAGATTTTTTGAGCAGTCCACCATCTTGAATTTTGCGCAAGGTTAGATTCATTGCAATATACTCAAGAATACGCACTGGACTAACCAAGATTTTTTACTTTATGGTTTCTCTTTTGTTTGTTCTCAAACATACTTAACTGTGGTTGCGTGTTTCTCAATAATATGGGCGGTGAAGTCAGAGAAGATTCCACAACGGTTTCAACAAGTTTCTTTCGAGCCTCGTATGAATGTGACAAAATTGACTTATGGATTTTTTTGTTTTGATGTGAAAGACGATTATAACTCACACCAAACATAATATACCTCATACGAAAGCTGAGCCTGGTGCTCGTGCAAGAGTACATGCTCTACGAAAACGATAAGAGGAACTAATCACGGTTGTTGCAAAGCTGACCTTCATCACCATTTGAGTGACAGATGTCTTCCGAACTTGGAGTCACTCGAGTAGCTGCACTTGAGCTTTAAAGAGACCCACGATGAGAAAACAATGTTGTCTAAGTTAATTAGTGTCTGTCCTCTTTGCCAAACCCTATCACACTCCTTTTTTTGATGAGATTCACCTTCTTGCACTCCCAGGACGATGGCTGGCATGACCAGACATGGTAGCAGGTAAACAGACTTCTCAAATCGGTCTCCAGGAAGCAGGATGTTAGAAATAAGTGTAAACTGTAAACTATAGATCCAGCCTCAAAAAAGCAATTCGCTTCTTGAGAGACTTCTGCATGGATGTAGTACAATATAAATCAATGATTTTGCTCGTCAATAGATTTGAAAAAACTTGCCAGTTACCGGTAAATCAAAATTTGAGCGTTATTGCGCATGCGTCACTCTCATGACACTGTTCCTTTAAAGAATACAAATCTGACAACTTAGCATTGGGAACAACACTGCAAAATTGCACAGTGTCAGAAGCAGAAGACTTTGCTGAAACTGTAGCCCAACCTCTGGAACTACTGGATTCTTTTACAACCACAGAGGCAACGATTGAGATCAATGGTTTGACAGTGTTTGGAAAATACCTGTCTACAATGCCACAAAAAGATTGCTGATGGATCTTTCTCTGCCAAAATCCTCAAGTGTCATCGCTGTGGCCTAACCCAGAAAAAGGATAAATGCCTTGAAAGCTGCTATGCCCAAGCCAAGATATCACAGGATGATAACCAATACACCATTTTACTAATAATCAGTTCCAGGTGAATTGTGGGTAGATCCAGTCCTTTGAGGGGGCAAACGGTCAAAATTACAATTCCCCACAAAGGACTGGATCTACCCACAATTCACTCAGAACCAACTATTAGCAAAATGGTGTATTTGTTGTAACACTCTTCCATGAAGAAATCAAACAAATCTTTGACTTGTTACATTTTCCACACTCTATGAATGAAGAACAGGTAACAGAAGCACTCTTAGATTCCCCAGTTTTAAATGTAACATATGAGAATAAATCTAAAATTGTAAAGCAACTATCTGCCCATATGTAGTGTGTGTGGAGGATGTGAATTAACACGTTTGTACTTGTGCTTATGTCGACCGGTGGATACTCTCCCAAATATATTCAGATATTTACAGTCTGAAATTAAAGATATTGATTTAAGACTGAGAGTTATATTATGAAGAAATAGTGGTGTAACGATTAATCGCAATTATGACAATTTGGTTTGATTTACAATTCTTTGGTTCCACATTTTGATTTTCACATTTTTTGCTTACCTCAATTGCAGACTCTAGGCTGCATTTTCTGTGACCTAGTAAATACGAGTCCCTTCTGCCACTCCTTGAAGTTTGGTCCCTGTTAAAGGAGTTGTTGTTGAAATCCTTTGTTAGTTATTTTTGCATGATAAGAATTAAACATTTGCGTAATCAAACTGAAAAAATCGAAATTGAAAGGCAATAATCAAAAGGAAAGCTATATGAATCGTTACACCCCTATCAAAAAACACTTTTGTTAGTATATTTGTAATAATGGAACATTGTATTACATTGTAAATTTTCATATCAATTTTCTTGCATTGTTCCTGTTAAGATAGTAAAGTGAGTATCCTCTCTTATACTTTCAATCCTTATAGGATTACAGTTTTTACTTCTCAGTAATGTTACAAGGAAACACTTTCATTGTATTATGCTTTAATTGTATTGCTATGTAACATTGTATTTCCATCAGTAGTTCTGTTACAGTTTTAATAAAACATTTCAATTATTAAATATTGCCTGTACTGCTTCGCGTTTTTTCCTGCTATGCCCATTTCTACACGTAAATACAGGCCTCTCTTTTGGGAAGTTCTTTGAACTTTCTATTCTGCAACATCAGCACCACAATTGCTGAAAAAAAAAAAAACAATTTACCAAACATCGCAGTTAACGGTACATGACTTGCCAATTTTAGCAGTGTTAAAGATAGCAGGCTACTTTGAAAAGTGCCACCCATTGGTGACTTAAACTGATAAGGTAAGTAAACATGTTTTGTTAGTGTTAGTAGGCTATGAATTGTAACAAGCTTTGTAGGTGTAGGGTTGTCACAATGCCATACTGAACAGGAATTACAACATTGCAATTGCGAGATTTCTTATTGTCTTATTTCTTGTTGTTGTTCTTATCTCTAGGCCAGAGATGACTTTGATGAATTCATTAAAAGAGAAACTATAAGCAATTCACCAACACTTCTGGCATTTGACCTTGTGGAAGAGAAGAAGTCTGAGAAAGAGTCAGGCCAGCTCTTTATTGTCATAGGTAAGGGTGGTTTTTAGAAGTAACTGATGTAGACAACATTGACTGTACCACAGGGCTTTTTTTGTGGCTTGCTGTCCATTATGTTTTTAATTTACAATATGATAACAAGCAAATATTACTCTTTCAGTTTCTTGGAGAGTATGCCTTGGGGTTTAAATTAATACAGAAAACCTATAAGTATAGAGCAGTTGGTAATAAGATCTTCGAACAAAATGATGGATCATCTGGGGATGAGTGAAATTAAGAATAGCATACACCAAAAATGTAAAGGACTGAAAACAAAGGCATCCAATGATGGATCATCGGGGGATGAGTGAAATTAAGAATAGCATACACCAAAAATGTAAAGGACTGAAAACAAAGGCATCCAAAAGCATTGTGCAGTTATGTCATTTCTATTCAGTTCAAGGCATATGTGAATAGTACCACAAACATAGGCAACTTAAAAGGGTGGTGCAATCCTGAGTACCACGAAAGGTACATTGTACAATTCTGATGGGTACAGAATATGAGAAAAGTTTCCTTTTTAGAGGGTATTCTTGAATATCAAATAAAACTTTATCTTGATCATTTGATCAAAAGTGCCACCCTCTGGTGACTTTAATTGATGAAGTAAAAGCAGGTTATTACACTAAATTAAGCATTTCCTCTGGTTTTTACACATGCAGAAAATCAGGGTTCTCAACAGATTTTTATGTTAGGTAGGAGGTTATCACTGATAAAGTAGGAGGCTCTTTAACAAAGCCAGAAGAAACAAAACAAAGA
>OX419338.1:18161529-18221529 GCA_948470475.1 Galaxea fascicularis
ATTCGTAAGCCAATCACAATTGTTGTTTCCTTTGAAGAACCAATCAACGAACTAGTTCAAATTCTGAACTAATTTGTCACATGGAAATGAGGTTGCGTACTCCTGCGACCAGGGGTTATTTTTTTCTCCTCGGCACTGGCCGAGTTAACGCGGCTTGGCCGCGAACCATCAGTATCGATAACAAAAAAATATCCTCTGGAACCCAGGGTACGCTTAGATGAAAACGACGATAGTAATTACTTAATATGTAAGTCTTAAGCTTAACTTAAGCTGCAATTTTCTACCTTCAAATAAACTGCTTAACTCAAAAACCTTAAATCCGTGTGAAATAATAGTTTCTAACACAGCATTTTCTTTAGCATGAGACTTTAGCATGAGCATGAGAGCTTACCTCATCCATTAATGAAAACCAATGAATGGCGGGTAAACAAGCTGACATTCAAAACAGGAAAAAAACACTTCAAAATGTTTAAAAACTGAAGGCGTTTCTCAGAAACTTACCGACTGACGTTTCCCGGCTGTTCCGCCTGGAGAGCGTAGCATTCTTCGTGAATGATACTCCGTCTCAACGAAATCAGACACACGAGCTTGGACATCGACGTCTCCAGCTCCGCAGTCAGCGGTATTTCGGTGAGCACGCCTTCCGATGGCCCATATTTGGAAACAGAAGGGAACCTAATTTGGAAATAACTGGAGAAAAAAACTGAGATCGCACAGGATTTGGGCTCTAGGATTTGGGGGAGGTGGATCAGTGTCGTAACAGTTGCGTAACGTGAGTTACTCCGAATTTTGAATACTTGCCAAATTTTCCCAACCAAAAATTCCCGGAATCGAAAATTTCAAACCCCAAAACATCCTTCAATTCCCCCCATTACTTGATATCCGGAGTACCCCACTTGGGTATCCAATGCACCTATCAATGTAAGGCCGGCGGGAAGTGGGTGAGACAGGGCGTGGGGGGGGGGGGGGGTGGGGTTTGATTGTAATTGTAGGTCCTGGGCTGGGTCTTTTGACTGATCTTGTTTTCCCGAGGGAGGAGGGGATACTACTGAAACAGGTAGACTGTTTGTTCAAAGACGCGCGTAACAGTTTCCGTTAGCAAAAAGTGTGTTTGAATTTAACCCACGTAGTCCACAGGTGACCGCAAAAAGGTAAGTGCACGTGATCACATTCCTGAATCTTCTAATGGCGGGGTCCTTTTGACGGTTGACGGTTAATGTTTCGGAATGACGTTTATAACACGAAATTAAAGTATAAATTTGGCTATAATTTTTAATAAAACGATATAATTTTGCTCATATTTGAATAATCCAATTAGTGCTATAATTTGTGTGCTAAAAATGAGGTTTTTGGCCTTCAACTTTCAGCTGTATCATGTTGAGTAACAAACCGGCGAACATAAGGGGCCGACCATTTAACTCTTGAGGGGGGGGGTGTGGGGGTTTTTGAAAAAAAAATTCCTGCAAGCGCTTGGTGGAAGAAAAAAATTGCATGCAGCACAAATGAAATAGAAAAAAATTCTTGCACTGCTGCAAGCAAGAAAAAAATGTTGCAAAGCTATTTCATCATTCCTGGGGGGCTTTACAATTCTCGGCAAAACTGCAACCATTCCGGATAATCTGCAAGCCAGCGAGCCACTCTTGTTAGCCTATTAAAATAGCACATTGATTGGCCTAAATAACACTCTGGTTAGCCTAAATGTCACACTTTAAGAGTGGAAACTCAGAAATGAAAGAAATCGCTAAAATGGCATCGGATCGGGAAAATAACCACACAGCAAGCAAGAACACATCATATAAATAAGGTAAGGCGTTTTTAATTGAATATTTCCACTTTTAACTACCTCCATGGATATCTTGTCGAAAATCCCATACAAACCCTTATAATTCGACGCCATATTGTGTTGCTTGTGTGGTTCACTTAGAGAGCTTCGGCTGCCTGTGGACCAACCGCCGAAAAATGGAACGACACATTCCGATCGACGAAACCTATTGCCCATTCCCACGCGCGGTACTTTGCAAAACAAAGATGGAGGACTTGAGTGTTGTGCTCTTTGGTGAAGATTCCGAAGAATCCGAAATCTTTAATGAGCTTGTTGAAGAGTCCGATGAGTTGTTACTCTTAGGTGCTGCATTTAGCTTTATGTGAGGCGATCTGAATCGTGTACTCGGCTATTTTCAGGCTACAGTTCCGCTGTATAGTTTATGCGAATTTCAAAGCCATTGTTGACTAACTCAAGCCACATTTGAAGAGCTCTGTCGGGAAGTACTTAACGCAGGACGAATTCCGCTTGGTAATAGAGGTAGAAAGCGTATACCTCCTGACCTTCCCAAAGGATCAACCCCGACTTTTGAACCATTGAAATACAAAAACGCGGTAAAATGCACTAATAACACGAAACAACAAACTTTTCAACATGTTTTTGTATCAACGCTATGCAGACACATACCAGTCATCGCCGAACAAGAATGCATTAATAACTCTGATAAATCTGTCGTTGTTTATCCACAAATTGAGCATTGATAACAAGAAGAAGATTGCATCCTCGCCCTGTCGGCCATGATGGTCGAACAAGTGACAGAAGAGCGGTATTGGGAACAAGAAACTCGGTAAATGGAACGGTAAATTTCGGTCGGAATATTCCGGTCAGAAGAAACCGAAACGGACCTTTCCATTTGATTTCCGACCAAAATTTCCGGAATCTTTGGCATAATGGAAAGCACCCTTGGTTTACAGTGGTTGTTTACCATTTACCCAAAAAATCCGGAAATTTCGGATGGAATGTAAATGGGAAGACAATTTTTTTCTTCCCGAACGGAAATTTCCACGGGAAAACGGGATTTCTTGAGAGGTAGTCCAAAATTTCCAACCGAAATTTCTAGCCTGCGTGGCCGGCGTAATCGGGAAAGGGGAAAAGGAGCGAGGGAGGCGAGAAAAAATGAGGGGGATTGGGGAGAGGAGAGAGGGAACGCCTGCCACAAGAACCCCATTCGCTTCATTTCTGCGTTCGCTGGCAAACGCAAATTTCTGATTGGCTAATTTCTGACAGTAAGTCTCTTGAGAATTAGAGCAATTTAATCCCTCTTACTGCGTGCCCGGCGTCTGATTTTGATTGGTGGATAAATTGACAGTTATTGACGGATAAAGTAATTGGATTAACTGAAAATCGTTGGGCGGGAATGAAGCGAATGGGGTTCTTGTGGCAGGCGTTCCATCTCTCCTCTCCCCAATCCCCCTCATTTTTTCTCGCCTCCCTCGCTCCCCTTCCCCTTTCCCGATTACGCCGGCCACGCAGGCTAGAAATTTCCGAACGGAAAATGTGTGTACCATTTGTGATTTTCACTAGTTCCAAGCCCTACTCCAATTTTGATGCATGTCACGTGTTATTTAGTAGGTGTTGTGCAAATGGTACACACCAATCCTGAACAGAATTTTTCATTGGGGATTTTTGCTTACCATTTGTACAAACCGTCGACCAACCGGTTTTCTCATGTAAATGGTAAACAACCAGTCTTTCCCGTAAAACCGTGAACACCAGAAATATCCATGGAATGTTATTGTGTTTCAAGAAAAAAGCCAATTTATAATACGCGTGAGAAAACTACACCGCAAACAGTAACGGTAATTAGTTTGTGGTTTCATGTTGCTTCTGATTGGTCGCGAAACAATAAACACTCCAGAAATTTTTTCTGGTGTTCACGGTTTTGCGGGAAAGACTGTAATAGAGAAACAGCTTTCTTTCATATTGAATTGCTATGCTTTTTGCAGCCTTTGCAGAAAACAACCTGAATTTTACTAAGTGTCATGTGATTCGATATACACCTTCTAAATTTTTTTTTGTTCGAAAAAAAAAAATTTAGAAGGGTTTGTATGGAATTTTGTAAGCATAACTGGGCTACGATCTCAGAGACAATTTGCCCCCAAATGCTCATTTTTGGCAAGTAGGCCTCTTGGACATTGCTCTTTCAGAATATCCTAACAAATCCCATAATTTCAGAAATTTCATTTTTATGACGTCATCACTTTAGTACTCTATGTACTCAAAAGATAAAAATGCTTATAGCCCCATAAGAATACTTTCTGATAAGAATATTGTCTTTCGAGTCATAAATAAAACACAATAAATTACACAACCTTTGCTTATATGAAATGTATTTCAGGGAAGTTACGTACTTTAAGGCTTACAGGTATAATACAACCAAAATTATCAGTTGCAACAATTTGACGCCAGTGAATGAACTTTCCTGTAACATGTGCGTTTTGATTTACCAGTAAGTCGTCTTTTTAAAACAAAATTTGAAAATTTTGGCTAGTTTGAAACTTGTGTTATCCAGTTAAGGGCGAAAGAAATTTGTGACTATCTTTTCAACCTATGTTGATAATTAGCGAGGGCAGACATTGTAGCCATCTAGAGCTAGTATGGCTTTCTTCACTCTTAGTATCATACTAAGAAATTAACTTTTTTCTAAGGGAGCCAATTGGCGACTAACCTAAAAATTTTGGTCGCCAAATGGAAGGGTTTGGTCGCCAAAGACAAGTGTTAGTTTTTTTGGTTTGGTTGTATTAATTTTTCGTTTTACTCCAGTAGTTTTAATTTACGTTAATTTATAGTAAAAGCAAAAATTTTAAACTTTCTTTCACTATAATTAAACAAAATGTTTCCATTTAACGCAATATTATTACATACAGCTATTATTGCTCGAACCAGTCCCCCACCTAAGTCAGTGGCCATGATAAAAACTATAAAAACTAATTGAGTCGATTATTGACCAATACAATGGCAATGCAATGGCATTTATTCTGTTTACTGGTATTTAGGTTAAGTATGAAAAGATTTAAATTAAGCGCGCTTGTTTCGGCTGACGCTTTATTCGTCACGACTCGTCACGATTTTCGCCACGTCACGTTTTTGCCCGCGATAGCAGAATTGCGAGAAGTCGCTGAAACAATATAGCGCCGGGTAATTATGGCGATCGTAAAATCGTCGCTTTGTTTTACTTACAATTCTCCACGGCAGCTTTATGTTTTCTTTAAAAAAAAAAAAGCCCATTTACCATGGAATTCCAAATGCCGAGGGGACAAAAGGTTAGTCGCCTGCTGGCGACCAGTTCTAAATTTCTGGTCGCCAACGCTCAATTTTTAGTCGCATTGGCGACCAGTCAGTCGCAATGTCGGACCCTGGTATGGGTCTTAGTAAACACCCAATACAATCCTCACCATGTACATATGTTGTGGTTCAACTTTGTGTTGGGGTATGGTAATGTATCATAATGAGAAAACAGAGAAAATAAAATAAAATAAAATTAAAACAAAGGATAAAATTGAACCATAACATACAACAACAACAACAACAACATCTTTATTTGTACCTTTAGAGTTAAATTATTGGTAACATAAGATTAAGTTAACTAATAAATAAGAAAGGTACGGACCTTCAGAAATAACTAAGAATGAGAGTAGAAGAATGAAGGAACGTTACATTTCCTGCAGTTGTGAAACGAACTTGGGATGAGGGAGACAAACCCAGGACCTTTGTACCAGCACAGTGCCCTAACCAACTAAGATAACCAGCCAACTGGAAAGTACCAAGTTCCTCACGATTTCTTTAGAGTTGTTAACATTTACATGTATCACTGTAGGGAGAAAGATCTTTCTAACTTTGTGGTATTTTAGACAAGAACTAGCCTGCGAAGAGGCCCCTCAATTAGATTTTTGCTTCGATTTGCTTTCAAATGGCATGCTGTCCAAACAAGGGGATTGAAGAGAGCTTTGACTAAGTACCATTCTAGAGCAAATTGACACAACCATCACACAAATGCGAGCCTGTTTGCAGGCTAGACTAGAACGTCCAGTGCGGGAGCACCTGACATCAGCGTAACAGGTTTTTGTATGTACAGTATCGCCATGAACCTCCCGCCCATATTTTGTACTGAGATTTCTTGCCTAGATAAGCTATCACAAATAAGACTTCCTAGAGATGGAATGTTGTATTAACAGTGACTACTAAATCTACTGATATCGCCATGCAGATTCTGGTAAATCTTGGAGAGATCGTGTTTGCTGGCCTTTCCATCGCAGCCATAACACCCCAAGAACTAAACAGATGACAGACTCCACATAGTAACCGTCAATCAGTGTGTTGCATATGCCGCCAGCGTCTGTACAATCCTGAACAGGTAATGAAAGAAATAACATTGATGAACATCACGCATGTACAACAAAAACTAGAGTAAAAGGACTTTGTTTGAACTCTTTTGAACTCTTTGTCAGTATTATACTAACAGTCTATTTTTTACTTTCTTCTGGTATTTACATACTGGCTCTAAATTTTGAGATAGCACATTAAAACCCTTTGAATGGCCTTTGGTATCTACTTTGAGGCTGTACTGGATATAACTCTAATTATGCTTGTTCATTAAATTGATTGAATGGTTAGAAGAGTACCACACAAATTAATGTGTTTAGGTAAGCTGAAAGGCACTCATTGGACACTATGACAAGCTTCACACTTTCATTGCTTGTTTTATTCATGTGGGTTCTTGAGCCTGGGTATTAGCTATGCCATGGCGATGAGGCCTAAAAAGGCCGAAACAGCTGTCCATGGCTGCTAATGCTCAGGCTCAAACTTCATTTGGTAGATTTAAGGGGTAATGCCTGTCACCACATGTTCTTAGTGCCCAGTGAGTGGCTTTCAGCTCACCTAAACACATTAATTTGAGTGGTACTCTTGTCACTCAAAGCTACATCCCACAAGCTTTACATTTTCACTATAATTGAATGATTGATTGATTGACTGATTGATCAATTCATTTATTCATTCATCTCCTTCAAAGATCTTTTCAATAGTTAAACCTACCTTGGCACCAATCTTGCTGCTACAATGTAGCCCTGGAATAGCAGCACCTACACAAGTTGTCCAGGTAAGTCCATCAACAAGCCACAGAGCAAGTGTCTGGCACCAGTTACCACCAAGATTAGTTAATGTGTTCAGAAGAGTTAAATAAGTCCCACCAACACGAGGATCACTGATACGGGCATGGAATGCCATGATGGCTACAAACATACAGTACAGAGTCACCTGTTGATGGTAAATAATGCAAATCAAATCAGATGTTGAAAAAAGGCCTCTTAACATTTCCCAACACAATCAATTTATTGTTCAATTAATTCATGTTAGGAAAACATGTTAGAGTAGTTGCAGGAATAAGAACAATGTAGCAGAAGATGATCCATACAGAAGATAACATAGGCATTTCTAGTAAAATACACGTACAGTAAAGTTACTCAGTACCATTATTAGGATAATTAACCGACTATTATTAACAATCGATACTTGGTACTCATCATCCACCAGAACTGCATGCATTCACACATCTGGCCAATGAAAAAATTGAAAGTCTGGCATGAAAGCCAGGTTTAACAAAATATTACTTTGCCCACTTAAGGTGGCTTGTTTTTTCCTGCTACAGGCGGCTTGGGTGCACTTTAAGTTTAGTAAGCAGTACATGCAAGCTACAGCGTAGAGTCTCTTCAACTGACCAAGGAAACATCTGGCGGCAATAATAAAACATTAGTTTTTAAAACATTGTGTCTGTGGCCAAATATGTATTATGGGATGTTCAAGATGTGTGTTTAAACAATAGGGGGTGGGGTACAAAATTGACCGATCTGGGGTGTTCTTCTTAAAATCTAGCCGTATGACCCCACCTAAAAATTTCAGGATTTGAAATGTGGATAAAAAGAAACATTTAGAGAGATTAACACGAAAATCTGTCAGGCACAATTTTTGCAATCAGCAAAAATGTTGAATTTTGTCTCTCTTTAAAATTAATAAAATTCTGTCTGACAGATTTTTTTTGAAAAAAATTCTACATCTCCATGTTGGTGTATTTTGGCAGATACCAAAATTTGGACATAGGTTGTACAGGTAGTTTTTGAGAAATTAAGCGAAGAAAATGGGTTTTTCAGGTTTTTATGCCACCTGCATTTAGAAAAGCATTGTGCATGCATTTGTCAGAGAAAACCCAACTTCTACGAATGTGCAAGCGCCCTCTCCATGCCAGTATGCTGGATTTTTGCACGACACCTTTCTTTTTTCATTTTTGCTCGTGGGGTTTTCCTTTGTCAGCTTGTGTGACTTTAGCTCGCGTGTGATATTTACACAACTTCAAGCATGCGCAAGCCAAGCATGAAGGTGCATAACAGAAGAAAACTGTAGTAAGCCACATTAAAAAGTTTCAATTTTGCCACCCCACAGCTTTTTGTGACAGCTGAATTAGCATGACTCTACACATGAAAAAACGTCAACACCAGGGAAATTATATTGCTAAATATTTCTTCTTCCTTCAGCCCAGCTAAAGTTGAAATGATTGACTGTTGCTGTCTGTCTATGCAATTACATGTAATTTTTTAAAGTGACCAAAAATTAGTACGTGTAGGTAAGAGTACAACTGGTATGAATTACCTGATGAACTGCATAAACCAATAAAATTGTAGCATAAAAATAAACAGGATAAAACTCTTGTCCAGGTTCACGGATAATGTTTGCCCACCATACACACAACATGAAGACAACACCCATAAATAATCTGTATGGCATGGCCTTGAGAAAAACATCGAGAGGTCGAGGACCTAGAGTGGGCACAGCAAATGTTGATGAAAAACATCATCTCAGCAACATCTCTGCTAACATATTCCTAAAACAAAAACTGTGTTTATTTACATATGGGTATACTTCAACATGGCAAAGGCTGGAGACTTCATGAGCATTGTGATGCCCTGTAGATTTTTTAAACCTTTAAACCATCGGATCAAATTGAATATTCTCCTCACTGAACATCAGATGTGTCTTATGGTATAGGTTGGGAGAATTGCCAAATTTATACTAGAGACAGATCAACCATCTGGAATGAACTTGGGTAAAGAAGGGTAGTTCTTCTGTCTTGTATAAATACAGGGAAAAGGGCATGGCAGTTCGTCTTGATAGACAAACTATTGTGGATAATTCCTCTGGATGGATGAAATGTCTGTTTTCCTGTATTTTATACACAGATAAATTATCACACGAATCACCCGTCTTTGCCCAAGTTCATCCCAGATGGAAGATCTGTCTCCAGTATTTACACTCTAAATGATTCATCTTGACAAATGATCCATCTCCTGTATAAACTCACTCAATCCATTCAGTTATTTGGGTATTCCACCTTTCATGGTCATTTTGTTTATTTTCAAGAATTCTATGATTAACCAAGTGGTAAAAATGTATGCAGAAATTATAAGTACAGTGTATGTGCTGGCCACTGTGAGGTGTTGCTTGGACTCAATATAAATATTTAAGTCATTAGCAAAGCAAAGGATAGCTATTACAAGTCATGATTATGCTGCCTGACTCAATATGTTCAGAACCATTATCTTCTGTGATTCACAGACAAAATGAATTTTGACAATGTGGAGTCTTCTTCACCTATGTTCATCTACTGACTGTCTTGTAATTTACTAAGCATGTCAATGACAGGGTTTTGTTCGAATAATCAGAACAAGAACAAAATAATAGAAATGAAGTTTCCCGTCAGGAATATAAATAACATACCTGCTGTGTATCTGCTGATATAAACTGGCAGCAGAATCTGAATGGGTACCATAGGAATGGCAAGGAGAGCGAGATTTTCTTTAGGAACACCTGCTTCAATCAGCTTGAGTCCAGTAACTGAATCAGCAGCTGAAAAGCCAATCTAAGGATGCAAAAAAGGGCTTCATTAGGTGAGATCAAGGGAACACACCTGTGGTGTGATTTATATTACAACAAGTATTAGTACTATGTTGGACTACTTCTAGTACTAGTCAGAGCTTACATGAATAGGCCACAGCTATACTGACAATACAGTCATGAAAGTTATAACTCATGCTGAAAAGCAGAGATGGCTGGACTTTAGTGGTCCCTCAAGTCACTGATAGATTGTTTTAGTGGAATGCTAACTACAAAATAACAAATACTAAAATCCAGGTATGAGAGTTGCTGTGTGCCCTTGTAAATGTATATTTTTCTTTTATCTTGCAGTTTACAGATTGGCAAAAAATTTCCTCTTTTATTTGTTTGCCTTGGAGTCTCTCCACATAATTGCATAATCTGTGATGCAGCACTCTCAAACCCAATCTTTTCCAACAAAAGTTTAATGTACCTTACATGCTTTATATTACTGATTGTCCTGGCTGTAGAAGGTTCATTTACTCACTACAGTACATGAGTTTAAACTGCAGTTTACTACATGAAATTTCATTTCAAAGCATAACGTGGTGTGAACAGGTCCATAAAAATTATTAAGTGCAAAATTGAGCTTTACCTTGAAAGTGAGGAGGATAACCATAAATTTTAAAATACTTGGACATCGCAAGATTTTCACCAAGGTTTTGTAGCCATCTACTATTCCTTCTACAGCTTCCTCTCCATGAAGTTCTTGTTCAGATTTTTCACGCTTAAACAATCCAACTAATGTCGTGGTCACTAGGAATACAATTCCCCAAAAATAGAAAAATCCAGAGAAAGTGACAACTCCTGCTGGCTGAGGCTGAGTTCTAAGATATCTGTTACTAAAGTCTGCAGAGCTTAAGGCTAAGAACACAACATTGCCCATGAAATATCCTGCGGTCTGGCCAACTGTGTTGCATGTTGATGCATAACCAACATTTTGTCGGGATAACATTGTGAGAGCCCAACCATCTACAGCAATGTCTTGAGTAGCAGCGAGGAAGTTGAGGCAGAAAAAGATAGCAGTTAAAAATAGAATGCTTGGGCCTCCTTCTGTGTTTTCACCCATCAATTCTTCAATGTGCTAAAGAAATTAAAACATGCAGGAAGTGAGTAAATATGTGTCACTATAAGTACAACAAAATCAAATGAATAAAGGGTGCCAATATTTTCGTTAATGAAATCAGGTGATATTTGCACATTTTTGGAGGATAATTGCAGGGGTTGCTGGAAAAAAGCCATAAATGACACCACAAAAATTGCCAGATTCCTCTTCAAAATAACCTAGTGTTTGTTTGTGAATCCAAAGGAGAATTCAACATTGCATCAAAAGTCACTTAGGGCCTTATTCCAAACACCCCTTCAATTCTCAAAAGTAGTGGTTCTTGTTTCTTCCAGAATTAGGTGAAAGGGGCCTCAACTGTCAGGTAGCAGTTCTTTTAAGGCGTTTGATACTTTTGGGAGGATAAGATAATTATGTGAGTGGTCTTGAGTAGCAACGAGAAAGTTGAAGCAGAAGAAGATAGCAGTTAAAAAATAGAATGGTTGGACCTCCTTCTGTGTTTTCACCCATCAATTCTTCGATATGCTGAAAAAATTTATACATACAAGGAGTGTCACTGGGTACAGCAAAATTAAACAAACAAAGGGGCTCAATATTTTGCTAAAAAAAATCAGGCAATATTCTGTGCATTTGGGGGGTATAATTATTGTTAAATAAATTTTCAAAAGTTACCTCCACAATGAGTCAACTGTGGAATAAGCATGACATCAATTGATATCGCTCTTCCCATTGGTTTTTCCACATTCTTTTGCAGTAACAATATATACAATACAGAATAATAAGCTGTTCCATTTGTATGGTAGTTGAAGGAACACAGCCTTTCTTCGGTTCTTCCTTCATGAAAACATTGTACAGTGAATTGCCCACCACTATGGTAATTTTTACTGGCATGTTACTTTCAGGAGCAGTTCCTTTTTAGGTGGACTGTCACTCTTGCAAACTAATTGCTAGAAAGGTCCTAACATTTAAGGAGAGTCCAATCTCTACACGTAGGTTAAGCCACATCCTACATATTGTTCCTTAAAAACAAGTTATCATTATGTGATGATTTTTAGGAAGCATCTTCACTTGGGAGGGCTTTAAAGATTCAGCCTTAGCACCTTAGTTTGATCAAAAACCAGAGATCATTTACCAGGAAACAAACAAAAAAACAACTGGGTTGAAAAAATGAGGAGCAGCAGAATTTATTTTAAACTGTCATCCAGCAAAACTAGGAAAGTAGCTGGCGATATCGCTGGTCACTGATACTTTTTGACAACCCTGCAAACTGTTTGGATATTCACTAAAACATTGTTTCTTGTGTTAGATATACAATGTAGCAGAATGATTTCTGCACAGCCCCACAAATTAGTAATGGTAATTGAAGCGAGTGGAGTACAATTCAGGAAGTAATCGAGCAAGTAATTTCAAAATCGGATGAGCGCGCAGCGCAAGTCTGATTTGAAAATACTGAGCATGATTACTCTCTGAATTGTACGACACAAGGTCCAATTACTAATATTAATCATATCAATAACAAATATCAACCTCCTTTGAATGCAAGTCAGTGGTATGTTCCAAGAGTCTTACAAACAATTGAAAAACATTATGGAGGAAGCCATCAAAGTGCATGTCATTGACGCGCAAATGGTCACACGCCAAAGGTACACACAGAACCAACCAGAATCAAGAATTTTGTTATAGATACGATTACAGTTGTAATTATACATGCATCACTGTCATAGTAACTCTACTTCTAAAAATAATAGATTTTGAGCCACAAAATGTTTGTATAATCAGTGTTTTCAATAAGCACCAATGGCCAACAAAAAGCGTCAGCTACTTCGCTTAGAGAAGTTGGCTACTTTTCCCCCTAAATTTAAGTAATTAAAGAAAGATTCTTTGAAATTAAAGTCAGTCACTCTTCTCTAACCAGCTGCCTACTTCAAGTCTTATAGAAACCCCTGTATAACTAACTTATGGGATTGTGAGGAATAATTTCATGTCATTGGTGTGAAAACTTTAACCCAAAGTTCCAAATAAGGGGGCAGGGGTTGCTGATGTTCAAAAAGACGAAAGAGTTTCAGTGTTTCAGCACAGCTCACTTAGAAATCAATCACCTCCCCTCCCCTTCCCCCATGGGGTTTTCAAGTGTCACAGTGACTGTTATGCTGTTATTGTTTATTTCAAGCTCCAACATTTTTTTTTTCATGATCTATTGACTGTTATGTTGCAATGACTTACTTAAATACTACAAAAAAAAAGGTTCACGAGTTAGGTTTCGTCTCAGAATTCACAGATGATCAAAAGCTAGAGTAAATGTCTTGGGCCTGTTTCAAACATTGCGCCACTGCCGTGTCGAACTACAGTGTAAATTGGCACGACTATAGCACCGCAGTGGTTTCAAACATCAAATTTAATTCAGTCAAGTTAAAAGCTGTTGCTGTAAACATGCATCAAACCATAACAAAACGGTTTTGCTGACTTTTAAAATGTATTTATAATTTATGAATTCAGTTCGGCACGGCAGTAGCACAACATTTGAAACCATGCTGTGCCACTGCTGTGTAGCATGACAGACCCTGTCAAATTTAATTGCTGTGTTGAACTTAATTCTAGTTGCCGCACCGAATGGTTTCAAACATCAAGCTACTGCCGCGCTAACATCGAATTTACTTCCTGAATTTTGTTCGACACAGCAGTAGCACGACGTTTGAAACAGGCCTTACTTAAATACTTTACTTACCCTTGAGAGAACAATCATAAAAATTCCAATCATATACTGTACAGGCACCAACCAAGTCTTTCTTCTCCCAAAGCTTGATAAGTACGCTGTGTCCACGATAGGAGCCCATAACAGCTTCATGCTAAACGGCCAAAACACAAAACTAAAAGTAGCTTGATCTTTGTAAGCCACTTTTCTTGTTTGTAGCAACATGGGCATAGCGCCGGCCAACCCAAGAGGAATGCCTTGAAGAACATAAAGAAAAACAAGAAGAGCTATATTTCCTCTATCGCTTCGTATATTTGGCTTTGGAATACTCTTGCCTTTGTTTTCTTCCATCAATTGTACTTTGCCTGCTCCGTTCGCCATAGCTTTTTGCGTCGTCAACTCGATGATGGGGTCTTCCTCTGGATCATAACAAAGAAACTCTTCGGTTCTTTTTCCTGTTTCTGCGGCCCTCGATCTTGTAATCATTCTTAAAATACCACTGATTAGTTGAATCAGTACTGTCGCATGTTCTATATGTCCTGAAGTCTTTTCTTTAAACGAAAATGGTATGATTGAAAACGCAACTCATAAGAAACGTGGCGGAAAATCACAGGTGTCTCGCTGGTGTTTAACGGCTTTACTTTGGTTTATATGACATACACGGTTGCAATGGTGTTATCCTCTGAGTTTCATATGCCGGCTCAGGTGGCAGGTGATTGATGAGGGGACGATGAGGGGTGAATGAGGGTTTTCGGCGCGCTCACAATCGACACAGGTCGACACAGGTAGTACTGAGTATCGAATACGAAGACCTAAGACCCAAAGACCCCCTGCGAAAACGAAGACCCATTACGAACTGAAAACAAGTTCAATTCACCTTTGTGGACAAAGATTATCATGAGACACTACGAAAACAGAACGAAGATCCTTACGGAAATCTTGAATTTGAATTTGGGACGTCTGTAATTTATTAAGGAATATCTCAACAGTAGAGCCCCATGGAGCCTTCAATGGGACTACTTTAAAGCTAAAAGGAGATTTAATGGAAGACACACAACATGCATATGGTGATAGATAATGAAGCAACAAGATAAACGTTTATCACATGTAATAACAAGCGGTAATTAAATTTCCGACGAGGAAAAATGTACTGTTGTTTGAATAAAACAAGGCAATTTGACTAAAGCCTGGTTCACACTAGTGACACAACGACATAACGACATCACATAGTCATAATGACATAAAGAAAAGATCAGTTTTGTCCTTACTACAGTGAAACCCCGTTAAAACGACCACCGTCGGGCCATGAAAATTTGGTCATATTAACGGGATGGTCGGATTAACGGGGCTTTCAAAATAAGAAAATAAGTGGACTTATGCAGTTCGGGCCACAAAAAAGTGGACGTAATAATGAGGTGGTCGTATTAACGGGATGGTCGCATGGCGGGGTTCCACTGTATGTCGTTATGATGTGTTGTTCACACTGGAGACATAAAACATCAACACCATTGGCGTAGCCAGGATTTTTCAAAGGGGGAATTGCACTGTCTCAAACAGAGGGTACTCACCAGATTGTCATCAGAATATTGAAGGGTGTTTGCTTGAAAAAAGGCCTACATACGATGGAGGGGGAGGGGAGGGGGTAGATAGATAGATAGATAGATATTGGCTCCAGACCGTTACCTCGTACATAAGATATAAAATTCGTACATATTTCCTTACGTCTCTCATTCAGCATTTTAAGCCCAGATTGATACAAGGCGCTGTTATAGTCGACGGCCGGGAGTATTATGCGGAGGGCTTTGCACTGCACAGACTCTATCAGGTTGTCGAGATAGGGGGGAGTGCAGCCCATACAGGCGCAGCGTATTCAAGCACTGAACGGATAAGAGCACAGTAAATGGAAACTAGGTTCGCACGCGCAACACCCGATTTCCTAAGCAAACGAAGGGCATAAAGGCGTTTACTGGCTTTGGTGACTATGTGCTCTACATGCGTGTTCCATGATAGATCGTGAGAAACATGGACTCCAAGGAGTTTGTACGTCTGCACCTGATGGACAGGGCAGCCCTTAATGGTAATAGGATCCGGGGGTCCAGGCTGTTATTGGAGGAAATAAATATCCATAACCTTACATTTTTTTATGGTTATGGTGCATTCCTAGGATAGAGGAAAAGCAAAAATATCGTTTACAATAAGTGGTAGGTAGCTCGGGCTACATCTCGGAATTGCCTCGAAGACGGTAGTGTCATCTACATACTTAAGTCTACACGGCCAGGTTGTAACTAGGCGGTTAACTAAAATGGCAAACAACAAGGGGGCTAATTTTGTACCCCGGGGAATTCCTCCGTGAGGGGATACAGGTGATGATAATGATTTCCCTACCCTTTCTGTTTGAGATCTCTCGGACAAGAGGCACCTATCCATCTAATAATGGACGGGTGTACATTGAGAACGTGTAACTCTTCCAATAGCACATTGTGATCCACCAGGTCAAAGCCCTGTCCAAAAATTGCAGTATGGAATGGGGATGGGGGGGGGGGGGGGCGGGGGCGGGTCACGGGCATCCCAAGATCCTCCTGGTTACGCCCTTACACACGAGGTACTTTTTTCGTTTGCGTGACCTTCTCGTTATGTCGCACGTACGAACAGGCTTAATTGATTTCAATAAAACTTTTCTCGCGGATAAAAAATTACAAAACCAATGGCTTAATCAAAGCGTTACGCCACACCTTCTAGCGATTTATACTGAGTTTAGGGACCGGAAAAGCCTTTGGCGACTGTAACACAACCTTGAAAACCACTTCAAAGTAAACGTCACTTGTACAAGAATGTACAACATCTGGGCAAAAACTGTGCTGTAGAGGTACATATATTGAATTTAAACATTCTGGCACTTGGAGATTATGAAAAACATGGCTGCATTCGAAATGGATCACCTGAATATCGTTTTATTCTCCAAATCTCACGAAACAAAGGAACGTAGAAATTTGACACTCGATTGATAGCGAGTATAGATTCTCCGATTAAACTTCGTGGGATTCTTAGTTGCGAACCTCACTAGGGATCTCGATATGAAGTCGCGATGGACGGTATCATTTTCGTTCAAATACTTAACACCAAGGACAACGTCATCTGCTATTTTTGTGTGTAAACACGAAAACCCAACAGTGTACTGCTCATCTGTTGAAACGAATTCCAGGAATTCCTGTACGGAAATAAGACGCTGTCTGGCAGTGATTCCAAAAGGTCTGAGATCGAAATACAGGTACTCCAACATCATTGCAAATAGTCTCTCTCCTCCGCAGAGGCTAAAGGTTTTTTTTCGGGAGGATCCGCTGAGTAATGTAAGTGCAGGCACAGGTTTACAGGCGACGGCGGAAAGCAGGATCGATCCATTCGACTTTGCGCCCGCACTAACGTCTTACAGCGGATTTATATAACGAACGTTAGAACCTCTGCGGAGGAGAGAGGCAAATAGCCTTGCGCGCACCGCTTTCAGCTGCAATATGCGACCATTGGATAAGGCGTTCAAAATTGTAGCTTCCTTGAGAAACAAACGCTTCTCATATTCGTTTCGCCGCATTAACTTTTTTATTCAAGCGAGTCGTACAAGAAATGAAATGAAAGATATTATTGCATCTTATGGGAACTCGCAAAAAATCCGAGCCCCTGATGAGATTTGAACCCACGATCCTCCGAGATCTAGTATGGATGCTCTAACCACTGAGCTACTGGAGACTCTTGTGGCGAACATGGGTGAAATGTGGGTATAGACTACGAATGCATCACGCAGTCACATAGTCCAATTTTTAAAAATATAGTATACGATTTCACCACGAAACCTAGTGGTAAAAACAACGGATCTAGTTTACTGTAGGTAGTGTCGACCGATCCATCGGTCGATATAGCGGTCGATATAGCGGCCGATATAGCGGCCGATATAGCGGTCGACAGTCGGTCGATAGTCGGTCGACAGTTGGTCGATAGTCGGTCGACAGTCGGTCGATAGTCGGTCGACAGTTGGTCGGCAGTCGGTCGACAGTCCGTCGACAGTCCGTCGACAGTCAGTCGACAGTCCGTCGACAGTCAGTCGAGCGTGAGATAGACTATCGGCCGAGTATCGGTCGATATTTCGACGACGCACCTCGACTTACTATCGGTCATATGTCGGTGATGTATCGGTTAACTGTCGGTGGTGTTTCGGTCAACTGTCGGCCGAATATCAGTCGTGTATTAATTTACCAAGTGAGTCTTTATTAAGCAAAGACGTCACTAATTACTGTTATCATGCAATGGGGGAACCTGTGGCAGTGCGAGGCGCGATTTCTCTATGAAGCGAAGCCGAAGAGCACCGGGAACTAAGGACATGGTAACCTTTTTTTTTTTTCCAGGTTGTATCATCACCGTTCGTCTGATTTTAAACAGAACCAGTTACAGCCTAAGTTGAATCTGCTGCTCCTGTGGTCCCGCAGTCGAAGAATACTTAAAGAAGGACGAGTGAAATGACTGCTCCCGCAGTCCCGAAGTGGACGAATAATGAATAGGAAGGGCAGTTCATGACATGCTTTAAGAGTGAGGAATACACATCTTTCATTATCAGGCTTTGACCTGCTTCATCACGCCGAGTTCTCGCGTGTGCGGAGACCACAAATTAAACTTATATATTTCTGCATTGAAGTCGGGAACAGTCCTTTGTTGAACGATCAGTCATTGATAAAACGCGCTAATAATGCGCCGAGGAAGGTAACACAATATCCAGCAGACTGAACACATTCATTTATTGTGGGAATGATTTCAATTTACAGCAAGGAAAATACTAATACGTTCTCATTACATTATCCTGTCCTTTTTCTCTGTCCTGTCGCTTTATATTGTGTTCAAAATAAAGACGACCATAAGTAACAGAAATTAATATTGAATGGTAAATAACTTTTGATCATCCAATAAGAGGAAAACAGTATGCGCCGCGTTAACATTACCTTAAAGGCACCTCTTACAATAACAAAAAACCTGTTGAAGGAAGAGAAACCAAACCGGCAATGATACTCACAGCAGAGTGATATTCAGCTTCAAATATATTCAGAAAGGTTTATAAATTTGAAAACGGAGGACAAATTTCCCTCTTCATCACTTGGTAACCATTTACAACAACAACAACAAATTTATTGAAAATATAACTAGTTGCATCACTTTCCCCCCGCAAATAGCTTATAAGCTCGTCGAGGCGGGGAGATCTGAGGACATATTTAAGTATAAGGTTTATCGATAGATGGACTAAATAACAGTGAAGACACAAGAATTTCCCTTATGGATGATGCTTTCTCGAAAATTCTTGAACTGACTGGCAACTGGCAGTTAGCAACGGCAGCAAAATGACAAACACAAGAGAAAGAGGAAAAACGAAACAAAAGCAGAAAAGTCTTAAGAGATTGGGTAAGACTTTTTCGCATGCCCGTACCAAAAAAATGTCACAAAACGGGATGCTATTGCAAAGAAAGGCGTGCTGTCATGTTTAATTTTGAGTACTTTGGACTCATAACTGACCGAAAAATGTCCAAAAAATGCGAATTTTTCCATGAAGAATCATCTCTACGTGTCAATGGGGGGCAATCGGTTCATATTTCAGTAATTTTGCTCCAATTTCTTCTCCAGGGCTATTGGTAACGGACTAAAAACTATACAGAGCGACACAAATCTCGACCGATATATCGATCGACTATTGGCCGACTCTTGACCGATATATCAAACGGCTATCTTCTGACTATCGACCAAGTGTCCACCGACCATCAACCGAGTGTTGGCCAATTACTGACCGATACATCGGTCAAGTATCGACCAACTATCGGTGAAGTGTCGGCGAAGTATCGGTGAACGAAAAGCAATATCGGCCGAGACACATCTGGAAAGACTATCGACCGAGTGTCGACCGACTATCGACCGAGTATCGACCGACTATCGACTGAGTGTCGACCGACTATCGACCGAGTGTCGACCGATAGATCGGTCGACATCACCTACAGTAAACAAGATCCAAAACAACTCCAAAGCTACCTTTCCCAATTTCTTCCTTATCGCAATGCTCCTCCCACTCAAACTGCGCTATAGTCCAGTGCAAATTGATCTATCAATGGGCTGCCTTCCCACAAAAACGGGAGGCTTTTGGGCCACGCACGCCAAGTGAAAGAAACCACTGGCACTTGAAGACGGCACTTCAAAGCTTTTCCACAGGATCATCTACGAAATGTCACTCATATAAATTTCCGGAAACATTAAAAACAAAGCCTATTATGCAAGCTTTGTCCTGTGTGTTTTGATTCGCTTAACATATTTTCTTTACGTTGAAAAAGGGAGCTAAGGAAACGCAAATAAAAAATCAATACAGTTACATTGTTATCTTTACCTCCTGCGCGTAAACCGTCACCCAAAGCATCTACCGAGCCTCAATTTCCGAGTGCAATCTTTTCTGCTAATCGATACAAAATAACTGACTACAAAATAAAGAGAACTGAAAAACTCGTGTTTTTTTTTTGTTATTGTGGCCTTAGTGTCTAAAAGTATTACAATTTTGCCTTTTGAGTTTACGCACACCAGGCATCGAAATAAATTGCACACGTCCCGTGACTTTTCCTGCGGTTTCCGGTTTCTGTGAACGATTGTCTTCGTTTATGAAGGGGTCTTACGCCTTCGTTTCGACACTACCGGAGACAAACCCAGGACCTTTGTACGAGCACAAAGCCGTAAACAACTATTAAAGATAACAAGCCAACTGGAAAGTACCAAGTTGCTCACAATTTCTTGAGAGTTGTTAAAATGTACATGTATCACTGTGGGAATATAAATCTTCCTGACTTTGTGGTGTTTTAGACAAGGACTAGATTTTTGCTTCGATTTGCTCTTGAATTGCACGCGATTAAAACAGAGAGATTCAAGAGAGCGTCCCCATTAATCCCTTAATTTTCACCACGCGTCATTCAAGTGCAAATCGAAGCAACCATCTCTTGGAATAACCCAACTGGAGCGCAATTATATAAGGTTAAGAAATCCTGGAGATGGGATGTTGCGTTTACAGTGTTGACTAAATCTACTGATATCGCCATGCAGATTCTGGTAAATCTTGGAGAGATCGTGTTTGCTGGCCTTTCCATCGCAGCCATAACACGCCAAGGACTAAAGAGATGACAGACTCCACATAGTAACCGTCAATCAGTGAGTTGCACATGCCACCAGCGTCTGTACAATCCTGAACAGGCAACGAAAGAAATAGAATGAACATCATGCAAGTATAATAACAATAATAAGTAGAGTTTGCACTCAGTTGATCGAAGATCTTTTAATAGTGCATTGACAGACTGGATTTCCCTCCCAGAAGACATAAGATGTTTAAAAAACATTACTTAAAAATTTTAAATCTAAATAAGTTCGCTTAGTATGACATTTCTTAGTTCATCCATTTTTAATATTTTGTCATTTTTAGTATTGTATTTTTAGTTTTTATGCAGTGCCCTAATGAAAACCACTTTACGTGACATAGGCCATCTGTAGAAAGGAGCTATCTTATCTTATCTTGAAATCTTTGTCTGTCTCACACGCTAAATACATGTAAGTATTATACTGGCAGTCTATTTTGACTTTCTTCTGGCATTTGCTGGTTTAGGTCTACATCTAAGTACTAAACAATACATGTTGGCTCCAAACTTTGACACATTAAAACCCTTTGAATGGCTTTTGGTATCAAATTTGTGACTGCTTCCGGCATTTCTTGGTTTAGGTCTACTAAACAATGCATGCTGGCCCTAAATCTTGACACATTAAAACCCTTTGAATGGTCTTTGGTACCTACTTTGCGGCTGTACTGAATGTAACTGTAGTTATGTTTGTTCATTAAATTGATTGCTTAATCGATTGATCAATCGATTTGTTAGTTGACTGACTGACTGACTGATTGATTCACTCATTCATTCATTCCTCACCCACGAAGATCTTAATTAATAACTAAGCCTACCTTGGCACCAATCTTGTTGCTACAATGTAGCCCTGGAATAGCAGCACCTACACAAGTTGTCCAGGTAAGTCCGTCAACAAGCCACAGAGCAAGTGCTCGGCACCAGTTAGCACCATGACTAGATAATGTATTCAGAAGAGTTAAATAAGTCCCACCAACACGAGGATCACTGATACGGGCATGGAATGCCAGGATAGCCACAACCATACAGCATACAGCCACCTGTTGATGGTAAATAATGCAAATCAAACAGAATTTCTGGTGCAATGTTTTCACATAATTACCTGACTATTATTAACAAACAATACTTGGTACTCATCCTCTGTCAGAACTGTATGCATTCATGCATCTGGCCATGAAAAACTGAAAGTCCAGCATAAAAGCCATATTTAACAAAACATTACTTTGCCCACTTTGAAAGGTGCCACCCCACAGCCTTTTCTGACAGCTCAATTTGCAAGACATTTCAACACCAGGAAAATTGCATCAGTCAACATTCTTTCCTCCTTCAACCCAGCCAAAGTTGAAATGATTTAGCTGTTTCTGTCTGTCTATGCAATTACATGTAATTGACCAACACATACTAGGTAAAAGTACAACTGATATGAAATACCTTATGACCTGCATAAACCAATAAAATTGTAGCATAAAAATAAACAGGATAAAACTCTTGTCCAGGTTCACGGATAATGTTTGCCCACCATACGCATGGCATGGCCTTGAGAAAAACATCGAGAGGCCGAGGACCTAGAGTGGGCACAGCAAATGTTGATGAAAAACATCATCTCAGCAACATCTCTGCTCAACATATCATCTCAACATATTCCTAAACAAAGATTGTTTGTTTATGTATGTGAACATGGCAAAGACTGAAGACTTCATGAGCATCGTGATGCCCCATAGATTGAAGATTGTACCCTTGAAGCCCTGGGATCAATTTGACTATTCTCCCTCATTGAAGACCAGATGTGTCTTATGGTATAAGTTGGGAGAATTACTGAATTTATACTAGAGGCGGATCATCACTCTGGGATAAACGTTGGCAAAGAAGGGCAGTTTGTGTGATGACTTGTTTTGTATAAATACAGAAAAAAAGACAGATGATCTGTCCAGACGAACTATTATGGTAGTTCGTCTTGACAGATGAACTATCATGGGTAATTCCTCTTCATGGATGATGTGTCTTTTTTCCCGTATTTATACACAGATGAATAAATTATCACACAAACCACCCTTATAAAAGAAGAAAAGTACTTTGTTTGCCTTATTTTGAACATTTAAGGAGGCTGGAAAGGGCTTTTAACTGAATGTTAAATACTGCTTGAAATTGTGCAAACTGGAAATAAAAGTTGCAGAAAACATTTGTTTTTAGCTCGAAATTTTGCTTGGTGACCTATCTTGATTTTTCACATGCACGTACCATTCATGATGGCTCTTCAAGTATAAATGTTTCAGAGAAAATTATCTAGTAGAATTTTGTGTGAGCCATAAAATGTGTTTCTTTAAAATATATTAAATTCTACTAGATAATTTTTTTCATACTGCCTGAAAAGGTATAGGATTTAGGGAGCTTTCCAACAAAAAAATTAAAATGGTAGGTCACCAAATTAGTTTTTCAAACACTGACATTTAGAGGACCTTTTTGTGGGCCTGGGGCATTGCCATGGTAACTGATAAGACGTCACAAGCACCCTTAAAATATAGCCCAACAATAGAGTTCCAAGGAGACATATAGTTTGTCTACACCATTAAATATCCTTCTTTGTAATCTTTCATCGTTTCACAAACACTACATCAACGAAAACCGTTTCGAGCCTCCTTAAGATTAGCCTGCGAGCGCAGACGTATTTCCGGTTGTCGCTTCTCTCTGCCCGAAAAGTAATTCGGGCGGAGTGAAACGACAACCAGAAATACATTTGTACTCGCAGGCTACCTTAAGATGTTATTTTTGTGAAAAGATCATAGGAAACTACCGTCGATTTCTTGTTTACAACAACATTGAAAACAGCGAAATTGACTTTATTTTCAGTTAGAAAAGTGGCCATGACATAGTGAAAGCATAAACCAAAAATCACTGAATGGCAATTGAGAAGGGTTTTGTTTTATTCTTGACTTTAATCAATCATACGAGCTCTCCGCTTTATTTATTTTTCTGATCACAATCAGCATGCAATTCCTCTATTTCTGATACCAGCATCTAACTGCTACACTTTTCTTTTTATGAACTTACAGCTAACTTGATGTTTGACATTAGACACAGAAATGCACCTAGAAATATTCGAGACCTGTTTCAAGACATTTCTAATATTCACTGTTATAATACCCAATCCTCTGCTTCGAACAACTTTTACACACAAAGCTCTAGACACTCTATTCAACTAAACTCGTTTTCTAGAATTGGAACAACAATTTGGAACAAGATGCCTCTTACCGGTACATTAAGAAATCTTTCAAAATATGACTTCAAAAGAAAAATTAAAAGAGTACTTTTCGATATCCTGACTTTGGAAAACTCTTACCTTGGTATACGAAACATTATTCAAAAGGTCAAGTTTTCTTAAGATTTTATTGTATTTTCTTAGAATGATAAGTATAGCCTTAATTGTATTATTCCAGATTTAGATCTATTAAGATTTTTTGTAACATAAGATATCTCATGGCGCTTTCTCCTAATGTGGTACTAATTAGCTCACAAACTTAATTTTATAATTTATATTCTTGTACATTTATCTTCTTGATTTTCCTGTAAACTTGTCTACCTACTCTTTTTAGTCACGACATGACCCACCCAGATTAGCATCTGCTACCTGTGGGCATGTCCAATTTGTTAACAATACCTATTAGAAAAATAAAGACCTGAGCTGAGCTGAACTGAACTCATAAATATGCTTATTGAATAAAAGTCGTGGGTGGTATTATATTTCATATCACTGAAGATGATAGCATCTTAATGGTAATGACAACTGAGAAACAACTGGATTTCTGAAAAACTTTTGTCAGCTGTAAACAATTGAACAAGAGATGAACAGTTTTTACTATAATTAGCCTTAAAAGTTTGCAAATTTTTATAAACAAAGAGAATTGTTGTGAGAGACAACATATTTCTAGCCTGGCACTTCCAATGGTGCAGCTGTTAAAAATCATGTTTACTTTGGCAAGGTGTTCTAAAGTTGTTCTTCAAGACAATTTTCAAATGTCAATCTCCGGTGAACTTTTCAAGGGCAGCCGGTCACTTAAACAAACCATGGGCTTTTCTTTAACCAAAAATTTTGTGCCCAGCTATAAAATGAGCAACTGCAGGGAAAATGATGAGTTTTAGGATCCAGGTGAACTATTGGATAGCCGCAAACATTTTAGAGTCCAAACCAATCGATCCTTCTCCAAAATGGTGGCCAAAAATTCAAATAAGTTCAAATTAAAAATGTATATCACCACTAGAAAGGGCACCTTTACTCTAGTGACCATGCAAAGTTTCAGCATATCAGGTGAAATATCAGCTGAGAAAACATAAGTTGAAAAATAAAAAAATTAAAGACGATTGTATGACTGGGGGTATACGCCATACCCCCAGCCATACAAACATCTGTAGCTTTGCAGGGTTACTAAACTAAAGGTGCTCTTCCTATTTCTGGTATCAGTTTTTCATTCAGTTCAATTTTAACTCATTCAAATTCACTGCTGCCATTTTGGAGAAGGGTCTATTTCAGATCAGTGAAAACAAAGAACTATGCGAATGTTTTTTTCAATGTTTCTTGGAGAAGTTGGAGAAATGAGAAAGGCAGGAAACATAAATGCTCGCATAAAAGACAAAAAGGAGTACAAACCTACAGACATTTAAGGCCAGTCAACTTTGCTCGGAATGCACTGTCACACAAACAGCTGTGTCATTTCACACAAAACTGTTGCTTCACAAAACAGATGCATGACTGCCATGCGTTAAGTGCCTTAAAATTGTCAATCGCAGTTACTTGATGTCTTAGTGGCACCACTGATATTCGCACAAATTGAAGAAGGATCTGATTCTGAGGTTGCGTGATCAAATCTCAATGCAGATGCAAAAAAACTTTCTAGCAGCTCTGGTCGAGCAGGGCACGGGGCTCTCAGCAGACACCACAAATTTAAAAAAACAGGTATTACTAGAAGCAGCAGGTCACTACGTGATGGTCTCTATAAAAAAATGGGTATTACTAGAAGCAGGGCGTCAGCTTTTCCCACCAAAAAGCGCGGGTTGCCAACATCTTAAGTGTGACATTTCGTACATTGGCTTACATGGAGGTGTGAACTTACAGAGGGTCATATGGTGATGTCATAACCAAAATTTCTGACATCGATGCGTTACCATATTTTCATACCAATGATGCTCCACACCATAATATTATTATTTAAGTCATTAAAAAAGCAAAAGATAGCTATTACATGATTATTTTGCCAGATTTGATATTTTCAGAACCATTATCCTCTATGATCCATGGTGTCAACAAGAAACTTCACACTGTGGATACTTCTTCACCTATGTTCATCTACTGACTGTCTCGTAATTTACTAAGCAAGGCAATGACAGAGTTTTGCTGGAATCACCAGTATAGAGCAAAATAATGGAAATTTCCAGTCAAGGGATAGAAAGAACATACCTGCTGTGTATCTGCTGATATAAAATGGCAGCAGAATCTGAATGGGTACCATAGGAATGGCAAGAAGAGCCAGATTCTCTTTAGGGACACCTGCTTCAATCAGCTTGAGTCCAGTAACTGAATCAGCAACTGCAAAGCCAATCTAAGGGTACAAAAATGACAAGGGCTTTATTAGCTGAGATCAAGGGTACACAGAAAGGATGAACATGCTGTGGTGTGATTTATATCACGTTAAGTTTCACTATCACATTGGACTACTTCAAGTACTGAAGCTCACATGAGGGGCCACAGCCATAACCAACAATATCTCACTTTGGAATGATGGCAGTTAAATGTTAGCAGTCACACAAGTCACTAATAGATCGTTTAAGTAGGATGGTTACTATAAAATAAACAAGTATGAGAGTTGCTGTGTGCCCTTCTATATGAATAATTTCAGAAACTTCTTTTATTTTGCAGTTTACAGATTGGCCAAAACTCCTCTCATGTTTAGTTGCCTTGGTGTCTCTCCACATGATTGCATAATCTGTGATGCAGCACTCTCAAACCAAATCTTTTCCAAGAAAAGTTTAATGTACCTTATATCCCTCATATTACTGATTGGCCTGGCTGTAGAAGGTTCATTTACTCACAAAGGCACATGAGAGTTTAAACTGCAGTTTAATACATCAAATGTCATTTCAAAGTACATGTATAATGTGGTGTGAACAGGTCTGTTATTACAAGTGTAACATTGAACCTTACCCTGGAAGTGAGGAGGATGACCATAACTTTTAAAATACTTGGACATCGCAAGATTTTCACCAATGTTTTGTAGCCATCTACTATTCCTTCTACAGCTTCTTCTCCATCAAGTTCTTGTTCAGATTTTTCATGCTTAAACAATCCAACTAATGTTGTAGTCACTAGGAATACAATTCCCCAAAAATAGAAAAATCCAGAGAAAGTGACAACTCCTGTTGGCTGAGGTTGAGTTCTAAGATATCTGTTGCTGAAGTCTGCAGAACATAAAGCTAAGAACACAACATTGCCCATGAAATATCCTGCGGTCTGGCCAACTGTGTTGCATGTTGATGCATAACCAACATTTTGTCGGGATAACATTGTGAGAGCCCAACCATCTACAGCAATGTCTTGAGTAGCAGCGAGGAAGTTGAGGCAGAAAAAGATAGCAGTTAAAAATAGAATGCTTGGGCCTCCTTCTGTGTTTTCACCCATCAATTTTTCAATGTGCTGAAGAAATTAATACATACAGGAAGTGGGTAAATATGTGTCACTAGGTACAGCACAATCAAATAAATAAAGGGTGCCAATATTTTGCTTAATGAAATCGGGTGATATTCTGCACATTTTTGGAGGATAATTGCAGGAGTTCCTGGAAAAAAGCCCTAAATGACACCACAAAAATTGCCAGATTCCTCCTCAAAATAACCTAGTATTTGTTTGTGAATCCCAAGGAGAATTCAACATTGCATCAAAAGTCACTTAGGGCCTTATTCCAAACACCCCTTCAATTCTCAAAAGTAGTGGTTCTTGTTTCTTCCAGAATTAGGTGAAAGGGGCCTCAACTGTCAGGTAGCTGCTCTTTTTAGGTGTTTGATACTTTTGGGAGGATAAGATATGTGAGTGGTATTGAAAAACAACATATGGCAAATACAACTGTGGAATAAGCATAATGTCAGCTAAATTCATTCCCACTGGTTCTTTTGCATTCTTCTACAGTAATAATTCTATGGGTACAGTGTGATAACGTAGCTGTTCCCTTTGTATGGTAGTTGAGAAAACAAAGTTCCTCTTTGATTCTTTCTCTCTGAAAACATCACACATATTTTAAATATCTCATCACTATGGTATTTTTAACTGGACTGTTACTTTCAAGGGGACATTCCTTTTCACGCAGACCATCACTTCAATGATGGGGGGAGCAGGGTTGGCACAGTGGTGAGAGCACTCGCCTCCCACCAATGTGGCCCTGGTTCGATTCCTGGACTCGACATCATATGTGGGTTGAGTTTGTTGTTGGTTCTCTACTCTGCTCCGAGAGGTTTTTCTCCAGGTACTCTGGTTTTCCCCTCTCCCCAAAAACTAACACTTCCAAATTCCAATTCGAGCCAGATGCAGGACCTCCCTGAAAACAACTTCGTGGTGAGTGGAGCTTCCTGGGTAATTATGATGATTTATTTATTTAATGAATTAATTGCTAGAAAGGTCGTAATATTTATGGAGAGTCCAATCTCTGAGTTAAGCCACATCCTTCAAGCAAGTTATTGTTATATGATGATCTTTAGGAAGGACCTTAACTTGGGAGGGCCATAAAAATTCAGCCTTAGAACTTAAATTTGATCCAAAATCAGTGATCATTTACCAGGGAACCAAAATACTGGGTTGACAAAAATGAGAAGCAGGAGCATTTATTTTAAACAGTTACTGGCCTTTAGGTGTTTTGATATTCCATAAAACACCATTTCTTGTGTTAGATATAGTTGAAAGATTTCTGTACAGGTTAATGCATTAATAATGATCTGAGCTTGAGCCAAAAATGTATGCATAATATTATTAATGTATGAGGCTGTGCACAAATCGTGCTTAACATAATAATTTGGAGAACTTCAAAACAAAAGTTCAGTTAAGTTCACATTTCATGTCAGTGGTGTGAAAAGTGGTAAATAAGGGGTAGGGATTGCTGATGTTCAAAAAGGCAAAATTCAGCTTGAACAGTGCGTTACATAGAGATTACTTCATGGAAAGCATGCGCGTACGGGATTTTCACACGAGTTGGTGAAGTATCTGAAATTGAATGAGTGAGTGCAGCGAACGAGTGAGATTTCTGATACAAAACCACGAGTGTGAAAATCCCATACAAAGTGCTTTCCATACTGTAATTTGTTTATTTTATACATACTGAGATTTTTTTTATTTATCCAGCTTTAATTGGTTCTCTAAAATAATTACAAAACTCCTGTATTAAATTCTCTTCGAAAAATTAATTTTTTTACTAAAATCGGCATGTGAAAATATCACCAATCAAAAATCATGACTGGTGCAAAGGATAGCAAACATTTCAATTCTTAATTAAATATGGAACTGCTCATTTGAAAATAACGAAAGAAGCAAATCCAAAATTGGTAAGCCAATAAAGTTTAGTTTGTCACTACGTAAACTCAGTCAGCAAACTTACATCTCTTTGTGCCTTTGAAAGAGTGTTCTTGTTTTTTTGGTCTTCGATAAACTTGTCTATAGGTTTGTCTAGAGACACAAATCTTCTTGATTGTTCAGCCATCCACAAAAATATCTTCGAGCTATTGATAAGTTTGAATCATGAACAACTCGAGTACACTGAAAATATTATCTTGTCAAAGCTGTCTGACAAAGCTACCTGCGATGACCATGAAAAAGCCCGCGAAGACACAATTCGCTTAAACATGGTCTGTGATTGGACGAAACGATTTTTTCACGTGTGAAAAACTCGTTTTGCCTCTCTGATTGGTCGAAGTAAAATCTGAAACACTTTTTCACACAGCAAAATTTGATGCGAAAATCTCAGTATATATAAAATAAAGTACAGTATGTATGTTTTCTGTATGTTTCAGCACAGTTCACTTATGATGACTTAATAATAATAATAATAATGATATTTAAACAGGATTACCCTGTCAGTGTAACACTGGTATCAAAGGGGGTCCTGTGATAAAAATACATATAAACATGGCTATAAAAATACAAAAAGGGGGGGGGGATAAGAAGTTGAAGAATTGATAATCTAAAAACGCTAAAAAAGCAAAAATACAATTATGGTAATAGAAAAAAGTCTTTGGAGAGTCTTAAAAATTCACTGGGGGATTCCTTTGTCTTGATTTGAGAGACAAGGATATTAAATTCTGTTAACTTCGCAGCTCAATGCTGCTAATCTTGTCAACTCAAAATTTTTGAAGTTTCGTAACTTTGGTCAATTTTCTGCCTTCACTCAGTACATTTTTTTCGTTTTTTCAGTAACAACTAAGATCAGTTGGCTGCGTACATAGTCTGACTTTTAAAAAATTCTGTAGGTAGGAAAAAAAATTAAGAAAGCAATGGTCAAAAAGTAGTCATTCCTGGCAACATATAATAGAGAAGTTTGAGAAGATTTCAATGACCTGTTTTTTAAAATAAGACAAAAGATTTCAGTTTTTGGGGCTCAACTGAATGTGTCATACGTTGATGCCATTCAAACTTGGCACCGGAATGAATGTCAGGTAAGATACAAAACGACACCTGTGCTGTTACCATGGCAACAGTTCAGCTTCCCAGTCTATTTCATGTGAGATCTATTCACTTTCCCAGTTTTTGCGTCATGGCAACATCATGACATACATCACTGGTACCAAGTTTGAATAGCATCAGTCAAATATTTCCAGAAATATTCTTTCGATTTTCACCCATTGGATATGCCAGGAATAATTTACTTACCCTTGAGAGAACAATCACAAAAATTCCAATCATATACTGTACAGGCACCAACCAAGTCTTTCTTCTCCCAAAACTTGATAAGTATGCTGTGTCTACGATTGGAGCCCATAACAGCTTCAAGCTAAACAGCCAAAACACAAAACTAAAAGTAGCTTGATCTTTGTAAGCCACTTTTCTTGTTTGTAGCGACATGGGCATAGCGCCGGCCAACCCAAGAGGAATGCCTTGAAGAACATAAAGAAACACAAGATTTCCCCTGTCGCTTTGTATATTTGGCTCTGGAATACTCTTGCTTTTGTTTTCTTCCATCAATACTTTGCCTGCTCCGTTCGCCATGTTTTTTTTTCGTCGTCAACTCGATGATGGGGTCTTCCCCTGGATCATAACGAAGAAACTCTTCGGTTCTTTTTCCTGCTTCTGCGGCCCTCGTTCCTGTGATCATTCTTAAACGTCACTTATTAGTTGAATGAGTACTGTTAAGTCTTTAATTTTCTGAAACAGTTAGGAGCGATCAGAAGCCAATATCTCGTTCCTAGAGCCCGCTTTGCTTGTAGTCAGCACCAGAGTCAGCACCAAGAACGTCACTTTGGATATGTACCTTAAGTAGGGTTATTAAAGTGTATCATAACCTTGCCTCTAACTTGCCTCAATTGGCCGTTCCCGAAATTCAAAAGGAAACTGGGGCGAGTTTCAAATTTTGAGGTAATCGAAAAATTGACACCATCGCATGAAAGATAACATTGAGATTGGTTGTTTGACCAAGTTCGATTCTTTTAGGTTGAACAGAGACCAAGTTATGGACCTTGAAACATAGCTCAAAATCCATACAAATGTCTCATACAAATTTTCTGACAGCGTCCCCCAAAACGACGCAGCCTCAACGGCCAATCGAGTGCCTCAATCCCGTTCCCAGTGGCTGCGATCCTTTTGGTCAGCACTAAGGGTAACGCAGGCTCTGTGCAGGCTCTGGGAATCCTCGGAATCCTCTTGGGAACGGGAACGAGATTGCCCTTGCCTCCACAGCGGCAAAATGAGTGCGCATGCTTACTCCACGCGCGTGCATTTTAGCGCGTGCGGGATTGGAATGCACTATTTGTGCGGAGTCTAGCTATGAAGTAAACCATGGACGTGCAAATTCTAGCATATCTCACCAGTTGAGATATATAAACGCCGTAAGCTGGATTGGGGGGAATGTTGCTGTCCATATGGGGAAAGTTGACAATCTGGGATGCAAAGTCAACCCTCCTATTGTAGATACTGATACGGAAAGGTGTGGCTATGTCGGCAGTCTTTATATTCGTGACAAGATAACACACTTCAGCAGATGATGTGGAAGTGTCCTTAAGTTCCAGTTCCGACGACTAAATTGCCCTGATGTAATTTGCAAAGTCCACATTGTTAATACTGAACAAATCGTCGATGTACCGAAAGGTGTTGCTGAACTGGACAGCTTTTGTAATATCCTGTTTCATTGTTTTGCCCAGGACATCGTACTCGAAGGTATGAAGGAAAGGAATCGGCCAACAAAGATGCACTGTTGGTGCCCATTGGCATACCAACAACTTGCCGGAAAACTGAGCTTCCAAAACTAACGTAGATGTTGTCGATAGGGTACTCAATAGCGAGACTAAAGGTGGATTTCCACTGTCGCGTAATTTTTACGTGCGTACGGACGTAAATTTTAACTGGCTTTACGTGCGTAAATAAAATAGAAACGATGTATGGAAGCTCGCGCGTAAACGTAAAAGTTGAGCAAGGTTCAACTTTTACGTTTACGAAAGCAATGATCAAAAAGTAGTTTTATTCTTAATCTGCCCTACAGAATTTTTTTAAACTGTAATATTTTGAAGATCGTTCGGGGCAACATATAATATAGAAGTTTGACAAGATTTCACCGATCTGTTTTTTAAATAAGATAAAAGATTTCGATTTTTGTGGCTCAACTGAATGCATCATATGGTTGTCATGGTAACAGTTTTTCTAAAATAAATGTCATGTAATGAATTTATGTTTCTTTTATTTCTGTGCCAAATTTCGTAGTGATAAGATGAATAACCAAACATAGTTTAGAAAAGAATTTGTAGAACTTGTCTCAGGAAAATGAAAAGTATTTCGAACCACCTTAAATTTCGCGGTATTGGTTTTCATTTCGTGGGGATAAGGGAAAAACCAAACAGCTAAGGTTTTTACTCTGAAGAAAGCTCGTAAGGGGATGCCTCTTTAAGACATCTCTGCAATAATATTGAATTTTGTTGTCGAAGTTAGCGCTCGTGGTAGAACACGACGCGCAGTGTTTTTATAGCATAGTTCCGGATGAGAAAACCTGTTGTTTGAGAAGCAAAACTCGAGAGAGGAATATATGTGGCGAAAGGCTTGTTGACAAGCTTGAGATTATCACTTTACAGGACATGGAACTAAGTTGCACTCAGGCGAAGGCCGTGAATACAATGAAATACTTGAATATTTTACAGGCTTCTTTGGCAATTGTATGTGATTGTGTACACAACTGCGAGGATCAGTTTTCATTTGATTTGAGACTTGAGTAGATTGCTAAATTTGTGACAGTTGTGATGGTTCGACTAGAAACTTAGATTAGGTTTACACTAGAAGAGATTTTTCCGGATTCGTTAATGTTTCCGGATTCATCAAATTTAGAGTATTCGGATTCGTAAGCGTTTACACTGAAAGGATATTCGGATTCCTGACCGTTTACACACAACGACAACTCCGGGAACATTCGTGATGGAATGGTTACCAAGCTCAGCGTTGTTTCGTCGTTCGACAAAGTGAAAATGCCGCCAAAAAGAAGACTAGAGTAGATCCAGATGCCACTGAGGCAAATTTGGGCTGGTCAGATGACGAAGTTGAACTTCTACTAGGAGTTGTCCGTGCATATTCTTCCCAAATGGATTATGAAGGTTTAGAATGGGAGAGTGTTAAAAGTAAGTATGAAGATATCAGAAAAGATTTCGTCACCTTGTATGAACAACAAGATGGATTGCCTCATGATCTCAGCCTATTCACACGGGAAAGATTGACGAACAAAATAAAGGACATAAGGCAAAACTACAAAAAAGCAGTCGACTCTGGTAAGAGGAGTGGAGGAGGAAGAACTGTGGCGACTTTTCATGATGTTTGCAATAACATGTGGGGTGGATGTCCTGCAACTACAAGCCTGGAGCATGGTGTGGACACTGCAGACTTTGAAGTTATTAATATTACTGCAGGTATGCCAGATGTTAATCCTAGATCTGTAAGCCACCCCATTGTAGCTCATGATCTGACCGCATCTGTAAGCGAAGAGTCATCAGAAGTAGGATCAATCAGCCGCCCTGAGACTCCATACAGTACATGCAGTGACACCCCAGGTCTTCGATCCTGTCATCTACGTCGTTGGGGAAGAAGTGTGGCTGACGTTAAACTTCCTTGCGATAATAATTTGCGTTTCCTCAGAAATATTGCGGTACACATAATAACATTTATCGGATGAACCTGCAACAAGATTAGGCAACCGGAGACCGTAAGCAATGTTAGCACCAGATCCTCCATTTTGGTTTTACCGCAAGCTCAAAAGATCGCAGGCGGAAAAATATCCGGATTCGAGATCAAAATCGTTTACACGACAAAACTTTCCGGATTCAAAAGTTTTCGGATTCAAAGTTCCCACTTTAGATTCCGGATTCAAAATCTCCGGAGACATGACCAAACCGGGAAGGTTTTATGTCGGATTCGTCCACTTTTGTGTAAACGGCAAAACTAATCCGTTACTAAAACATTCCGGATTCATCACGAATCCGGAACAATTTCCTCTAGTGTAAACCTGGTCTAAGAGTGGTAAAACTGATTGTAGTGTATTAGGACCCAGTTCCCCTCCTGTATAATGTAGTTTATTGAAACCCAGACCCTCTCGGTTGAGGAGTCGAACACGAGTTATCATGGCGGAATAAAGCTATCGTTGTTGTTTGATGTAATCCGGTTTAATCCTTCTTATTACCGACCAGTTCAGGACACAACATTGGCGACGAGGATGGACGACAACGAAAGAAACCATATTAAGACCTTCGACTGTCATGGCGACCGAAACACGTTGGGTCTCCGATGGAAACGCTGGCTTATCGCGTTCGAACTGTTTGCCGACGGCACAGGCCTGATATTGAATGAAGAAAATGCAAACAACAGGCAGAGAAGACGAGCGTTGCTACTTCATTTGGCCTGTACTGACGTTCAAGATATCTTCTACACACTCCCAGACACAGGAGATGCGAAAGATTATAAGAAAGCTGTGGATGCATTAAACGCATACTTCGTTCCAAAGGTCGACACAACATACGCTAGGCACTGCTTCAGACAGCTAACACAGGCAGCTAGGGAAACAATTCGACAGTTTGCAACCAGACTAAGGCGGGCAGCAAAAGATTGTGGCTACGGAGCGGACACGGACAATCAAATTCGCGATGAAATCCTTTGCAAGTGCACCAGTACGTACATCAAGAGAAAACTCTTGGAAGAAGGTCAAGGTCTTAACTTAGAGAAAGCGCTCGAAATAGCAGAGAACTGTGAAAAAGTGGACACACAACTCGCTGCAATGGCTACAGAAGGACCAGCAGTTAAAGGAAAAGAAGAAGACTCAGCAAATGTAAACCGCAGAGAGAATAAAAAGAAAGGTCCTGGGAAGAATTCACAACCCACCTGCAACCGATGTGGTAGAACCGAACATCTTGGTAGAGACCCGAATTGTCCAGCAAGAAGTCAGTCTTGTCGCAAATGTGGATTGGAGGGACATTTCCAAGAGCGTTGCAAGACGAAACACAAACGCGAAGGCGGAAAAAGACAAACCAGGTGGCTCAGGGACCCCAAGGGAGGCTCCGCAAATATGGTAGATATGCAAGATGATGAAGATGAACCAGAATATGCGTTTACTGTAGGAGAAAAGCAAGAGAAAATTGAAGTCATCATTGGACGATGTAAGCTGAGTATGATAATAGATTCTGGAGCAAGTACTAACATCATCGACAAGCAAACATGGGAGTGGCTGAAGAGAAACAAAGTGAAGTGTAAATCAACTCGTTCAGACAAGAAGCTCTTCGCATATGCATCCCAGACCCCATTGGATGTAATAGGAACATTCTCATGTGAGGTCGCTGCAGGAAGAAGCACCACTAATGCCGAGCTCTGTGTAATCAATGGCAAAGGAGATCCACTCCTAGGGAGAGACACTGCGACTAGCCTTAGTGTATTAAAGATTGGGATTGACATCGCTGCAGTAAACACAAGCTCGCAAACCATTGGTGAAGTCCTGCAAGAGAAATACCCGGAAGTCTTCAGTGGCGTCAGGAAACTGAAAGATCGAGCAGTACAACTTCACATAGACCCAAACGTGAAGCCGGTAGCGCAGCCGATACGGAGGATTCCTTTCAGTCTGAGATCAAAGGTGGAAGAGAAGATCCAAGAACTAATTAACTTGGACATAACAGAGCCAGCAACTGGGCCCACCCCGTGGGTTAACCCCGTAGTTGTCGTTCCCAAGTCAGAAGGAGACATTCGACTCTGCATCGATATGCGCAGGGCGAACGAGGCAATACTGAGAAAGAGGCACCCTATCCCAGCGGTTGATGAAATCTTACAGAGTTCGAATGGTAGCAAAGTACATAGCAAGCTTGATTTGAGGTGGGGCTACCACCAATTGGAACTGACACCTGACTCCAGAGAGATCACAACGTTTGTGACACACTGTGGACTGTTCAGATATAAGAGACTGTTATTCAGAGTTAATTCAGTCTCTGAACAATATCAACACGAGATCCAGACAGCATTCACCGGAATAGAAGGGCAGGAAAACATCTCAGATGATATAATAGTGCATGACAAAGATCAAGCTGAACACGATGCAAACCTGGAGCTGGTGATCAAGAGGCTTGGAGAGCGTGGATTGACCCTGAAGGCAGCAAAGTGCCAGTTCAGCATGGATAAATTAACATTTATGGGGATGGTTCTGTGAGCAAATGGAATCAGCTGTGCTGCAGACAAGGTTGAGGCCGTTACCAACACAAGAGAACCTCAAAGTGCGTTGGAGACACGCAGCTTCCTGGGGTTGGTGAACTATTGTGGTCGATTCATACCAGACCTAGCAACTATCTCTGAACCCCTGAGACGTCTGACAAAGGCAGGCACGCCATTTGTGTTTGGAAAGGAACAAAAAGAAGCGTTCGTGGAATTAAAGAAGCACCTATCAAATTCAACGCAAGTAATTGCAGACGCGAGCCCTGTTGGGCTGGGAGCTGTTTTGACCCAAATGAGCAAGGATGGACCAAGAATCATCAGTTATGCAAGCCGAAGTCTGACAAGTACCGAGACAAGATACTCACAAACAGAGAAAGAGGCGCTCGCACTAATATGGGCTTGTGAAACGTTCCACCCTTACATCTATGGCGTCCCATTCGAACTCATGACAGACCACAAGCCACTCGAGGTGATTTATGACCCGAGATCTAAACCGTGTGCACGTATTGAAAGATGGGTACTAAGGATGCAACCATACAAGTTGAAGGTCAAGTACCAACCAGGTCCAAAGAACATTGCTGATCCACTCTCGAGACTAGTGAGCAGCATGGAAAATGGAAACAAACGCTGAAGAATATGTACGATTTGTGGCAGTATCAGCAACACCCAGTGCAATGACGACTCGTGAAGTTGAGGAAGCATCTGCCGCCGACGAAGAACTTTCAGCAGTTAGGCAGTGTATCAGTGGAAAGCCATTGGACCAGTTAGTTTACAAGCAGTACCTCCCATGCAGTGGTGAGCTCTGCACTATCGGAAAGCTGGTACTTAGAGGAACAAGAATTGTCATCCCGAAGAAACTTAGGCCCAGAGTGATATCCATTGCCCACGAAGGCCACTTGGGCATTGTTGGAACTAAGCAAAAGCTTCGCAGCAAAGTATGGTGGCCCGGCATGGAGAGAGATGCAGAGAAACACTGTAAAACCTGCTATGGGTGTCAGTTGGTCAGTCGTCCCACTCCTCCAGAGCCTATTGGGACCACACCCTTACCCACTGGACCGTGGAGAGACTTGGCTATTGATTTGCTTGGACCACTTCCTACTGGCGAATCCATCCTAGTTGTTGTAGATTATTACAGCCGGTACTATGAGGTAGACATCCTAAAGTCTACCGTTGCTTCTAAGGTCATCTCAAGCCTAGAAGAGATGTTTGCACGACATGCCCTACCCGAGATCCTGACGTCCGACAATGGACCGCAGTTCATATCAGCAGAGTTCGCAGAGTACATGGTACAGCAAGGTATCAAACACCATGAAGTCACAGCCAAATGGCCTCAGGCCAATGGCGAAGTAGAACGCCAGAATAGCTCACTTCTGAAACGACTCCAGATCGCACATCCTGAGAAGAAGAACTGGAGAACAGAGCTTAACATCTATCTTGCGGCTTACAGAGCCTTACCTCACTCAACAACCGGTGTGAGCCCAGCTGAGTTACTCTTTGGAAGAAAGATACGCACCAAACTTCCAGAGCTGAGTGATGTCCATGTAGAGCAAGGAGTACGTGATAGGGACGGCGTACAGATGAGTAAGAGCAAGTCTTATGCTGACTCAAGGAGAGGTGCAAGACCCTCAGAAGTACTTCCTGGAGACCAGGTATTAGTCCAACAGGAGAAAAGAGACAAGCTCTCAACTCGGTTCAACCCAACCCCATACACAGTTGTAAGCAAGCATGGGAACAGTTTGATTGTGCAGTCCCAAGAAGGAGCTCAGTACTCCCGCAACACTGCGCATGTTAAGAAATTGCTACAGCATGACAAGACAGCAAGCATGCAGGAAGGAACAGTGTCAGAAACAAGTCAAAACGAAGAGGAACCAATTCAACAGCAGAGTGTGCCGCAGGAACCAAATGTGGCGGAGACTAAAGTTCCAGCTGAAGGACACACAGCTGCCAAACCAGAGATTCCACTCAGGAGATCGCAGAGGCAAAGCCTGGCACCAAGCTATCTCAAGGACTACTATACCTGACAGTAATGACTGAAGATATTAGGGACACTGTTGAACACAAGTCTTACTGAATGAGACAGTTTATTTGCTTACTGTTTGCTTGGCACCATGTTTACGATTGCGCCATTTATAAACATAGTCTAAACTCAAAGGCTTCTATGAGCCAGCTCATGGATGGGGAACATAACAATACTTTGAATTTACAACAACTTTATTTTCTAAAAGATATGTGCAAGAAACCTGTACATTCGTTTGTGTTTTGTGAGAGCACATCCTTTTCAGACACACCTCTTGGTAAAAGAACCGTTTACGCGCTAATATTTTCCGTAAAATTACGCAGTTGATTGACAGGCGCCAGAAGCATTACATTAGACGAAATTGACAGACGTTAGTAATTTGAAGCGGCGCACAAATATGCAAAATTGTACACGGACTATAAAAATAATATTCAAATGTGATCGCCTTGTTAAGAAGTGTAACAGGCAAGTTAAAGTTTCTTACTGGTCGACAGCTCATTTCAAGTTAGTTTTATAAACGTTTTTGGTCGTAATAAAATTTCCGATTATTCTGTCCTGAGGGAAATTAGTCACTCTTTACAGCCACAATGTTTTTGAGCGATTCGGGGTCCGGCACAAAACTTTTGCTTTGTAAGGTGAGATATTCAATCCATCTAACTATGCTTTGTGCTACAATTAACTTGACTTTCCAAATATTTTGTTGTTCGAACAGATTAGCTGTTATTGCTGCTTGTCGGACCAAATTATATCCTCACAGAGAAAAATATTTGCATGCTTGTGGTCCTTGTGTTTTTGTCAAATGTTGACAAAGTGTTATACTGATCGTTTAAACCAAGCGATATAGCCTTACTAAACAAGATCATATTTGCAATCGAGCGTTCACCATGAAAAGAGCGTCTTCAAAAATACTTCATTACGTACCTGCTTAAATCGATCATATGTTGCTCATAAATCAAATGCGTTGCTTGCCAGAATTCGGTTTTTTGGCTAGAAAGTCTTTCTCCTGTTTCCTTTTTTTGCCGATTTTCTTCATTCTTCCTTCTTCCATCATATTGTGACAAAAAATTCTCGATTACTACTGCCCCAGGTACCGCACAGTGATAAGCTTTAGAGTTGCTTTTGCGATATCTCGAAGTTCAATTTCGCTGCTCTGAAGATTTCAAAGTTCAATTCTCGCAGCTCGTGTTCTTCATCTTATTAACTTTACCTTTCTTGAGTTGGAAACGAAAAACCGACACCATAAACATTAAACACGTAAACAATATCTGCAGAGCAAAATTCTCCGCCTTTGTACTACACCCTGAAATTTGCGAACGTTGGACCAAGAAGACTGTGGAGACAAAAGCAATACTTACCAGGGGAGGGACCGGGGGGAAGTTTAATGAATAAATTAATCAGAATCGAGTGAGTGAGCGAATGAGTGATCCCCTGAGGGAGGGAAATTCAGACCCACAACAAAACCTCATGGCATGATTACGTCATCCATGAGCTAAAAAGGGGAGAGATGTAGTGTATTAGGACCCAGTTCACCTCCTGTATGGTGTAGTTTTTTGAAACCCAGACCCTCTCGGTTGAGGAGTCGAACACGAGTTATCATGGCGGAATAAAGCTATCGTTGTTGTTTGATGTAATCCGGTTTAATCCTTCTTATCACCGACCAGTTCGGGACACAACACTGATCAGTGAAAATGAACGACAGTATACAGGAAAAGTGGCCAGACGAAAGAACTTACAACTGTTTCCTGCACAGCGAGAACGAAACTGAAACTTCACGGCTGACGAGAGTAATATGCAAACGACATGACTGAAACTGCGGACCGAAGTGAAAAGTTGAGGCGCCAAAACTCTCAAGTACGCCTCGCTAACATGAACCAGTGTTCTCCCTTTTTTCAGCACAACAGCTACAAGAGGTTTTCAAACCGGTAGAGCAGTCGCGGTCATGTTTATTATGCCTGTTTAAAGCAATTTTAGGCGGTAATAATTGGTATTACAGGCGGTAATTTTACCCGTTACCGCCTGAAAAGGAGAACACTGTGAACAAGCTATACCTCCTAAACGCGTGACTGGGCATGGAATGCCAAAGTGCACGTATGAATCTTACAAGCCGTAAACAGTGGAACTCTGCCTGCTCAGGCACAAATTGAGCGAGAATGGAAATCAAATTTGTTGCCATTATACCAGAATCTTGTGACCACCTTGTTGGTGAAAATATTAGCGCTACAAAGAAGCTGAAATTTGGCGGTTTCTTTTTCCTTTACTAAGAAAATTCTTCTCCATTTTTATTTATACCCCCCTCTCCCCTTCACTGTCACTGACAATGAAAACGATATCAGGATAGCAACTGTTTAGTCGTTCCAGCAGATCGTCAGGCTTATCTTATTTTATTATCTTTCTCTCGGAGGAACAATCATCAACGTACCGGTCGTAAAACGGTGGATTAAAGGGTCGAACAACGTCGCACTCCAGGTAAGTCTTGAAGATATTTGCGAGAACTGGGGATAAAGGTTTTCCAATACCGCATCCGTCGATTTATTTGTAGAGGTGGCCATTGAAACTGAACACTGTGTTTTGGGTGACATTGCAAAGAAGACACTTCAGGTAACTCGTGTTGCGCATGTACAACTGTGTTTTGTGTTTCGTTTTTATTGTTGACCAGTGTGAAAGCTTTTCTCTTTGTTATCAGCTGTTACTTTTATGGATGTTTTTTTAATTTAAAAATATCTTGGTCTATAAGCTATGCCGCTAAATTACATGGCTGCTCTCCTGAAACTCTCCTCAAGGGAACTTTAAAACCTTTCTTGCATCCGCCCTGAAGATATGGTAATTTGCTCCCTAAATGTCAGAGGTCTGTCAAACAACACCAAATGAAGAGAAACTTTTCTATGGTTGAAAAAACAGGTTTTCTATTTACTTTCTGCAAGAAGTACTCAGCACAAGTGAGACTGAATCATACTGGCATTCTGAATGGGGATACCCAACCATTTTCACCACTTTTTCTAGCTCCAGAGTAGGCGTCGCCATAATGTTTAACAACAGTTTTCAATTTCAAATTCTGAAGCAGTTTACTGACTTCGAGGGAAGGTTTATTGTCGCAGATATAGAAACAGAAGATAGAGTTATGACGTTTGTGAATGTTTACGCGCCTAACGAGGACAACCCAACCTTTTTCAAACATGTCAGTGAAAAGCTGTCATCTTTTGAATGCGATTTTATAGTCATTAGTGGCGATTTTAATCTAGTCTGCGATGTTCACAAGGACAAAAAAGGGGGCATTGCCACGACACATGTTAAGTCAAGAGATGAGGTAGAAATCATTAAAAAAAGTTTGAGTTGACTGATATCTGGCGTACCCTTAATCCTGACGCTGTCCTTTTTACATGGAGGAGAAAAAAACCTGAGATTCACTGCCGCTCAGACTTTTTCCCTTTCAGCGATCCTCTTTGCCCAGAGATTACGGAAGCCGAAATATTATCCGGTTACCGAACTGACCACTCAATGATTACAATTCGCATTACCACAGCTTCCAATCCCAGAGGGCCAGGGTATTGGAAATTAAATACACACCTCTTAACTGAAACGGAATATGTTACCTTTGATACAAAAAACTATCGCTAATGTGTCCAAAGACCATGAAGGTCAGAACGAAGTAGATGAGATTCTATTATGGAACGTTACCAAAATGGAAATTAGATCTATGCTATAGCAAAGAAATGGCGTCTTAAGCATAAAGAATATCTTTTAGAAGAAGAGGTTTTATCGCTCGAGAAAACACTTGACGATTGTAATATATCCGATAATGTTAGGAAATGTATACAGACTGAACGGAGAATGAAGCCACAACAAATAGAAGACACAATTGCCTTTAAAACCCAAAGTGCTATTCTAAGATCAAACGTGAGGTGGTATAATGAAGCGGGAAAAACACAAAATATTCTCACAGTCTGGAGAAACGTCATTTTTACAGTAAAACTATTCGGAACCTTAAAATCCAAAATGTTAAAAAGATTTCGACAGACTTCGTAATTTTATATGAAGCTAAAAAGTATTATGAGTCTCTTTACATGTCCACTACAAACAGCGATGATGTCGACGATTGCTAAAATATTTTCTTCCCTGAGGTCAATGAAGCAAAGTTAAGCTACAATCAGAAAGAATCTTGTGAAGGGCTTCTGTTAGCAAAAGAATGTTTTGAGAGTGTAAAAACAATGGAACCTGGTAAGTCCCCTGGAACTGATGGTACTCCACTAGAATTTTATAACTATGAAGTGTTTTGGGACGATCTGTCTCCCTTTTTACTCGCTGCTTTAAATTCATCATTTACCCAGGGACGCCTTTCCATCTCATAACGCAGAGGGCTGACAACCAAAGAAAAACAAACCGCTGCAATATCTAAAAAACTGGAGACCTATAATCCTTTTGAACTGCGACTACAAAATCGGACCAAAAGCGATTGCAGCAAGAATGAAAAACGTACTACCTGATATAATTAACAACAATCAAACAGGCTTTCTCAGTCAAAGGTAGATCTATCAGTGAAAATGTTAGATTAATAGATAGCATAATACCCTACGTAGACACCCAGAATATTCCCGGCACTTTGCTTTTTATAGACTTTGAGAAAGCCTTCGATAGTTTGAAATGGGATTTTATTAAAAAGAACTCTTCGTTATTATAACTTTGGCGACTCCCTAATTACATGCGTTAAGTTGTTCTATACAGACATAGGCAGTTGAGTACAAAATAACGGCTGGTCCTCCGACTTTCTCAATCTTACCACAGGCGTTAGACAAGGATGCCATCTATCCCCATATTTTTTTATCTTAGGTGTTGAAATACCGGGCAGTGCTATAAGAAACCACGATCAAATTAAAGGCATTCGTGTTTAAGGTACAGAATGTAAACTAAGTCAATACGCGGATGAAACCACATTAATTCTAGACGATTCAGACAATTCATTACACCAATCTTTTAGCTTGTTAGATCCTTTGAAGCTCTTTCTGGGTTAAGAGTCGATTATGAAGAAACAGAAGCTCTCTGGGTCGCCTTTTCACGTCTTCAAAGAAGAATAATCCCTGCCTTTCAACACATTAAGTGGCCTGGTCACAAGGTTAAAGCTTTAGGGGTCTGGTGCTCTACGATCAAAGGGAAATGCTAAAATATCTGCGGTACGCAGTTTAGCAGATATTTGTTTTCTGCACGTTCTTATTTGGTTAATTAGGTGTATTGTGGTGTCTGTATGTGCCTCGGTATTTAAGTGGTGTTAAGTATTTTGCATACGGTTATATAAGTGTCTTGTTCATTCATATTCGTCCTTCGGGTCTGTGAACGCCTACAACCCACAGTTTCGTTTTAGCTACCGTTATGTCTGAGGAGCAGGAGCAAGGACCTTCAGTTTCGACCGTTCCTGTTAACGACGACTCAGGCGCTGCAATCAACTCCTCCATTAACCAGCTAATACCGTCTTCCGTTGCCGAGTCTATCAGTGCTTTAACCGATAACCTTACTCAGGTTATTGAAGATCGTCTGGGCGGTTTCGCCAAGCGTTTTTCTGAGCAGTACAGTTCCACTGTCAAGCAAGCTGTTAAAAAGGCGCGATGAGAAAGTTACACCTGTAAGAGAAAGGGAAAAAAGAGCAGCTGGACCATGCCGTTCAAGTATTGGACAAATTTGACGAAGCATCCGATGCTTTGAAGGCGAAATCCTTTGATAAGGTCAAAGCCGCTTTGGACGCAGGTACTGAAGTTGTTTCTAAGCGGATAAAGGTGATTAAAATGGCCGATAAGAGTGATTTTAGCTGGTCAACGGTGAATGAATACCTCTCGGATGAACTGGCTTCAAATTCTGATGACGAAAAACGGATGTACGGGGCGGAGAGAAGGGCCGAGAGAAAAACCAAGGAGAGGCGTCGTCGTTTTCGCCCCGCGGATGGAAAGGAATCGGCGTCTACTGCTTCTGCTGTTTTTTCTTCCCATTCGGGTCCTTCCCCCTCAGCGAGTGGTCAGCCTAATCGAAGGGTTTTTAGCTCTTTGCAGCGTTTGGGGCCTTGTTTTAAGATAAGTAGTTTTCTTTTCTTTACACCTCAGACTTGCTTTGTTTTTACCTTCGGATTTATGGCGTTACTCTCAGGCCATATCCAATATTCTCCAGGATTTGTTGACTATTTTCGTTTATCGTTTTACTATTCACTTCTGGTAAGTGCAGAATCTCTGATACTTAACAATGAAGAAAAAAAAAAAAGGAAAAAAATTGCTAAAATAATCGAAAATTGGCAGTTCAGAAGATAAACCCTCCTTGGGAAAATAACGGTAATTAAGAGCTTGCTCGCTTCGCAGTTAGTCTACATTATGTCCCCTCTATCTACGTCCCATTACCACCTTAAAGAGATAAGGAATGTCTTTTTCGATTTTTTATGGGATGGTAAACCCGACAAAATTAAAAGATCAGAAATAATAAATGACTATGCAGAAGGTGGACTTAAAATGCTGGACATACAAAGTTTTAACCACGCCTAGGCTCTTACCGATAGTCCTCGTAAAAAGAACATTAAATGCTTAAAGCAGTGTTTGTTTTTTGCCAAAAGAGTGCTAAAATAATGCTAATTTTTTTAAAAAGTGCTCGTGGGTTACAAAAAATGCCCACTTTTTTCCGATTTTTTTAAACATAGAATATTACATTTTTCAGATTTTCTTATGTTTTTCTTTGGACAATCGATGGACATTGAATCCTGTAATCTTTTGTACGTGTATATTTAGTATGTTAGTATTACGTAAGATTTATTTATCTATTTCTTTTTCCCTTTATTTTACTTTTGCAATAATATGTGAGCTTCCTGTAAGTAATGTAAGTAAGTATGTAGGTATCTATTTCTTTTTTCCTTTTATTGTACTTTTGCAATAATATGTGAGCTTCCTGTAAGTAATGTAAGTAAGTAAGTAAGTAGATATGGTAAGCTAGTATCGTGATGTAAGCTGTAATATGGTGTCAATTTAATAAAGGCATTATTTGCTTTAGAAAAAAAAAACTTGTTCTGCATGTAAATTTCTTCAATGATGTAGTCAATAGTGTCATGTGAAAAGCAAGGAGACATCGTATGAGACAAGTCAGACAAGGACTTTGTCATCAACAAGAGTTCTGTTCTTAAGACGGTCAGCAAAGGTCGTGGTGGTTTTGATGCTGTATTCGTTCCCTGTAAGCGGGAGTAACTAGGAGGCCGGATACTTAACTGTTTCGTAGTAAAAGGTGCCGCCAGTGCTGACTATAGGCTGAAGTTTAGCATTTGCCTTTGGGATTTCACCAGGGTTGTCAGTTGAACTTGTGAGTTTTGGCAGTCCCATACAGGAAGGCATGTTGGTTAGAACTCGGTTTAATCTTATCACGAGGCAATGTTGATATGAAATTACGGGTCAGAAAACTCCGCCATATTGGGTTACTGCCGAAAATTTCCGAACACATCTTGACTAAGAGACTCGTCACTAGTACTCCCTGGCTGTACTCCTGGAGGGTATGATTTAGGCACAACCGGCACAACCCTGTTCCAGGCATTTAGTCGGCGCTCGATTTTCTTCGCTCGGCTGCTCCGTCTCGTTTTGTGCCTCTGCGATATATTATATGAAGTGTTACACAGCGTGTTGATATGCTTTTCCTTCTGTATTGCGCTCAAAATGGATGGTACAAGCTCTGTGCAAATTATTGTACTGGATGTAGTGATCACAGATTGCGTCATCACTCATGGCTCACGCAATTAAGGCGCGATGCTGAATTGTGACGTCACAAAAGAAATCTGACTTTGTAAAAGCAATATTACTGACAAAAAATGCAATCGAGGGGAAGTTTGGACTCAATTTACCAAACAGAAAACGTGAGCAAATTTAAAGTAGTCGTGCTGGGAGACCAAGGAGTAGGAAAGTCAGCTTTGGTGTGGAAATTTGTTTACAGTGGGTTTGAAGACAAATATCAGCCAACTATTGGAATAGACTTTTTTACCAAGACTCTTTATCTTAGTAAGTGTTGACACCTTAGGTTCTTTGGCCTTATAATGGAATGATAAACACATAGAAGATACAAGAATTGCATCGCACTTTGGGATAGAACGTGTAGCAGAGAGCAACTATCAAGGAAACGTAGAAGTCCAAAAGATTATTTCGTTTACCTTACCATCAGCAATTAAAAATTTATTTCAGTTGAAATAATAACCGCCGATGATATAATTGAAACAAACGGTAATATGTATTTGTCGAGCAAGTGGCATCACCCCACAAAGTAAGTTTTGTTTGGTGCTGTCTATTTTATTATTCAAAGGACTCACTACAACGCAAAATAGCGCATAAAAATATGATTGACCGAACCACGCTCAAGAGAAATGACACTCGATCATGCTCCATACAAGAACAGAATCCATTAGACTTTTAAACCCCTTCTGAGGTTTCAATATGAGAATAATTAATCGTGTCCTAACATTCTTCAAGAAACCTGATGTTGTTAGGGTAGTCTTAACTTAGTATTCATGGCTTTTCTAAATCAGTAACAACAGTCGACGTCTTCTTTATTATACCTGATGCTACTGGGCTGGCAGAAGTAATTTTAACAAGTACATTAAAAAAATTCTTCATCGCTAACAAAAATGGAAACATTCTTTGAAACCTTTTATAAATTTGTCTGTCATTGTAATATCTTTAGTTCTTCGGCTTTCGTTACTTTCCATTTTAGAGAAATTTCGGACGTTTTTCATGAATAAAGAAACTTTAAATGATACCTTATGTCTTTTATTAATGTCATGTGACGCTCCTCGAAGAAACATTTTTAAAAACTCACTAAACGGCTTTTTAGATCTAAGAGTAAATTTTTTAGCCTGCGTAGCAGGCGTTTGAAGAGGAAGGAGATTGGGAAGAGCGCCCAAACTCCTCCTTTCCGCTCCTTCTCGACCCCCGCCACACAGGCTACAAATTTTTATGTGCACGTGATAACCATATTTTTTCAAATTTCCAGACGGCGTGGGGGTGCGTTTACAAGTTTGGGACACTGCTGGCCAGGAACGTTTCCGGTGTCTTATCCCATCCTATTTGCGTGACTGTCATGTAATCTTAGTCTGCTTTGACGTGACGAACTGTTGTTCCTTGGAGAATGTGCGGGACTGGATTGACCTAGGTAGAAAAGAAAGACTTGGGCGACTAAAGAATCCGTTAATGATTCTTGTCGGAAACAAAGTGGATGACTCTAGTAGGCGGCAGGTGAGGAAATATTTTCACTTGTTGTTCTCGGTAATTTGAACCGAAAAGGTGTGAAACTACACACTCATTAGGGCTTCATAGGCCCTTAAAACTGTATGCAGTTCATTGGTGATCAACTTAACGCAACAGTTACAAATCTTATCAAAGCAAGTGAAAACGGACTCTTACTGTACTGATGAAATCAAGCCGCGTCACCCTAAAGTTCTTTCTAGCAGCATCGTGATATAATTACAATAAAAGTAAAGGATTTCTATCTCTGTTGATTGGTCGTGTGTTGACATTCTACAGAGCTTTAATGTAATGGTCGGATTTTCAGTTCCACACAATTTCCTCCAAGAGTTTCTTTCATGATAATTTTGATGTCGTGGTTACTAGCTAAAGGTTTCCTTCGTCTGTGCTGCAGACGAGTCTATAAGTTCATATGGCGTTTTCGTTATCATTATCATCATCATCCTCATCGTCATTGTGATCAACATCATTATCATCATTATTTTGACTGACAAATTGATATACTACTTGCTCTGTCTAGATTTCTTACGAGTGTGCTAGCACTGTGGCAGAGTTTTTCCAAATCCCTTACGTTGAAACCAGTGCAATGTCAGGGTTTAACGTGGACTTGCTGTTCAGGAAGGTAGCGAAAGACTTGTACGTTGAGGATCTGAATAGGCTGCGGCAAAATGGAAACCCTGACAACGACAAAGAAGACAGAGAAAATAGAAAAATATTGAAACTCTCAAAGGAGCCGACAAGATTAATTTTAAAGAATGGCAATTCCTGCAAGTGCAGTTGAAGTGTACGAATATTGCGTTTTACAGTTTTGTATTTTACTATTTCGTGAAGTGTTTCATTAATAAAAAAAATGAGGCAACTTAAACTGTACGCAGATGGCTTTAAAACCACGAACAAATTGTACATTCACGGTTTGATCATTCCACTTTTTTCTAGGCTTCCTTTCCTAAATAAAAAAAATGAAAGAAACCTGTAATACAGTGAAAACTGGGATCATAGCTTTCCTTTTAAATATTGTGTTATTCGACAGGAGATATAATAGCTCGATTAAGTATTCCAAATTTGATCATCCAGTACAGAGGCAAAGATACAGAAAACCTTTAGGTAATCAAGAAATAAAATAATTTTTATCCAATGCCAAGTCAAGGTTGGTTTTTTTCTTAAAGTTAACTTAACAGTCTGGGGTGTAGTCGGTAGCACGTTAATAAACTCTTCCTTTGCTTTGAAGTAATATCTTAGAATTTAAAAACAGAGAAAACAGCAAGTGTCAATCAATAAAACTGGAGAACTGATTGGGGCTGGTTTAATAGACCCATAATACCTAATAGGTCGAGCAAGAACTCCAAATAAAAATGAATAAAATAATAAAAAAATATGCTGACTGTTTCAAGTTACCAAGTACAATAAAATCCCGACTTTTTGAACCTCCTCGGGAAGTGGGATTTGGTTCGAAAACTTTGGAGTTTCAAAAACTCAAAGGTGGCATCGGATTACACTTGATTTTTGGTATATCATAAACGTGACGAGATCTCTGCTAACCGAGCCAGCCCAAAAACAGAGCTAACCGGGCCAGCACAGCTCATGTTATCAGTCCCTAACAGAGGTACTAAAGAGCCAAACAACAAGGATATGGATAGGGTGTGGCACTCTTGTGTCTGTGTAACATTTTTATTTAGCAATACAGTGTAAATTTAAAAATGTATGACAGAATCACTACCTGCTAAATGTAATATGAGACACGTGAATACACATTTCTCTGAACTAATTGTATCCAGGAGGGACTGTCGTTGAAAGTCCGTTCGAGAAATCAGTTGTTAATTATTTGGAAGAAACCAAGGATTAGAAATATGCAGAAATTCCAGAAATCAAAGGTTCCAAAAATTGGGGAGAAAATGAGAAAATGAGCAAAGCCAAGGGAAACTCCGGAGTTTGCGCTGACAAGGGATGCGCAGTTAGGACTGGGAAAGAACGGATGACGCCTGGAAAAAACAGGGCACTGTTGACATATGGCTTGTCGCTCCCTTGGTTGGTTTTAGAGCCGTTTCATGGAGACTACAGATGAATCTAGATCTGCCGGTGTAGGCAATGACATGTCATCACATCAAACTAGAAATGGGGACGGAACGGCGAAATCTAACAAAGCCGGAAAGATCAAGAACCACCTGATTGCAGTAGGGGTGACTCTTCCCCCGAGTGGATTTTGTGGTCGCATTTTAACTCGTGGATTGACTGTTGTATTGATATGGGCTGTGTTATGGTCTATTATTGGCGAAGATGCCTTACCGGGTGGTAACATTTTTGGCATTTACATTGTCATAGTTTCATCAAGTCTTTGTGGTTTCCTAGTGGGTAGAATGCCGTATTTACACCTCCCACCACTGTTAGGCATGCTATTAGCAGGATTTGTTCTTCGAAATGTGCGCGGAATCGACCTAGCTCGTCACATCGACAAACGATGGTCTTCAACGCTGCGGAGCATGGCTTTGGTTGTTATACTTATCCGCTCAGGACTGGGGCTCAACACTTCGGCTCTAAGAAAGCTGAAGTTTACTCTTGCTCGATTGGCGTTTCTCCCCTGCATATTAGAAGCAATTACTGCTGCAATTCTTGTGCATTTACTCTTGGACATGAAGTGGCTTTGGGCTTTTCAGCTTGGGTAAGTTTGATGTGATCAGTGTGCCTTATTTCTTTCCTGTAGATAACTAGAGGGTGAGTACTGGTTGTTGTTCTGATTGGATTATCACAACTGCAATGCTGGAGCCGTTATTTGTTATGAGCCAGTAAGCAATAGCTTTTCAGGCAGCTGTTGTCTGGGGTCATTCCATTTTTTATCTGCACCCCCCCCCCCCCCACCTCCTAAGGATAGCTGGAATCCAAACCCTAAATTTTTTGTTGTCACCCTTTGAAAAATGAAATCCAAAGGGTTGATTTTTTTGTTGGCACCTTTGGAAAAACTGTCCAAGGGTCCAAATTTTGTCGGCATCTTTGAAGAAAAAATCCGACTCCCCCTTTGCAAACACTGGCCATCCTTAGAGGGAGGGGCAGGATGCAGATAGAAAGTGGAATGACCCCTGGGTCATTATGCAAAGTTCCTGCCTGTGATAAGGGCTGCCTGCATTCAGACCAATTATTTTATTTTTGCTGTGAGCATTATGAAATGATTCAATTACTGCTGGGTCAATTTAAGGTAGGAGACTATTCAGCAAAATGACCTGAAAAGAACATACAATGTGCAGTATAGACCAGAAATTTATATTGGTGGAGTTGAATTTGAAGTTTGAATGTAGACCCACAAAATGAATGATGTCATGAGTTGAAGAAAGTAGAAAATATAGCACATAAAATGAAATTCCATTTGGCAGTGCATTTGTACTTGGATAACACATGGAGGTTGTCAAAACCTATTTTAATACATGAATGTAAGTCACACTGCTTGCCTGACTGGCTCATAGTGTATGTCTTTGTTCAAACCATGTTTGGATGTCATCCATGCGTTATCAGAGTAAACACATACAGCTGCAAATGGAATCTGTTTATTAAACAGCCTGACGTAATGATTGGGGTTAAGATACTGTTTGCAGTGTTTGGGTAATGCATGAGGAAGGGTTGACTGATGTGGGGTGAAAGCCCTAATAATTTTATAGGTAATTTTCCAGTTACTTTTAAAATCATGTAGGAATCCATTAATATTATTGTAATTCAAGCCTAGGACAGGTTTACGACAAGAGCCTTACACTTCATTTAAACCAAACACAAGTAAGTAGAGCTGGTACAAAAAGAAAACATTTTGTTTGCTTAACTTGTTATTCTACAAGCACAAGATACTAATCCACTGTCTAATACTGCATGGTGATAGAATACATGTAAGTAACCTGTAATTTCCACATGTAACTATGTTTGTTTCCCTTAATTGAGCTACTGTCTTGCCATGGGATGTAGACATAAATAAACTGTTATAAACCTTAAGGTTGCATACATCCACTGCCTCTTTAAAATTGGACACCAGTCAGGTCTTTTGCAGCTAACATGAACTCACTGAGCTATGCATATGAAGCATGCACCCTACAGTGGAATGCATAGCTAACTTGAAAGTTTTTTTTAAACAAATGGAAGCTCAAGAATTCACCTCTAAGTTTACTGTGAAAAATTTAAGTCTATAATTTGTAAATCAGGCAGCCACTCAAGTTTTTCCTGTATCCTTTAGAACTATAAATGGAAATGCAAATGCAAATTAACTTGACACAGGTTGTTTTTGAGTAATGATTGATTTGCTTAAAGGACAAAAGGAAATCCACTGAAATTTCGATAATATTATACGTATTTATGCTGCTCATCAGCAGAAATTCTAACAAAGGCCTGCTACTCATGTAGCATGTTAAAATATTCATCTTCTGGGTTTAAAAGCACGCAACAGTTTTGATTTTCAAAGACATCTTTTTTATAAAAAAAAGTTGTCTTTTCTTAAAATTATGTGTCAGCTGCTATCCAGATATTTTATATTTGCTTTATTCAGATTTGTTCAAGCTGCAGTTTCCCTCGCTGTGGTAATACCATGTTTGTTGGAACTTCAAGATCAGCATTATGGTGTAAATAAAGGAATACCCACCCTAGTCATGGCTGCTGCGTCCTTTGATAATGTTCTCTGTATCAGTGCATTTGGAGTTTGTCTAGGAATTGCATTTGATTCAGGTACAGCATGTACAGCAATGGCTGGAGGCTAGTTTACAACCTTTCTGGTCTGGTCTCTGAAATTGTAGAATCTGTGGCAAAACCTAAGCATGGGTTTGGTAAATCCTGCATGTTCAAGTTTTGCCAACGTTTTGTTATATTTGACCTCTCCACAGGACATGATTAAATATGCAACTTGTCATGTCAATTAGCCATCAGTCTTTGGTTTGAGCCCATCACACATCTGCTTCAAATTAGCATAGTCAATATAACAGTGATACTGTTGAGAAAACCATGGTACATGTATAGACAGCAGAACAAAATCAAAGTTAACTGAGCTTCCTTTTTGCTCTCAGCAAGAGTAAAATACCCATCACACTGACTGTAGTTATGCTCATTAATAAAGATATTAATCGATAACATTGTGTTTCTTCATTAATAGGTAATCTGATATTCAGTATATTTCGAGGGCCAATCGAGTTGGTGCTTGGTATCACCATTGGAAGTGTTGTTGGTGTCCTGTGCTGGTTCATTCCCAATAGGAATGAAAATGTAAATACAAATGTAAATGTACCAGTCCCAACAATAATTAAAAGTACAATGTGCACATGTTAATGTTGTTGATTTGGTAATATTTAAGATAGGATCATGGCTAAAATCATTAAACCAAATATGCAAACATGGGAATGTTTAGAAGGTTAAACTAGACTTGCATCACACAGGGAGTTTGAAATTAAATCAATTTTTGTAATGTTTCTGTATTATCTAGCATTTCTCTAAAACTATTTTGCTCGCTGGTATTTAGCACTTCCATCACTAGTTGCTTCCTTTTTACAATTTAGTACTTAATACAATGTTTAAGGTCTTTATTATTATTATTTGAAACAGATGTTCAAATTTACATGGAATTGCAAAAATAAGAATGGAAATAAAAAAGCCAACTAACACTGGAAAAAGTCAGTTAGTAAAAACTATGTAAAATTAAAAAGACATATTTATAAAACATCATGTAAATCTCTCAATATTACCCTTAGCAAAATATACTGGTGGTGACATTGTCACAATTCCCTTTGATTTGTCTGTGGCAGGAAGTCATTGAGTGGGTGTTGACAAAGAACAGACTTTACCCCACAGTCTCTATGAAACTTGTCCAACAGATCAAGAATAGAAATGGTGTGTTAAACATAGACAAATTGCAAGGTTTATGATTGTAGCCTACAGCGTATATATTTTTGTATTTACATATAATAGGTATTGCCCTGTAACATGCATTTTTCTCCATCTCATCAGGTCAATCTGCCTCACAACAGACTTGTGATTCTGCTTTGTTTTTCATTACTTTCGGTGTTTGGCAGTAATGTGGCCAAGTTTTCTGGTGCAGGTGCCCTTGGGGTGTTAACCTTGTCAACTGTGGCAGCTTATGGGTGGACAAACAGTGGAAAGGTATGAGCTCTAACATGGTTATAGACTTTTAGTTGCAAGCACTCTTGGCCAATGTTATTACAATAATATTGTGAACCAATGTTTCCTCTTTGTAAGAAGTTGTTGCTTTGTATTAATGCATTAGTCAAGTGAAGTGAACCCACCACAGGAAAGATTGTCCAGAAAGGAGGATACTGAGACCCTTGTCTACTTCATATTACACACAATTAATAGTAATTTCCATACGACTTCATGTTTGACAGAATTGCTTGTGTTAAGGTGAGGATTAGGACTTGGGGACACTTTGTGATGTCCATCATTGTCCTGCATTTCTGGACATATCTCTAATTGTATGCATGCCTTTGGTTAAGTGCTGTCTCTTCAAAGAAAATATCATAATTCATTTGTTTTACAACATGTATAACAACAATGAAATATGGTTGAACTTGTTAACAAAAACTTGCCGGTGTGAAACAAGCCCCAGGGTTTACTGGGTTTCCTCCTTTTATGGCAGTCAAGATCACTCCCTAACTTTTATCAGTTCATTCTCTTGCAAAATTGACAGATAATTTTCATCATAGCAAAGACTACAATAACTAAGCTTGCAGTGGCAAGGAATAACGTTTAATGGGTTATTAACCGTTTCAAAGCTACAGGTGTGTATTGCTACAAAGCCATCATTTTGTTTACCCGATACAGAGAGGTAATGTGAAGTAAAGGGGCTTTTCTGTGAGTGTAAAGTAACTGAACAGAACTCAGACCTGCAAGTTGTTATAAGCTTGAAGTAGGGTATGCTTGCCAATTGCTGCAGTATCTTTACCTTCTCTAGGCTCCTGTTGCCATGGTAATGGCTCTTGTGTGGCAGGTTTTTGAGCCACTGCTGTTTGGTCTTGTTGGAGCTGAAGTCAGCGTAGAATACATGAACTCAAAGGTTGTAGGTGAGTTTCCCTTTCTTTGCTGTTGTATGACCTAAACTAAAACCACCTAGCCAGCCACATACAGTGTTTCAGTAACATTAATGAATGTTCACTTTCCCTAAATAGAGAATTAGCATTACGATGCAACTGGTCTGAAAACCACCATAATTATGATTGTGTAATGCAATTCATGTTACATTCCGTATTCCAGTGTTCGTTTTTTAATGTTCAGACTAAACTTTCGTCTTCAGAAACATTTAAATTATTAAATGTGCTCAACAAAGTTCTGAACTTCCATTGGGAATCATTATCTAGACCCTTCACATTAACCGCTGGTAGAGCGCCGGGCTACCGCGCGGGAGGTCATGGGTTCAAGCCCCGGCCGGACCAACACTCAGGGTCTTTAAATAACTGATGAGAAAGTGCTTCCTAGTCTTCTCGGATAAGGACGATAAATCGGAGGCCCGTCTCACAACTCTTCCCAATTAATTCAGTGGGACGTCAAAGAACCACTAGGGACGTAACGACTGACCCTGGCTGTGACCACTCCTAGTGCTGACCTTGGGCTGGTGCTTTACATAGGAATAAACTCATTGCACCTTTTCCCCTTGGTCATTCCAAGGAAAAAGAATTATTATGAGTATTAGGCCTTTCCCCCTCCCCCACTTATTCCCACACATGCATACCCCCAGAGAAGCCTCATACTCATTTTGCTGTGAGTTCCGAGCAATTTTAGCGAACCACCTGACATTCTCTGTCACTGCAGAGGTTTCAAGTCGCAATCGTGTTTGTGTGTTTTTCATCCGGCATGTTTTTAACACGTTTTGAAAGTCTTGTCTCAAACTGGGTGTTCTTTAATAGGTTCCAAAACAAGTGTGGTCTAAACGACGGCTCAAAGAGTGCGCCTTGGTTTACGGGTTATCTTAAATTTAAAGGTACAATACTGCTAACACCGTTTTACGTTTTTTCTTGGAGGCATGGGTATTGCAATTCTAATCGTCAGTCTGATTGTTCGACTTATCACCACTTATCTTGGTTTGCTCGGAAATGACCTCAACTTGAAAGAGAGGCTGTTTATCGCTATAGCGTGGCTACCAAAAGCTACAGTGCAGGTGTGTTGAAAGTTCTTTGAACTTGAGAAACATAAATTAACTAAAGAAAGGGCTGTCGATAACTCGTGTACGACTTCTTGACACCACGAAAATTGCAACGGTTATACAACTTGAAACCTGTTTCCCTCAGCAGAGTAGAAAGTAAAAAATGTGGTACTAGAATTGGATTTATGAAAACGCGCGGCATTCCCATCCATCATTGGTTGATTTGAACCAAATCAAAGTCTGGCGAAATGTTGTAGTTATTTGGTGAGATAACAACCTGTAACATGTACTCAGTGTGCGTATGGGTCATGGAAAGTCATGGATTTCTAATATTGTAAAATCCAGACCTGAAAATCCTGGAGAACAAGGACAAATCATGGAAAAACCTGGAAGGTTAGATGTTTGCACAGACAAACTGAAATTCTTGTCTCGATTTTTGGCAAACGGCGTTACAACCTGTTTATTTGTACGCCGTTTTCATAACATTTCAGGGTATCCTAGGTCATGGATTTTCTTATATGGTCCTGGAAAAGACCCGGAATTTTAGGACACGAAAAATGTATGAACCCTGTTACTGTCAGAACAGTAAAGAACACGAATAAAGTAGATTTAAAACCTAGAAAAAAAGTTTTTGTTAATTAAAGCGTCGCGGTGGAGTAGTATGAGCAGTGAGTAGGAGTGGATTTTTCAACGGGTTGCACAAAAGGAGCAAAGGCTCGTTTAAAGATGTACATGCTAATGAAATGCTAAGCTTAATTATAAGTAAAAATGGTAAATTCCAACCCTAACCCTACAAATGAAAGTATAAAGTATTAAATCGAGGTCCTAATTAAGTACAAATTTGACATACACAAGTAATACAAGGTGGGAGATTTAGCTGACGTAACCAAGTCGTTCTGGTATGATTCGGGAGGTCAACCCAAATTTCGTTTTGTTTTTACCTTGTCAAGTCTATTGATTTTATTAAACAGATTACACACAAAAAATTGTCGCCTTATTAGTAGCGCTTTAAAATAATGTTTTTTAAGGCCAGTGACTTGTAACACACCAATCTGGCCCTGTTTCTCGAAAAGCAACAAACTGCGCTATTTATGAGTCAGGATAATTTCGTTTTCTGATGCAGGCCGCCATCGGTTCTATATCACTGGACGTAGCACGGCAGAAAGGCTTCACGGGACAGATCGAGGAAGAGTTTGGTATCCAGGTAAATTCAGTATGAAAATATTTAATACTGTGTTTTCAATGGAGCGAGGACAGCTTTTAAACCCCTGGTTTATTATAGTTTGGCTTCACTCAGCCACACAGGCATTTTCCCGCGCTTGGGAAGCAGTATTTTCCGGCACTGAAAACTTTTCGGACGTTTTGAAAAACGAACCACACGCCTCAAAGCTCGTGTTTTCTTACGCCTGCGTCTTTTTTGTTTGTTTGTTAAACTCGATTCCAGGAGTACGCAAAAATTTGTTTTGATCAACGGAGGTGTTGCTGTAAATTTGGTTTCGACTGGATATTTGATTAGTTGATGTTAACTGCTTATCATTTTTCTAATAGATTTTGACCATTGCTGTCTTGGTGATCCTCATTACTTCACCCATTGGAGCTATAGGGATCGTTGTAGCGGGGCCAAGAATGTTACATCGCACTCTTCGTCAAGCCGTGGACGGCGATCTCAATGTATCATCTGAATCTGCAGTGGAAAAGAAAGAGAAAAGAGTTATAGAAAGTAGCGTCTAAATTGAAACGTTTCTTCTTTAGCTCAAAATCCATACAAACGTCTCTAATTTTGAGGCTGGTTTTGGGGACGCAGCCTCAAAATTAGAGACGTTTGTATGGATTTTGAGCTATTTTTCAAGATCCATAACCTGGTCTCTGTTAAACCTAAAAGAATCGAACTTCGTCAAACGACCAATCTCAATGTTATCTTTCATGTGATGGTGTCAATTTATCGATTACTTCAAAATTTGAAACTCGCCCCAGTTCCCTTTTGAATTTCGGAACGGCCAATTGGTTCAGAAAATGACGCGAGTTTTGCTGGCCAATTAAAGCAATTAAAGCAAAGCAAACGAGAATTGACTTTCGACACTCAATAGAAAACCACTCTAGCTAACAATCAAACCAACAGTAAAAATGCATTCGGACCAAGCACAGGGATTACACCCGTCAATAATATGTGGGATAATCAGCCGAGTGCATCTTCCAAGTTTGGTGAAGTAGTCTCCAAAAATGAGCATAGACTATCAAAAATCCTATTTATTTAAAAACAAAAAATGTGCTAAAACATCTTCGCAAACTCCTCAGTACCATGCTAAACACCAAAACATGAGCCAATTTGGCAAAACACCGAGACACGTGATAGCAAAGGACCACGTGCCCAACATACGGGCCTCTCGGATTGACGGCGCACGACTTCATGGACTATGGTCAGAGTAGACGCGAGTGTAGAAGTGAAATCAGTATCTATTTCTGTAAAGGTCGGCGCACACGAGGGGACTAGTCCCTGCGACTGGTCCCTGCAACAAGTTGCGGGGACAAGTCCCATCGTGTGAACTAGTCATTTTTTACGACAAATCTAGTCGCAGGGACCAAAATTTGGTCCCCGCGACTTGTCCCACGAATTCAAACTGGTTTGAATTAGTGGGACAAGTCCCTGCGACTAGTCCCTCAAAACCCTTCGTCAGCACACACGATGGGACTTGTCCCTGCGACCAGTCCCTTCGTGTAAACTCTTCAAGGGACAAGTCGCAGGGACTAGTCGCAGGGACTAGTCCCCTTGTGTGTGCCGACCTTAATGAGGGCGTTGTAAGCTAGCCATAGCAAGAAGAGAATCAGCGGCGGGGAGTCAAGAAGTAACAGGAAAGCTTGGGCGCCACGACGAGTTCTGCGAACGAAGAAAAACAAGGCATTACAAAAATGAAGGAACAGAAAGTAGAAGAGGAGAACTTACTTAGAATAAAAGATTTTTACGGTTGAATCTCTTTATATAAAATAAAATGGATTCTTTAGTGATTGACTACTCCAGCATTTTTCCCGCCCAGAGAAATCCGTCAAACCTATTCCCTCTGACGAAGGGCTGTCGCTCGGAACATCATATCTCTGTGCGTTACCCACAGGTGAAACTGTGCAATATTTTTCCGCATCCCTAGATAGTCGAATTATCTAGGAACATCGAAGGGTCTCTGCTCTTAGCGTATGAAATCCGTCATTTTGGCATTTAAAAGGGACTTTAATTTAAATATTTTCCGACCAGACGCACCTTGGGTATGTGAAAGAGGTACAATTTCCCAATTGAAAGTATACGAAAGGGGTAAGGGATTGTTGAGTACTCCCCGAGCTGTTTAGTCAGTCAACGTAATGCTGGATGAAACGATGAAAAATGTTTCCATCGTAGCGGATCTACGGTCCACTGACAAGTATTTGCCTCCGCTGAATCTTTGGCCTTCGTCACGGGAACCGCGATTTCTCATCATCTGAGCGAGCCATCTTTACACTTCTTTTCTTCTTCTTTCGGGGTGGAAAAATGAACTCACTAGGAAAGGATTTTACTTTGTTCCTGATAACAAAAGTATTGCACTGGCTCCAAAGGTAAGTTGAAAAAAACAACTAAATGATATCACCAGTCCAATAAACGTATAACCCGAACGCACCACATTGTTTTTCTGAAACTGTTTAGGTACAAATAGAAATGAAACAATGAAAAATATTTCAATTAAAACTTCAATTAAGTTTCCACGGATCTACGCTCCACTGGAGGGTATTTGCATCCGCTGAATCTTCGGTCACGGGAATCGAGATCGCCATTAGTTGCACAATGACACCACGTGAACCCGAACAGACACTGAGAGGCTCGGAGAGCACAAAAAATCGTGACAGCTTAAAATATTGCATTTAGTAGCACTGCAGACGGGGTCCTTGTAAAAGGCACTATAACGAGCTCATAAGACCATTCTAAAGTCCTTATTTGAAAAATAAATTAGAAACAAAAAAGCCCTGATGCAATTAATTTAAGCAAAGAGTCTTTACGGGCGATATACCTTCATCATCAGTTGTTCAGTAAATTAACTTGA
>OX419338.1:18226529-18246529 GCA_948470475.1 Galaxea fascicularis
GGACACCTGCATGCACGGTAAAATTGAAGTTTTCTGACGCTGAGGGTAACGTGCACGAACTGTTCCGCAAGTTTCAAGTCTACTGTGGATTTTTCCTTGTATTATTTCCTTTTCTTTTTGTATTATTGACTCTTTCGCGCTCACAGTCTTGGCAAATGAGGTTCTTGGCATGATGCGAAATATGAGTGCATCTAGCACCAATTTAAGAAGAACTCAGAATATATAAAAAATTATTACATCTTAATGTTATTTGTTTTACCTTAGATATTGGATGAAGACTCGCAACAAGAAACACGAACGCTATGATTTCAGTCTGAGCCCAGTTGGAGATCATTTTATGTTTTGGGAATATTTACAAGCTGGTGGGTGCCAACCAGAAATTCATCATCATATTAGCAACCCTTTTTTTCTACAATACAAAACAAGACCACCTTCACCTCTCCCTCCCCCCCCCCTCTCCGTATGGTCCTGCAGTAGGTTAAAATCGAATGACCCTAATCAGTTCAGTTCTGACTCTTAGGCTCCGTGCAAACCGATACAACATTGTTGGCCAACAACTCTCAACATTGGTGGGTATTACATGTTGCGTCCTTTTGCTCACCCTGTTGTATGTTGTATAATGAGATAAAGACTCAACTGCTACGCCTGTGGACAACGCCCACTGAGTACTTCCTGTAAAACCCACATTACGTCTTACAGTAAGCACACAATTGAGTTTGTAAAACAAATAAAGATCGCCATTTTTCTAGGGCTCACGTGAAGATACTTTAATTCTCTTAGAAAATTACATTTCACTTTAGTATTTGAACAAATAAACGACTCTGAGCAATCAACGACTCGTGCGTGTTGTTGTTGTTGTTGTTTTTTTTTTTTTACTAATATTACACTTTTTGTTTGTCAGTTTTGCAATACGGATTTGCTACAATGTTCGTTGCTGCCTTTCCACTGGGGCCTCTGTTTGCCCTTCTTACTTCCGTTATCCGAATTCGCGTGGATGCCATCAACTTTGTTTCCCAGTTCAGGAGACCAGACGTCGCTCACTTCAAGACTATCGGAGCCTGGTATCGAATTCTTAAGTGGGTGACAAAAATTTCAGTCCTTGTAAATGCCTTTGTACTGGCTTTTACATCAGAGTTCATCCCCAAGCTCCTGTACAGATTGAAGTACGCACCAGACCATGACTCACCAGGAGGAGGAACACTCGCTGGATACATTAATAACAGCTTATCTACCATTCATACGGTGGATATCTTCCGTTATGAACCAGGAACAGAACCCGAAAATCCTTATGATAATTTACCATACAACAACTCAGTCTGCAGGTACAAGATTTAATTTAATTGCCATTATTGTAAGCTTTAAATTTTCGTTTCTCATCCTCACAGGTGCGACATTGCAAAGTTGTCTGCCCTTCTCCTTGACTAATTGTTTCCGTTATGTATTAACCTTACCCATGGTGGACTGTTTTTCGTCCTCTAGGATGTGGGGGAATGGGTGTTTTTCTCCCACCTCCTCTCCATATCAGAGTATTTATAGTGCACCTAACCTCAAAATATTTTTTTCGTTAAAATAAATTTTTCATTTTTATTAAATCTTGACTTGTTATAGGCTTTAAAACTTACGAAAAACTACGCATCATTTGATTTTCGCAAGTTTTAAAGCCTATAAAAAGTCAAGATTTGGTTAAAAAGGCACAATACGTTTCAAACAGGTGAAATATTTATTTTAGCGGGAAAATATTCTTGGGTTAGGTGCACTTTAATCTATGAGAACTTGTAGGATAATAGTATACGAGGTGTGCCCATGACGGTTCATGTCATGGTCGCAACGATTCTAGGATCCCCAGAAACTATAAAAATCCAAAAAACACTTTAATCTATGAGAACTTGTAGGATAATAGTATACGAGGTGTGTCCATGACGGTTCATGTCATGGTCGCAACGATTCTAGGATCCCCAGAAACTATAAAAATCCAAACAACAAAACACCCCAAAAGTGTTCAATGTCAATGGAAGAAAAGTACAATGATGTGCAAAACACTTGCCATGGAAACGTCAATCTCACTGATAAGTCGGGTGTTTTTTTTAGTGAATAGACCATTTCCGAGTTCATGTCTGCCTCCTCTTCAAAGCGAGTGTAAGTGCGAAGTTTTTGTTGTGAAAATTAGTTTTCATTCATATGTAAAGTAGAACTAATTACCATCACAAAAACTTCGCACTTACACTCGCTTTGAAGAGGAGGCAGACATGAACTCGGAAATAGCCTATTGAAGTTACTGTCGTTGTTTTTGGCAACCACGGAAGCCTGGGATTTAGTTTGTTAGCTTCCAGTGCCAAAACACACAACAGAAGAAAGCCTTGTACCAAATCAATTTAGAAACTACCTCTATCATCTACGGTTTACCGGTGGAAATGTCGGTCGAAGATCGAAGGTTATCAGCCTTGCTCTTCATGGTTATCTAGCGGTTCGCATGTATTGCCCAGTAGAGTGGGAAATGACAGTTACAGAATGATAATTCAGATATGTATACACCCGTAGCACTTTTCGTGATCGCAGATTGGTTATTTCCTGCATGCTTTTTTCAGGTTTCCTGGCTACCATGAAGACTTTTGGCCCTACAACTTCTCCAAGCAGTACTGGGAGGTGACAAGTGCGCGGCTTGCTTTTGTGTTCGTGTTTCAGTTTACTGTCTTCTTTATCACAAACATTATCAAGAAGCTTGTCCCAGATGTTCCTAAGCATATTGCCGACAAGGCAAAAACACAGGACGAACTGATTAAGTCTGTCTTTCAGAAAGTTAACACGACTCCAGCCAAAAGTGCTTCCGGGCCAGCCAAAGGTGTCGCCAAAGGTACCAAAGTAAGAACATGGCGTACACCATGATACAAGAAGACAAGCACCCAGTACTCCAAACCAAAGCAAGAACCGAGAGGAAGTCAAATTCACCCAAAACGGCCGTCGTCTAAGGTAGCAAAGATAAAAAATCGGACAAACTGATCAGGCGAATCAACTATAAGCCTGGACGGCGGGGTCAATAAAAATATCAGTTTTTGTTGAGAACACAAAAACGATTTTGACAGGCAGATAAACAAATGTTGTGAAATTTTTACTGTTTTTAAGGGTGTTTGTAAACAAAAGGGCAACTAGAATACTACAAAAACAATTTAATTTTATCCTGCGTTATACATTTTGGTACATTTCTTTTCTCTCCAATGCAAAACAACGTGAAATGGCCAAAGTAAAGGTTTTGCGGAGTTTGTGAGCACATGATCAAGTAATTTGAGTGTGTTTTTCTTATTAATATTTGCCTTCTGGCTTCCATCATACAGAACGAAAAAAACAAGAAAAAACGTGAACGTATAGAATATACTTGACTCCAATGGATTTAAGCATTGATACTTGGATTAGGACTATAGTTTTCGACCATGTGTACGAAGAGTGCTTCTTGTGGTGCGATCATGATCCGTTAACTTGTTATAGGAGGCGCTACAACAGTTTATGTTTTCATTTGACTTGGAAGGCTTTTTTTTATTTTACAACCATATAAGATGTGTGTGTGTGTGTGTGCTCTTTTGTCTGCGTGTGAAATTTAATCTTGCATTCATCCCATTAACAGTGGGAACTACAAATATATATTAAACCGGGATATTAAATGTGCAATCGGTTACATCACGGAATGCTTTTGATTTATTTCCATATATATTTTCGTTACAATTATTGTCTCACGGAGGACGTCCTATTTATATCTCACGTGAGGACCTCGATTACTGTCCTTTTGTAGACTTTCCGGCCGGTTACGGTGTGCATTTATCACAAATCAGCGGGCTCACTGCATCTCAAACTGGTTAAATGGTACTGAAAACTGGCTATGACCTTTATTTGTTTTCCTGCTTGGGGGCTACTTTACCAAACATAGCATATTGACTCATGGCGGCTGAATCTACTTATCTATCAACGCAAACTAAATGTGTACAATAAGACGTATAGTCGTTTGTCTCACGACGTACTCACTTCAGTGGGGAATGAGCTGTAGATAGCGACGTTTGCGACTGCTTACTGTTTGTCTTCATCAGCCGAAGCGATGAGGTTGACTGGTTATGGTCCACCATTTGTATCACAGTGTTCCTTTGTAAAGAAGGTCACCAAAACAAGAAAGGCTACCCCCAGCGGAGAGCCAGCAACACAGTTTAAATCCACCGCGGTTTTGCCCTACGTCAAAGGAGTAGCAGAGCCTCCTCGCCCTTGCCTACAACAACAAGGCATTGGCGCCGTCTTCCAGTCCGACACGACGCTCAGGTCACAATTAGTGCGACCGAAGGACACCGTCGCTCCGGCTAGACAAGACGGCGTGGTCTACAGGATTCCCTGTGAATGTGGTTAAGTCTACATTGCGAAGACGGGTAGATCTATGTAGGAGAGGATAATTTAAGAACACGAGAGGGAGATACGACTCGCCCGTACCTAGACCTCAGCCACGTTTCTGAACACGCCAATCTACCGGCCTCCAGCCGCTTTCAAACGAGGTAAAGTTTACTGATCGAGACTCACACTGATACACTGGAAGAGTGAAGGAAGCTATCGGTCGCTATCGACCAGCGGACCTCATCGCCTGATGAAGACTAGCAGTAAGCAGTGGAAACGTCGCGATCTCAGTACAACTCAAGTGGCTACATCGTGAGACAAACGATTATACGTTTCATTATTATTCATTTACCGCGATGACCAATAACCATCTCTTTTACGATATATGTACACAGTAAAACTCGTTTGTGAATAAGACTCCCGTGAGTCGGGGGGGGCTACTCCCTGTAATGCCGTATACAGGGAGTCACCCCCCTGGAAGGGAGTACCTTTTCCAAGCTTTAAAGGTGGAAATTTCACATTAGTCGACTAATCTAGAAATATCGAAAGGTCTCTGCTCGCAGGGTCGAAAATCCGTCATTTTGGTATTTAAATGAGCCTTTAATTTAAATATATTTCAAGCAAACACACGTGCACCTTACGTACTGGTGTGAAAAGAATATCATTTTCTGGTGAAACGTATACGAGAGGGGGGGGGGGTAGCTTTTCTGTCAGTAATGGTATATAAAAGGGTAAGAGGTTGGACTTCGGGGCGGAGTCTCCTTGTATAAAACTTTGTTGAGTCCCCCCCGACCCCCCCAAACCGGGATCAGATGTACGTACAGTTTACTGGCCTAAAGCTGAATGGCATAGTAACTATAGTCTATGAAGGGTTTGGAAAAGTTTCCTAAACAATGGCGCGAGCTCGAGTGTGCAAGGAAAGCTGTGCTGTTTCATTGTTGATCGGCTGAACAATACACTTTACGCGGAACTGATATATGTGGCTCTTTTTGTTGGGAGGAGAGGGGCTTGGTGAGTCCTTTACAAGCTAAAGACATATATTTGACCACAACTGGGGCGTTTTTTTTTACATCACCCTATCTATCATCACTTCTATCTTTTATGTTTTTGTTTTCATTATAATAATGTTATTTGTGGTGTGGCAAAATAAATAAATAAACTCTTCGCCTTATTCCAGTACTGCTTTAGAGTTAATCAAATAAAGAGGCAGGCAAGAGAATGGATGATTAATATTACGACTTTAGTTCTTAAAGTTTGCACTTTTTACAAGTGAGAGGCCACAAGCCCTGGGCAATATTTTGACGAGTACACCACACCCCTTGGGTATGGTTCACTTTAAAATATTCCATCAAGATTTCAGTCGAAGAGTATCGTAACCATTCATTTATTGCCGTAGAGAGTTTCTACACAGAGTGACATGGTAATAAATATGACTGAAAAAGATGAAAACCGTTTGTTTTACAAAACCATCTAGGTTGTGACGGATCTACGGTATTCAGTATTCTATATGCACTGAATCGTCGGCCTTCCGATCACGGGAATTGGTAACGAAGTTAATACTGTAGATTGCACAAACAAGTGTTTAAGACGGTTACTTTAAAAGAAGTGCACGCGCAAGTCGTAAGAGTAGCTCACGGGCAGTTAACGTGTCAAGGAGTATAAAAAGGGGCTTACGTTTATAACAACGGCTTTTGGTATTGCCAGGTAGTTTGGAGAGTATAATCTGCGTGTTGTGGAGCGGCTCATTACAGTAACTACCATTCAGTAGTGCAAGGCTTCGTTACACAATATCTGAACGATTCACCGACTCTCTACACCTTTTTTCTCTCTCTTTTCTTCTTTCGGGGTTGGTGGAAACGTGAACCGCTAAGCAAGCCATTTTTAATGTCCCTGCGAGGTCTTACAGAAATGCAGTACGAATCCTCGACTAGAGAACATACCATAAGTGAGTTAAAAATACAACTTCAATTAATATTAAACGCATACATAGTGTAATTAGCTTTTTTAAATACATCACAGTCCTCACATAAATGGTTAAAGTACCGACTGTTTCTCCCATAATGAGCTTGGCAGGGGCACAAAACGACCAATTTGTTGAAAAATGTATTATTATACCTCAGTTAATAAAACTAAATGTTATTCGGGCATTTTCAGGTCTTTTTTAATATTGCTGGGAAAAACATATCTGTTCCTTTTTGCCAGCAAGACACACAAGATATTTCCCAGCCAGCTAGATAAAATTGGTTGGTTTCCCAGCCAGGTGCAAATTGAGCACCCTGCACAACAACAGCAAAGACAATTTCATATGTCGTAAGCCAAAATGAGTGTGCCAAAAGGCCTGAAATCAAGCCTTCAGTAGGGGGGGGGGGGGGAGGGGGAGGAGACTCATAATTTCTCACAACAATCCACATTTCGCCAGCCAGCAACACCCACATTACTACCACGCTTCAGTAATTACCAAACGAAACCATCAGCAGTAAGATATTTCATAACCAACCCCGGTAAATAACTGATATTTTGCCAGCCAGCACAATACCTCGGGGGAACAGATAAAGTGAGGAACAGATTCGTTTTGTGCCCCTGGCTTGGCCTTCCCGTGCATCGGTATGCGTTCAATTGAAAAGATCGAAAAATTTTAAGTTTTAAAACCCGCGTTAAGCGAAAAGTATAAAGTATAACGGGCTCAAATTATTGGGGACAGTTAATCGTGCCATGCTTGTACGATATTCAGGGCTGATGTTTTTGTAGATCGATCAGAACCTGACTCACTTATGCGTATGAGGAAAATATTATAAACAAATGTTTGCTTATTAAAACCTTTACGCTTCCGCGGAGCTACGTTCTACTGGCAAGTATTTGTATCCGCTGAAACTTTGTCCTTCAGCACAAGAATCGTAATTCAGTTCCATTGGCCATTAGTATAAATCTACCAGCGTTCTATCACGAATGCCGGTCTCTGATTGGCTATGCTACTCGCTATCTATTCTGTGATAGATAATGAGTAACGTTTGTCAACAAAATGGCGGCCGCTTCTTCGCGTTTTCAAAGTGTCTCCGGGGAGAGTTTAGATAATTTACTTGTTTAGTTTTGAAGGACTAGTAGATTTATACTAAAACAATTAGATTATTCGTTCTCGATTTCTATGCGCGATAGCTGATTGGGAATTTTAGCTTCCTGTTTTTCTGCCGGTAAACTTCAGAGCTCTGAAGAAGCAAAGGTCTCAGGATGGCAACAACTTCCCGTTCGGAATCTGCTGACCCTAGCGTCGCAGAGGTAGACATGGAAGAGTCGTAACACAAAGAAGATGATTAAAGTAAACCGCTACATCGTGTGATGGGTGACAGCGTAGACAGTTTAGGTGTCGACTATGTTTTCGTGTATGAAGAGGAAGAGGAAAAAGATGAACAAAGCAACAGATAGCAGGCAATTTCGCAAATATGAGAAAAGAATTCGAGAAGAGCCTCAAAGATGCTGAGTTGATTGTCGATCCTCCTATCTCCTAGTCTTGCACACATGAGTGTGTCCTTACAACATACTTAGACGGTTTCGTTTTGATGTGCTATTTTGGCCTATTTTTTGAAAAGATTTCAATGGTTATTTTAATATTGATATCTCTTCAAATGTTCAAATTTATTCTGATACTACTAGGTACCCTCTGAGACGAATTATGCTCGGACAAGTAGTTTTAAGTCATGTTTTTGTTTTAAATCGTATTGCAGATGTCTAGAATTCGCTTCCATTTTTGGTTAAAACAGCCTCTGTATCTCAACTTGTAAGCGTCATAACTTCTTTCAAACAATATCTTTATTTTATTTGTATTGTTTATAACGTTAAGTCAAACTCTGTTTTGATTTCTTTTTGGCGTCACTTTATATATAACTATATAACCACTTTCTTACAGTGTGAAAGCTTACAGTGATAAAATAAAGAGAAATAAAATCAAATCAAATGAAGACTGATCCTCGCAGTTGTGAACGCAATTATATGCAATTACGTAAAGAAGAAAATTCAGGACTTCAACAGGGTCGCGATACCGGTGCGATGCTCTAACCACCTGGCTTCTTTACGCAATTGCATATAATTGTGTTCTCAACTGCGAGGATCAGTCTTCATTTGATTTCATTTCCGTAGTTCATATGATTCATTTCCTATACATCATTCACAGAAATAAAATAAGATACGTGAAAATAAAATAAAACAATTAACAAGCCCTCGCTAACTAGGTTTGAGTGAGGCAAATGACCAGGTCATTCTATTCATTTTTAGGGTTCACCCATTTTTTGCCATGATATCATTATTGATTCCTGGACTCACTGTCCAGTCCAGAGCCCTCCAGCCTCCTAAGCAGTCGTTTGGATGTGAGTCGTATTTCACAATCTTAGTTTACTTATGCGATTCGCGTATCAACCACGAAAGTTCTGGACAACATTTTGGTTGACCCAACACAGTTTCCTCTGCTCAACGCACAACTAAAGTTAACGCCATTCATTTCATTCACACATTCGATCATTTACGCATCCATCACTTCCCATTCCTTTTATAATTTTTTGCACTTTAATTTTTTTATGAATAGGAAATTGTTAGGGAGTCAAGGTAATGTAATGGTAGCAAACAATGTAACGTTCTGCATTTTATAAGAACATTGAAGTTGAAATTTGCGACATTTTAAGACTGAATATTTTTTTTCGTGAAAGAATATAATTTTGCAAAAATTGTTAAATACAATACAACACACATTTAACTAAACTGTATAAAATTCTTCCTTTTTCTAAACGGCAATATTTCTGCAAGAAGTTAGGTGTGTCATATCAGGCTTCATACGCTGTAATCTAATGCCCCGTTCACACCAAAGCTTAAACATGTTTAAAAGCTGTTTAGTTAAACAAGGTTTAAAAATTGCTTTCTTCATAAAAGCTGCTTTACTGGCTATTATCGATTGAAAATTTAGCTCAAATTAGAGAACATTTTAAAGTACCTTTGTATCCCTCGTAAAAGCTTGCGTTCTGTTTTCCGTTATTATTAAAACGTGATTTAATTAAACATGTTAAGTTGGTGTGAATGGGGCATAAGAATATACACAAGAATATTTTCAGGATAAAATCGGCAGAAAAATAGGAATATTCAGCCTGGGCTGGAAAAAACAATATTCTTATTAAAAAAGAGTGTAGCTATGCGTGAACTAGTTGACTGATTTCGCTTTCTTTTTGCATTAATATTAGGGGCTAATATAAGGCAACCTGTAAACTTTTCTTGTTTCTTATTTCAGCAAATTTATTCCGCTTAAGCGATCGCCACAGCAGAAGTTAAAATAAGTATTGCTTCATTCAGAACTCATTTGCAAATGAATTCCAGTCCTGCTGTTTAGCGTTACTTCAGGCTTTCTTGCTTCATTTTGGCCGCAAAGTTCTCACAGGACTGAAATCTTTTAAAAACAATACGTAATAACGCCAATCAGGCCTATAAACCCAGTAGCTGTCAATTAACTTTTTCCTCTTGTAGTTCCTGAGAAATACAGAAGTTGAAACTCAATTTGTTGGTTCAGCTGAAGCTCTTACTGAGGAACGAGACTTCACGTCTCGCCCGTTCAATAAAGTAGGCCGATAGACTTAAGTTTTCATTAGAACGTGCGGTTTGTCTGCGTATCTCTATCAATCTGCAGAAATACAAGTATGAAGATTATAAATTTTCGAATATTTCTGGTGTGTTCCGCCTACTTCCTTGGCACTACCAAAGCATTTCTTCCTCGAATTTCCTTGGCGATGGGCAATTCAGCAACGCTTGATCACGAGCTCATTACAAAGAAAGGATTCCTGGCGCCACTTGTTTACTTTTTAAAGGACAATCCACAGTACTTGAGAGAAGAAAAGCGTAAAAGATTTCTGCTAGATGCCCAAATGTCCGATTCGCCGAACGCTTTGAAAGACACCATTGATAGTATATCACCGCAGATCAAGTTCCTTAACGCCTTAAACGAGATTCAAAGCGCCAATGTTGAGGTAGATTCCTCTCCACTAAACAGCTCAGCCTCCGCGCATTTTGATGGCGAGCAATTCAAACACGGCTCCCAGCGGATCGTCCGATTCCGCCAAGAGCTTATAACCTCACTCCTGAAAGGCGATACATTACAGCATGCTAGGAACCTGGCTGGCATGGCCTTGCACACTTTGCAGGATTTTTACAGCCATTCCAACTGGATAGAACTCGGTAATTCAAAACCATATGACTTGTTAGGCAGACCTGGAAGGGAGATTCCACAAGAGTTTATTGCAGGACCGACAGAATCAACATGCACCAATTGCTCTTTAGATCCACTAACTGGTCTGCCTGATGGTGTATGTGAGAAAAACTTGAACACTATGAAGCTCACGAGTGGTTACCGTTCAGGGCAGGACATTGAGAAGCCAAAGAATGTGGAAAAATGCAGCCATGGCGGGGAAATGGACGAGAGTCGTTTGATGTCGGCCACAGGTGGAATTAATAAAGATTCCACATCGATGGATAAGTCTCCCCATGCTAGGTGAGGAAATGTTTCTATTGGTATTTCTTGTATATGAAATCTGATTGGTTCGGTGGTTCTTGTCGGGACCCAAATTGAGTAAGAAAATGATATCACAACTGGTTCATTCATTCATTTAGAAACTCAAAAGTCTTTGAACACTTTATCTTATTTACAAAATTCCTTCGTTTCCTTCTGGATATTTTAAACAATCGTGATATGATTTCAGATAAAGTGAGAGCGATTAATTGAAAGTTTATGAAAATACAATATCCGCTGGCACGAACGTGACCGAAAAGTCCTGTTTGGCTAAGACGGATGTGCACTGATTACTGAAGGCCAAGTTGTAAACACAGATACACTCACTTTAGAGGCAATACTGGAGCGGAAGCCATGTATAACGAGAAGTCGTAACTACGGACACGTATGAACGACAGACAAGTTTGAGATTTCATGAACACTGGGATAAGCAAATGTTTTTTTGAAACGGAAGCCATGCATAACAATCATAAGTCCTCCCACGATGGACCTTTCGACAGGATGATTTCTCTTACGTCATGTTTTTGTCTTCTCTATGAAGTAACGAAACGCAAATCAACGGGAGATAACCACTTAATAACCAAACTATAAATCAGAACTCGTGTATAATTACCATTTTAAGTGATTCTTACATGAGTGTCACGTATTACACATCAAATATATCAAGTGGTACATTCATTACCATATGCCAAAATACCATATGCCAAATGAAATACGGTAGGCCAGTCCATTAAGAAAGAGGGTAAGTTCAGTAGAAACTATTGACAAGTTGTCAAATGAATAATTCTAGTAAATGAACTCGTATTTTAAAGATGTGAAAGCCCATAGCTATATGTCATTCCATCTTCTTCTATTTTCAGACCTTTCTTTTTACACCAACTCCATTTAACTGCCCAACAAATTTCAGCCATTCATTTTCATGTTTCACTTGAATCTTCAAAACAGGTTTGCACGTTTAGTCTATTTTTTTAAGCTGTAAATTAACAGTAACCTTAATTTCCCCATCTCTTATTCAACTGACATCTCACACTTTGACCCTTGTAGACTTCACAAAATTGCCGCTGACCTAGCCGTAGAAGCCACAAGCATCTTCCTAGATGATATTCGCAAAACAGTTGGTGATGATGTCTTCGCTAAATTTCTGAATCTGAATTCAGAGAAAAGCTTAGCATTAGTGATTGATGTGTCAGGAAGCATGAGTGGTAAGTTAATCGCGAACTATTTAAGTTCCCAAATTTGCGTTCACGAAACTGCTGGACTGAAAACCAAAGTTGGGTAGGAGCTTTATTTTTTAAAATTTATCTTTCGTATCTATTGCTTATGTTAATCTTCACTTTAACCTCAGTAAAAAATTTTTCGGTTTTAAAGACAAGTTTGGATCCAGAGTTGAAGAATCTACTGAGGTTCGTTCACTCTTAACAAGCCAAGGTGCCCCATTCAACTGATCAGAAGCTTAGCTGCTATTTTAGTAAAATCACTTTATTCCGATATGGGAGAGAGAAGGTACTCGTCGCAGATTAAGCAGATGAACATTCGGGCGATACCCGGGGGCGATATAGGCGTCTCGTCCAAAGGCTTATTTTGATGAAATATCCCTGTGGAAAATATTTACACGTCTCTGAATCCCGTTTAATTTTTGATAAAACAGCAAGAGTTCCCCGCCACGGAATGGCATGTACCCAGGATGCACCTCAACCTTTAGAAACATTAGATATTTTTGTTTAGTTTCTTTCTGTTAGTTTTTTTGGAAGAAGCATTTTGAAAAAGTCAACATGACCTAAGAGAAGTGATCTGTCCTGAAGTACTCAGTCCAAACAGATCGTTCTGCGCTAATTTAACATACACGTGTGTACCTTGTTAAAACGATCTTCGACTGAACAAAGCAAACAACATCTGGAGTATTTTACTTTGCGTATTCATTAGCTCACCCTCGCCTTTTTTTTCCTAGAACAATTCATACTTTTCTGCAATCACTCGCCGCCTTCTTTTTTCTTTTTTGCCTAGAACAATTCATGCTTTTCTGCAATTTTTAATTGTACAAATTTAAGGACCACACACGAAAAATTTCCCTACCACATTGTCAACGCCCGGATATGTTCACGATACCCAATATTACAACCAATAAAATGAAAGCGAAAAACAAGGGGAATGGGAAACAGGAATTTTATGGACTCTCTTCTTTTGAAATTGTGCTTTGCTTTCATTTGATTGTTTTCTTGATTTTTGTGCTAGATGAGATCAGCGAAGTAAAGGAAAAATCTATTGGTTTCGTTCGTAATACGGCGAAACAGAAAGGAACTACCTTCACGTATGTTCTTGTGCCATTCAGCGATCCAGGTAGGGTTTTAATGCGCTGAATATTTAGATTTAACAAGAAAATTACGCCTTAGTGGATCAATGCACGCCTTTGCCACCTAAAATTCTGAAGACGTCACGCAAATTATTATGGCAGGAGAAGGGGTGGAAATGAAAAGAGAGGGTTTGGAAGATTGCATAAGAAGAGCCGCGAAGGGATGGATGGGAAGAGAAGGGTAGAAAGAGAGGGGTGGTAAGAGATGCCTGGGAAGAGCGGATGGGAAGAGAGAGAAGGAAAGAGATGAATGGGAAGAGAAGGCTAGAAAGAGAGGGGAGAAAAGAGATGGGTGGGAAGAGAGTTATCTATACTTTAAGGTTATACCCTGTGTGTAATTTTACTTTGAACTTTACTGTTTTGATATTTGAAGCCAACGGTTATGAAATCCTTAGTTTGTTTTGCTACTATTATCAAATATCCTTTTCAGACGGTATGTCTTGCATGGCTACATTTTTCATGTTATTCAGTCCAGTAAAAAAGATGATTCGTGGCACTACTGAAAGAATCAGCAGAGAATAATAAGTCACCCCACGAAATAACCTGAACAATGTTCCCGCTAAATCATTTCAAATAGATGCATGTACAACGAGCATATATGCGCCTATGCACGCAAGCACATGCGCCTAAGGGAGTTGCACTCTCTTAAGCCTTGTTTCCACTGTTTCTCGAATCAGGCTTTAAAGCACCAAAGAGCAAAAGATGGCAAATTAAGCGATGACTAAATTGTGTTATTTTTTAAAGATCTAATCCCAGCAATACTTATTATACATCTTCCTTTTCTTTGTACGACAGAGGTAGGTCCTGTAACAGTGACAAATGATCCTCAAAACGTGATTGACGCGGTAAACAGTTTAACTGCAAATGGCGGTGGCGACTGTCCAGAGCTTGCCATGGCGGGTCTTTACCAGGCCCTACTTCGTTGTCTTCCTGAGAGTACTATCTTTTTCTTCTCTGATGCTGATGCAAAAGATTTGCAGCGAAGAAACGAAGTTAGCGTCCTTGCTAAGGAAAAGAAAGCCAAAATCAACTTTATCCTCACTGGCAGATGCAGTCGCCGCAAAAAACGTCAGACCCTGCCATATGCGACTCTCAAAGACATTCATCGAGTAAGGAGAAATTCTCAGGCTCAAGATGTGTACCAGGCTCTTGCTACCGAGACGGGAGGACAAGTCTTGGAAACTAGCAAGAGTGGAGTGGCTGACGTCATCAAATTGATTGACCCCGGAAGTGCAACCAGCTCGTCAGTTGATCTCATAGAGGTCGATTTGTTAAACATTAAAGAGTCTCGAACACAATACTTCAGTGGAGTGACGTATTTCGTAGATATCGATAGCACTCTAAGAAGCTTGATTCTTGTTCTCTCTGCAGCTGGCTCACCTACGTTGAACGTCAACACCGTTGAAGGTGAGAAAATAAGAAAATAAAAGTGCGTTTATCAACTGTTAAAACAAAAATTCCAAAAAAACTTTAAAAAAAAGACACCATGCAGGTACTTTTTTCTGAGGCACTTGGAACAGAAGTGTAATGTAATCATAGCTCTTTGAATTTCAGTTTCTTCTGACTGTTTGACAGGTAATACCCACTGTCAAAGACTCCACAAAATAGGCTGCATTATGCCTTAATACTTTACAAGTTCACCGAAACTTCATTGTTTTTCTTAGTGGCGAAGGAAAACTGGCTAAAATTTACAGCGATTTTTGAAACTTAATTGGTTTGAAACCATCATCATGAAAACCTTATTGAATTTTTTCGTGGAATATATTAAAAAATCTTCCGGTAGTTTGAAGCTTGTTTTGATTAGAGGTAAAACTGAATGCTAAACTTTGTGGACGAATATTTTTTCTAGAAATATCGGCGATGCAGAAAAAGGTACTATCTGGCTCAAGTAAACTTTTTATACTGGAAGTTACTAGTTTGGTCAGCGGCTCGCTGCAGGTAACAGTCTTTTGCGATGGTCCGTATACACTGCAAGTATCCGGTTACAGTCCCCTCGACTTTACATACCAACTGTCAGACGTCGAGGACCTGGAACGAGGGACCACAAGGCGTGTTGCAGGAAATCCGTTGAGAGGTGAGATTTAAGTCATCATACCCTAACAGATTTAGATTCCCAGCTACGTGGTTAATTACCCAGAAGGTTCTACGATTGTAGTGGCTGATGCGATTTGTTTCATATAGATCATTCACGCAACGTATATTGTTGAGACTGACGTCTGTTGTAGGTGGCAGCAGAAAAAGTTCAAAGGCGTTTCCGTTTTTTACACGCGTATGAATTTGTTATCGGTGGCGATGACTTCTTTTTATCGACTGTATTCGCTATATGTTGAACAAAGTCTGAAAGGTTAATGCCTTAGACTGGTTTATTTTCATTATTAAGTGGACGGTGTTAACCTCGCGCTTTGATTGGTCTAGACAAATTTAACGTATAAAGTAAAAAAGTAAAGTTTATCAATTGCTGTAGCGAATTACCACGACGCAATGATCTAATGCGCTTTACAACAGTTTGTGGGGGACTTTGCCAGACTGCTTATATAGGCGCAAATTGCAGCCACGCAGTTGACAATCTTACTAGAGAGAGTAGTATGATACACAGGTGCCCCCAGAACAGACTAAGTGAATAAACCATCATACCGGGGACTACGTCCCCTACTCTTTGCGATCAGTGTGTGGGTTCTTTAACGTCCCACACCAGGACTGTGAGACGGGACCTCCGGTTTATCGTCCTTATCCGAGAAGACTAGAAAGTCTAACCATTTGCAGATGTTATTGCAAAGAGAGCACTTTCTCCTCAGTTATTTAAAGACCCTGAGTGATGGTCCGGTCGAGGTTTGAACCCCCGACCTCCCGCACAGCAGTCCAGTGCCCTACCAACGAAGCGTATAGATGCATAATGACATCACGAGTCTAAGCAAGTAAAAACCGCTTTGTATAAAGCAAATAGATTGCAATCTGTTAGTGCGTGAGTACTCTAAAAACACACGGAGAGCAGTCAATACGCGATTAGAAGAACATTAATAGTCACGCTACTCACCTGCCGCTCGTGACGCACTTCTTTGTTCTTACCATGTTTTGACGTCATCCGTGCGTTCTCAGAGTACGCACGCACTGCCAAATGGAATCTATTTGTTAAATAATAAATAAACCAAACTTTCCAAATGATAAAGGGTAATATCTCCAAACATCCCTTTTAAAGACAACGCCAATGTATTGGTGCCGAAATAACAAGCCTTTTAGCTTTGTTTTCTCACTGCTGAAAATGTTGGCAAACGTGACTATGACTGAAAATTTCTAAGGAAGTGGCGACGATCTTCTTAGAGAAGGCCACCTTTGTTCTTTTCTCTCTTTTTGTTATTTTTACAAAAATTTGGTTATATCAACGGAGTTGTTAATGTGAATTGACAACCGTACTTCTGGAATCCCTGTACGGTGGTTAATTTACAACTCCCTTGATAAACCAAAATTTTCCGTACAAACTTCCCCACTGACGCAGCACCACAGTTTCTTTACAAACTGCCCACTTTATTTATTTGTTACTTTTACAGTCTACTTTCTCATAGCGACCACTTCTCATAAGCGCTTTGTAAATCTCACCACTTTGTAAATCTCAGTTAAACACTGTTTCAAAAACTCTATCGTAAGCGATCACTACTCAAATTTGTTAAGCCACCGTGACCACTCTTTACGCAAGAAATTTGTTTTCTGTTTCCAGTAACCACCCAACACGTTCACGTATGATCGTTAAAAAGTCATTACTCAAATGTCACTAAAGTCCAGTTTTTCATAGCGATGGACCGGTGTGCCGACAGATAATAACAGTTCACATGCAAAAAAGATGGCTATAATTGGATCTGTTGGTAAACAGAAATTGGTATAGCGATCTGCTGCAAAATCTTAAACAAAGTTTCAGCGGTAGTATGATAAGATTTTCCAGGCGTTATTCGATACGAGATATGCCAGTGCTTCATTCAATTTTTTCTTTAAGCCTAATTTTACCTTATAGGTAATATCTTGATGTAATTAGTTAATCAATTCAGTTTTGGGTTGATTTTGTTGATTTCTTTTGTAAGGGACCACTTTGTTGTGTACCAAGTGTGTTTGTTTACGGGAGAGTTGACTGTATTTTCTCCTGCTTTGTTTTTATTATTTGGGAGCAAAAAGTGGGCGGAAACCGCACAGAGGTACACCGTACTATAAAAGAGTCGTTATTATTGATTCGTCGTTCCTGTCTTCTTCTATCCTTGTAGGCCAAACTTTAATTCTTACTTTAGATTTTGTTGGGCGAGAAATAAGAAATGTCAGCAATTTAACACTTGTGGGTATTGACGGAACGGACCTCGAGACATTCAACATCAACCAAGGACAAGGCTATTACCAGGATTCTTATTTCGTTACCTTTACTCCCTCGGCAGAGAAATTTCGGCTCAAAGTAACAGGAAAAGACAAGAATGGAGCACGCTTTCAACGAATAAAGCCAACGTTATTCACTCTGGGGGATGTAAAACTTTCTCTAAACATAGGCAACACGAAGGATTCAAATGCAATATTCCCGGGAGAAACGTTTGAGGTGGAGATGAATGTGGAAAACTCTGGAGACAGTCAGTTATTATATTTCACTGCTTCAGATAACATGAATTATTTCAGAAGCATCAGTCCCTCGCAAAAGACTGTGGGAAAGAATGGCACGTTACTTCTTCGAGTTACCTTGTTTGCCCCTAATAACGCGCCGTATGGCATGACAACCACTGTCACGGTATTTGTGTCACAGAATTCTGACTTCAGCCGAGTGGTAAATTTCATGGTCTTTTTTGTAACTGTTGCATCAAAGGTAAGAAAATTTCGAAAGTCTGAGGAATTAGATTTTGTGTTTAGGACCCCATAATGCCAGTTTTAAGCTCTCCTGGTAAGCAACTGTTTTTGACCAAGAAAGCCTCTTCCCTAAAAATACTGCTTTTCTTCTTCGATCATTGTTTGCATGCGAACATTTGAGTGAGAAGTCAAAACATGTACCTAAACAAAGATGGAGGAAAGAACTTCATTTTCCTCCACACGTAGAGTGAGCAATCTCTGTTATTAAGAGTTTTACCTTATGAAAGGTCATTTCGTCTAATTCTTTTCGGCTATATGTCGCCGAAAATTCCAATTTGCTTCTGCTGCCAATTTTTTGAGACTACATCACCATCTTTTTCCTGTCCCTCCTTGCAATTTTTTCCCAGACTCAATAGTAACTGTAAGAGTTTCTTAATTTCCCAGTACCCAGACCTTTCTCCTCCGTCATGTACCATCATGGAACAGTCTGCATCATGTACAGAAGTGTACGGCACACCTGATTGCCTGTCGAGCACGTGGCGCGCACATGTCATGTTTACTGATGCTGGGGAAGGCCTTCTTTCAATAACCACAAGAGACAACCTTAGGGGTACACTCTCAGGTAAGGATGGTGCCAGGTAGGATATTCCAACTATTAGCGTTGGAATGCTGGAATTTGTATCGAATAAAGAATTTGGTCGGTAAGAGATGACAAATGCCATAAATTTGCAGGAAAAGAGAAACAATCGTTGCCTTAAAATTACAATATTAATCGGGAACTTTTGAAAACATTCCATTGCGGCAGCCATTAAAGCCAGCAAAAAGCACCAGTGAGCAACGCTTCATTTTTTCATTTTCGCTGTGTTTGTAAACTATTTCTATCCACATTGTTATTAAAGTGTCTTTTATCAATTTCCGGTATTTATAAAATGTTTGAAGAGTTACGCATGCTATGGTTGGTCGAATAGAGTCGAAACGCATCGAACTTTATTGTATTGTAGTTCGTCTCGGCTTCAGGATAACAGAACTCACACTCTGATTGTTCCTCGTTGTAGCGGCTGGGTTTCCTTTTTTTGTTTTTGTTTTCGCGCCCTTTGGGGTCACGTGACTCGATCGCTAGCCTCGAGTTTTTGTTGATGGCGATTCACTCTGAGTTACGAAGCATCTTTGCGAGTGTTTTTGGTCATTCGTCGTTATTGTAGGGCGCATTTCCCTTTTTGTTGATTTGTCAAGTGGAAGTAGCGCAATAAACACAAAGGCTTCGTCAACCAAGTGAGTTGTTCCTTACACTCGTCATTCATAATTTGAAAAGGTCTTCGTACTTTTGTTTCACTTATAAAGGCAGCAATTATCGACAGAAAAAATTTTGCTATGAGTTTTGTCCCTTACGCTTACGAGAATCGTCGGAGTAATGCCCGAAATACGGCCCTCTCAGCAGCCAATACTACTTTCGTTGCCATATAATAAAACTCAGCAATGCGCCCGAGTGACGTCGACCAATCATAGCGCACGTAACTCTCCGACTATTTCATACTTTAATTGACTATTATTTGAAAAATTACCTTTGTGGAATGTGCATCGTTATTTTTTGCTATTTGTCCCTTTGTTTTCTCTTTCCTTTTCCTCTGTTCAGATATGGTCTTACAAACCTAAGTTACTCTCATCCTATCATTGTTACCTATCTTTGCTAAAGAATTTCTTTGCAAATATGTTTCCGTGGAAAATTTTATAACAAAACAACGCTCCTGACTTTCTATCTTGCTTGCCAGATTTCCAATATCTCCTTGTACACATCTTGTTCATTCTATGTGTTTAATTTCAGTTGCAGATTTCAGCCCAGGTACAGTAAACACATCAATTTCCGCATCCTACACCGCTGACTGCTGTAATCCCAGAGTTCTTTTCGTTGGACTGGACCTCGTCGGAAACACTGGCACTTGTTCC
>OX419338.1:18254029-18271529 GCA_948470475.1 Galaxea fascicularis
TGTTTAAAAAGCAACAACTATTAACCCATTGACTACCGTGCCGGCCAAAACCGGCCGCAAAACACTCCCATGCTTCAAAACGTTGCAACTTTCTCAATCGCGCGAATATTGGCTCAACTGTCAGTTGTTAGCATGAAATGGGATGCCCTTTAAATTTGGATATCCAATAAACGCAAGAAACGTAGCACTTTTGACCAAATATGACCTTTTGAGTTTGGACAAGAACAAAAATGACCATTTTTAGCGTTAAACAGAAACGACGAAAATGCCCCTTTTTACTGTTATGTTTCTTAAAGAAATTATTGTGGAAAAACAAAACTTCGACCATCATAGTAAAATTCAATCCTTGCTCTAGCTTAGAAATGACGTTTTTTGTTCATATTCTTTTCCTGAGCGTAGAGACAGCCTTTTGTTCCAGTGCAATCCAGCCTTCCCGCTATTTTCAACATCTCCACCGCATTGCATGCTGGGAAATAACGAGAATTTTTGACAGCACCCGTCCCTTCCCCCAATTTTTTCACATAGAAACTCAGCCACTCTCAGCCTCTCCGACCTACCGCCAAAAATTGGTGCTTGTGGGGATATTCAGTGCTTGCAAATTCCAAAATATGCGGCGGTAGGTCGAGAAATTCATCCAAAGTCGAGTCCCAAAGGTACTAAGTGTCTGACGATCCAAATTCCCAGTTCGTGGAGTAACAAGCCAAATTTGACAACAAAGTACATCACCTTGCTCGCTTCTTTGAGAAAGTGGACTCTTAGCAACCGTCACGCTTAATGATGCTCATCAGGCTGCCACTAAAGATGAAAAATGGCTGTAAACTTAGCAAAATTCGCAAACAAACCGAACTTGGGCCGTTCTTGAGCTCCACGATTGAAAAATAGCTACGTCACAATGACGTTTTCAGAAACCTTGAGCCTTCAGTACTTTAGGACAGCACCACTTCCTGTGGTAGCTTCAAATATAAAGTCATGAAATGCTAAGGATCGTTTTTGCTGGAAAATCACTCGGAAAACGTAAAAACGGCTGGTAGTCAATGGGTTAAGTTAAAGAAACTATTTTCGCCTTTAGAAACAAGTAAGGGCCTGGGAAAGTATCGAAACTAATTGAAAATCAATCAAATTGAACTAAATGGTTTCCCACATGAAGACACCTAAAAATTAGTGGTTTCAGTAAGGTTTATCACGTTTGGTTGAAAAGCCGTCAGAAAACATGCATTTAAAAATAAAGAAATTACCATGTAAATGGAGTCTCTTTTTTGGAAAGTGCATCCCCTCTCACCATACAAAGTTTCCAATGTTCATGATTTCAAAAACTCCTATTCAACTGAAAAAACTCAAAGTTGGTAAGGTTACCAGTTTTGAGATGCTCCTTTATGTGGTAGAAACCAATTAATATATTTAAAAGATGGTCTCAGGCTCCCACTGGTTTCTAAAGTGGCCATTATAGCTGACTCCACATCAATGTTTTTCCTTCTTCTGTTTTATCTTACTCTTAGTTAATTGGTTACTATGAGGGAAAACAAGGCAACATTAATACTGGACCCTTGAGCCAAGATTTCAGTCTGTTATCTAGACCCTGATTATCCTGACATTTCCATTATCCAAACTGTTCTCTCCCGTCCCCATTTTTTCATTAATATTGATTAGTAGCAGAAATGATTTGCAGAACCCTCACTGAAATTAAGATAACTACAGCTGCCAGCTTAGGAAAGAATATCGTCAACAATTTTTATAGAGTTTGTGCCGAGGAAAAAAGTTCCAGTGGGTGAGCTGTCAGAATACATTTCTGCATGAAAAATAGGGCTTTGATGTGATATATAATTTCACAGTTTGCAATGCTTGCTTATTTATCATATCAGAAAATAAACTGAGTTAAAAATACATAATGTCAGTTCTGAATACAGCCAACATTGATTATCCAGACTTGTTGGAAAACCTAATAGTCCTGATAATCATGAGTCCAGATAATGGAATATATGAAGATTAATGAACTCACGTGTGAATTTGTGTACCATCCTCAAATAACTAGTCAGGCATCTAATGTTACTTATATAATAATAATAATAATAATAATAATAATAATAATAATAATAATAATAATAAAAAATTGCAAATTTATATTGCGCAGTTTCCACGATGAGATGATCAACTGCGCATTACAACAATGCATGGAATAACATAACAAATAATAAATACTAATTACATCATGTGTTGTATAAAATATTAAAAGCCTAGCTAAAAATAAAAATTAAAAAAAAAACCTTATTAAAAATACATCACATAATCGCCTAACTAAGAATAAAAAGCCTTACTAAAAAGATGCGTCTTTAAAAGTTTTTAAAAGTGTCAACAGATTTAGCCATTCTAATATCCGAAGGTAAATCGTTCCAAAGTTTTGGCGCCGAAGCAACGAAAGCAAGGTCGCCCAGGGTTGTTAAAGTTTTGAAATTTACCGCCGACCGGTTGGCTCAGTGGTAGAGCACCGGAATGCTGTGCGGGAGGTCGGGGACTCAAGCCCAGGCTGGACCAACAACTAAATAAATAACTGAGGAGAAAATGCTACCTTTGTAATGACATCTGCAAATGGTTAGACTTTCTAGTCTTCTCGGATAAGGACGATAAAACCGGAGGTCCCGTCTCACAGGACTGGTGTGGGACGTTAAAGAACCCACACACTGATCGAAAAGAGTAGGGGACACAGTCCCCGGTGTGATGGTCTATAACTTATTCTGTTCTGGGGGCACCTGTGTTAATCCTACTATTCATTCAAATAAGATTGTAAACTGCATGGCTGCAATTTGCGCCTAAAAAGCAGTCTGGCAAAGTCCCCCAAAAAGTGTTGTAAAGCGCTTTGAGCCCTTTGGATAAAAGCGCTATATAAATCCTCATCATTATCATTATCATTAAAATTCAGATGAGATAGCAGTATTCCGTTGTTAGACAGCAGTCCATATCTTGAGTTTATAGGCTTAATTTTGACAAGATCGTTGATATAGGACGGTGCTAATTTGTGAATGGCTTTAAAAGTGGCAACAAAGGAACTACACATATAAGCAGTCACAAACCACCTGAATTTACACTTTGAAAACTGAGTGTAAATTGCAATGCACCAAATGCTTTTCAGGCTCAAAAGTAAGACAAACTCGTGGACTGAATTGTGTGCATTTATGCTTCATTCAGTTTTTAATGGCTCGAGTTGTTCAATTATTCTTTTGTACAGTTTTGCTGAACATGCCTGAAAACAGTTCCCCTGCCTTTGCTCATCCTGAGATTCAAAGCTTTTGATTGGTATAGCTGATTTTTCTACCCACTTGTTTCTCTCCAAGTCTAACTCTTCAACTGTTATTACCTGTACTCTTGGAGAACTATTTAAGGAACTTGTATTCTCTGCCTTGCCACCGAAAACACAGAGCTTTCCATCAAAGCACACCATGCTTGCAGAGATTCGAGGTTTCTTCAGGCCTGGGAGTAGCTGCCACTGATCAGTGACAGGATCGTATACCTCACAAGAGCTTTTTGGTTGCCGACTACCACTCTCTAGTCCACCAGCTATGTAAACCTTGGTATTCATTGCAGCACCAAAGGCATTGTATCGTCGCTCATTAAGAGCTGCAAGTGTTTTCCACTTGCTGCTCTCATTGCTGGGATCAAATCTTGTGGTTGTGGTTAAGGCATTTCCATCTCTTTTTCCACCTATTATGTACAGATATTTGTTTTCTGTAACAAAACAAGAGTTCTCCTGTTTGATGAGTGAGGCATCCACTTGTTTCCAAAGGTTGGTTTGACCATTATATTCGTAGATCTTCTCATTGGTAGAAACATTAGTTGCATACAGGGTATCATTTAAAACTCTGCAGTTGGCAAGGTTAGCCTCGACTGAATCAACTCCTCTCAGTTGATTAGCCCCCCAAGAGTTGGTGGTAGGCATGTAATATTCCATAATAAATGAACTACCCAGTGCATGTGATTGATTATCAAAAATGTAAATGTTACTCTGATATTGGGTGGCAGAAAGATGTTGGTGTTGGAAAGGTGAGTCTGCTAGCCTGTACCACAAATTTTCTTGTGGAAAATAACATAAAGCTTTCTTCCCTCCACAGACAAAAATGCCATCCACATGCACCTCCATGCATTTCCTTGGCTGTTGATTGACCTGCCCATCACAAGCATTAAGAGCAAATGCACAGGAAAATCGAGCAAAATGCAAAAATCGCGGCCACGGTCAAAAATGAAACTTGTGTTTTTTTTTAATTTGTCACGAGGTATTAACGAATTTTCAAAGGTTCCGGGGTTTCTTTGTCAAGATACGGCCGGATTTTCAAATTATTTGAGAAAATAGATTTTTGCGCTTTCGCTGGCGAAAAATAGCAGAATAATTAGCATAAATTGGCATTGGGGTTTAAGTCTTTGCGTAAGTAGTAAAGCCTATATCATCGGGAAGAAAGAAATTAATTCAATAGGAGGAGTATTTGGCACTTTATTTATACCTACTTTTTGGTTCTAGAAGATGTTTCTTGCTATGAGAAAACACATTCTTTAATAAGGTTTCACCACAGTCTTAACAAGTCTAGTTTTACCTCATAATTACAAACCGACTATTCGATATGTGGCCATTGTTCAATCGGGCTCGTTTTTTGGTTATAACATGTCTCAATGCTCTCCTTACACATCATATAAAAATTGGTCTGGGTTTTTGAGCGAACGCTTTAGAAAATACCTTCGAAAATTGAGTAGTTTCACTAAAATTTGAACTAATTAGCATATTGCCGACTCCGGGTTGCCGACACTTTACACCTAAGCTCAATCACGCAGATTTTGAATGAAATTATGGCGCTAAACTCTGCTTCACAGCTTAAAAAGGATGGCTTACTTTTACATGCGCTCCAGCTATTCTCCATTTTACGCTGCGGTCCACATCTTGTCAAGGAAAGTGTAACTGAGTTCATTCGGTCAAGGGTCACAGTCACGGTAACGTCAGTGCGTGACGCTCCTTCATAAACTTAAACGGCTATAACGTACGCCGATGGAAGTGAAATTTTCGAGATCAGGATATGAATTCTAGTACCGCAACAAATTTATTTCATCTATCCTTAGAATTTGTGGCCACTCGGGAAACTCAGGTTAAAACAGTTGGATCTTGATGTGTGTGTTTTTTTTATCTCGATTACAGCTAAGCAAATGAACCATTTCTACTGACTCCAACAGTGATCGATGTCCGCAGTGGTCGGCAAGAAATGAACACGCCTTGCTCTCCATGACGCTTCTTCAACTTTGCCAAAGATAGATCCTTTGATCAAGATTTGCCGATTTCACTCATCTTTTTCCATGCTAGGAACCACGCATTTTAATCACAGTGCGCGACTAATTGCGTCTAGATTAGAAACTCCGGAAATATCATTCCTTTTAGAGTCAGGAAGTGAGTACTAGTCTAATACTTAGGAAACTATTCAGCACACAACAATTATGATCTGTTTCGATCCTTTCTGAGCAAGAACGCTATTTAACACTAAGGCGAACGTGGAACGTGGAAAATTCCCCACCCCTCCCTCCTAAACATCTGTTCCTTTTAAAACATCAGAAATTGAATTGATCATCACGCAGAGGCCAAATTCAATTCTGCCACTTTGCTCCGTGTTGAACAATTTTTTTATATTTTTCGTGAAAATTAACGCCGGCTAATTCGATTTCATAATTCAATTTGAATGTTCACCGCAGCCTGTAATGGCGCACTGATTTTCTGAGACGAAAGTCTTTTCTTGCCTTATGCTTTTTTCAAAGTTCAGCAATCGGCTAGTTTTATATTACTTAACGTTTTAATGCATTAGTACACCCATGTCTGTATAGTGCAAACGGGCTCATCTATGGACACATTTCAGGAAAACCCGTTCACTAACTAAGGCCATCGCCACTGAAATGTTTCGCTCCCCATCCCCCAATTGAGGCAGGCGTTTTTTTGCATAAATTAAAAAAAGAATTAGGCTCATTCCCTTCTTCCATTCTACGTTTCGTGCCTTTCATAAAAATCTTTAAGTGACTCAAACATCTAATCCTCATAACGACGTCTTCGAACACCTGTAGGGGTGAGGGCCTTTCATATGACCCCGGTAACCGCCGGGCTGGCTTGGTTACAGGGACGAATTTTGTGATCTGTTCACATGGCAAATTTCAGCCCGGTCGAGCGGGATGACATCCACGAAACACAAGCAAAATGGTGGAACATAAACTTGTATCGTTCGCGGCTGCCGTTGCTTTGTGGACTCTTGTAACTTTACAAATAAAGATAATTCGCAAACTCCTAAAGTGGAAATACATACAAGACAGAAATTATGCTATTTTTGTCGCTATGTTGCACTGAGCGAAGCTATTTTGTCTAAAAAGTTTCGTCCCGGTTACCCGGGCTGTAATGTTCATATGGGAAAATTTTCATCTCGGTTACCGAGATCTCGGTCGCAAAAACCGAGATCTCGGTAACCGGGCCAGCCCGGCTTCTCATATGAACACATCGAAATTTTTACGAAGGAAAGAGCGAAAGGCGAGATCTCCGAAACCGAGCCACATTGCCAGAAATTTAGGACAAGATGGCGGCGGCGCCTGCGCACCAAGGCCAGAATGGCGGCAAACTCATGTAAAGAAATGTATGGAGATATGAAATTATTTTCATATATACAGATAATTAGGTTGCGGTTCGTCATATCACGATTCGATACATGTTCAGTAGTGTATAAGCTTCGCATTTGACTTATCAACGGCTACTTAGATGGATGATTACTTACTTCCCGACGCCTCGACCAATCCATCACACATTGATGCTCCATTCTCCATACATTGCTTTAAAACCGTAGCGAAGTCATGCCACAAACTCGTCCACTGGCAAGCAAACCCTTTCACAATGTGAATCATCACGACTCGATATAACTTCTGCGATGTTTAAACGATCTAATTCTGCCGAAAAATGCATGAATTGCCCACGGCAAAATACTTCCAAGGACGTCCTTATCTTTCTCATTTTTCGTCTGTAGCACAACAAGCGGACGCCATATTTATGTATGAAAGAAAGCTACAAACTCGAAGCTTTCCCTGCACGGCAGCCGCCATTTTCTTTGTTGATCAACACTGGTGTTTCATGGGATATAAACTGGGTTACAGTCCCCTAGCAACCCTAGATTTGGTTTGAATGGAAGTAAATACGCGCGAAAATCGAACACAGCTTAATTTATAAAGGCTATCACACTAATATTTAAACCAAAAAAATGTCGGACATTGTCGAGAATTACTTTGCACCAAATAAAATATCTACAGAGCTTAGATTGTGCAATATATCGTATGAAACAACGTCTTTCCCACTCGTTTCAGCGTTTGCTGCCATATTGGATGTCTTTATCTGTCTTTATTCCTTTGCGTCATACAGTATACCGCTGGTAGTTGTTAGCGGGCTCGAAATATCCGCGATTTCTGGCGATGCAGGCCGGTTGACCGGGGTCATATGAAGAGGCCCAGAGAGTGGGAAAAAAGAACAAATGGCCGCGATATAATCAAGACTCGCTTGGAATTATTTAGTTGTTAATTATTCAACTATTTGTCTTACCGTGCATCAGCTAAAAACACGTTGAAAAAACGATGATAGTACATGTATAACAATGAACCCGACATGCGTCGTGATACTGGTCGTATAGTTATTTCTGAGAGGTTTACGGATATATTCAGGAACCTTATACAATCAATGGTCTCATAGAAGCATTCATTTCAGGTTCAAGGGATGATTTATTTTAGTTTATTAAATATTCTCTACAGTGATAAAATGCACACTGTGACCTAATGACCTTTGCAGAGTCTTAGTGATGAACTTAAATTTGTCTTATAATTTTGTATGAATATACTCCTCTATTACCACATCCATCGCAACATCATACTGATTAACCGAATTAAAAACCTTCAAAAATAATTTGCTGTTGGAAGCAGATTTTTGAAGTAACAGTTTATTAAACCGCTTTTCCCTCACGTGTCAGTGTTTCGTTACCATGACAATATGCAAATTAGGTGGAAAATTCAGAGAAAAATTCTCAGATTTTGGTGGCGTTTTTCAAACCGCCCGCTGAAAAACCCAAGCAAATTTTTATATCTCGTGAAAGAAGAATATTTCAACACCTTACAGCCATAAAACGGGCTCGATTCAACTCCGGCCACATAACGAAAAATCTTTTTGCAATTATAGAGTAAAACTTGCTATTGTCAAATCTCCATCAAGGGATATGTTTTTCGCAGTGACAGCTATCATCTGCAACCGAAAAACAGACTAATATAGAGTGCCAAAAGCTTCTTCTTTTAATATTAGTATTTCATTTCCGAAGATATAGTCTTAACTATTAACCGGGACACGTTCTTGCAATGCCATTTTTTGCTAATTTATTCGGCCATTTTTTAGCTAGAGAGATCGCGAAACTTATTTTCTCAAATATTCCTGAAAGAAGGCCGTATTTAGAAAATGGACCCCAAAACCTTTGAAAACTCATAAATACCTCTCTATGAACTCGAAACGAAGGAGAGTTAAATTTTGACCGTGGCCACCCTTTGCTCGATATTTCTGTGCATTTGCTCAACAAGCATTAAGCATCAATTTTAGCGTGTCTAGTAAAAAATTCATCCCAAGTTTGTCAGTTTTGGTCACTAGTTCTTCTTTCTCTAATTCATTTAATACAAAGTTGTGTGTTAACGAGGTGAGGCGCACCTGATCCAACAACTCCGGAGAGTTTCCTTCTCTTTCACTCTTGCTGTGAGACACCCATCGTACGATTCCCTTGAAAACATCTTCCTCAGCACTGATAATGATGTCATCGCCAGATACCCATTCCTTTACTTGCTTTACTTCAAGCTTAAGAAAATCATCTGTTCCCATGACAGCACTAAAATTAGAGTTGATCATTTCATGGGATTTTGCCTTTAACTCGACGCATTGATACCTCTCGGCAAAATAATAGTTGGCGATACAATTCTCAGTTGTCACAATCTCCTTCAGAAAGTTGTCGGCCATTGTTTTAAGGCCTGGTAGAAGAAGGTAATCTACTGTTGCGATCAAATCATGGGCTCTTTCTTCGGTCATCAAAACATTTCCAGTGTAAATGTACTTTAGCACATCTTCCATAACAGCCACAGTTGCCTCTTCAAGCTGTATTTTGATCAGTTTCTCCCTACTTTCTATCATGTTGCTTGTTAGAAGATTGAAGAAGAAGGGGCTGGCTGCAGCTAAAACGCCACCATGAGCTTTGAACTCCTTTCCTTTCACTGTGATCGTTACATCACAAAGACTTTCTTCTTTTGTCAAAACATAAAGACGCTCGGGAAGTTCCTGAAGATGTTGGGAAGGCTCTGATGACATCGGCTTTGAGAGTGCTTCCATTTCTGTTCAGCTTTTTGTGCGAAACCGCCTGTGAAAGCACCCGGCGCACTTCCGTGTTTCGAAACTGCGGTGACCTGGGAGAGACCCTCTCTTTTTTCGGCGCTCATTTACCCCTGGGGGTGGGAAGGGGGTACTCCCCTACATAAGCTATATAGGTATTTGGAAAATTCATTGATAATTCATAAGTATGAAAAACAATAGAAATTCACCATTCAGGTCAAGTGCATGATTCTGTAAAATAGCTAAGGCAAAACAACGTCGCGTAGAATTCCCAGTCAAGTGCGGTTAACCAAAAAATTCCCATAGGTGTTTTGCCGTTTGGGTACGGTGGCATTGGTGTATTAAAGTATACGTCAGGTTAGAGACAATACATGAAGTCTTACATAAAATGCCCACCATTTAAAACAAGAATATGACCTCTCGATCCGTGAAATGTTTCGAGTTTACAAGACGCCGTTTCTCGAAATTTTGTCAAGTGCGGTAAACCAAAAAATTCCTGTCGTGGTGGGGGTCAGTGTTTTGGCGTTTTTTTGCCGTGGCATTACTGTATGAAGCATACATGAGCTTAGAGACAAGACATGAAGTATTACATGACATGCCCACCATGAAAACCACCAACATGGCTGCTCGATCCGTGAAATGTTGTAAATACAAGTTTACAAGACGTTTTCTCAAAATTTTCTTCGCGGGGGCCTCCCCTCAGGGGTTCAGCCTAAATTCAAAGGAAGGAGAAAAAAAAAAAAACAGTTTTTATAACATTTCTGTGTTATGGGTTTGATAGCATACGATAGACGACAACTGGTATACCCTTCGCGTTCTCCGCTAACTTTGGTCTACCCTGGGTGCCAGAGGTTATTTTTTTCGTTTGGTTGCGGGAAATTGCGCGGCGCGAAGCGCCGAAAGGAAAAAAAATAACCTCTGGTCACACGAATAATGAACCTCATTTCCATGCTGTGCTGTCGCCTCGGAAACCACGCTTTTACTAAGCCAATCGTAGCTCTTTGTTTCATGTCGGCTGGGAACCACGCTTTTCGTAAGCCAATCACAATTGTTGTTTCCATTTAAGAACCAATCAACGAACTAGTTCAAATTCTGAACTAATTTCTCGCATGGAAATGAGGTTGCGTACTCCTGTGACCAGAGGTTATTTTTTCTCCGCGGCGCTTTGCGCCTCGTTAACGCGGCTTCGCCTCGAACCATCAGTATTGATAAGAAAAAAATATCCTCTGGAACCCAGGGTAACTTTGGTCGTAATCCTTCCGTGTAAGTCCTCGAACGTGCTTCTCCGATACAAAAATGGCGAGATTCAGCTTGATTTAAGGGTTAAAAACCGCCGACCGGTTGGCTCGGTTGGTGCCGGAGTAACGTGCCGGACTAACGTGCGGGAGGTCGTGGGTTCAAACCCCGGCCGGACCAACACTCGGGGTGCTTCCTTTGCAATGACATCTGCGAATGGTTAGACTTTCTAGTCTTATCGGAAAAGGACGATAAACCGGAGGTCCCGTATCACAACTCTTCATAATTGATTGGGACGTTAAAGAGCCACTAGGAAAGTAACGAACCCTGGCCACGACCACCCTTAGTCAGTGCCACCCCTCTAATTTGTTCTATTCAGCAAGTGGCCGGCTTGGCGTGATACCCCAAAAAAGGCTTATGGTGTATGAGACCACACGCATAAAACAGCCATAAGTCAACGTGGAGTTTGCCGAGTGCTGAAACCATGTAGATGTAAAAGTAGAGGGATCCGATAACTTGGTGTAAATCTAAGGTGGTAAGATCGTGAATATGATGTTTCTATCGTTGTCAACTATCTTTGTTGACAAATTAGACCCTTTTAAAGTATTGCGCTGGCAGTGATTAGATTAACACACGTATCGGAACGAGAGAAACGCAGTGAGATTGTGATCGTGGGAGCATTAAAACATTCTGTTATCTGGTCATGTGTGATTAGTTTGTCGCGAGTCCCGTTTACAACAAAGGTTCCTTTTCGTTTCACGTGACCAAATCATCTAAATTCATCAGCTACGTTATACCCTTTAGTCTTACTTTCGAAACAAAGGCCAGCACCACTGGTCACTTGACCATAAAGTCTCGTACACGGATGAAGTTCAATCATCCGTCACGCAACCATGGACACATACACACAGTCCCACAATCGTGACACAACCCTCATCCATCACGGAGTCAACGATGTCAGCTCTCACGCATGCTCACCTCAAAGCATTGGTGCCCTATGATCACTTCACTTTAATGCCTGAAGAAAGAATTCAAGTCAGTTTTACAATAAATAACCTGGCGTCCGCAAATACTTTCAAGTTAAATATAAGTTCTTCATTTTTGCTCTGTTTTCCTGCCTTCAAAATCATCTGAACAAGTCTACTACTCATGAGGATTTTCGCACAGTAAGTTATGATTTAACAGCGAGGTGTGTGCTGTAACAGTCCTAATAGAACATTGATTTGCAAATTTATTGTAAACCAAGTGGACAAGTAATATGCACTGAACACGAGTAACATGGTTTGTTCTAGTACCTATCTAAGAAAATGAGAGATACTGCCCCGACTCCTCCTTGTATTTACAAGGAACTCCTAAATATGTCAATTCTCGAAGAGTTTTTAAGTTTCCATACAAACTTATAAATTTCCCGCCATTTGGCCTTGATTACCCATCGTGCATTAAAGTGGTTTTCAATTGAGTGTCGTGCAACCAAAACCAAAGCAATTACTCTGGCCAATCACAAGAGACGAAGACAGCTCAGTGAACCAATCAGAATTAAAAGTAATAACATACAACCTGCGCCAAACGCGGGAAAAAGCGCGCTTGCAACTAGCGATTGGTTTCGATTTTACTTCTTTTTGGCTGAGAAAGTGGCGCGAGTTTATTTACCAATCACAGAGCGAAGTAGCGTAAAACAAAAGCAAATGCGAATTACTTTCGACACTCAAGTGCAAACCGCTCTGATTAGCGTCAACTGCTCACTTTTACTTATAAATTTCAGATTCATTGCTGCCTCAAACAATTCTCTAACTAATTGTCTGCAATTTTAGCGCCGCTGAGCTGCCTCAACAGTTTTTCTAGTGGAAATACGTGAAACATGCAAGCAAAATACAATCTCCACGTAAAATACTTTGCGAACTGGCGATTTCACCCTCTCTCTTTAATCCATGTTTAAAGCGGTTGAAAAATTCAAGTTAATGTACGGCTAAACTGCAACCACTCTAATAAAAATGCAGAGTTTCGTCGTTACATGTCGCGAACAAATCCTTCGTTTATTCTATGAAGCTGAAGCGCATGATCAATAGTTATCTCTTGGGGTCTGGACTTGGTTTTACTTTCAGCAGGTTTTCTACCCCAACACGAACAACGCTTTACTCGGCAAGCTACCACAACAGCAACGATAATAAGCAGGCAGCTCACGACAGCTATTAAAGCAATGTGCCATACTTTTAATCTTGTTTTCTTCGGCAAGTCTTTTTCCCTTGACGCTTCCTGAGCGAGTGTTACAATCAATGAGAGAACTTGCAACTCTTTGGTGTCGGCGTTGTGTGACGCAGGCGTGGCAGTGACATTTATTTGCGTGACAGTGTTCGGTGGTGCATCCGCCTGAGAAGTCAGGATGAGCAGGCACGTGGTGGCTTGCATTGCTTTGAGAGTGACTGCCGCTGGCTGAACGACTCCTTTTATTGACGAATAGTTGCTGAATATCTGTTAGAGCGGAAGAAAAAGGAAACCGAGTGAAAAAGAGAAAAAATATATTAACTGAATTGGGTTTTATCACAAAGTCACTTACGGCCAAAGCCATATCCGCATGGGCGCGGTGAATAACCCATTATGATATCTCTCAGTTTGTACGCGCGCTATGATTGGTCAATTTTGCGGGCTGTATTCTACAGTACGGCCCGCTAAATTTCAATATTTCTTTTCCCGGACGCGCGATTAACCTCAGAGATATAATAAATATCTTACTAACCTCGTTTCTCGGTCTGTGTTGTAAGTTACGGACCCTCGTCTTTTCCCGTTGATTTATGGCCTGCGAGCTTCGCGCTTGGGCCATAAGCAAACGAGAAAAAATTCGGTCTGAAACTTACAGTATGGACCTCGAACTCGGTTAGTAAGAGGCATTCACATGTCCTAGAAGAGGGCTCCCCAGCGTGATAGAATCTTATAAACTTTGTATATTGCAATTGTTCTATCGTGTCGAAAAATAAGTTTCTTGGGGACTTACAAAGGAAGTTAACTTTCTTTAATCTGGCCCCAGATTAGCAAATGCTACTTGGAGGAATTACTATTGATTTCCCCTTAAAACTGAGATAAGGTTTTTCATTTCTTTTGTAGTTCACGTAGATATACCACGATGAAAGAACACTTATGCTGACCAGAGTGACGAATAAGTGATTTATTCCGACAATATGGCCTGTTTCAGATTCTGGTGAAAATGAGAAGCGAAAAATTGAAAGGTACAGGGCAAAACAAAGACAAGATTAATACGCCTTTCTGACCGCCTGAATTTCTTTCATCATTAATCACGAACTGAAAGGCACCTGAAATGACAACGAAAAACGTAAGAGCTTACATTGAACGAATAACTTTCTGCGGATGCCAAATTCTTTACTGTGAAGTTAACCTCTAAATTTTTCCCAGGTATCATAGATATGTGATGGTCAGATAGAACATCAGTCTTCAGTAGCACGGGTTTGAGGGTTGGTTCCATCACATTAGAGACTTGAATGTAAAATAACGTAACCTCTTTTACGTTTGCAATGTTCGACTGTGAAGCAGCTTTCACCGTCAAATGCACGGCTTCGTTGGTCACACCGCGTGACTTTATCGTCACATGACCAGTGGCGCTGGTATTTGTCTCGAGAGTGAGACTAAAGGGTATCACGTAGCTGATGAATTCAGATGTTTTGGTCACGTGGAACGAAAAGGAACCTTTGGAGCCGAGGTTGGTGAGGGTAAAAGGGACTTTGGTGATCTCTCCAGGATTAAGGGACACACTTGTGCTGTTCGGTTTGGCGCTGAGCGACACAATATCAGGGACGAGGCTGACGGAACAAGTGCCTATGTTTCCTACGAGGTCCAGTCCGACGAAAACAACTCTTGGGTTGCAACAATTGGACGTGAAATATGCTGGCACGGATGTGTTCTTTGTTCCCTGGTTAAATGCTCTAACTGAAGCAAAACAGATAAAAGACAAGAGGTTATGAATCTTTCACAGGAGTTCAAAAGGGAGCATATAATAATAATAATAATAATAATAATAATAATAATAATAATAATAATAATAATAATAATAATAATAATAATATTTGTTTATTTCCACCATTCGCAGATTTCTCTGAATTACAGGTAGGGTCAGGCAAAGCACTTACAAACATACAATTATAAATATAAATATATAAATATAAAAACATAAATACAATAAAGTAGTAATATAGTAGAAATCGCATACACATTATTACACACAATCGATAAACGATTAAATAATCGATATACCTGAATCTGAATGTATATCTTACAGAAAACTTTACAAGAATACACGAGGTCGGAGTTTCAAAAAACATGCGCGCGCGTCGGGATTAAATCAAGCATATCTTACAAATACAAACGTCTTTGAATGCAAACTGTTCGTGCAAGTATTTTGCATGACAAAAAAAGCGCGCATGTTTTTTGAAACTCCGAACTCGTGTATTCATGAAAACAGTTGAGGCAGACACAAGAAAAAGGGATCGAAAGAGAATTGTATTTCAACAGGTGACGTAGAGCTCGTCCCGTTGCGGAATGAGAATAGGGAGTTTTAGCAGCGACGACGGCGACGGCAACGAAAACGTCATTTCAAAATAAAGCTTCTTGTTTGTGTATCTATTTCGCAATTATTGAAATTTGCTTAACTTGGAAAAGGCTGACGAACTGTCCAGGAACTAAATTACTATGAACGGTGTTAAAGCATGGAAAAAGAAAGAAACTTGGGGAGGGAGTGGGGAGAATGGGAGGGAGGGCAAATGAACATTTTTGTAAAGAGCCGGTTTATCCTGGCCGCTGACAGAGCACTGTGCGATGTTTAGAAACAGCATTGCAGTACTAAAATATGCAGACATGTATTTGCCTGAACTCCTCTATTCGGTGACCAGTGCACTATGGGGCATATCGAGGCATAGATGTCAGCCGTCAGACAGCCGGCAGAACATCATTATTTTGCGGGACTGAATAAAAATAATGTTTTGACTATTTGACCTTCATCTTAGCACTGATATTGAGCTTGTTAAGCTGCAGTCATGCACTAGATTAAATACATAGAAGTGGTGGAACAGAGAATTAACTCTGGAGTGTAAATTAAGTGCTAATAGAAACCCATGAAAAACCCACTGGGCGTTAGCCCTAGTAAAGGGTATCAGGTATCAGGTTAATTCTCTGTTCCACCACATATATATGTACACTAGATTAAATAATTTTGTACTAGCCTTTACCTTTGAGAGTTCCGTTAAGGTTGTCTCGTGTTGTTATCGAGAATAAACCTTCTCCAGCATCAGAGAAGGTGACATGCGCGTTCCACGTGCTCGACATACACTCAGGCCTACCATATACTCTTGCACACGCTCCAGTCTGGTTTATGACGGTACAAGATGGAGGAGAGAGGTCGGGGTTCTGTAAATTGAATAGACTGTCTTATACCTTTATTGGTATGTAACTCCTTAGGCAAATTTAAAGGTGCAGGGTCGAGATTTAAGACCAGAAAATAACGCCAAAACTATGTTTTTTATACTAATATTAATGCCGCGAGAGTAACGTTATCCTCATCCATGAGCTAGCTCAAAGAAGCCTTGATGTTTGAAGCATGATAAGGTCCTGAAGAAACGTTTAATTTACGATAATTGTTTTTAGTGAGGTCGCATACATTCAGAGCATTAGAGCCTTCATCAATGCTGATGGGTGAGACGTAGTGAGTATACATTTTGTTAGAAAGTATGACAGGCCTGTTTTCACTGAGCAGACCTTCTCAAACCTATGGTTGGGGTCTGGGAACAGAAGCATGGAAGATGTATGTTTCCATATATACGAATCGGATTAAAGCGTTGCTGCGAATAACCAAAAGTACATTGACTACTGAATAATAGTATTAAAATAGCGCAACTCGGGACTCAGTTTGCTGACAAGGTAAGACACTTTAACAGGCAGAAACACCTGCTTTGCCAACAGTAGTTACCTTTGATGCGACAGTTACATAAAAGACCATGAAATTAACCACTTGAGTGGAGTTAGAATTCTGAGACGCAAATACGGTAACGGTGCTTGTCAAACCATATGAGGTGTTACTAGGGGCAACCAAGCGAACTCGAAGGACAACCGTGCCATTCTTTCCTAAAGTGTCTCTTGTGGGAAGGACGCTCTTAAAGAAGTTCAAGTCATCTGAAGCTGTAAAATATAACGTTTGTGGATCCCCTGAGGTTTTAACGTCGACCCTTACTTCTAGAATTTCCCCTGGAAAAATTGTATTTGAATTTTTTGCGTTGTCGATGTTTAGAGAAAGTTTTACATCCCCCAGAGTGAATAATGTTGGTTTTATTCGTTGAAAGCGTGTTCCACTCTTGTCTTTTCCTGTAACTTTGAGCCGAAATTTCTCTGCCGTTGGAGTAAAGGTAACGAAATAGGAATCCTGGTAATAGCCTTGTCCTTGAGTGATGTTGAATGTCTCGAGATTTGTTCCGTCAATACCCACAAGTGTTAAGTTGCTAGCTGTCTTCATCTGTCTACCCACGAAATCTAACTTAAGCAGCAATGTTTGGCCTGCAAAAAGAGGAGACACACTTAATTTATTTACACACTTTATTTATTTTCTGATGACAAAAATTAAGAATAAGTTTTTGTTGACCCGCAGATAGCAAATTTGCTATTCGAGGCGAGTCAATCATCAACATACTTTTAGTTACATCATTAAGTAAAGAAACTTAAAACTGAAGAGTTAGACGGAGAAGCCGGAGACGCCTTCTTGTAATTCATACTAAAGTAACGTTCATCAGGAGGGGAGCGCCATGGGTACATAAAAAGTTTCCATCAACAAAGTTATTTGATGAGCTTGCTATGTACAGTAGACTAAGTGTTGTGTTT
>OX419338.1:18274029-18299029 GCA_948470475.1 Galaxea fascicularis
GTCTAAACCAGGAGAGTCAGCCGCTGTCAACACAATAACCAAGCTTTGTAGTGTGCTGTCGATGTCAACGAAGTAAGTTTCTCTGTTAAAAGACTGGGATCGAGACTCTTTCACCTTTAATAACTCGACCTCTCGCAGAACATCAGACGAGTTGGTTGCGCTGCCAGGGTCAATCACCTTGACAACATCAGCCACTCTGTTCTTGCTAGTTTCCAGGACTTGTCCTCCTGTCTCGGTAGCTAGGAGCTCGTACACATCTTGCGCCTGTGATCTTCTCCTCACGCGACGGCGATTTCTTTGAAACTCTAACCCCTGGAGGTGACGCTTTTTACGCCGACTGCATCGACCAGTGATGATAAAATTGATTACGACCTTCTTTTCCTTAGCCAGGGACATGACCTCCTTTCTTCGTTGCTCGTCTTTGACGTCGGCATCGGAGAAGTAATAGATGACGCTCTCAGGGAGGCAATGGAGTAGGGCCTGGTAAAGACCCGTCATGCCAAGCTCTGGACAGTCGCCGCCTCCATGTGCTGTTAAATTGTTTACTGCGTCAATCACTTTTTGCGCGTCACTTGTCACTGTTACAGGACCCACGTCTATCGTGTGACAAATGCAAACATGAGACGTGTAGTCCCTGTGATCATGTGCTAAGTTTAACCCTGTTTCGTCTAAGTTTTGTTTGACTTCTGGAGCTTCGGTGTGAGCTCACTGTGCCTCCACCCTCCCTTTATCAGTTCACGAGTGTCAAGTCTGTGGTAATCAAAGGAAACCAGAAACGGATCCTTTGACTATGTCCTAGCGTTATGACGTCATGTTTCCCCGGAATTAGATTGATTAAATGTATTGGTGTCAATTTTTTAAACAAAGTTTCCACTGTGTTTTACATGTGGTTCCTTGTCACCCTGTTTAAGATAACTGCAAACGCAAAATATTCTGGGGTAGGTTGCAAAAACTGTCGGGCCACAGTCTGGCTTCCAAAGTTCCCCGGAGTGAGAACCCGAAACTGTGAACTAAAATTCTAATATGCTCCTATAAACTCATTATGAAGGTAAGCAAAATGTTTACCCGTTTGTGGTAATATGAACTCTTTTTTTTTTGACACAATGACCTGCATAAGAATCAATCGGCGAGACCCCAAACAAGATTGACTGCCTGTGTGGAGGGAGGGGTTTTATATATGTTTGTTTGTTCGATAAGCATTTTTGTCTAAGACAGTGACTACTGAAACTCCTAACTCACAACTTACAGTTGGTAAGAATAATGTTAACTCACCTGGATCATTAAATGGCACCAGAACGTAGGTGAACGAGGCACCTTTCTTTTGAATCGTTTTATAAACGAAATCCACTGAGACATTCTTAACTTGACTGATTTCATCTGGTTTGGATAACAAACAGTTTAGTGAATTAGCGATGAATGGAATTTATTTGTGTTAGTGCCTATAGCTAGCTTTAAAATCTCGTCTCTTTCTATTCGTTGTTTCCTATCTATTGTTCAGTCGAATATCTATTACGTCTTTTTCCTTGTTTAAAAAGCAACAACTACAAAGTTAAAGAAACTATTTTCGCCCTTTGTATTAGCCACTTTAGAAACGAGTAAGGGCCTGGGAAAGTATCGAAACTAATTGAAAATCAATCAAATTGAACTAAATGGTTTCCCACATAAAAAGGCACCTACCAATTAGTGGTTTCAGCAAGATTTATCACGTTTGGTTGAAAAGCCGCCAGAAGACATGCATTTAAAAAATAAAGAAATTACCATACAAATGTGTCTTTTTCGGAAAGTGCGTCCCCATTCACCTTACAAAGTCTTTAACTTTATGATGCCAATTAGCCAACTCCTATTCCACTGAACAAGCTTGAAGTTGGCAAGGTTACCAGTTTTGAGATGCTCCTTTATGTGGTAGAAACCAATCCGTAATTTTTTAGAACTCGTTCCCAGGCCCCTACTCGTTTCTTAAGTGGCCAATAGCTGACTCCACATCGATGCTTTTCCTTCTTTTGTTTGATCTTACACCTCTTACTCTCACTCCCTTAATCATCTGTTTTCTGTTCCTTAGTCCAGAGAAATTTTAAATATTTTTACAGATGCGATATTATGCAGATTTATACATAATGATATCCTTGTTTTATTATTTAAGTGTCTCAGCTAAAACCATCAGGCTTCTCTGTGGTTAGTCTTGATTATTTTCAAAATCTGACAGAACGTTTTCAAAAAGCTGTCAAGAAAATGTGATAAAACTAGCGCGCTTCATGCTTCATTGAAGAAGTTAGGAGATCTTCGTGTCTGTAAAGGCTGTAAACAACAAAAAGTAAAAAGTGGGTCAGTAAGGCTTGTGTGATAAGCAAAAATGTGTAGACCATTTCAGTTAAAAAATAATTGAAGTACGCTTCTAAGCTTGGCTATATACGTATATTAAACTCTCTAAATGTAATGTGCACAATCTCACCACTCATGCTCCCTGATACGTCAATCACCAGGGCCATGCTTCTGTCTGACTTCAGATTCAGAAATTTAGCGAAGATGTCATCACCAACTGTTAAGCGAATGTCAGTTAGAAAGATGCTTGTGGCTCCTACGGCTAGATCAGCGGCAACTTTGTGGAGTCTAGAGGAAAAACAGGCCATTTGATGGACGATTGGAGAATATAGACAAATAAACTTCGTGTGACCACGGTAGTCGTTTATTTTCAGAAAAGCCGTGCCTTGCAGCAGCGACTTAGACGTCAGTTGACCTTACGATTCTGAGTTTATGTATTTACACTGTCAGCCGATTTCAGTGCTATGTATAGACCCAGATTTTAGAGTCAGGATTCGACTGAGAGATATCCAAGCAGTAAACGAAGCCGTCTATGAGCATTCATCATCATCATCATCATCATCATCATCATCATCATCATCATATTTACACAATTTAAAAGTAAAAGTAACATGCATGTGTTGTCGTGTAAATTTGAGAACATGAAGGCCCTGCATAAAGACTTGAGATGGCGACTTGAGTAATAAATCGACTAAACCAAGGTGATGAAATTATCGACACATCTTTGGAATGCTAAGCCTGGTGCTGTACGTTAATTGCATAAAACCGGTGGTACTCGTGTATAAAGAGTACGAGCTTGCTCTTTATCACTGCGTCTACAGTTTTGTTCTTGGTAGCATATTGTTAAAGAAACAAAACGTACAGCACAAGGTTCTTTCCCTTACTCGCCTTCTTTGCTAGTTCACCTCGCCAAGTCAGTGCCTATACCTGACAATCTACCGAGCCTTTTTGTACCATAAAGTGAGACAGTTGGTTGTTTCCTTTATCAAGTTCAAATACAAATGTTGGTGATATATATATCTCACCACCTAAAGTGTTCAGGCAGAACTTTCGTCGTTGTTCTCGAATATTCATCGACCGGGCGCTGGGTTTACTGCTTGGTTGCCTATAGGTGGAATCGTGACCTTCGAATCATGGTCCAAAATCCTTCAAAGCGCTGGTTGGCGGGCTGTAGTAGGCAATGAAATTAATTGTTTTGGGTAATTTTATTTAATCAGTTATCTTTTGAGGTGTAATTGTTAAGGTTGTGAGTGCAAGCGTCCCATGAGTGTGTCCCTTTATAGTATGAATCATGCGATCAGTGGCGTTAGAGTTCACATGATTTGTCAGTTAATAGTGGCTGAGGAGTGCTGGAGGCAACTAACATTCCTAACAACGTTTGTGTCCAGAGCTTTCTTTCAACAGCTCGAACAAACCTCAATTAGGCCCGTTTCAAACGTCGTGCTACTGCCGTGTCGAACTCAATTGATCGAATTAAATTCGACAGTAGCACAACTTGGTTTCAAACGTCGTGCTACTGCCGTGTCGAACTTAATTCATGACTGATTATAAATACATTTTAAAAGTCAGCAAAACTGGTTTGTTGTGGTTTGGCGCATGTTAATAGCAACAGTTTTCAATTCGGCTGAATTACATTCGATGTCTGAAACCAAGTCGTGCTGGAGTTGTGCTTAAGTCGAGCCAGCTAAGCACGGCAGTAGCACGACGTTTGAAACGGGCCTCACACTATTTCAACTGCGTAAAATCAATTTAGGGACCGACCGGAGAGGGGGGAGGGTCATTAAAAAAAAAGCCTTTTAGGGGAGGCCACAGTTTTTTTTAATGGAGTAAGGGGGGGAGGGTCAGACCTTTTTTGGAGTAAGTAGCCCTACCCCCCGCTAAATAATGACCGATCCCTTACCATAGCACATTAAAAATCTCAACATTCAGGAAAATATGACATTTTGCGAGCTTTTTACTCTATATTTTCTGTTTGCTTTCAAGTTTTCTTTAGCTTCGGAACACACTCCTACAGAGCACGACAGTTTGCCTCTTACACACGGAAGGAAGACTTGGCAAAATCTTGACTAAATGAACGCTATTTCTGTCGCAGAACACGTCGCCTTATATGGTAACAGACATGACATTCCGTTATGAAAACATTTGAGTCGCCTAAAGGCGAACTTTCAAACTTGAAACAGTCGATAGTGACCAGGTTTGTCTTAGATATCTTCCATAAAGAACTAAAGAGGCATTAAGTATGGAAGTAATTACAACAGTATTTTATCTCATCCAAAATGAAACATAGTTTCATTCAACTTCCGTAAATGATTAGTTCACTGAAGGCCAAAGTATTCTAGAAACTGAAACTACTGTTCAAACTTTAAATATTCGCAATATTCCAAATTCCATAAAGGTAGATCTGGTTGACCCGCCAAGGGTGGGCAGATATATAATTGTTCAGTTTTTGAAATGGTTGCTGGCATCGATGTTATTTTCAAGCCGTACTATGGAATACTTCCTGGTAAGGAACAAGGTCTTCATCTTCAGCATGGACTAAATGACACTAAAATGTGCTTGTATATTTGTGAGGGAGGTCACTTACAGACTAATCATGTTGCTTAAAAAGGATATATAGCAACGGATTACATGTCTGGCCTCCGTCTCGATTCAGTTCATGTATAAATAATGCTTGGCAAATCATTTTCTTTATCTTCGAATTAAGCGGGATGTCCTAAACACTTTGCGAACATAGTTTTCCTTGCGACAGCTTACAAACTAAGGTCATGTCCACACTGATGCGTTTTTGTTTGAAAATGCATTGATATGTATGCGTTTTGGCCTCCCGTCCACACTGATACGCTCGAAAACGCTGAGCGTTTTCATCGAAAACGGATCCTTTTGAAAACGCTGTTGAAAGTGAATCGTATTGAAAACGCTACGGCATCCGTATCAGTGTGGACGCAGATCAATCGATGCGTTTTTACACCTATCGAAAACGCATTCAAACAAAAACGTATCAGTGTGGACATGGCCTAATTGCATTCACAGGAATGCAAATAAAATGATCATCTCAGTTTGTGGCAATGTGAGCCTTTAATTAGTTTGTTTTGACTCGCTGATGAATTCATTAGCTCAAATGTCAACGTTGCATGTTAAAATTAATTCAGGATAAATATTAATTATCCTGATTGTTGAAAATTTCGCAAATTTCACGTAAGCAAGGTATGTACTGCGTTGTAATTAGTATAAACTCATTTCGGTGATAGTGATAGCTAGATTTTGTACATAGTTCTAGTATCGTATTGTAACTGAAGTAAGCTTTGTGTTTAATAAAAAGAACTGAGAATTGGGGTACAGACAGGAACTGTCACGATAAGGTCGTTCGTTGATTAACTTTAAATGAATTCTGCTAGAAATTTAAAATATTAATAATTCACCTAGCGTGGGGAGACTCATCCACTGATGTGGAATCTTTGTTGATTCCGCCTGTAGCCGACATCAAACGACTCCCATCCATTTTCCCGCCATGACTGCATTTTCCCACCTTCTTTGGCTTCTCAATATCCTGTCCTGAACGATAACCACTCGTGAGCTTCATAGTGTTCAAGTTTCTCTCACATACACCATCAGGCAGACCAGTTCCTGGATCTAAAGAGCAATTTGTGCATGTTGATTCTGTCGGTCCAGCAAGAAACTCTTTTGGGAACTCACTTCCGGGTCTTCCTAACACGTCATACGGATTTGAATTACCGAGTTCTATCCAGTTGGAATGGCTGTAAAAATCCTGCAATGTGTGCAAGGCCATGCCAGCCAGGTTCCTAGCATGCTGTAATGTATCTCCTTTCAGGAGCGAGGTTATAAGCTCTTGGCGTAATCGGACGATCCGCTGGGAACCCTGTTTGAATTGCTCGCCATCAAAATGCGCGGAAGCTGAGCTGTCTAGTGGAAAGGAATCTACTTCAACATTGGCACTTTGAATATCGTTCAATGCGTTAAGGAACTGAATCTGTGGCGACAGGTTTTCAGTCATATCCTTTAAGGCACTCGGCGAACCAGAATCAAAGATATCTTTTAGAAACGTGGTCAGATATTGGTCTTTCAAATAATTTGGATTGTCAAGTAAGAAGTAAAACAGAGGTTTGAGGAATCCTTCCTTTGTAATTGTCGCATGATCAAGCGTTGTAAAATCTCCTGATGCTAGGTTTATCCGAGGAAGAAATGCTTTGGCAGTGACAGAGAGATAAGCAATCAGTAACACTGCGACAAACGTTTCCATAATTGCCGAGCTTTACAGGGAGTCAACTGAAAGAGGCAATGTCCTCAACTTCCGTATCGTTAGTATTGGCCAGTAACGCAATGACGTAATTTGATTTCTTTGTTCTAGCTTTCTCCTTTGAATTTTCCTAACCCCGATTAGGCATGAACAGCAATAGTTTGATGCTGTTGTCAAACAATGTTTTGAAGACAACACTAAGGGTGCGTTCGATTGACCCTATTCCGGAATAAGAATACATTCCGGATTATTCCAGAATAGCCATTCCATCCTTTCGTCAATAAAACGATTATTCCGTTTCTGGAATAATGCCCGCGACATAACACGCAGACAGCGGTTTTCCGAAGGAAAATACAAATTTCCGTAACATCTTGCATTAACATGAACTTTAGGCCCAGTTCATACGTCGTGCTACTGCCGTGCCGAACTAAATTCAAGAATTAAGTTCGACAAAAGCACGGCAGAAGCACGACGTCTGAATCACACTTTTGAATTAAGTTCGGCAAGCAATTAAGTTCAACAAGCTCTGTCGTGCTACACGACTCTGGCACGGCAGCGATTCAAACGTCGTGCTTCTGCCGTGCCAAACAAAATTCATAAATTATATATATGTATTTTGGCGGGATTTGTTTCATTACCGCTGACTTATTGTTGCGTGGCTTCAGTAATCCTGAATTTGGCACGACGTCTGAATCAAAGTCGTGTTTCTGCCGTGCTACAGTTGAACCTAATTGCAATTAAGTTCGGCACGGCAGAAGCACGACGTCTGAACTGGGCCTTATAAACTGTTTCACTTCAAATATATAAATAACATATAATAAATATCCTTGGTTTTGAAATAATACTTTAAAATGTCTGTGAAAAGATTTCAGCAGATAAAAGTAACTTGTTGAACATTTGCAACTTTATAGTCCATATGCAGTAATATGTTGTTCAAAAATTGACGGGCAAAGTAAAAGCCAGTTTCAAGAGCTGGAATTCATTTGTTTAAATCCTTTAGGACACCCAAAATGCCAGAGAGCAGCTCCATTTTATCTCCGTGGTGTTTTTCAGCCTTTTCTCGCTGAGCCTCCTGCCAGCTGTCCTGCTCGACACGTTTCTGCTCTGCATAGTCCTTAAACCATGCAAGACATTCGTTTCGTCCACCAGAGCCCAACCGTGGTTTCTTGGGCGTCGTAGAGCTGCTTGCCACTGTCTTACGTTTCTTGGTAGCTGTGCTTATTTCAGGTGTTCTTTCCTTGACATCATCGTCGCTTGACTTCTCTGACTTCGCGGAATCGTTCACAGGACACCTTAAGGAGTCGCCTTGCCCTGAGCTGCTTGCCGTGGCATATGGCCTAACATTAGGCCGGTAGCCATACACTTCCGATAGCTCCTTGTAAAATGGACATTCTCTTCTTTCGTTGCCAGTTTGACTGTTATGATCTTCGCATTTGCGAAAGCCAAGGGTGAGAGCTTTCCATTTGCCTTCGCACTGGTCAGCCCGCGGCGAAATATTTCGACCACTCTCGACACTCTCCGCTTGCATTATCGCCGCAATCACTTCCCAGACTTGTTTCTTCTTGTAGTTAACATTTTGGAACATCTCTTTCTTTTCTTCGTACAAGGAAATGAGGAGAAGGGTCTCTTCCCGACTCCAGGAGTATCCTTTTTTTGAGTAAAATTTCGTTTTGCTCGCACGCAGCGGAAGCCATTTTGTTTGTTGATTTGAAAAAAACCGCGAAGCATGACGTCATTATTCCGGATTATTCCAAGTATTCTGCTCTCTGGAGCAGAATGTTTGGAATACATTCCATGTATTCCGGAATTGGAATAGCGTCTCAATCGAACGGTTATTCGGTTTATTCCTATTATTCTTATTCCGGAATAGTGTCAATCGAACGCACCCTAAATATTTCATTGGAGATTACCTAAGAAAAGAATAAACCTTTCCACAGTCTTTGACGTTATCTTGGCTAGGGGGCAAGACTCCGAGGGCGGGGGAGGGGGGTACTCCTGATTTTGTTGGTAGGCCTGCTGTACGGTCAGCAGTGTTGCGCATGCGAGTGTGAAGTGTGTAAAGAAGCATGGCCGACAGCCTAAGTAAAGTATATGCTCGTTGTGTTAGTCGAGTTGTTTGTTCCTGTTTATACCGGTACCTGCTGGTCAACAATTTCAAGGGATGATCGAAGGATATGTTTTCGATTCCGGGATTTTTTTGGGAAGGAAAACTAGGGAAGGAATATTTTTGTGTGAACACAGGCGTCCCAAGCTCATGTTTAGAGGAAGCGAAGAATTATTATACATTTATTCATAAAGGCGTCACGGCTGTGCGAGTTGGAACGTGACCTTTCATCTTACGCGGTGTTAGGTTACAGGAGAACCGTTGAGAATTTGAGGGGCGTATGGAAAACCAGGAAATCCGGAAACGGATCCGGATCCGGAACCGGAATCACTGTTCTTCCCTTCATAAGACGGACTCCGTCTTATGAAGGGAAGAACAGTGATGGCATAAAACGCCCAAAACAGCGAAAATAACGAAAAAACACAACGGACACACATGAGGTAAGTTTGTTTTAATCATCTTACTTAAAAAACGTGGATATTTCAAAGCATTTAGCGCTGTAAATTAACGATATTTTTTTCCCCATACAAAGTCTTATAACGCGCTCAAATTCTCAACGGTTCTCCTGTAACCTAACACCGCGTAAGATGAAAGGTCACGTTCCAACTCGCACAGCCGTGACGCCTTTATGAATAAATGTATAATAATTCTTCGCTTTCTCTAAACGTGAGCTTGGGACGCCTGTGGTGTGAAAAGTATTTGTATTTAAGTAGGGACTTTTTTTGGTATTCACAGCAATCTGAAGATTCTACAATTTGTCCTCTTCTCAATCCATCAATCAACTTTATTTGCCACCATTTTTCCTTTACAAAATCATTTTGGTTTAACAGTTGCATATATAGTGGCAGGATGGTCACAGCAAGCACATTAGAGCTTTTCAGAGGAGATCACCCCAAGTTCTACATGAGCTTTATAATAAATGTACTATTATGTGGCCCAATCTTTAGGATATCACAAAACACAACTAAAGACGTAACATGTAATTGACAGCAGCTGTAGCAAATCAATTACATTCAATTTTTTTTCTATGAAGGATCATATTGATTTTGAATTAACTGCCTTAATTCTCTTTTGAAGGTGTAAAGAGATTTACTTTGCTTTAACAGCATATGTACTTCCAGTTTTAGAGCCTCTATGCTTCACCATGAATTTTCCACAATATATTCTTTGAAAATGAATACATAATTTTTTAGAAGATCTGGTATTGTACTTATGAATAGCACGTTTGTTGTAAAGACAATGGCAAGCTTCCATTGGAGTGCATATACATTAAAATGGCAAACTGATAGGTTAATTTCATATATATTTAATGGACCTAATGATAGAAATAGTGATTTTGATTTATCCTTTGTTTTTTGAAAATAATTATGTCATAATCAATCCAACAGTTCACTACAAAAGCTAAAAAAATTTCAATGAAAACCTTTCTTAGTAAGGGATTACCAATACTGTGCATGTGTCACTTGAACATGCTTGATGCCTTAAAGGAAGCTTTGCTGAATCCTCTGCTCATTTGACTGCTAACTTAGACCCTGAACATTTTTCTAATTATTATTCAATTTCCAAGTTGAAGATCGCAAAATTTTGACATCTGTCAAAGAAAGGAGAACACACAATATATAAAGCAAATAGATTCCATTGGTCAGTTTGTGTGTACTCTGATAATGCTCGGAGGATATCAAAAGGTGCTAAGAACATCACTCACACTACTGGCCTAGGGATTGTGATATGCCTCTTTGTTCTTACCACATTTTGACATCACCACTGCAATCTAGTTGTTTAAGACCTTTCATCACTTTCTGTACCCTGTGCACTGATTATTTTGTTTGGAGTCGACACAATTAACTGCTGGCAAATTATAATCGGAAATACAACCTGATAAACTAAATAAATGCCAAGAACTTTCACTAGGAACACTACGGACTTGCCACTTGTATTGGTGATAAGCCAAAACTTTGATCATGTCACATCTTTGAACTTGGTTCATCACAGATGATTGTGGAAAATAACCTATTGTGGTGCAGTAGATAATGAGCAAATTCAATGTTGGAGTTTTTGCCAAACCCTGTATGGTTTTTATTCCCCTTCCACCACAGGCATCCCAGGCATGGTGTGTGACATCTGAAGTTTATATAAAAAATATACCATTATCACCAAATATTAATAATATCAATGGTATTATAATAATTTTGTCCAAACTCTGGTTGCATTTTTCAATACAAATTAATGTTAATGTTTTTGTTTACATCCAACATACATTGCCCCAGTAACAGAAGTTTATTAAGAGCCAAGTTTTTCATTAAACTGAAAGTATTAAACTTTTGCGATGTTTTATTTGGTGGGATTTTGTTTCTGCAGGATCTTGTTTTTGTGGATCGAGGACAATCTGCAAAATCTGCAAATTTTCATGCTACATGGTGTTATGAGAATAGATGTCTAGAACCTGATCAATGCTTCATTTAGTTCAGTGGCTTCAGTTTATCAATTACTTGTTTGTAAAGTCTTGCAAAACAAGCCCAAAATATGTTCTCCTTCTTCTGTTCCTCAGACGTCTCAAAGCTCTCAACTGGTATAACTGATTTCTCCACCCACTCTTTCCTCACCGAATCAAACCCCTCAACAGTTAATAGTCTTTTTGAGTAAGAATATGTTGTACCACCCAAAACATACAGCCTCCCCTCACAGCACACCATGCTTGCTTTATGTCGAGGTACCTTCAGACTGGGCATCAGCTGCCACTCATCACATGAGGGATTGTATACTTCACAGGAGTTTGTTGCTTTCCAATCATCCATACTTCCACCTGCTACATAAATCTTGCCATCCATTGCAGCTCCAAAAGCACCAAGCCTTTTCTCATTGAGACTTGCAACCTTTTCCCATTTGTTATGGCAAGGATCAAACCTCGACGCAGTTGCCATGACAATTCCATTACTTGTACCACCTATAACATAGATGTGTTCATCATCACTGACAACACAGGGATGGTTCCTTCTGGGTGGGGCAATCATTTTATCCCAACAGCTGGTTCCTGCATCATGTCGGTACATATGATGTCCCTCGCTTAAACAAAATGACAGTTCATACAGAACATCATTTAAAACTATTACATGTAAATCTGTGAAAGTTTTGCTGGCAATACTGGAGGTTTTTACAATTGACCCCCAGGTATTCACAGCTGGCTTGTAGTATTCCACTACCACTGACGTACCCGTCTTGAGTAACTGATAATCAGCAAAGTAAACTTCACTCCTGCACTGCACTAGAGACTGGTCTTGACGATGAAATGGTGCATCTGCTAGCCTGTACCATTGGTTTTGCTTTGGAAAGTAGCCCAATGCCTTTCTCCCTCCACACAAAAATACCATTCAAGTGTGCCTCCAGGCATTTCCTTGGTTGTTGCTGAATTTGCCCATCAATGGAATTCAATATCACTTTCATAGCATCTTCCAAAAAATTCCAACGAATCTCACTATTTTCAGTGATGAGCTCTTCCTTTATTATTTCATTTAATAAAAAGTCATGCGACACAGATGCCAGTCGGACCTGATGCAATAACTCAGGGAAGTCTCCTTCTCTTTCACTTTTGCTGTGAGATACCCACCTCACAATTCCCTTGAACACGTCATCCTCAGCATTGACAATGATGTCATCACTAGACACCCATTCCAGCACTTGCTTCACTTCGAGCTTCAGAAAATCTTCAGTTTCCATGACAGCTGTGAAATTTGATTTGATCACCTGATCAGATCCTTCTTTCAATTCCAAGCACTGATACTTCTCAGCGAAATAATAGTTGAAAATACAATTCTCAGTTGTTACAAAATCCTTTAAGAAATTCCCCGCCACTGTTTTTAAACCTGGTAGAAGGAGATAGTTTGCTGTTGCAATCAGATTGTGAGCTCTTTCTTGGGTAACCAAAACGGTTCCACTGTAAACGTACTTAACACGTCTTCCATGACAGCTTCAGCTGCTTCTTCAAGCTCTATTCTGATGTCACTGGTCAGAAGAGTCAGAAAGGACGGACTGGTTGCGGCCAGAACAGCTTTGTGCGCTTTGAATTCTTTTCCTTTCACCGAACCTTCGCCTATTCTCAGCTTATCAAGACGCTCGCCAAGTTCCTGACGATGCTTAGAAGGGTCTGATGACATAGGAACAGACACTGCCTCCATTTTGCTTTGGAACCGGAAGTAGCTTCCGTCTGAAACAAGACGTCCCAGCACACCTTGCAAGCAAACGTTCAAACCCACAATCCCTTGATGCTAGTCCCAGTCCCATTGCCGTGGAATTCAATATGGCGGAAAATATCGAAAGCCCTTCCGAAACAGGTCAGTACAAAATGCAGACTGCAGTACTGACCGCCTTTCGAAACTTGAGGATCTGTGTATGAAATTTATACGTGCGAATGTCGTCTGTTGGTAACCTGAAAACTTTTTGGGTAAGATTGGCATTCATATTTGATTCGCAAAACCTTGAATCAGTAAGACTTATAGAACTATACAGTAGTTTATGGGGAGCAGGGTTGGCGCAGTGGTGAGAGCGCTCGCCCTCCACCTATGTGTCCCGGGTCCGATTCCCGGACTCGGCGTCATAAGTGGCTGAGTTTGGGGAAAGATTTCCGCACAGCCCCACACATTAATTATACATGCACCACTGTCATACTAACCCTGTTCCGAAAACAAATAGGGTTTGAGTCACAAAATGCATGTATAATTAATGTACGGGGTTATACGGAAATCATGCCATCCCCTGCCTATGCCCGGCCCCCGCGGCTTAACACTGATACAAATGTAGGTGCATTAGAGTTAATTTGATTTCACAGTGCTGACAGTGTCCCCAATTAGTAGAACACCTGCGCTTGGCTAGAAAGACTTGAGACTTAAATAAAGTTATTATTGTTATATTATCATTATGCACCTATCAATGTTTAGACGGAGAGGGGGGGGGGGTACGGGCAAAGGTGCGTCATTTGAATTTTCTTGCAATTTTTTGGTCAAATTCCCGACCCTTGGGACTGGAAATAGTTTAACAATCCTTTATAATATTTGAACTTTAATTAGTACAAGTGGTCAAATTCCCCAGAGAGGGGACAACAGAAGTGTTCAAATGCCGCATCTTTGCCCGTACCCCCCCCCCCCTCTCCGTGTAAACATTGATAGGTGCATTATTATGCACTTTCTGACTCAAAGTCTTCACTTCACGGTCACGGTTTGTTGTCACAGTGTCTGGTAATCTTTGCACTTTTTGACTGCTTGGAAATGGGGTATGCATACATGTCTGTTTGTAACATTTTGTGTTCTTAAAGAACAAGATGTACATGTATGGGGATTTCAGGACTGCAGGAGCAACATTTAAAGATGCATATCAAGTAACCAGCTGTTGAGTGGTTGGTCTTGAGTTTGAATGCTTGCACTTATCAAGAAAATCATGAATTAATGGGTGTTTAAGGATTGTTTAAATAATATACATGTAGTTTATACTCTCCTTAATTTGACAACAGACACAAATCAAGAAAATGTACAATGTTCTCTCATCAATTGTCTTTTACTGTTCTTAGGAATTCCAAGACCCCTCCTGTTTACTTTGCTGGAAAAGCTTCATCCATTTGAGATTGAAAAGCTTGAAGTTTCTGGTGTCTTCCAAAGCATGGGTAAGTAGGGTAGAGCCATAAGAATCTTGAGTGAAAAGTGTGGATAATATGTAGAAGGCTGGGGTTTATTTGTCATGTTTAATTCCCACCCTGAAAAGAGAAATTTATTAATGGATTTGCAGTGCTTTCAATAAGATTTGAAGTTGGTGGCTACCCTGGAACAGTACCCGCCGGAGTAATATGAGAAGCCCAGGAGAATTTCAACTGAATTTTCAACTTGAACGTGGTAAAATACCTGCCGACTTTTAACAGAATATCTGCCAGAGCTCCAGCGGGTGCTGGATCCTATTGAAAGCACTGGATCTGTAAATAAATCTTCACAACTACTGTACACTGTAGTTGCAAAAGAAATTTGGGAATTACAATCATGTACATATGTATATGTTAAAGGTAAAAATTAAATTTAGGTAATTGTTTTTAAAATCTCAATTCGCCTTTTCTCGTAACCCAAATTCTGAATAATTAGGGTTAGGAGACAAAAGAAATTCATTTTGAACCTAGGTAAAAAAAAACTTTTACCTGAATTTAATTTTTATCTACAACATCTACTGTATATTACAGATAAAGAGATTCTACTGACCCCCAGGCTTTAGCCTTGTTTATTACCCATCTTTGTGACGTTTTTCTATTAATTTTAAATTTGCAGGAATAGACACTAATCCCCTTTGGAGAGATATGTACACTTCACGTTGGCCAAGAAAAAGGAAGTGGCCTAAGCTGTGTTTTAAAATGAAAGGAATGAAACCAAAACAAGAACAATGGAGAGTTTATTATCTTCAAAGGCACTTACAAGATGCCATCAACCAATGCAAAACAACAGAAAACTGCTCTCCCTCTCCAGGTATTAATGGTGTCTATTATGTTCAAGTTCTTTTTACAAATTGTTCGAAAGCGTTGCTGAACAAATGAAACAAACAATTGGAAGTTAATTAAGCATCATTTTTAATGCAGTTATTTACATTCTTTGCTGTAGGTGCTCAATATTATTGCTTATTTTCTCTGTGCCTTACCTATGCTTTTAAGTTTTCTTTTGTATTGTTGCATAATGCTTCTTACAGGCCTGCAAAATTTCACCTCAATACATGTAAATACAGTAAAAACCTGCAACTAAGAACCTAGTTTTTAAGAACCTGTTAGGCTAAAATTTGCCAGTTACACCCCCTCTGTACAAGAACCTGTTTAGTCTAACATTTGAAACAGGGTCTTATTTTATATAAAACTAAAATGCACACCTGGGAAAATAAGATAGGTCAACAGTTTAGACATCTTTGGAGACACAGGTGCAATCAATTTTTCATAGTCATTTTCCTGGACCTACTTGGTGTGGAGATTTTATATAAGGAACAGGCTGAATACCACTAAATTCTATAAACTACATTGTACAATGTAGCTTTGTTCCTCAGAAAATAAGAACCCATTAAAGAACCTAGTAAGTAGGGAGTAATTGAGCGAGTTATTTCAAAATAGTGTGTGTCCGATTTGAAATCAGGAGCACTATGGTTGTTTACCATTTACATGGGAAAACTGGTAGGTTGACAGTTTCATGAAACAGTCTCATGAAATATTCCGTTCAGGATTGGCGTGTACCATTTACACATCCCCTACTAACACACGACACAAATCAAAATTGGAGTAGGGCTTGGAACTGGTGAAAATTGCAAATGGTACACACATTTTCAGTTTGGAGATTCTGGTTGGAAATTAAGGACGACCGTTCAAGACGGTTGGAAAATTTTGGAAATTTTCCGGTCAGAAACACCAAAATAACCTTCTCATTTACATTCCAACCAAAATTTCTGAATTTTTTTGGTGCATGGTAAACAAACAATTACTCTCTGAATTGTACAACACAATGTCCAATTACCAATTAATCATATTAATAACAAATTATGAAGATTTTGAGAACCTCCTTTGAGTGCAAAAGTCAGTGGTATGTTCCAACAGTCTTACAAACAGCAGAAAAACATCATTATGGAGAAAGCCACTAAAGTACACGTAATTGAAGCCCCAATTACAGGCATCCAATATTACAAAAAGTTGTAATTGGATACCTGTAATTGGACACTCACATGATTGTGTGCCAATTATGCGACAAATAGGCATGCACAGAAGCTATCAGAATCAAGAAAGAATTTTGTTATAGATACGATTAACATATAACCAGGTTTTTCTGAGGATTCCCTATACTTTTTTTGTGAAACATGATTGGGACTACAGTAGAACCCCGGTAACTCGAACTCGGATAACTCGAACTTCCCCGCTAACTTGAACTGAGTCTCAATTCCCTTGGATTTGACCCAACTTTTCAGTCATTTTTACTCGGTTAACTTGAACTCGGATAACTCGAAAACCCCAGTAACTCGAACTAAATTTCGCTTCCCTTGATCAAAATTTAACCTCGGCTGGTAACTCTAATTTCTGGTTCTTATAGCTCGCCACAGATGCCCATTGAGATATCCCATTAGCTTTTCTTATCGTTTGATCGAATTCTAACACTAGAACAAAGACCGGAGCATTTTGATTTTAATAAGTGCAATGAACATATCACGTATTTGACTGTTATTTACCGTATTTCACAGTATTGCATTGTTGTATGTAACCTGTGTGATACAGGGAGCTATGTTGGCTACATGCGCGGGCATCTATATGCCTGCGTGGATGGCCATAAAAGCATGTCATCTTCAGTACGCAAGCACTATGACAATGACCACGCGGGTGCTGTCCCGAATAGTCCTAAAGTTGAGCAACAGGCACCAAAAACAGGCAACAGATTAGGCACATTAATTTGTTAATATATTTTTATTTTTTATTCCAGGAACAACCCCATAGCACTGGAATGTTTACCAGCTTTAGCGTCATCTGTACAGTGTATAAAACCAAGAAGACTTGATGAGCTTAGGGACGGTTCATTATTTATGGGGATGACCGGGTCGGATAAATTGAAATAACTTCTCGTTTTTTTCCTAATGCCCGTCACACTATCACGTCAGAATTTCTAAGCCCGTCCTGATTTATTTTCAATTTTTCAAAGCCCGGTCAATGTAATTAATATTTTATTTAACGAAGAATTATGACAATGCATAAACAGTATAAAAGTCGCTTTATGTATTACAACATGACTTGTTTAATAACAAATTGTTTCCGGCAATTTGGGTACATCGCAACAAAGGAGATGATTCCGGTGGAACACAGCCATTGAAAAGTACTAAATTAAATGTCACGAAAGAGGTTAGTTGTAAGCTGGAGCTATAGAATTCAGCTTATCATTAAATTACATTTCAATGGCGACAACCGGTATCAAAATACGCTTGCGTTCGCAGCTACTGGCTACATTAAAATCAAGCAACGTTCGTAAATTGAAAATATAAATAGTTGATGCCGAAAACTTGACCTATTTACAAGATTTTTAATCTATACTTAACAGTACCAGAATCAGTAGGCCTTGGCGTAGATGCGGGTGTCAATGATTGTTTGATGATTAAATCATTCGTCTCTTCTCAAAAACATCACAATGATGATCAAAATACTTTAATTTGTACAAGTACCTTCACGTTGCCACATTCTCAGCACCCAATAGTCTCGTTTAACCCGCATTAATTTGCATACGACGTTTGTTTTCGCCAAATATGGGCATTGTTTTTAGCTCATAGCTCATACGAATTTTTCTTGGACAATTCTGTCCAAGGAGGAAAGGTGCAATGAGGTTATCCCTATGTGAAGCACCAACCCAAGGTCAGCACTATGGGTGGTCACAGCCAGGGTTCGTTACGCCCCTAGTGGTTCTTTAACGTCCCACAGAAATTAATTGTGGAGAGTTGTTGACGGGACCTCCGGTTTATCGTCCTTATCCGAGAAGACTAGAAAGTCTAACCATTTGCAGATGTCATTGCAAAGGAAGCACTTTCTCCCCAGTTATTTAAAGACCCTGAGTGTTGGTCCGGCCGGGGCTTTGAACCCACGACCTCCCGCACGGTAGTCCGGCGCTCTACCAACTGAGCCAACCGGTCGGCGGTTTTTCCACAGTCACAAATGTAAACAAAACGTTCATTTCGTAATTCGAAGTCGCGACGGTGTAAAGCAACAGCGACGACGACGGCAACGAGAACGCCACAAAACAATGGGATTAATGAGCCAAAACAATACTCTGCACATGCGTTTTACATTTTGGTACATTTCTTTGCCGTCCTCTGCAGAACAACCCGGAAAACAACCACGTGAAATGACCACATTTTAGGTTTTCTCGAGAACGTGAGCGCATGACGGCAAGTTTTCCTTTCATTATCTTTGCTTTAACACCGTTCACAGTAATTTAGACCCTGGACAGCTCGCTAGCATTTTTCACGTTAAGCGAATTGGAATAATCGTGAAAGAGTTACAAACCGAGAAGTTATTTTGAAATGACGTTCTCGTTGCCGTCGTCGTCGTCGTTGCTTAAGGTCCCTATTGATAACGTTAAAACGTTTTATACTATTTAAACCCAAAATAACGTAACAACGTAAAGTATAAACTTGAAGTGACAAATGTCATAATTAATTGTTAAAGGACTTTTTTCAGAACCCGGTCCTTTTGCCCTTTTAAATCTTCATAGCCCGTCGTGGCTGGAAGAAAATTTTTTATGACCCGGTCATTTTTTATCCGACCCGGTCATCTCCATAAATAATGAACCGTCCCTAATCTGGCAATGGTTGGTCAACAGCTAGCTAAACAAATACAATTTACATTGAACTGAATATACTGTGGACTAGATTAACAAATTACCGGTACACAAGCAGCTAATGAGAACAGAAAGGTAATAAAATAACATCAATTAAGTACAATACTAGCTTTGAAAAGGTTGACAGATGACACATGTATCACTAGGGATTCCAGGGAAGAATGACTACTTGTATGCATTTACTGAAGATGACAGGGGCATAAATTTATAATTGTGTGACCTAGTCCCCTGAAAACCTAGGATAATTTCGGCTGCGAAAGAGATGTTCACAAAATTTATGCTGCATTATCAAGTGTTGATCTGCTTTCATGACCCAATGGGCCTGACTTCCATATATATTTTTTTCTTCAAAATAAACATTGCAGAGCTGAAAGTTACTGAATTTGCATGTATTGTCAATGTATGATAAGCAGTTCTTTTTCCAAAGACTGAACTTTTAGATTTTATGCTTCTCTGAGCACTTTGCTATTCACTCCTTCTTTTTTGTTTACTTTGTAGAGGTGAAACTCTTCTGAAACTACTCATAAATTACAAAAATATAATTTTGTCATAGAATACACCTGGGCAGGCATCATGCACTTTTTTCTGTGTTGGGGGAAGGGAGTGATGAAATTTTTGCTTGATTTGCTCCTTCTCAGAATTCCAATTTTGCTGAGGACCAAATTCCTCATGACTAAAAATGAAAATGAAAGGATAATATATTGAATGTAACTCTAAGGAAGGAACACTAAGTCGAGATCTAACCATCCACATAAGTTACAAACCAAACTCGCAAAATTGAATTGTTATAAAAATTATTTCTTTGTCAGAATTATCAAACCCTGGAACGATCTTCCCATTAATGTATTTAATTTTCGTGACAGTCCTAACGTTAGTAAGTTTAAATTAAGATTGAAGAATCATATGAATATTTATTGAATGGCCATTTTAGATTTATTTATGATACTTAGCTGTTTCTCATTTGACTTTTTTACATTTTTATTAACTAGTTTTGTATAGTGACTTCAAATGATTTTATATCTTTTCTTCAGGAGACCCTTCATATAGGGCTAACCTCTGGGTTTCCTTTTTCTTAATAACTATGTATTCGTATGTTATTTTGAAATAAAGTATTGTATGTAATAGATTTTATTGAAGGAATTTAAGTGATTTACTTTCTAAATATGACCAATCTCCACTTGACTGTTCATCTAGAATACTTGCCCACCCCATAGATGAAATTCAAACCCACCCCCTCTTTAAAAGCAAACAGTACCTTAAATTACAAAGTTTTCATAAAAGTTTGTTATTTGAGATACTGACTGTGCATCATGTTAGTGGTTTGAGTTTGTCAATTACTCCTTTGTATAATCTTGCAAAACAAGCCTCGAATCTGTTACTTCCCCCTTCTTCGTCTGGAGTTCCAAAGCTTTCAACTGGAATTACTGACTTGTCTGCCCATTCGTTCCTCTCTGAATCAAACTCTTCAACTGTCAATACTCTTACACAACTTCCAAACTGATATGTTGATCCACCCAAAACATACAGCCTTCCTTTACAGCAGACCATGCTTGCCCGAAACCGAGGCAACTTCAGACAGGGCATCAGCAGCCACACATCAGTTGAGGGATTGTACACTTCACAGGAGCTGATTACTTTTTGTCCACCTTTTCCTCCACCAGCTATGTAAACTTGGCCATTCATGGCTGCTCCAAAAGCACATTGCCTTGCCTCATTGATGTTTGCAACATGTTCCCACTTGTTGTTGCTGGGATCAAATCTTGCTGTCGCTGACGAATTGCCTTGATTACTTAAACCACTTATCACATACAGGTACTCTTCGTTACCCACAACACAGGGGTTACTCAGTCGGGTGGGAGGGGCACACATTTCATACCAGATGTTCATGTCTGCATTGTATCTAGAGATCCTTCCTTCAGAATGTTTGTCAAAATATGTTGCATACAGGACGTCCTTTAAAACTGTGCAGTTGTTAGTCTGGTTGGTAAACGTTTCTGACATTTGAACTGCACCCCAGGAGTTAGCAGCTGGTTTATAGTGTTCTGTTACCAGTGATTCCCCCAGCTCATTTGCAATTTCATCAAAAATGTAAATTTTATTCTTGTGCTGGGTTAGAGTATGGCCTTCATAATAAAATGGTGTATCTGCTAGCCTGTACCACAAGTTCTGTTTTGGAAAGAAACATAATGCCTTTCTCCCACCACAAACAAAAATTCCATCCATGTGTGTGTCCAGGCATTTCCTTGGCTTCTGGCTAATGTCACCATGAATGGCATTCAGTACTGATGTCATGGCATTGACCACAAAACTTAAGCCAAACTACGCGTTTTTAGTAATGAGTTCTTCTTTTACCAATTCCTTCACTAAAAAGTCATGCGTCACTGATGCCAGTCGGACCTGATGCAATAACTCAGGGAAGTCTCCTTCTCTTTCACTTTTGCTGTGAGATACCCACCTCACAATTCCCTTGAACACATCTTCCTCAGCATTCACAATGATGTCATCACTAGACACCCATTCCAAGACTTGCTTCACATCAAGCTTCAGAAAATCTTCAGTTTCCATGACAGCTGTGTAATTTGAGTTGATCACCTGGCGGGATTTCTCCTTTAATTCCAAGCATTGGTACTTCTCAGCAAAATAATAGTTGAAAATACAATTCTCAGTTGTGACAATATCCTTTAAGAAATTCCCCGCCATTGTTTTTAAACCTGGTGGAAGGAGATAATTTGCTGTTGCAATCAGATTGTGAGCTCTTTCTTCGGTAACCAAAACGTTTCCAGTGTAAACGTACTTAAACACGTCTTCTATGACAGCTTCCGTTGCTTCTTCAAGTTCTATTCTGATCAGTTGTTCGTTGCTTTCTTTCATGTCATTGGTCAGAAGAGTCAGGAAGAACGGACTGGTTGCAGCCAGAACAGCTTTGTGCGCTTTGATTTCTTTTCCTTTCACGGAGATAGTTATATCACAGAAACCTTCGCTTGTTCTCAGCTTATCAAGACGTTCGCCAAGTTCCTGAAGATGCTTAGAAGGATCTGACGACATCGGCTCAGATACTGCCTCCATTTTTTCCTGGCACCCGGAAGTAGCTTCCGTCTGGGACAAAACTTCCCAGCACACCTTGCAAGCAAACGGGCAAGTGGGTACTACGTGGTGTAAGCCTGCACAAAACGTCCCGAACCTTTGCTTAAGTTTCAGGTCTGTGTTCCATCTTCTTGTCAACTCTATAACTTTACCCTGTAACCTCGTTATTTCTGTACCCTTGTGTCACAGTCTTTCTGTACCCGAGGTTACTCCTGTACCCTTGTTACCCTGTACCCTCGTTACTTCTGTACCCTCGTTACTCCTGTACCCTCGTTACTTCTGTATCCTTGTTACTCCTGTAACCTTGCTACTGCTGTACCCTCGTTACTTCTGTACCCTCGTTACTCCTGTACCCTCGTTACTTCTGTACCCTCGTTACTCCTGTACCCTCGTTACTTCTGTACCCTCGTTACTCCTGTACCCTCGTTACTCCTGTACCCTCGTTACTTCTGTATCCTTGTTACTCCTGTAACCATGTTACTTCTGTACCCTCGTTACTTCTGTAACCCTGTTACTTCTGTACCCTTGTTACTTCCGTACCCTCGTTACTTTTGTACCCTCGTTACTTCTGTACCCTCGTTACTTCTGTACCCTTGTTACTTCTGTACCCTCGTTACTCCTGTAACTCCTGTGCCCTCGTTACTTCTGTACCCTTGTTACTCCTGTAACCTTGTTACTTCTGTACCCTCGTTACTTTTGTTCGCTCGTTACTTCTGTACCCTCGTTACTCCTGTACCCTTTTTACTTCTGTACCCTTGTTACTTCCGTACCCTCGTTACTCCTCTACCCTTGTTACTTCCGTACCCTCGTTACTTTTGTACCCTTTTTACTTCTGTACCCTCGTTACTTCTGTACCCTCATTACTCCTGTAACCTTGTTACTCCTGTAACCTTGTTACTTCTGTACCCTCGTTACCTCTGTAACCTTGTTACTTCTGTACCCTCGTTACTTCTGTAACCTCTTTACTTAAGGCCCTGTTTATGTGAAAAAAGTTGTCCCAGGTAGAAGGGTCACCCGGCTTGCCGAGCTAACTTCTCACGTCTGTTTTCATGAGTAAAGTTGTCCAGGTTGACCGAGTCAAAATTTACCATACCAAGTTATTCATAGGCCCTACTTAATAATTTATAACTTCAATATCCGTCTTTCCGCTGCTGGATTTCCTTTTTTGTTTTTAATCACTCACACCGGTCACTGTTGACTTAGATTTTGCTTCTTTGATAGCAATTTAAGCCACAATGTTCGTTTTAAAGATAAAACACGGACTTCAATTACCGTGAAGTTGTCCCGGCTGACAGAACCAAAGTGTCTATATGGAGAAAAGTTGGCTCGGGTGACCCAACCATCGAAAGTGGATGACCCGGCTACACGAGTCACCTATCTAGCCGAGCCAACTTTTTGTTTCCCATGTAAACGGTTCGCGAAGTTCATTGTAAGGAAATGTATGAAACGTTTGCTCGCGCAGTGTAGCTTGGGTAGGCAGGTGACCCCTCTACCCGGGACAACTCTTTTCCATATAAACGGGGCCTAAGCAACCTCGTTACACCTGTAACTACAATGTTATTATACAGTATCTATCAATATTCCAAGTGTGGTTCATTGCAACTGCGACCTTATTGGTTAGTTTTCAGTTACCAAAATTTTCCAGAGCCATTACAACTGCCCACTCATCTTCTAAGTGTGCGAATTTTCTGGAAACCTGTGTTTGATTTTTTTCTCTGACTGGACAACCACTCTGTTTGTTTACGTCAGAGTCGATAATATTGTTATACAGCGATGTGATGTTATATTTTATTCTTTCCTTTCCTTTCGTGCGACGTCATCAAAAACCTAATATCCGAGTATTTATCTTTCGTCAGCTATTAGAAATTTTGTTAAAGGTTTCTAGCGCGAATGCATGTTTTATCTTTTAAGGAAAACATTGAGGACCCACGTGGTGCTTTATACTTTTTTTCTTAGTCCGTTAAGCGCGAAGCGCGTACAGAAGTAACAAGGGTACAGAAGTAAAAAGGGTACAGAAGTAACGAGGGTACAGGAGTAACGAGGATACAGAAGTAACGAGGGTACAGGAGTAACAAGGGTTCAGAAGTAACAAAGGTCCAGAAGTAACGAGGGTACAGAAGTAACGGGGGTACAGACGTAACAAGGGTACAGAAGTAACGAGGGTACAGAAGTAACAAGGGTACAGGAGTAACAAGGGTACAGAAATAACGAGGGTACAGAAGTAACAAGGGTACAGGAGTAACGAGGCCATAGAAAAAACGAGGGTACAGAAGTAACGAGGGCACAGAAGTAACGAGGGTACAGAAATAACGAGGGTACAGAAGTAACGAGGGTACAGAAGTAACAAGGGTACAGGAGTAACAAGGGTACAGAAGTAACAAGGGTACAGGAATAACGAGGGTACAGAAGTAACAAGGGTACAGGAGTAACGAGGCCATAGAAAAAACGAGGGTACAGAAGTAACGAGGGTACAGAAGTAACGAGGGTACAGAAATAACGAGGGTACAGAAGTAACGAGGGTACAGAAGTAACAAGGGTACAGAAATAACGAGGTTACAGGAGTAACGAGGGTATAGAAGTAACAAGGGTACAAGAGTAACGAGGTTACAGAAAGACTGTGACACCGTTATACGGAGTTATAGAGTTGACAAGTAGGTGGAACACAGACCTGAACTTGGAACATAGAACTTAAGCAAAGGTTCGGGACGTTTGGCAAACCCCACAGTCAGTTGTTATTTCATGATATTTTAATATCACTTACTTCATATAAAATTAATAATTTGTCCACTACACCGTCTACAGTAGGAACAGCTATCCACACTGTCTACATTAGGAACAACCGTCTACACTGCCTACAGTAGTGACAGCTATCTA
>OX419338.1:18306529-18309029 GCA_948470475.1 Galaxea fascicularis
AAAAACGCAGATGTCATCGGCAATGTTTATTACCCCGTGTAAGCCGTCTAAGAATTCATGCTGGCGCCGTTGATACTCCTCCGGTCCCGAGGCGATCCCAAATGGCATGCGAGTGTAACAGTAGCGGCCGTTTGGGCCCTGGAACGTAGTGAGTAGAGAGGACTCTTCATCCATCACGATGGTGTGGAAAGCCTCAGATACATCAACAATGGTAAACACTTTAGCCTTAGTTAGTTGAGGAAGCTTTTCTTCTATCGTCGGTATTGTGTACTTCAGTCTTCTGATGGCCTTGTTAATTGTTTGACTTGGATCAATACATATTCGAAGTTTTCCGTTAGGCTTCTCTTTCACCAGGATGTTTGAGAGCCAATCTGTAGGCTGTGTGACCGGCCTTATGATGCCTTCATCACAGAGACTCTTTAACTCGTCATTTACTTGTCCAACTTTGCCACGGGAACTCGACGCGTTGGGGCGTGTACTGGAGTGACATTCGGATCAAGCTCGATGTGCAGGGGAGTTCCAAGAGGATTTCCGCGGCCTGGCTTAAACACATTTGAGTAGTGGTGTAGCACGTCTTCTTTTGTCAGTTTTCCTAGTGGTGGAGGTGACTGCATATTGCCTGGAATCTCTTCTTCGACTGCGTTTGTTTCATCAGCATACATCTTCAAGTAATCTAGGGCTTGAGCATCTCTTCCGCTGAGAAGTGGCGGTTTCTGATTAGGCACGTTGACCACGAGAAAATCTATGGTGTGAATCTTGCCCCTTCTGTCACAACACAAGGTTACTTGGCCTTCAGTTTCGCTTCCATAAGTGTTAATCTTGCTTCTGGACCGCGAAATCTTTACGTCAGGAAACAACTCGCTTAGTAGACTGATTGGAATCGTGTTGCATGTAGATGCCGAGTCGATTTGTGCTTTCACGACTTTTGTTTTCCCTCCATGTACGAGATGTAGATGAGCAAAGAATTTCCTTGCCGGCTGTGAGGGTATCTCGCAATCCGCCACAAACGCTTCTTCACCGTTGTCTTCATCGACAAAATTTAACTGCTGCTGGCGTCCTTGTCTTCTTGCTCCACCTCTACAAACGCGCGCGAAATGACCAGGGATCCCACACTTTCCACATCTTTTGCCAAACGCGGGGCAGTGCTGTTGACGGGGCTGTTGATGGTTGCCGCCACACCAGAAACACTGTATTGATTGCTGTGCTGGATTCAGATTTCGCCGCTGATTTGTCACTGTTGATTTACTCGTGAAATTCACCTGTTCCTGCTGTGTGTCCCTGGCAGTTTTCATGAGCTGATTCGCGAACACAGTCGCTTCGAACGTTTTGGCCACTTCGACAACTTCCCGTAGCGTAACTTTTGTTTGTGCGGTGTTTCTGTGTCTGTGTCCTTTTCCGATTAGTTTCACTCGAAGTGTATCAGACGTTAAACCAGCGATAAATTGGTCCCTCATGAGCTCGTCAGCGAAACCTTCATATTCACACTGTGCTGCTTGATTCCGTACACGCGTCTCCCAGGAGGCGATCGATTCATTTTCGTTTTGCAGAAGGCGAAGAAACTTTTGTCGTTCCCCTGAAACTCCGATACTAGCGCCGTAATATTCTCTTAGTGCGGCGACAACACAATGGGGTTTCTTCTGATCGGCTTCGTCTAAGCCCAAACTGTATTTATAGACCGTTCTCGCCGCTGGAGATAATGATGCCCGGAGACATGCCATAGCTTTTTCAGGTTTGGTCCATTTTTGTGCGTCAGTTTCTTTCGATGGATCAAACCAATTTTGCATAATGCAGTAATCTGTCAAATCTTCGATGTACGTTTCCAAGTCATGTTTGTCATCTCCCGTTTGCTTGAACTCGGGAAACGGGGTGTTCGAAGCCATCGCCGTAGGCCGAAGAATCGTTGAGTCGGAAACTGCGCTAAAGCTGTTACATTATTGCTGAGTAAACCACGTCGCTGCCACCATGTTTGTCGTTCGGTAACATGTTCAAATCTGAATTTATTAAGCAAGACATAAATACATGCTATCGGATACGTGCGTGACAATGCTATATAATGCAATTAAAGTGCATATGATTAAATACCAAGGTGCAAGTGAATATGCAAATGATTATCACATAGTATAACAGGGTGATGGGACGAAACAGATAGCCTTTTGTCAAGTCAACTCCAATTTGGCGAGCCACCTCCATGTATTGTTCAATTCCATGAACGGGACAGATCTGAGTCTGTGCACGCCTCCTTATTCCAAACACGTTATTATCCCCACTCCGAAGTGTCTTTCCCCAGATATGGTTAAAAAGCAGTCCATCATCGTTAGGGAATCTCAATATTTCGGGGAGCTTGACTTGCCCAAGATCTCCCGGTCTATCACCACTAAAGAAGGCCATCTTAAAATAGGCCTAGTCACGTGCTATTACAAATCGGTCAATCGTCCTTTCTGTCTTCTCTAACTTGTGATTTAGGTGTAGAGATAGTTGGGTGAGCTTATCCGCGAAAAAG
>OX419338.1:18324029-18359029 GCA_948470475.1 Galaxea fascicularis
AACTGGTTTATTCAGCCCAGCACATTTCACCGTGTGTTTATAACTTTTTGTATCATTCGAAATTCTTTTTCCAGTTCATCTCTCCATTGTAAAACGGTTGCATTACTTTTTCTTTCTCTTCCATTGCTAGACAACTTTCGTTAGCTGATGAAATGTCACTGATGTTCTCGATCCTCAACAATGATTCTATAACAAACATGATTTGTTATTTAATGACATAATACTCTTTTGCACAATATTTGTTTGTTTTCTTCCTTTTTTATAGTCTTTTTCATCAGGTGTACTTTATGTAAAATGTATCCCCAAGACAATATTTAACTGAATTAACTGAATTTGGGTATGCAATTTAGTAACAAGGATTCTCCTTAAACTTATATTGTTTACGTCTGGTTAAAGTACCTCATTTAGCGGTTTTTCCTTTATAAACTTGGCAATTTCATTGAGCACGTTGGTCATCTGGACCTGGGGACCACTTTCCTTAACTGAATTTCCTTATGGCTTGGCAGAGGATCCGCATTGACGATATATCGGAACGATGTCTTTGGCTATGTGTTCCAATAGGCTTTCTATAGAGAGTTGCTCTTCCTCAGAAAGCACTTTCAAAACCTGTTTATCATAGTTAAAAACCATGAGTTAAAAATATTGTTTGCGAAAACTCCTTAACCTGATTAGTGATTCTCAAAGTGGTAGTTGCAGGGTTAGTAATCGACTGTACTTTGACTCGCTCTCGACCTAATTAGTTCTTATTGCCATGGTTTTGTCGTTGTCTCTTGCTCAGAGGAACGATGGTCCCCTTATACCAACCGAGATCGTTTAAGCTTAGTTTCAACCAACGGTGAAGTAGTTTTAAAATTGCTTTTGCTTTTTACACTGGATAGCTATCGACCGAATTAATAAACTTTATTTCCTCACAACGTGAATCAGAGGGCAATTCTATTCACCTCTTTTGACTGATTACACATAACATTAACACGCGCGGATACTGTATAAATGCACCTAAAGCTTTGCTTGTCTAGTGTATGTAACCTGTCCCTGAGCTAACCATCAACGCTAACACTTGTGTAACTTTTGCTATATAGAATAGACCCTATGTAAAAATGGCTGCCTTTAAATTATTCTTTTGTTCGTACTCAAAATAGCCTAACCTCGTTCAGGATAAGAAATTCTTTAGATTTCAGGTAAACTAGAACTACACAAACACCACTGAAATTACGATTTCCCTGAGATTACATAGAAAACATTACCTCCAAAGTGGCATGGACACAAAGAGCGTATTTTTTTTTGCCGTCCTCGTGGACTGATTGTCTGGACCAAACAACCCACTGATAAGTGGTAAAATTTCTAGGAAAATTTGTTTCCGCCCTTCAGACGAAATCAAACTTCTGCCGGCTTTTATTAATTCTCAGATAGAACTGGAAGCATTCTTTCTGGCTGCTCGTAGAGCTTGTTCTTTTTCGTCTAAGGCAATGCCCTCGTATGGTTCACTTGGTACTTTAAATGGCAATACAATCAGTCTGGATATAATCCTGAGAAAGGAAAACATGGTTTGAATCGTAAAGATGTTTCGCACATAACGAAAATTTTTAAAAAAGTCAAATACCTATTACAACTTTTTCATGACTTATGGTCATTAATATATAAGCCACACCGCCCACGATCCATGGACTCCATGAAATTGTCCAAGTCACCTTATATTAGTTTGTTTATTGGGTTTAAGCAATCTTTTGTCACTACGAAGGTTAAATGCTGATCCACCTATTTCTTAGCACTACTAAAAAGACTGAACAAGGGCTGAAAAATATTAAGCGTCGACGAAGCAACTGACTTACTTTGTCCTTTCCGGTGTCCAATTCGATGTCATTATGGGACAACACCTCGGCTTCCGCTTGCCCTTGTAATTGGCACCTCCAGTCTGTTAAAGAACTTTAAATAAAGCAAGTAGTTGGAGATGTAGCTTTAAGCACCATCTCTACTATTTTTTATTTCGATAATGTCTGTAAAGAGAGTTAACACAACGGTGTTCAGTTTTCTTCTGCCATTGTTGTTTAAGGGCTACCGAAAGTATTAATAGCTAAGATTGATTAAGGTCGCGCAGGCCCGGGGGGGGGGTACTTGGGTCAATTTTTGCTGGGTATGTGCCGCTGGCCTCTCAGAACCCCTACCCCATTATAGTCTATTCTATGGCCAATTATAGACCCCATCTTAGTCACTTTTGGGAAAATGTAATTTTCGCGATCCCAGCTTAGTCACTTTCTGTTTCTGCCTCTACCTTAGTAGGTCATCCTAAAATGAATTGACACGTTTGTTAAATTGAATGTAGAACACTTTACTTTTCACCTACAGTACAAACATTCTGGTACATTTGCTAACCATTAGTATTTACAAACGTACCGTCATAAATAGTTGAAATGCAAACATTCTTCTTTAACGGGAACGTCATAATGGTTTCTTACATGGATAAAAACAAATTACGATGGACGATAACAATGCAGAATAGCCGGAAAATAAATACCGTAGTACGGATGATTTGTTGGACTTTGTTCTGGACCCAGGGGTTCTGCATTATTGTGCAAGTCGTTAATGTTTAAGTTGTGATTTCGCGAACGGAAGTCAATGCGAGCCAACTGTTAAATATTAAAACAACAGCACCAACCATTTTTTTCACCGCGAATCTTCCTACTTTTAAATCCCTGCTTGCCAGAAAGTTTTCTTATCCCAGAAATCCCGAAAATGCGCGACCCCATTCTAGTAACTCTACGAAAAATGTAACCCCATTATAGTCACTCCAGTCGTGAAAATGCGACCCCATCCAGGGGCACATCCCCGTTAGCCTCTTATAAGGAAGTACCCCCCCCCCCCGGGCGCGCAGGGCACTTACCTATGAATAAATTCAAAAGCAAATTTTGGGGGTAGGTGTTTCATTTTCAAGCTAGTAGAGGGTTGACTACGCTGAAATTTGTCAGTGATCTTGGTGAATGATGGAATTGTATCATGATGGCCGTATTATAGACGGATCGAGATTTACAGCAATATTTAATAGGCTGCTTAATTTTGAACTGGGAAATTCAATGTTTGTGTCCGATTTTTCTGATTGAGAAGCGATAAAAAAGATAAATGGTTTTATAACTTAGTGATGAAGGATAACGTCTTCAGTCTGGGGTGTGACAGAAGAAGATGTCACAATTTCAAGACTCGTTAATGAGTTATTGGCTTCCATAGCAGTAAAACTGTGAAACGTAGACTTTGAAGCGTCTGATCATCTTTGTGAATAAAGTTTGTGTTTCAGTTTTGCTTATGTCACATTACAGTGTTGCATGTGTACCAGTTCTAGAAGTTCTCTGATATCCGTGATGAAACCTCGGACACAAAATTGCAGTATTCCGTCTGCGAAGATCGAACGAGGTCCGCCTTAACGTTTTAGTCAGTTTATTCAAAATGTGCAAGAAGTTCGAACTTCGAGATTTTCCGGCAGTCACTCGTCCAAGTAGCAATACGCCGAACACACAGTGTTTTGTATAAATTTGGAATTATCACGGTAAAAGTAGAATATTCCGTGCATCGTCGGAATCAGTCACACGGCCGTTCCTGCATACTCTTTAAGTAAATACATACATGCAAATAAGTATCTGAGTGCAGCCTTAAGTAATAGTCAAGCAATATTTCAAGAGCAACTGCTATAATTACCCACCTGATTAAAGACAGAAACAATAATTTTCTCCACGTCACTAGTCTTTCTAATGTTATCAAGACCAAAATCTAGAGTTGCTCCTGACATATAAGTCAATGCGGATGCAGCGGTGTACGCGGTTTCTGGAAAATTAAAGGACATCTGTATCTAAATTTGGTCGCTTTGTCTTGAATCAATCTAACCACGCTGGCGAAGTCAAGGCCGGATAGTTTCAAGTCTGATAAATGGTATAATAACTGAAAGTAGTTATTAGACATTTTCCACCGTTTAAAATTTACTCCTTATACCTCTGGTATATAAACAAAGCGTGAAGCTAAGTGCTACGCAGCCAATGAGACATTTAATTTCCGCACCTGTGTTCGATGTTTGATGTACTAGTACCCCTTTTGATACTTATCGGGTTAAAAAGGAGTCCTGTTGTGACAGAGCGGGTGAATTATCGAGGTAGCCAATCAACAATGGAATAATAACAGACAAAATTTAACACGAAACAAGAATTTAATAGCCTACTAACTATGACTACAGCTAGAAAATACAATAAAAAGAACTATGAAAGTATTCTTGGTTTCCAGATTCTCAAAGGAAAATGGAATGCAAAAGAATATTGATGTTTGATCTATAGGCCTCGGCTTCATGTTAGAAATTGTTCAATAGCCCAGAGGTTCAAGCTACTACGATTTTTTTGCCTGTTTCCATGGGAAAACGATAAGCGGAACCCCAGGGCAATAACAAAACCACGTTTTTTGCTTAATCAAACTAGGTTGCCCTATAAATAACTGATAATATATACAATACTGACCATCATCAGGAGATAAGAAGTTTGTAATCAACTTACCATTCGCGAATATTTTACATGCAATCAACGAAAGGACTGCATTCAGAGCTGTTGTTTTGCCACTTTGTGGTTCACCAACTGCAATTGCCATAGGAATACAATCAAAATGTTCGATCAATGTTTCGTAGTGGAGAGACAAAACGAGAGCGCAAATCATCATAACACCAGGCAGGAAATTCTCTCCTAGAAATTCCCTCATTGTTTTCTCAAGCTGATGAACCCCATCTGTTGATAAACCTGTCTTTATCACGGGTGGATCATCAACTAAGACTTTATTTTCAAGTCTTGGTGAAAAAACATATCCTCTTTCACTTGGGGCAAGAGCCATAATATGGCTCTTGCTTGGGGGTATAATTTGTCCGTTCGCACCGATGTGCACCTTCCAATTAATGACCCATATATCAGACTTCAGCTGCCTCCAAATCACCTAAAAGATAAACAAACTGATGACAACACAAGGCAGTCTTGACTGGAACAATTCCTATATTATTTTTCCAAGTGCACGTTGAGGTTATATAGATTAAGGAGGGGTGGGGGAGTTATACGTGAATTTCGTAGTGAAGGAGTCAAATACAGTTTATGGGATATAGAGCACACGAAAACTGGCCACCGATTGGCTGAGTGGGTGTGACCATGTTGTAATCAGGTCGGCCCGTATAGGGTAAAATTGTGCCCTCGGCCTTGAGTACGGCCCTCGGAACAGTTTTTCCCTATACGGACTCACCTCAGCCGGGAAATAACATTTATATCTTTACCTACGAAAAGACTACCCTTGCTATGATTGCACATTAAATCGCGCCTTCAGCGGCGAAAATGAAATGGTTTTTGGTATTTCATTGGTGTTTATATAATTGGTTTTGAAAAATATTTCACTCGTCCGTTGCGCTCACTCGTGAAATATTTTTCATTACTCAAAGAGAATTTCGTATTTCCTCGCGGCCATGTCATATTCCTTTTAAATAGAAGATATTACACTGTGGTTAGAAGATATGAATTTTATGTTCGAGTGGCAAGAACAATATCTCACGACTGAACGAAGCGAACAAGTGATATATTGTTCTTGCCACGAGAACATAAAATTCATATCTTCGAACCAACGTGTAATGTTCTTTTTATTATATGGAGACTAAACAAACGCGACGCGAGAAACCAATTCAACAAAAGCAAAAGGCGGGAATCATGAGGTCATTGAACGATACAACACTCACAAAGGTGCAGGTGACATACGGAAAATACGCCACTCGGGTCCCGGATGAAGTGGCGTATAGCCCATTGCAGAAACGTGAGGGGACTGGGATAGAGTGTGGCTGTTTTTAGTTTGTTTGAAAAATTAAGATATTCAAATGAAAGATCAACTAATTTTGAGAGTCGTAAGCAGGAATAGAAGTATTATTTAGTGGAGGAAAATGGCAAAATGATAGTTCTTCAAATATCACCTAAAATAGAGAGTTTGTATGGATTGGGTAGACAGGCCAAAAAATTGTAAGGGTTTGTAAGGAATTTTGCAACTTTTGCAAGACGCTCATTTGGACAATTTTCAGCTGAAAACTCTCAAACTTGACGGGGTAACTTTTCATTCAGTAACATTTCAGTTGAAATGTTTAGATTTTCAATCTAATCAATATAAGAAACTTGTCTCAGTCCTCTCACGTTTCTGCAATGGGCTATGGAATCTACGAGTGGTTTAGTTCCCAGTAAAACACTCTCCTCCATATAATAAATAAGCTGTATCCCAGATTGACGAGCAACTGTGGTTACCGCATAATTTTGAACTTAGCACCACGTCAATCAATTATTCGTGGTCTATACTTAAATGAACTACCCGTATCCGCAGAGCCACTTACTTAGTAACTTACTGCTCGACGCAGTGAAATTCTTTTGCTGATGAATTTTCCATGCATTTTTTGATCACATGTTGGAAATAAGATGGTAAATCTGGATCCAGCTGGTGATCCCTTGGGACCCATAAAGCATTTGAAAAGTTTTTGTTCAATACACCAACTGGTGTACTCATGCATGTCAGCATTATTTGAGGGTCTCAATGGGGTTAACCGATAGGCGTAAAACGGCCAAAAATTTAGTTGATAGCCGTAAAAATTCAAAAATTTTAACCGTTAGTCGTAAATGGGGTAAAAAGAATTAACCGTAAAAAAAATTTGTTCCTTAGATTTGTTAATTTTAAGGAAGGTGCTAAACTCACTTATGTTCTGTTGCGTTTCTTCTTTCGTTGCTACTTTGACTCCGTACATGTCGTACATGTGGTTCATACGTTTTTATATAGGCCAAGCTCGTTTTCAGGACCCCCGGTAGTCTCACTTGACCTCACTTGGCCTGCGTTTTGTAGGATAAGTTTTGTTTTTAGATCTCCAATTTCTTGACCCAGTGTACATGTGAGTTGAACGATGTCGGTATTGAAAGCTGTTGTTATTTTTATCGAACGGGTGAGGAAAGGCCAATCGAAAGGTACAAGGCAAGACTCAAAGTCCAAGAAGAGCATCGGACACTTTCAACGTTCAAGAAAAACGTTATTGACTTTCTTGGTCTTAACGAGCAAGCGATGAAGTCTTGGGTCTTGGGTCATTTTACCTTAAACTTTACTGCCTCGCCAAAATCAGCGGCAAAATAGAAAATTGTTCGTTATCGACCCAGCAGCAGCTAGATCTGGAACTACCCCTGTTGCTTGACTCAGATAGTGAAAGCGAGCTGAACAGAAAGTACTCTTAAAGTTATGAATTTTGTACGAAGATGCCGCGTGGCACGAAATTTTTACGGGACTTTTATCTTGCGGATTGTAGAAACTAAATTAGCTCCCCAAATGTTTGGGGAGCTAATTGTTTCGATAGCGAAAGTCTGGTTTTCTTGCTGGGGATTAATATTTGTGATTTTCAGGCGGTCGTGCGCTCGAAATACCAGTAAAGCAACTAGCAGAGATGTCACTGTTTGTAAAACACGTTGCCGGTAGACATTGTCAATTTGTAACATGCAATTCCCTGTTTTTCTCCGATGCTGCTGCAGACAGTCGTTCTGTACAGTCGTTCTGTACAGTCACTATCGTAAAAAACACTGGACCCTGAAATTTTGTTTTGTTTTGTTTTGTTTTGTTTTTATAACTGGATGCCTACTTGCAGACGCATTATTGATTCACGTGGACAACAGATACTAGAAGCTGCAAAATACGCCTCTGACATTCACAGGAAGTTGATTTATTTTCATAATGAACTGTTATCAGGAATGATCGTTTTCATCCCTCACACCTGGGGGGGGGGGACTTTAGGAAATTCTGGGTGGGGATGTGCCACTGGGACCCTGGAAACCTTAGCCTATACCAGAGCTAGTTTAGCTGAATTTTGCTACCCTATACTAGAGTAAACTTCCCAAAATCACTCCTATCCTAGAGTAGCTGTTTTCCAGAAACTGAGGTCACTAGCACAATCTAAAGCAAAGCCAAAGCAAAACGTTGTTCCACAATCACTCCTCTCTTGAAAAAAGATTTATTTATACTTGTCCAGTTGTCCGGTCAGTTTAGTGAAAAATGATACCCTATTCTAGACCCAAACGCTCTGATTTATATACCCTATGCTAGAGTAACCTGCTTGAAAACCATACCCTTCACAGCGGCACATACCTATATAGCCCATATATGGCAGTACCCCCCCCCCCCGGCCCTCACAAAAGAAATGTTAGTTGATCTCAGTTCACTGGCAATAGCTTAAACCTTTTTTTTCTGTTTTAAACAAAGAGCACATTTCATTTTAAGAAAATGAGATCGAAAAATCTCATATTCAAAGATCTTCAAAGCCGTACTTCTCAGCTTGGCTCCGACACTTTTAAATGTGAGTCTAAGAGTCACGGAAATGTTCAAGTTCTCAATTTATTTGCGCGTCCTATACGTAAAATAATATTAGAAGTGGTATGATCTATTAAATATTAAAATGTTTCAAAAGAATAATTTATTTAAGCCCGAGATGATCATAAGACTTTTTCTTTGCTTTAAAGATTAAAAAAAAAACCACAGGTTTATTAATATTTAACCTTTTGCAACAAAAGAAATTAATTTTTAACTTTTTTGTTAACCCTAACTGAAAAAATTTAACCGATAGCCGTAAAAGAGCCAAAAAATTAACCGATAGCCGTTAAAGAGCCAAAATTTTAGCCATAACCGTAAAAGCCACCACCCCATTGAGACCCTCTTATTTAAGAAGCATCTCCAAGAAATAAATGGAAAACAAAAATGGAAATGTTGGTTATCGTTACTTGCAGGAGGTAACACTCAGATCAAAATCTTGAAATTCTTAGTTTGTATTCATAAAACTTTAGATGACAGTCAGATGCGAAACTGATCCCAATTTTTTTTGGGAAAGAAAACTGAAGCCGACCTAGGTTTTGAATAAATCTAATGACTATTGATTTCACAGCAGAATCCACAAGAAAGTGGAGTCTTTGACTACGAATCAACAAAGACTACATACACATTAATTAGCAGTATCCTTGGATATCTTTGTCCCCTGTCTGTTTCTTTACCCACCTAGTTGACTAATCATCGCACTTCCTTATCTTTATCAGGTACTTAAGAACAGTGCCGCTGTTTCGCTGGTCATCATCACTGTCTGTTGAATCGTCTTCTACTGCTTCGAATTTTACAACATGTCCCACAACTGTGACGGAGAAAGTGGTCTTGGGATGAAATATGCAATATTTCATATAGCCTATTTCTCCCATATACTCTGTACGTTTTACTTCTGCGTGGGTTGGGGAACTAAGAACAACTCACGATATAATTACTGCATGTCATACTAGCTGGGATTGTTGGTAATTGTGAAGAACAGCTCCCCACTGTGACATAAATGTCAGTTTACTCTCCCCTCCCTAGTCAGTCAATGTATGTCACGTGACGAGACACATGGAATAAACACTCTTGGAGTTGTCAGCCATCTTTGAATGCTTGATCTTACATGGTGCCAGAAGTAGTTTCTTTTCCACGCCAAAACACGCCACCAAGCGAAAACGTTAACTGAAAATAGAACGCAGAACTCACAGCGATCGTGAAAATAGCTTCAATGGCGAAATTCAAACCTCCGGAGATATCGTGGACTGCTCAAGATTTGCATCAAGAATGGCGCCGTTTCAACCGACAAGCACAATGTATTTTCGAGGGTCCGTTGCACGAGAAAGAAGAGAGCGTGAAGGTGAGCTACCTGAAGCTGTGGGTAGGCGATAAAGGATTGGATGTATTCGAAGGATTCACATTCGCAAAACCCGAAGATGCAGCGAAATTGAATGTCGTATTGAAGAAATTCGAACAGTATTGCGCCCCCCGAAAAAAACCACATTATGGCTGCCCTAAAATTCAACGAAAGACGTCAGGGAGATAATGAGAGCTTTGACTCGTTTGTTACAGATCTGAAGATTCTAGTGAAAGATTGTGGCTATCAAGAAGAAGAACGAATGGTTCGAGACGCGATCGTTTTTCGTTGTAAACATCCCAAAGTGCGTGAGAAGTGCTTGGACCAAGCTGACGCGCTGACATGTGAAAAAGCCATCGAAATTGGTCGAAATTATGAAACAAACCTCAGCAGTCTTAAAAGGCTTGCCAGCGACGAAGACCCAACCGTCAATACCCTGAATCAGGAAAAACGTCCGCCATGGAATCGTCGGCCGCGTTCAAACAAAAACAAAGGGAAGGCACCAATTGAGACCGCTGAAACGAAGGATGCCGAATCGAAGCACAAGAAACCGATAAACAAATGCGGACGGTGTGGTTACGATAAAACACACAAGAAATGCCCAGCAATGGGGCAGCAGTGCGGATACTGCAAAAAGATGAATCATTTCTCAAAAGTCTGTTTGTCAAAAGAGGTTTATCAGTTACAAGAAGTAGCCGAAACTGACACGGAACCAGAAGGGGACTCTGACAATGAAGAAAGCGATGATTCGTTGTTTGTTTACTCAGTTAAGTCAAGCTGTGTCGCAGAAGACGAACAGTTATACGAAGTCATTGAGGTGGAGGATACTGAAGTTCGCTTCCAGCTGGATAGTGGTGCAAAAGCTAATGTTATGTCACTGAGCACTTACAACAATCTCAAGTGAAGACCACTAGCCCCGCTGAAAACTACGAACACTGTGTTGATTTCCTTCTCTAAGCACAGACTGAAACCTTGTGGAGAAGTGGTGTTGAGTGCGAAATACAACGATAATGTCGAAAATGTCAAGTTCTTTGTTGTAGAATCTGAAGTAGAATCAGTCCTTAGTGGAAACATCTGTGTCAAACTTGGCCTACTAAAGAGAGTTCACCAGCTAACTGGCGGCAAACCACCTACAAGAACAGTGGAGTTAGATGACTATCCAGAGTTGTTCAAAGGATTAGGATGCTTGCCTGGGACGTATCACATTGAACCGATTGATGGTGCTACTCCTGTTGTACATTCCCCAAGGAAGATACCAGTACCTCAGAGAGAGAAAGTTGTTGAAGAACTGAAAAGGATGGAACAGCTCGGAGTTATTGTGCGGCAAGAGGAACCGACAGAGTGGGTGAACTCACTAGTGGTAGTCCAGAAGCCCAGTGGTGCAGTGAGATTGTGCATTGATCCGAGAGATTTAAATGCTGCCATGAAGAGGTCCCATTACCCTATGAAAACTGTTGATGAAGTTGCTAGTCGTCTTCAAGGCGCCAATACTTTCAGCATTCTAGATGCCAAAAGCGGCTTCTGGCAGTTAAAGCTAGATGAAGAGTCCTCGCATCTATGCACCTTCAACACTCCTATTGGACGTTACAGGTTCACAAGGCTGCCCTTCGGCGTGAAATGTGTTCCAGAAATCTTCCAAAGAACAATGGACCAGATGGTTGAAGACCTGGATGGTGTTGAGGTCATAATGGATGACGTAATCGTCACAGGAGATGAAACAACACATGATGAACGACTGCAGAAATTTCTGGAAAGAGCATCAAAAAAGGGTTTAAAACTTAACAAGGAGAAATGCAAGATCCGCCAGAAAGAGGTGCCTTACGTAGGACATTTACTCACCGCGGAGGGCCTGAAGATTGATCCCCAGAAGGTTAAAGCCATCGATGAGATGCCAGAACCAAAAACAAAAGAAGATGTGAAACGACTTCTTGGCTTCGTACAGTTTCTGAGCAGGTATCTACCTGGACTGTCCAAAGTGGACGCTTCCTTAAGAGAGCTAGAGAAATCAGATGTATTGTTCCACTGGGACCGTCCGCAGAGGGAGAGCTTCAAGAAGATCAAGCAGCTTGTATCACAAGCTCCAGTTCTACAATACTATGATGTCCATAAGCCAGTAACAATCCAGTGTGATGCAAGTGGAAAGGGGCTGGGAGCAGTGCTGTTGCAAGACAACAAACCCGTATGTTATGCCTCTCGAGCGCTTACTGACATTGAAACAAGGTACGCGCCAATTGAAACCGAAATGTTAGCAGTTGTTTTTGCCTTTCGCAAATTTCATCAGTGCATCTATGGCAGAAGTGTTGTGATTGAGACAGATCATAAGCCTCTCCAAGCCATTAGCAGCAAACCTTTATCACAAGTCCCCCTGAGACTTCAGAAAATGATCCTCAATGTACGTGGATACGATGTGACAATACGCTACCTTCCTGGCTGTAAACAAGTCCTGGCAGACACCTTGAGCCGAGCATCTGTGCAGAATGATGACAGTGGAGCCTATGAAGAATTCCAAGAGATAAATGTGGTCCTTTCAGTTTCAGATGAGAGAAGGAATGAATTCTAGAAGGAGACGAAGATAGACCCTGAGCTACAAGCAGTTCTTACAATGGTAAAAAATGGATGACCAGACACAAAACCACAAGTTCCCTTGGAGGCAAGACCCTACTGGACGTTCCGAGATGAAGTTGCCACCGCAGACGGACTCCTATTCAAGGGAACACGCCTAATTGTTCCAAAGTCTCTTAGGCCGGAAATGCTCCGTCAGATCCACAGGAGTCATTTAGGAATAGTCAAATGCAGACAAAGAGCCAGAGAGGTATTATTTTGGCCTGGAATGTCCGTAGAAATCGAGCAAATGGTCCACAGTTGTAGTGTGTGTGCAGACTACGCCAAGAATCAACCCTCTGAGCCACTGAAACCCTCGGTGCCACCATCACTTCCTTGGAAGAAGATTGGAACTGACCTATTTGAGTTTCGCGGAGAACACTGTTTACTCTCTGTCTGCTACCGCAGCAAATTAATTGAAGTCACAAAGTTGGAGTCCCTACGAAGTGGAGCTGTGATAGAAGAGCTGAAAAGGCAGTTTGGAGTCCATGGGATCCCTGCAGAGGTAGTATCAGATAATGGCCCCCAGTTCAGCAGTAGTGAGTTTGAAGAATTTGCCAGGCATTATGGCTTTAAGCGCACTACCATGTCACCCCATTATCCAAAAGCCAATGGAGAAGTCGAGAGAGCTGTGCAAACTGTTAAGAAGTTGTGGAAAAAAAACGATGACCAGTACCTGGCCTTGTTGGATTATCGAACAACACCATTGCCAGACTTTGACCTGTCTCCAGCACAATTGCTGATGGGCCGTAGGCTGTCAAACAAGCTGCCTATGATGGAAAGCTTGCTTCAACCAGCGAGCAACAACCAGCAAGAAATCTCCAGGTACCTCGAAAAGACCAAGGAGAATCAGAAGAAATATCGTGACCGTCATGCAAGTAGGGACATGAAGGAACTTGAGCCTGGAACCAAAGTTCGCATGCAGCCTTGGACAAACTCCAAAGTATGGAAACCAGCCACTGTAGTCAAGCATCACCATACACCAAGATCTTATGTGGTGCAGGCTGAAGATGGTCGAAAGTATCGCCGCAATAGGCAGCATCTACGAGTCTGCCCAGCACCAGGGCATGGCGCTGTGAATGCAGAATTGTCTTCCTGTGCAGATCAAATTGCATTCCAGGACAAGGAGTCACCAAGGGATGCTGAGTCAGACCAAGCTAGAGTTCCAATCATGTTGCCGGATATCCCATCCAAGGAGCAAGACATGCACCCGGAACCGGCAAAGGAGAATACTACGAATCAATATGTCACCCGAAGTGGCAGAAAAGTAGTAGCACCAAGCTGGCTTGACCTGTAGACCCATAGAACTACAGACTGTCTTCAGTTGTTTATTCATTTTCTTTAAACCAGGGACAGTGACATTTATTTCAGTTTAGCTTATCATTTTACTTTAGTTTGAAGTGTTATATTTCATATCAAGAAGGGTAGGATGTGACTAGTCTGAAATGTCAGCCGTCTCCTCCCCCTAACCCACAGGGGGCGCGGGCGAGAGAGACGTCTGAATTTCGAGCGTTATAATGTCATCCGGTGACGTCACGTACTTGTGCAGATATGGTAGGTAGTTTTTGATTGGTTCTTACACATTTGAATTAGATGAATTTTTATCATTTATTCAACACGCCAACGGTTACATTCGCAAGCAACGTTGGGGAACACAGAACTTCTTAGTATTGCGTTACATAGTTTAGATTTATTTCATCGCGGGCAACACACACAGCGATTTCAACACAATACTGGAGGCACGTTTGCAGGGATTTATTGAGGTTTGGCTTGACAAAGTTGAAGGATGAACAGAGGACCGCTTTGCTTTATCTTCTTTCTGGATGTTTTCAGTGGTCAACCTTTACATCGGCTTTGACAAGTTTAATTTATTGACAACTCGCACCTATGAATAATTGTTCCACCGCTTTCGTAGGGATGCTAAGGGCGAAGTAAGGAATAAATCCCTTTGTTTCACTATCGTTTTCCAAAATTGCGCACGAACTCATCCGTTATTGACGTTATTGTGGGCAAATTTCCCGAAGGACTTTTGCGATGACAGGGAAAACACATACCCGCGCTGTTGTCAATTGCAAGCTTTAACGGCAGCTTCGTCAATTCGAGTTCGATTGGGAAAGAAGTACGATCCCGTAAATTTACTCCAGAGTCTTCATCGTCAAGCTTAACGGCACACAAAACCCAGACACCTTCATACATATGCATGCAATCGACACTCGTGGCCGCCGTCCTGGTAAGAAATTAAATTTATGCAACATTGCCCAAATTAAAACGTGACGTCACCGGATGGCATTATAACGCTCGGAATTCAGACGTCTCTCTCGCCCGCGCCCCCTGTGGGTTAGGGGGAGGAGACGGCTGACATTTCAGACTAGGATGTGACATAAATGTCAGTTTACTCTCCCCTCCCTAGTCAGTCAATGTATGTCACGTGACGAGACACATGGAATAAACACACTTGGAGTTGTCAGCCATCTTTGAATGCTTGATCTTACACCCACTACCGACTGTTGGTCGACTGTCGGTCAACTGTCGGCCGCCAATTAACCGGCGGGTCTAATTTGCAGGTCGCGGGTTGCAGGTCGCGGGTTGCAGGTCGCAGGTTGCAGGTCGCGGGTTGCAGGTTGCAGGTCGCAGGTTGCAGGTCGTGGGTTGCAGGTAAAATAATTAATTAAACACGCAAACTGTAGAATGGAATAAGAAATGGAAGAGGACAGCCTCTCCCCATTCCCTCATTGTAGTGCTGACAATCGTTCGTCTCGTGTTGCACAAGAGACCTTTGAGCCGGTAACTTGACGCTTTGAAGAGAGACGGAAACCACGCGGTTCGTGAGAACAGAGCTATGAATAATATGTGAGCAGTTGTCTTAAATGATGGATTCGTCCAACTACGAGGTAACAATGAAAGAAAATGATTAGACGTTTATCTATTTTCAATTTGCAATCGCTAGGTACGGTCTTCTATTCGACAAGCTTTAATTACATGCCTTGTACGAAATGTGCGACAATAAACTGGTAATTGTAGGTTCGATTATTAGAGCGCGATCCATAAAATTTAGGCCGCAAATAGAACAGTAATTTTCGTTTTTACCGGACTTTTCGGGCAAAGATTTTTATGTTTAGTTTCATTCATTAACAATCAGTAAACACGAAATTCAGAAAGAATTTTATCTGGCCTTTAAATCAAAGCCCCAAAAGTTCGAAATAATTCTTTAGCCGTTCAGCCGATCACAGAAATTATTTTGCAGTTCAGGGTCACTCGTGTGTACTTTTAGACACCATCAAATTTAATAAATCGACCACAACTTATATTTGTGTATACACTGGCTTGGAAATATTTTTTCCTTCTTTTAGTTGGCAATTGTCGATCTTTTGGCTCTGTTCACTTGTAATCATGTCAGAATCCAGAATAATTTTAACGGCTTTTTTGTATTGACGTCCACTAAAACTCGAATGAGTGAAATAAACGCGCGTTTATTTCGCGATCGCCCGTTTTCCGGACCGGAAACATACTACTTTAACGGATGTAGGAAAAATGCAATTAACCGTGAATCGCCGTAAAAGCGTTTCTTTCGGTACTTTTTAAGGATTCCCAGCTTGTGTAGTTAAAGTTAATAAAGCCTCGTTATTGTTGATAAAATGATGTTGAAATTATTTGTTTCATAATAACAGGCGGCTCGTTAATATTCGTTGTTATTTCTCCATTCTACAGTTTGCGTGTTTAACTAATTATTTAACCTGCAACCTGCGACCCGCGACCTGCAACCTGCGACCTGCAACCTGCAACCTGCGACCTGCAACCTGCGACCCGCGACCTGCAACCTGCGACCTGCAACCTGTAACCAGTGACCCGCGACCTGCAACCTGCGACCTGCAAATTAGACCCGCCGCCAATTAACCGACAGTCGGTCAACAGATTACCGACAGGCTACCGACAGCTACGTGCTACTAAATAAACTCCTCTGCAAAATAACTAAACAAACAAGACTATTACCGAAAACATACTTGATAATTACACTGTGTATATTCTCTTCTTTCTCCATGACCGCTTTAATTTTGAAGCAAAGGTCGACTGTGGGCCGTTTGTCGGCCGACTGTTGGCAGTGTTGGTCGTTTGTCGGTCAACAGTCGGCCGACAGTTGGTAGTGGGGAGCTGTTCTTCACAATTACCGGATTGTTTGTCTGAGTAGCATTCCAACTTCAGTTGAAACGTTTAACACACTAGTTTTTATGGTCAACATAGTAGCGGCATAGTAGCGATATCACTCATATTTTATGAAGGGGTAGCGGGAATAGTTGTATTTCACTTAAATTTGCCGATAGAATAGATAACGTGCAGAAATGAATGACACAACTCCGACGAAAGCTATACTTCGGTTCGGAGCGCGGTTGACACATCCCCCTTTTCAGAAAGCCTTTCAACTGACTATACAGTTGCCCCGACAGTAACACTTTGAGTATGAAGGCCTTACTATAATTTATACAATTTTTCGTATTCTCATGTTAACTCACCTGTCAACTACTTCGACTTCTGCATTTTCCGCATTATCTTGAACGCTACCCGAAAAAGGGAGCAAAAGGGAAAAATTTAAGGCGTGGCAAGTGATCCTCCTGAATAAGAATGGTTGGGAATGGATAGAAACAGTTCCATAGAAGCCATCTAAGAAATGATCGCAGTCAGTAAGATACTGATAGTAGCATTACAAGTCTTGAACAGGTCCTCTCGCGTTAGCCCTAGTAGTTTGGATTGATGTAAACGTTGATTTACATCTGCAATGATGTTTCTGTGCCAAACTTACCTTGCTCATGGTGCATAAAATTCAGTGTTGTGACCTCCGATGCCGACAAAAGAGGGCGATTGGAGATGCTCATTACACGTTTCTCAGGACGGTGAATGACCAAATGAGCGTGTTGCCTGCCCTTTATACACATAAGGCCTTCTGTAAGCTATAACAAAGCCCTTTGCTGTTTAATTATTGCATTATCGACCCGATTTTTGATTATGTTACCATCATTATCAGTAGCACCCTGGATATATCTCAGCAATTTCCTTTCAACAGCTAATTGGAAAAACATTGAGTGTATCTGTATAGGGTAGCATGTGGATGGTCGCGGGTAATGATAATAATAATAATAATAATAATAATAATAATAATAAGTTTATGTTATATAGCGACAATATCCAATGTTCAACACCGCTTTACATGATTTGAATATCTATACACATAAATTACAAAAGTAAAAATATATTTTTTAATTACTATATAATTTGAATAAATAGTTCATTAAGAACAATTATGATGACAATAATAAACAAGTAATAAAAATGAGAAAAAAAAAAGAAAAACAAGCTGATTATTCAGGATATGCTTGTTTGAAGAGCCTGTTTTTAATAAGCTTTTGAAAATGGAAACAGATGCACAGGATCAAATATTTTGAAGTAGACTATTCCACTGCTCAGGAGCTACGCAGGAAAAAGCTCTCTTACCATACAAGTTAAGATTGTAAGAGGGCTTAGAGAAAAGATTGAGGCCTGAGGATCTTAAAATCCTTGTAGGTTTATAAGCCTTGAGTAGATCAGATAGATAAGAGGGAGCACAGTTATTGAGAATTTTAAAAGTGAGCAGAAGGATCTTATACTGAATATGTTGTTCTATAGGTAGCCAATGAAGTTTGTGCAGAATTGGAGATATGTGTTCATGTTTATGAGAAAACGTAAGCACCCTGACTCCAGCATTCTGTACAAGCTGTAGTTTTTGAAGCAATGATTTTGACAGGCCATAAAGAAGGGAGTTGCAGAAGTCATGTTTAGAAGATATGAAAGCATGTATAAGTGTCTCGCAGGCCCTAACGCTAATATGTTTTCTGATTTTAGAGATATTTCTTAGAAAATTAGAATATTGGAATTGTTCAAGGATAACTAAAAAAATATTGTAAAATAAATGAGCATCATATCGGTACTTTTATATCTTCCCAGGTTTCTGTCAAAGTCACATCCTGTGGATTCCAACTACATCTGTTATACATCTCTGTATTCCTCTAGCTTATCTCTTTTGCAGGTATACCGCACAATTAACAGTCAGTCGGTTTTGGCATCTTTTAACTTATCTCGTATTGGCTATCATGTGTGCTTGTGGAAGCCCTGGATTTCCTGACCGAAAAAAGCGACAACACGCAAAAAAAAAATCACAATATCCTGGAAAAATTGGAAAATGCCACTGTGATATACTTCTTTTTACTGTTTTTTGGTAACCCTGGATCCTCAACTTACTATCCTTGACCCTCTACTCTCGACTCTCAACCCTTAACCAGTCACTCAATCACTCAATCACTCTGGCCTAGGCGAATCCAAGCCGTTACAGTTATCATGTCATTCCCATACTGTTGACCCAACTTGATCGCCATCTTGTCTTCTGGCGGTAATTTTTTGGCTGCCATTTTTAATGAGGTAGATTTGTTGTTTTTAATGTAGCAAAATTAGAAGGGTTTGTATGGAATAAATTATGCATTGGCGGGTACTTGTGCATAATTTGCACCAGAACTCTTACTTTTCTACTACTACTACTACTACTATGCCCGTCTGACCACGTGAAAGCCTGTGGTTGCCTATCTCCCTTGCAGCTTGTCCGTCCGAGACATAGGTCTAGATTTATATTAATAGGGATTAAAATCCATGTAATCACTGACTAAGAAAGCATTTCTAGTGGACTGTTGACATGAGTAGTTTTAACTTATACCATAGTTTATAGTTTATAAGGTTTGATTTTAATCATGTGTAAATTTCTTTTGGATGTTTGACCAGTTGTGAGAAAGTGCTTCAGAAATTTATTACTATTGATGTTATTATTATCATCATCATCATTGTTATTGGAGGTCTAGAACCCAATCAATGCTTCATTTAGTTCAGCGGCTTCAGTTTGTCAATCACTTGTTTGTAAAGTCTTGCAAAACAAGCCTGAAAAATGTTCTCCTTTTTCTGTTCTCCTTTTTCTGTCTCAAACCTGTCAACTGGTATACCTGATTTCTCCACCCACTCGTTCCTCTCTGAATCAAACTCTTCAACAGTTAATAGTCGATTTGAGCTACTGTATCTACCATACTGAGTAATTGCTTTTCCACCCAAAACATACAGCCTCCCTTCACAGCACACCATGCTTGCGTTACATCGAGGTACCTTCAGATTGGGTATCAGCTGCCACTCATCAGATGAAGGATTGTACACTTCACAGGAGTTTATCACTCCTCCATTTATTCCACCTGCTACATAAATCTTGCCATCCATTGCAGTTCCAAAAGCACTGTACCTTCCCTGATTGAGATGTGCAACCTCTTCCCATTTGTTATGGCAAGGATCAAACCTTGATGTAGTTGACAGCATAATCCCTCCAGTTGTGCCACCTATTACATAGATGTGTTCCTCATCACTTACAACACAGGCAAGGAATGCTTCTACTGGGCCATTAAATAATTTATCCCAACAGTTGGTTCCTATGTCATATTGGTAAAGTTGATATCCGCACTGAAGACCATACAGAAAACCATTTAAAACTATTAAACTTGAACAAGAATGGCTGTAAATAGAACCATCTGCTTTTACAATTGACCCCCAGGTGTTCACAGCTGGTTTGTAGTATTCCATCACCACTGACTCACCCATCTTGAGTAACTGACTATTAGCAATGTAAACTTTACTCCTGCACTGGACTAGAGACTGGTCTTGACGATGAAATGGTGCATCTGCTAACCTGTACCATTGATTTTGCTTTGGAAAGTAGCCCAATGCCTTTCTCCCTCCACAAAGAAAAATTCCATCCACGCATATCTCCAAGCATTTCCTTGGTTGCTGTTGAATGTGCCCATCAATGGAATTCAATATCACTTTCATAGCATCTGCCAAAAAATTCACACCAAACTCTGAATTTTTGGTAATGAGTTCTTCTTTTACCAATTTCTCCAGTAAAAAGTCATGTGACACTGATGCCAGTCGGACCTGATGCAATAACTCAGGGAAGTCTCCTTCTCTTTCACTTTTGCTTTGAGATACCCACCTCACAATTCCCTTGAACACATCTTCCTCAGCATTCACAATGATGTCATCACTGGACACCCATTCCAGGACTTGCTTCACATCAAGCTTCAGAAAATCTTCAGTTTCCATGACAGCCGTGTAATTTGAGTTGATCACCTGGCGGGATTTCTCCTTTAATTCCAAGCATTGGTACTTCTCAGCAAAATAATAGTTGAAAATACAATTCTCAGTTGTGACAATATCCTTTAAGAAATTCCCCGCCATTGTTTTTAAGCCTGGTAGAAGGAGATAATTTGCTGTTGCAATCAGATTGTGAGCTCTTTCTTCGGTAACCAAAACGTTTCCAGTGTAAACGTACTTAAACACGTCTTCCATGACAGCTTCAGTTGCTTCTTCAAGTTCTATTCTGATCAGTTGTTCGTTGCTTTCTTTCATGTCACTGGCAAGAAGAGTCAGAAAGAACGGACTGGTTGCGGCCAGAACAGCTTTGTGCGCTTTGAATTCTTTTCCTTTCACCGAGATAGTTATATCACAGAAACCTTCACTTGTTCTCAGCTTATCAAGACGTTCGCCAAGTTCCTGACGATGCTTAGAAGGGTCTGACGACATCGGCTCAGACACTGCCTCCATTTTTGCCTTGCAACCGGAAGTAGCTTCCGTCTGGGACGAAACTTCCCAGCACACCTTGCAAGCAAACGCGCAAACCCCACAATCCCTCGGTGCTAGTCCCAGTCGCATTGCAGTGGAATCCAATATGGCGGACAACATCGAAATAGCTGACGGTGACTCCCTTCCGAAACTTGAGGATCTCTGTTTGACATTTATACGTGAGAATCTCGTCTATTGGAAACCTGAAAACTTTTTGGGTATGATTGGTGTATGATTCTCTCAATCTTGAATCAGCACACATTAGTTATGCATGCACTTTCTGCCTTTTTGTTTCACGGTGTCTGGCAATCTTTGCACTTAAGCTTATTTCTTTGTGTGTTGGCCAGAGGGGGGTTGATAATATCTCTCCTGTTCCGTTCGTATACACAGAGCACCATCACATTGCTGGTCACAATATCTGAACAGCAACTAGAAGTGTTAACTAGCTTTGTAACTGTGGTCCAGTGTATGTTTGCCGATCCCAGCCATTTGGGAAGTTTGGTTGTCGCCCGTCTGCTGAGCAACATTTGAACTGGATCTCGAATAACTCAGCCCATAAATGGATGTCATCCTTATTTTCAAAATAAAGCAACTGGAATAATTGAAAAGGTCTTACATGTAAATTCTTTGTTACTGTAGCCTGGAACAACTTCAGAATACCTGTCCACTTTTGAGCATTACAAATTTACTGCTGCCTCACTCCTTAAGTTGAAGAAGAGTTAAAAAAGAAAGGGCAATGAAACTAGTGCTCCCACAGTCCTGCTGTCCTGTACATGCATTAAACGACTGCTTAGAAATGGGGTATGCATACACGTCTGTTTGTAACATTTGGCACTCTTAAAGAACGAGATATACATGTACGGTGATTTCAGGACTGCAGGAGCAACATTTGAAGATGCATACCAAGTGACCAGCTGTTGAGTGGTCGGTTTGAGTTTGAATGCTTGTACTTAATAAGAAAAACATAAAAAGTATCCAGATTGCTTTACAGCTACATATTGGTGTAAAATCATGAATTAATGGGTGTTTAAGGATTGTTTTAATAATATACATGTAGTTTACACTCTCCTTAATTTGATAACAGAGATAAAAAAAATGTACAACATTCTCTCATCAATGGTCTTTTACTGTTCTTAGGAATTCCAAGACCCCTCCTGTTTCCTTTGTTGGAAAAGCATCATCCATTTGAGATTGAAAAGCTTGAAGTTTCTGGTGTCTTCCAAAGCATGGGTTAGTAGAGTAGAGCCATAAGAATCTTGAGTGAAAAGTGTGGATAATATGTAGGAGTACTTTCAATAAGATTTGAAGTAGGTGGCTACCTCAGAACAGGACCCGCCGGAGTAATATGAGAAGCGCAGGAGAATAGGTGATATTCGTATTCTCGGTATTGAACTGGATCTAGCATGAAGTGGAGGCTCTTGTGGGAGAATACATTTACATATGAAAAGATTCTCCTGCAAGAGCCTCCACTTCATGCTAGATCCAGTTCAATACCGAGAATACGAATATGGCCTATTTCAACTGAATTTTTGACTTTAAAGCTGTAAAATACCCGCTGACTTTCAACAGAATACCCACCAGAGCTCCAGCGGGTGCCGGGTTCTACTGAAAGCACTGGATCTGTGAACAAATCTTCACAACTATTGTAGTTGCATGAGAAATTTGGGGATTACATGTACATATGTATATGTTATAGGTAAAAATTAAATTAAATTAATTGTTTTTAAAATCTCTATTCGCCTTTTCTCGTAACCCAAATTATGAATAATTAGGGTTAGGAGACAAAAGAAATTCATTTTGAACCTAAGTAAAAAAAACGTTTACCTGAATTTAATTTTTATCCACAATATCTATAACAACAACAACAACAACAACAATATTTATTAGCTCACACTTTAACTGATTACAAAGGATCATTATATACATCATAGGTTGATTAGAGAAAATAATTAGGAAAGTAATTAGGTAATTGGAGCCCAGAGGTTAAAGGAACCGTAAGGTTTTCTATATTACAGATTAAGAGATTCTACTGACCCTAAGGCTGTAGCCTTGTTTATTACCCATCTTTGTGATGTTTTTCTATTAATTTTAAATTTGCAGGAATAGACACTAATCCCCTTTGGAGAGATATGTACACTTCATGTTGGCCAAGAAAAAGGAAGTGGCCTAAGCTGTGTTTTAAAATGAAAGGAATGAAACCAAAACAAGAAGAATGGAGAGTTTATTATCTTCAAAGGCACTTACAAGAGGCCCTCAACCGATGCAAAGCAACAGAAAACTGCACTCCCTCTCCAGGTATTAATGGTGTCTATTATGTCCAGTTCTTTTTACAAATTGTTCGAAAGTGTTGCTGAACAAACGACACAAACAACTGGAAGTTAATTAAGCATCATTTTTAATGCAGTTATTTACATTCTTTGCTGTGCCTGTTCAATATTATTGCTTATCTTCTCTGTGCCTTACCTACGCTTTTAAGTTTTCTTTTGTATTGTTGCATAATGCTTCTTACAGGCCTGCAAAATGTCACCTCAATACATGTAAATACAGTAAAAACCTGAACTAAGAACCTAGTTTTTAAGAACCTGTTAGGCCAAAATTTGCCAGTTAGACCCCCTCTGTACAAGAACCTCTTTAGTCTAACATTTGAAACATGGTCTTATTTTATATAAAACTAAAATGCACACTTGGGAAAATAAGATAGGTCAACAGTTTAGACATCTTTGGAGACACAGGTGCAATCAATTTTTGTTATCATAGTCATTTTTCTGGACCTGGTGTGCAGATTTTATATAAGGAACAGGCTGAATACCACTAAATTCTATAAACTACAGTATACAATGTAACTTTGTTCCTCAGAAAATAAAAACCCCTGAAAGAACCTAAGTAGCCTCAATGTTTGTTAGATACCATTTATGTATGAACCTGTTTAGCCTAACTGGTGAAAATGCAGATTCTTACTTGCAGGTTTTACTGTAGTTTGTAATTATAGTAACTTGACCCAGTGGAGTACAATTCAGGGAGTAATTGAGTGAGTAATTTCAAAATAGCGTGTGTCCAATTTGAAATCAGGAGCACAATGGTTGTTTACCATTTACATGGGAAAACTGGTAGGTTGACAGTTTGTACAAATTGTAAGGAAAAATCTCTCATGAAATATTCCGTTCAGGATCGACGTGCACCATTTACACAGCCCTACTGACTATAGTCTCCTTCGCAGCCGTTTTTTGGGCTGTCATGCAACGCTCCCCCCAAAGGAACGGCTGCTTAAACCCAAACCACATTCCTTTCCCTTTGTTTTAGGATCATGAGGTGACAAAGTAACCCACCAGTCACGCGGCGCCTTTTGTTATGAAGAAAACCAATCATGTCACAAGGGAGGATCAAAACCATGGTCCTGTCTATCATTTAATGACGTACCCAAACACAGCCAAAACCACTGGCATAAACAAAACAAGGAAAATACTATAACCGCAGTTACAGAGCGGAGTGAAACGATGACAAAGACACAGTCATAATTAGAGCGCATATTGAGCACTCAACTTTACGTGTTGCATAGCTCTCTAAGAAGCTACAACACTAAAGAAAGGATAAAGAGACGAATAGTCGCAAAAGAAACACAACGTCTTGCTACAAAACCAAATAACCGGGCCCGGTAATGTACAAACATTGCAAGATAAAGATGATTATATTACGCGGCTCAAAATTCCTATCCTACAAGAGAGAGGCTGTTCTGTCACTGAACGCACTGAAACGAGCCAAACCAAAGCTAGACAAAATGCATCAGATGGCATATAAAGGACCACAGTCGCTAGACAGAAACAACCAGGGTCAAAACAAACAGGCGATAAATGCAGAATTTAAACCTAGAAATGACCTTTGGTATCAAAATACATTAGATGCGACATTGAAGCACATGGCTGTTTCAATCACCATCACCATCATGCTATCCTCTAAACCACCGTGTTGCCCCACTTAAAACAAGCAAGAAGCTAAATCGGTCAATAGAACTGAGATAGAAGCGGCAAACGCGCGAACAGGAGTCATGTGGGCCTTCCAACTCCATTTTACCACACCGATAGCACACAAGCTGTGATTAGCCAAATGGGCTTGGCGTGACTGCCTCAGGATTATGTGAGGGGAGCTGTGATTGGCTAAAGCATGGAAAGGAATGTGGTTCGGGTTTAAGCAGCCGTTCCTTTGGGGGAGCGTTGCGTGACAGCCCAAAAAACAGCTGCGAAGGAGACTACTGACTAACACGTGACACACATCAAAATTGGAGTAGGGACTGGTGAAAATCGCAAATGGTACACACATTTTCAGTTTTGAAATTCTGGTTGGAAATTTAGGACTACTTTTTAAGATGTTTGGAAAGTTTTGGAAATTTTCTGGTCAGGAACACCAAAATAGCCTTCTCATTTACATTCCCACCAAAATTTCTGAAATTTTTTGGTTAATGGTAAACAAATGATTACTCTCTGAATTGTACGACACAATGTCCAATTACTAATTAATCATATCAATAACAAATTATGAAGATTTTGAGAACCTCCTTTGAGTGCCAAAGTCAGTGGTATGTTCCAACAGTCTTACAAACACTAGAAAAACATCATCACGGAGAAAGGCATTAAAGTACATGTAATTGAAGCCCCAATTGGATACTTGTAGTCGGACACTGACATGATTGTGTGCCAATTATGCGACAAATAGATGTGCACAGAACCTATCAGAATCAAGAGGGAATTTTGTTATAGATACGATTAATGTATATCTAGGTTTTTTTTCGCGACACATGAAAATTTAGTCTCAATATTTTTAAGTGAATGCATATTTTTGCAAAGTGGTATAGGGGACCCTCTTTTGTTTAGTGTTCTTAGTGTTGAAATTGGTTAGTTGGTAATTGTTAAATGTTGTTGACACAAAAAATATTGTCAATGGCACTAAAGACTCTAAGCAACAATAAGCATGTTGAGCAACAAAAGAAACAATGCTTGCAAGTCTGCTCTAAACACCTCTTAAAATTTGTTGATCAGCAACTGTTGCACAATATTGATCCCTAGTTGTTGGCTTTAGTAAACCCTAATGATGGAATGGCGGAAAAATACCCCAAATCGTAAAACACGGAACATAGAAAAACACAGCCAAATGTAAAGCCCAATATTTTTCTTTGGTACACCGTGCGTTAGATAAAAACTTCACTATGGAACATGACAGCTAACCCCCCCCCCAAAAAAAAAAAAAAAAAAAGAAAAAAAAGAAAAAGTGCAAAACGAAGACCCATTCAAATTAAAGTGGTCTAATGATGGGATAGCATTTAGTGATACTTTATTATTCAGAGCACCATGGGGTCTTCGTTCAATAAAGGAAAACCCTGTTTGTCAGACGAGGAGGTGATTGGAAGTGGCAGCTTTGGAGCTCCAGCTTAGTGATCACTATGAAATATAGCTAGGCAAAACTATCGTCATGAAAAAACTCCTCGAGCAATGTGAATGTAATCTGCATCTTTTCTACAAAGAAGCAAACATTCTTCATTCATTAGATAACTGTGTCGTAAAAATTCATGCAAGTATCTTTACAACAACAACATGTTTCAACACAAGAGTAATTGTTTAGCAGATGGAATCTCAAAAACAAAAAATTCTCTTTCAAAAACAACGAGAAACGATTATTTATCCAATTTTTTTTTAAGGCAGGAGGAGCAATTTTCCTGGCTTTCAGGATTTAGGGCGATTTTCCGTTGCAAATTTCTCATTTCTGTCATGTTCCATAGTGAGAGTTTTTATTTACCTGTGATCAGTACCAAAGAAAAATATTGGGCTTTACATTTAGTTGTCTTTTTCTTTATGTTCTGTGTTTTTGTATTTGGGGTGATTTTCTGCCGTTCTGTGTTTTAGGATTAATATTTGGGGGTGTTTTTCCTCCATTCTGGCTTTTAGGGTCACCCCTGAATTTCAATATGATAGTTTACATCTTACAGATAACATTCTCAGAGGTTCCTTGACACTATTATTGATCTGTTCTAAGCTGTGAACACAAACCTTCATCACAAAAAATACAATGTCTTGTAACTCACATTTATTTTGTTGATAACTCAAAGTAACTTTGAGTTAATATCCTTGAAATATAAAGTTTATTACTTTCAATTTATTTTGAATTTTTCTCCAGGAATCCATGATGTTCAACAAGTTGTTTCAGTTTGTGGAAAGTATGCCACATACCTAAGACTGCATAACCCAGCAATCATATACCTTTCCAAAAACCAGGAGATTTGTGTGCAGCTTGCTGAGTACATTGAATTCCTGGAGGTTTTTCTTCTAAGGGACTGTGGAGTAGATTCACTGTGTCATCTTCTTCAAGAGTTTTCTGCAAAGAAATTAAAGTCTGTTAGCTTCTGTTTTTGCAAAGTTGACAGTACTCACATGTGGAGTAAAATCGCCAGGTCTTTGTCACCAGTAAAGTATCAACTGAGTACAAGTGCAGATAACTTGGAAAAGAATATGTCAACTGATACAGATACATGTGAAACAAATGTGAATATATATGGAAATCTACAGGTATGTGAGCAGTTGGCCGGGGATAACAATCAAGGCACTGGTACTTCTTTGCAAAGGATGGGTGAAGCTTATGGTGATTCAGTTGAAAACTTCAACTCTGCATCTTGTGAAAATGCTGAGGATCTTGATATTTATGACTTTTTTGATGACGGTGATGATTTCAGCTGCTCAGGATGCAAGCCTTCTTCACTTCAGCCTTGTGGTGAATTCTCTGCAGGCAGTAGCTTGGATCTGTATGATGAAATATTTGGATCCTGTAATTCTCAAGTGTTATCAGTTGAAAGCCGAGAGAAACCTTCTGATCTAACAAACCAGCAGCAACCAACAGATTTATTGTCAATACAGCACCAGTGTTTACCAAAATCTGAGACACTACATTCACCATTCACTAATTTTTCAACTCCTCAATTCCCTTTAGTTCACTTGGAACTGGTGGGATTTTGGCTTCACCAGTACCTTCTAAAACTGCTCTTAAGCAGCCTCATGTTCCACTGTATGAACCTGGAATCGTTAACTCTTCAGGACAATAAACTTGGCTTTTCATTGACCTCTCCAGCACTGTTACAAGACTTCATAGACACTCTTTACTTTCTTTGTACAAAGGGAAGACTGCAGTCCCTTGAAATAACAAACAACTTAAAACTTAATGACAATGCTGATGTTTTGCTCATTGAGAAACTAGTTGCCTCTCTCTGTAGTGAGTGTAGCAGCAACTGCAAGTCTTTAAGAAAGCTGAAGTTTTCTACTTTCTTAGTTTCTGAGGCTTTCTGGGCCTCTGTGGGAAGAGCATTAACAGATGAATGTTCGTGTGAATTAAAAAAATATTCCCATAGGACAGAGCTACCATATTTTCCATCTTGCAAACATGAAACTGAAACAGATTTGTCTCAAAACAAAGATGTTGGGCAGTCAGGCTGTTCTGAAATGTCCCACACATTCTGTGAATTTGAAAGTTGCCAAGACCCTTGCAATAGCAGTGTTTCTAGTGCTAACACTTTAGCTCCTACACAAGCAGACTGCAAAACTAAAGAAAAGTTAATTAAAGTGCTTGATAGTGGTAACTGTTGTGTGGAAGAAAAGGGAACACACAGTACCAAATCTACTTGTGATGATGTAAACTGGGGAGACAACACAAAGACACCTGGTGTTAGCAGCCCAAAAAGCAATGTGTCTGATATTGGAGAGATGCCAGAATTAAATGATAATTTTTCCAGAAAACCTTCCTTGGCTTTTGGTTCTAATAGGGGAAGTACATTTGTTGGCATCCAAGAGCTTTGGCTGTCATGCCCACTTGGGTTTAGCAGAGCAAGCTTAATTGCTGAAGGACTGCAGCAAAACAGCACACTTCAGTCTCTGAGCTTGGTTCATTGTGGAATCCCAACTGCTGGGCTTGCAGACATTTTTCAGGCCTTGGCAGGTACAACTCTAAGAAATGTAATAGAGCTGAGTGTTTTTTTAGACCTGATTTCTTCATATAGGTTGGTCATATTTTTTTAAGTTAAGAGATGAAAATAATCATGAACAATGTCCAAATTGAAGGGCTTCCTGCAGAAGGGTGAATATCAGTTTTTGGCATTAAAATCCAAATCTCTTTGAATTTGCTCAACTTTGCCACACACACTATTTATACTGTGAGAAATGAGATGGTACAATTATTATTTTGCTATATTAATACTTAGATTTGGCAAATTAGCATATGACATTTGCCTAAAACTGAATGAGGTGAAGTTTCAATGCATGAATGCTTTCTCAACAAAAAAAAAATCACCCATCTATCAGAATTCTTTTGTTTGTGCTTCTTGAGTTTTTGAAAAAGTCATAAGGTCCTACTTGAATCCTATAGTCTTCAAATTATAAAGTACAGCAGCTGTAAGTGCAGTTCTCAAACTCAGTAATAATTCATCAAGCTAAAACAAAGGAAATCACAAGCGTGAAGGGTACCCGGTCGTAATTGGCATAGATTTTGATGATTTCACTTCACCGTTAATTCCTTAGTTTTTGTTTTAATTAAGAAGGTATATCAAAATAATTAATACTTGAGACAGTGTTTCATCAGCCATCCAAACACCTCGAATTCCATCAAAAATATGCCGCTGCACGTTGTATTTTCAACTTTCTTCTCGGTGTTTGGATATCCTGATGAAACACTGTCTCTCGTGTTTGATATATTACATCAAAACTTCATTTCTGACACTACCAGTATTTCTAGTCTGTTTGCCAAAGTAGAGTGAGTTTAGATAGATTTTGGATTTTAAGACCAAAAAGCGATTTATCAGTTCCTTATGTGGGAAACCCTCAATTGTCCTTTCAGCCAGGGTGAATAATGACTTACAAAAATAATTTCAATTTCACATTTAGTGTCCAAGGTGGCTATGGTTGCAAGATATTTAAGTTTTAATTTTGTAAATTACAAGCTTTGTGACTTAAATATGGTACAATTGCAGTCACCTGGTCACCTATGTTTTTCTATGATGACAATTCTTTGAACAACGAAAAAGTGATGTAAAAGTTTCATATTTCTTCAAAAAACTTGAAGTAAAATACGGACATGACCAAAAAAATTTATTGCAATTTATTGCAATGCTGAAGATTATAGATTGTTTTTTTCTAATTTGGCCTACAAGTTGTGGGACTAGAGTACTTCTACACTCTCAAAGTTTTGTTATGAAGTGTCTGACTGGATTTTGAGATAATTGAGCTTTAATGAAATGAGTGACCTTGCATTGTCATTGCTATGGTAATAACTGTTGCTTAGAAGCTAATAATACAGCTGTATCCTTGTAAAAAAAACTGTTGTAGTTTCAAGGAAATCGAAGCTTGTGTCTTCTATATGAAATTTTGATTTCAAAAGGTAACACCCCAAGCCAAAAAAAACTGATGCAGGCCTCCTTAAAAGGAATCACTTATAAAACATAAATTTCAAGACAGTAATACAGTCACATACACATTGTATGCTGTAAATGAATCAATAGCAAAAATAGTTTACCGGTATTCCATTTCTTAGTATTACAAAATATTGTACTGGGTCCCCACAGTGGTCATAAATTCAACACTCAAATGCCTATAAGGGTAAGATCAAGGTAGGCAGACAAATACAATCATAGCTCTGTGAAAGAAACCTTAAATTTTGTTGGAATTTTTATCATTACCTGACTTTTACCCTTAGCAGAGAATAGAACCAATTTTAACATTGAGTTGCTAGATACATTTTCTCAATTTGTTGATTGAATTAATCTCAGATCTACAGTGGCCCAAAGAGGACATGCTGCCTACATTTTATTATCGCATGATAAATATCAAAATATTATTATTATTTTATTGTGTAACAGTAAGATGTAGGTAGCAAGTCCTCCATGGGCCACTGTACCAGATAAGATTAGATACACACAGGACCTATAGTATTTGCTCCCATAATGCCCCTAGTTGCACACCATACTGATTATTGCATGTCTAGAAATCTGCAAATCACCAGGTGAGAGGTGTCAGCAATCAGAATCCACTTCTGTCAAGCCTAACTTTGCCAAATACTGTTACTTTCTAAATCTTGAGGCTTTATTTGATATTTTCTCTTCATTCATACACACACTTCAAGAAAAGTCTCACTAAGGCACAAAACCACAAGCCTGCAAAATAGTTTAGGTGATTATTGGCCTTTAACTCATTGATTTCTGTTAACTTATAGAGTGATTTTAAAGTGATTTTATGTTGCAGGCAACAGATTTCTGAAACGTCTCAATGTGAAGGGAAATGACTATGATTGTGGCAACAGTGACAGTCTTGCTGAGATGCTGATGACAAACAACACAATAACTGAGCTGAACCTAAGCAGTTGTAATCTGGGAGGTAAATATTAACTGATTTACAGGCTAATCAAGGGGACTGTTATTTCCAAAGAAGAATATCCAGGAAGGACACAAATAGTGTGGTTGTTAAGCTGAAGTACCATCAATGAGGATATCGACCAACAAGCAGCTCTAAATTTCTGGTTAATCAATAATTGAAGGGCCAAATGGAGAACCAACCTATGGTGGTTTTGGCTGCCAAATCTGCTTACTGTTTGTATGTGGCCTTTGATTTAACATTGGTTTCTATAATTTTTGAAATAGCTGTCTGAGGTAACCAAAGTAGGTTGTGACCTGATTAATGTTTTTTAATCAGTTGAATGCAAATCTAGACAAAAAGGAGGTGGTAGCAAGATGTAAATTCTAACAAAGATGGCACAGGTTTTTGCCGGTTGCCAGCTTCTAATGAACCCCAGATTTAACAGAATAACATTGCCCTGTTTTTTGTTTCACCAGTTTCTGGTTCTTTTTTGATAAATGATGTATTCAAAACCACTTCTTTTGTTTGTCACTAATTATCAAAAGTGACCCTGCCAGGAGAAAAACTATATGTCACTTATTGAAAAAGTGGAATTTTGAGTTTTGTTTGCTGATGTAAAAAAAAAAACGAAAAAAAACTGTTATTTATAACATCTAATTTTCTTGTCATTCATATTCCTTTTTTTTCTATTAAAAATGTTTCAGAGTTTTCCAAGAATTTTATTCATGCATTATGCATGAATAGCTCATTAACCTGTTTGAAGTTACAGGAAAACAGATTAGGTGAGGCATTTATATCTTTTTGTTACCCAATATTGATCTTAATTGTTGCAGTGTAATACATATGCATTGTTAATAAAAAATGAAAGAGTGATCTCAGACGTAATGGTAATAAGGCTAAGTGGAATCCAATTCAGTCTGTAATCATGCGAGTGATAACAAAATGGGATGACAGTGCAGTGGGAGTCCGATTTGTTTATCATGAGTATGACTGCAGACCAAATTGGACGACACAAAGTCTTATTACCAATACAGTCGAACCTGTATTTAGCGGTCACCCTTGGGGGTTGGTGAAATGACCACTAAATACAGGGTGGCCGCTTAATACAGGTTGATCAGAAAACAGGAAAGCGAGGAGGATGCCATTTTATATATCACATTCATCACTAATTGAGACCAGGCAAAATATAAATGTCAATTTCCACCAATTTAAAAGATTTGTGAAAATAATCACAGGATTCTCTTACCTGGCAGGCTATTTTGGTATCACATGAGTGATTTTTGTTTACAAAGTACAGTTTAATGCAGGTCAAGACAATAGAAACAGCCTGTTGGGACTTAGTAGAAGGTGGCCGCGACCGCCTAATAGAGGTGACCACTTCATAGAGGTAAAAACTACAGAAATCAAGGGAAGACATTTTCGGGACTTTAACAACTGACCGCTTAATGGAGGGTGACCGCTTAATACAGGTTCGACTGTATTATTAATCATAAAAATTACAGTTACTATGGTGATTGAAACCAAGCTTGTGATTGCTTGATTTAAACTACAACTTTGAATGTGATTGCTTGATTAAAATTACTACTTTGAATGTGATTGGCTTATAGAACTATCTGATAACATACTGTCTAATAACAAGCTGTTTGATAACAACTTAGTGGAAAATAGGAGTTTTTTAAACCAATCACAATCAAGGAGATTGTAATTTTTATGATTACACTGAAAAATAATTTTTTTATTGCAGAGGTTAAAACAATTATTGGTACTGTACTGATTGAGTCAAATTGTAACATGTTGAGGTAAAAACAATAATTTGTCTGCAGAGAAATGTTCTGATGTCTGGCAGACTTACTTCTCCACCACTATGCCCCAATTGATGTACTGGTATTCATTATGCATAGCTTCAATCACTATGGTATACATTTTACCATCATGATGATTATTTCATGCAGCCTAACGTGTTATTGTTGGTTTTGAAGGTGACTCTCATATTTCTGCTCTGTGCCAAGTGTTCTCTCATCCAAGTCGGCACTCGCGAATCTCCAAATTGGATCTCAGGTACACTGTACCTTACCCCGGCTGTAGCTGATGGTATTAACCTCAAAATATAGTATTTATGTCCATCCACCCACCCTTTTCTAGTAGTTTAGTCATTTTATGTAGAGGGTCTTGAAAGAACTTTTATGTATGATAATAAAAGCAATTATTGTTTTTAGTGAGGTCAGATACAGTCAGAGCATTAGCAGGATTTAGGGTCTTCAGTAATGCTGATGGGTGAGATGTAGTGAGTATACAGTTTGTTAGAAAGTATGATGGGCCTGTTGTCACTGGAATGGAATTATCAACTGAGTAGGCCTGCTCAAGCCTATGGTTGGGGGTCTGGAAACAGAAGCATGGAAGATGAGTTTCCATATGGATTTTATGAAATCTTGCCACAGAAGTACTAGGCAGTAGTTACAAATTATTTGAGGGTTTAAGACCAGAATAAGCTGGTTCATAGTAACCAAGATTTTGCCCTTTTGTGTGGCTATGTTATGCACCTACAGTATCAATAAAAAAATTTAAGTTGGGTAGGTACAGGAAAGTGTGGTGATTTGACATTTTCAGAAAAATTGTCAAATTTTCCCCATCCCCCAGGTAAAACAGTCATCATTGGAGTCCTCCGTACCTGGTACATTCTAGGGTGGAACAATTTATTACAAAGAAAATTTCAAATGATAACTCCACGTACATTAATTATCAGAGAATTATCAGATATTAGTTCCAGTAAATTCACACTATATCTGCTGTCACAAGCCAAGTCTCGTGCACATCTCAGCCATAATTAACAGGCACCAAAAACAGGTAACAGGTTACACACTTACATACAGTAATATATTGTTTATTTTTTGTTGCAGGAACAACCCCATACCACTGGAATGTTTACCAGTTTTAGCTTCATCCCTACAGTGTTTAAAACCAAGAAAACTTGATGAGCTTAAGCTGACAGGGAATATTCTTGGCCCAAAACCCCATCAAGTTTTGTCAAGTATCCGATCTGTGGTGCACAGTGTAATAGCGGAACACCTGGACAAAGCAACCTTGTTTGCAGATTTCATCAGCCAAATGTGATTCAACATTCTACTCATTAAGGCTGGCACCATGAAAGGAACGGAACAATGTTTACGTTTAAATTTAGATTTAAAAAAACCATGGTAAAACGTTATCTGATTTTGCTGTCTCTGCACAGGATCACTTTGGCCAGTGGGTATCACTATCCTTTGAACTTCTGAAACCAATACCCTCAATACTTACTTCTCCAAAAAGTATTCATTTAGCAGTTGGTTGAGGAAAGTAATGTGAACATATACTGCGAGAGCTCAACTCAGAGTCTGATTGAAGCAGCATGTATTAAATGGCTGTGGTCATGAAGATGAGTCACTTCTTGTAATACCCATTGTTTTAATGTTTTTTGTTGTTGTTGTCGTCATCACCTGTTTCAAACATTCTGCTCTTGCTTTATAAATAATTATTAAACAACTTAAACAGTCAGAGGGCCAATAACTAAAATCGACCAATAAGATTGCTCTATTGCCAGTCCGATATTCTCTAAGTATTGGACCGGGTATTGTCCCAAATGATCCCGCGTTGTTCCCGTGTTGTCTTCA
>OX419338.1:18369029-18421529 GCA_948470475.1 Galaxea fascicularis
TGGAATGTTAAAAGACAGTGTTTGGAATTGTTTGCCAAGCAGGTACGTCCGTTGCTTGTTTAGCTGTGATGGTCATGAATCTTACCACTGGACCCAAGGCAGTTCATAATATCGGAGACATTTGAATGGGGGATCTGGAAACGAGCTTGGATCGCGCGTGCCTTCCTCGATTAGTCGGCTTTTTGTGACTTCAAATATTTAGTGTTCTTTTCTTTCGTGGAAGGGACAGCAGGACATTTTTTTGAGTATTACAATGAAGATTTTACATCCGGTGACTACACTTGCAGTGGTTATTCTACCACTGCTTATATTTCAAGCTTTATGTACAAAGGTAAGCCTAAAACACGTTTTCATTATCGCTTTCTGACCTTTTTACAGGAAGAACAAACACTTTTTGTAAATCCTAGAACCATCTAACTTCCTCGTCAAATACATTGGCTTTTGCAATTCGATGACAACTTCATCAACTAACGTCTTCCAAAATGAGAAAAATTACCTTCCCAGTCTTTAGATTTTATCTCAGACAAAGTCAGTGTAATTGTTTTTCCAAAGCAAACAAAACAAATTTCAGTTACCATGGTAGCTTTTCGCGGATGTTTTGCGCGCGCAATCTATTTTACGTCACACGCGCTTTAATTAAATAACAGTTTTAGCGGTCATTACTTTCTCGTGGCAAATGCAGTCACTTGTTCTTACGAAAGCAGTTGCAGTTGAAAACACAGCAATTCTTCCTATCGTGCTGTATAAGCTACAGACAATCATTTTTGTTTTTCTAGGGGAAAACTGAGCCCTTTACTAATGACACAGACTTTATGTTTTGTCCACGTGTCTACTGTGCGGATCGAGTTCACATTTGTGTAAAGCTCCTGTGTCAGGACAATTTTCTCAACTATATATAACAAAACAAATACTAGACCCGATGAGCAACCACGCCCCATTACATGCTCGATTCACTGAGCCCTTCCAGTGCATGCTAAGTTAGCCAGAAATGACCATGACAGATTCATTTTACGCGCATCTAATCTTGTAAGCGGATCTTTCATGGTCAATGGTCTCTTATATTATCAGTGATCTGGGTACGAGATTACTGTGCGGCATGACTGTTTGCAAGCAGCGTTTGCGTAACTCTTAAAGAAACGAAAGTTTTTCACAAGGTTAATTCATACGACAAGCAAAGGAAACATTACATTTACATTTTGATCATCATATTTTATACCTCTCTCGCCCAAGGTATATTATTAAGTTGATCTTGTCTCCTGATTTAGTCATAGACTGAATGTGAAGTTAATACACCAGCAAATTCAGTCCATAGCCCTCAGCTAGACTGAGATATAACCAACCCATGTCCGCCGCGATAACGGTCAACCCATAGCTAGTTAACTGTTAGTTAGATCTAACGTTTACTTTAATTTATTTTAAAATTGCCAACGTAGATCTCGAGCATGTATAAAAACTTTGCCGATAAAGACCGATTTAATATGGTCATGGTTACATATATCAAAACCCTAAAAAACATTAATTTTGACCCCAGCAAACATTTTGGATGAGTCATGCCACATGAGCACTGGGTGGAAGCAACTTTCCAAGTGCAATTCAGATCGTTAATCACCTACATCATGTTCCTGCCTCTGTGCATATTCCCAAGATTCCATATCGGTTGAAGCACGCATGGCTTGGGTTCCCAGCCATAGGGAGGTCCTCCCATTGCCCTCCAATCAAAATGAGTGCTTAGTGGACACAAGTTGCTGATTGGCTGAATAGAGGGAACCCAGTAAGTGAAATAATCTTTCTCTGAAGCTATTTTCCAGTAGTGGAGCATTTCGTGTAGATATGATCCGTGAAGACTGATATAGTTGCCACAGACTTCTTGTAACGACTTAAACTCTGGGATGTGAGCTGTTACGTCGTGATAAATCCGTGGATCGTGAAAATAGATAACGTTTTTAACATCGTTCATCCATAATGCAACAGTTTGGTCACCAAATGGATGACAAAGTAAATCTTGTTTTTTGCTCAAGAATTCTCGCACCAGATCCTCCGCTAAGATGAGGAATCCCTCGTCGATGCGAACCAAACCCTCCACTTCACAGTGGACGTAACCCCAGTAGAGCCTACAGAATGCACGAAGAAACGAATTTAAGTGTTTGGATAAGGTGACTAGCAACTCAGCAGGTGAACAGGTGTCTCAAATACAGTTTGACAAACGTTAAGCGAATTGCCGGAATTGCTGAAGCACATGGTCGCATTTTATTGTTTCTTTACGACAAAAAAACTAAAAAAGAAGATTTTACTGACTGACAGAACAAAAGCAAATGAGGCAATATATCTAGCGAATCAACATTGAGGTACACACAGACAGCATGAAGCGCGGAAAAATGAATGAAAACCAAGTCACGCACGATGATTCAGAGGTCCAAACTCTTTTTGGTTGAAAGAGCCATACCAAATAGTAAATGTTGAGAAGGTAACGGTAATTTGGCATTTTCACAGAGCAAAAACCACAATGAGGCCAAGGCAAATTAATTTCGCTGCTCATATGTAGACTTTTAACTGTTGCATATCGAGTTCTTGTATGATGACGGATCAAGTCACATCATGATTTGCCTGCTTTCGAACAGTGAAAATATTAAAATCTATCTAAAGACTGGTTTTATGTTAAAAAGAATTTCCCAAAATTATTAACAATTCACTTTGAAAAGTAGTCAGTCTGTATTCAAGGAAAATATAGAAGTTTTGAAAATACGTTATTTCCCCCTCGCACCATGCATCTTTCATTCAGATAAACAGGCGTTTGTTTTACGATTTAAAGTTCAGGATAAAAGACCAATGACTGACTCAGATTAAACAAATCTTAAAGTAATGGCGGGTACCGGTGATTTTAAGAAAAACAATTGCTTATATTTGAAGGTTCATCTTTTCACGCAAAAATTGAAGTACGTTGATTTTCTTTTGTTAGCATATGCTTTTTCTATATTTTGACGAGGTTTATTTTATATCTTCCATAATGTAATGAGCGTAAAGCAATTTCGAAGAATTTTCTGCACAAAATCCAAGTTACTCATGGTCAAGTTCATGGCCAACTAGGCCGGCCTCTTTCGGTTGGCCCGGCGACAAGTTTAATAAGGCAAAACGATTAATCAGTTAGCTTGTACTCCTTGGGAGAAGAAAACGTTTCCTTTGAAAGGAATTTCACTATGTGCACCCTTTTAATTAGTCCAAGAAATTTCCCGGGCTAGCTCTATACCTGTATAATATGAACCCATAGCATGGTGTTACTTGAACCAATGAGAGTTGTTAATGATGGTTGAGATCCAGGTCGAGCTTCAGTTGTTTAGAAGTCGCTCTCTAGAGGCAACATATTCTTACCTTTTCTGAGGGCGAAAAGGGATTTCAAACAGCAACCTTTTCAAGCAGACGAAGTAGTCATCATCCATTCTAAGAAAAAAGTCAAACTCGTATCTCTCCATCGACCATTCCATGAGCCATAGCAACCGAAGCCCAAAGTTATATCCTTTAGGAATAGGCATAAACACTAGATCGCCGTGTTTAGTACTTTCTTCAGCGAGAACAACTTGTACCTTTGATTCCATGTCTGTCAAACTGTCCGTGAAGAAACGGCAGACGACGTTTTCCGATTTGCACTGTTTCATCCACGTGCGGCGGATTCCTTCGCGACGATCAAATCTTATCGGGGCGCTCAAAATCGCAACGACGAGTTTTAAGCGTGTTCTTCGACGGTTTGCCGTGCTAGAGATTTCTTTGTTTCTGCCATGTGTCTTGTTATTCACTGCTGTGTCAGAGCTGTAAACTTTCTCGTTGACATATTTTTTTCTTCGCGTGGCTGGCTTTTTAGTAAGTGTTGATGTAGGCCCAAGTACCTTGGGTGAAAACCTTTTGCCATTTGACTCCGTTCCAGCCATGTTATCCAAGACACTAACATTATCCGTCCTCCCTGCTCGTTCTTGGACTTTAATTTGCTTCGGAGATTCGTTGCAAGTCCTGATTAAGTATATAAGAATCGAAACAAGAGACACCTGGCCGCAAACGACGATCAGGAAACACGCATTCTTCCAGCGCATGGCAAAAGTCTTCGGCCTTTAAGCATCGAAAATATTATCCAATTCTTCTCGATAACATCTTTATGAATTCTTCGTCCATCACTTCTTCAGAAAGCGCCGTTCAAGATTTTTTTTTTTTATTGATACGGGGAATGTATTCATCTTGTTTACGGTCGTTGAGTAGGGCGACAGGTTTGATTGACTCTATTATTTGTTGGGAAATCGGTATCCGCTGGTTCTTTCCATTAAGAACTTTGATTATTTGCTATAAACCAATTAACTGATTGCAAACTTGAGCCATTTAGTTGTAAACCTTAAGATTCTTGATACTTAAATCACGTTGGTGCCGAAATTTTCGGAGAAACTGTCGTTGTTCAAGGAAATGGTGATCCGCCGGTTATTTGCATGGTAATTCTTCAAGCGTTGTCAACTTCGTCCAACCATAACCAATTCCAAGCAAAGGTGTCAAACCACCAAACCTGCATGTGATTTGTGACCAGTTTTTGTTTTCGTTTATGTCAGTAAACTTGCTATTCATTCCCTTTGCGTAAAAACAAAAGCGGTGAAAATCTATTCCGGCGTCAAACGACTGCTTAAAATTTTCGGGTTTAATCATGTAAATCCCGATATTGAAACTGATTAGAGATTTCTTCAGGAGCCAAAGTAGTTAGCTAAAAATGTTACTCCTGTGAAAAACTAAGTACTTTTGTTTCAGTAATAAGGTGGCCGTTGTACGGTGCCGTTAAGCTGGCATTTTCCGTTCAGAAAGCCAACAGTAGTTCAAAAGTTCAGTTAGTGTAAGACTTGCACTCACAAGGCTGAGGTAAAGCACTTAAATCAACAGTAATCGAAATGATGACCACTTAGATACCTGGGTTATTAATCACATGTTAGTCTTAGCTAAACAACATATTTATGAATGTCGCAACAAATGTACTTATCCTTCCTTTACAATTTTTTTCAAATAAAGTCGTTTATGTTCATCAGTTAGAAAAGAAACTTGTGAATTCAAATAACGGAGTTGCCGATCGGGAAAGTAAATGGGAAAAGTTTCAGTTATTCTGCCGTGGTAGTGAGAATTAAAATGCAAAAAGGAAAAAAAAAACTTATATCCTATTTTAAGTAGTAATTGTACCTAAACAGTGTTTGTATTTAGCCATTATTTATGTATAGTAGGAAGTGTAATTTGTGTACTTGTAGTAGTAGTTTATGTGTAAGTAATGTTTCTAGTTACGTAAGTGTTGTAAGTAATTGTAAAAAAAAAAAAATAAAAAAAAAATAAATAAAAAAAAAAAAAAAAAGATACCTGGGTTAGATTTCAGAATACCCGGTCTGACCACTTCATTTACATTCCGTTGAACTGTAATAGTGTCCGCTTTGATGTACCTTTGGGGGTATTAATAATGGCCTTTTTAGGGAGGCTCCACTCGAAAGGGATACCTTTTTCGGGTCCCAGTGTTAGTTAATGGCTACGCGCAACCTAGATTCCCTTAACTTATTTTAAAAAGTTAAAGTTTCTTTCCTTGATATGCCAAAGTTTAATGTTCTTTTTGATTTTTCACTTGATCGGGTTTCTTCAGTAGTGCACACTCGGTTACAACTAAATGCTTGTGCTTTTGACTTTAATCTCTTTAAAGTGCCTATGAAGTAAACAATCATGTTGCTGATTTGAAAGGCCTTTCAAAATAAGTAAAAGTGTCACTCTTTTTAGAAATATCTTCTTTTATTCCGGAGATATTAAGGAGGCTCAAAAGGGTTTTATGTTGATGTAGTGTTTGCGAAACGATGAAAGATTACGAAGAAGGATATTGAATGGTGTAGACAAACTGTATGTCTCCTTGGAACTCTATTGTTGTACTATGTGTTAAGGGTGCTTATGACGTCATATCAGTTACCATAGCAACGTGCCTGGTCCGCAAAAAGGTCCTCTAAATGCCCGTTTTTGTATATTATCTGAAAAACTAATTCGGTGACGTACCATTTTTTATTTCTTTGTTGGGAAGCTCCCTAAACTCTTTAAATTTTTAGGCAGTATGAAAAAAAATTTATCTAGTACAATTTAAGATATCAAAAAAGAACGTGTTTTATGGCTTACAGAAAATTCTACTAGATAATTTTCCCCAAAACTTTTATATTTGAAGTGTCATCGTGAATGGTGCATGCATGCAAATAAATCAAGATAAGTCACCGAGCAAAATTTCCGGTTGGCGCGATTTTAGGCTTGGTTCATTCGGCTGACGCGAGCGTCTTAGTTATGGCGTGTGTAGATTGCGCGCGTGCGTGCAGCTAAAAACCCTTTCCAGCCTCTTTAAAATTATTGCTTAAAAATGATGACGTCATTAGTGGATCAAATAAGAAGATAAATCACAAAATCTATAATATCTCTGGAAATATTTAAGTGATACCATTCAAACTTGGCACCAGTAATATGCGTCAGGTAAGACACAAAATAACATCCACTGTGCTGTTACCATGGCAACAGTTCTGCTTCCCGATCTATTTCATGCAGGATTCACTCTCCCAGTTTTTGTCTTAATTAAGCTTTGTTCACCTGTGATGAGGTGGTTAAGAGATGTTAGGTAATGTGCAGCTGCAAAATTTTGTAATTTTTCGGGCAAAGCGCTCTTGATTCGGGCAACGACCCCAGAGAAAACATCGTAGTAGGTGTAACACCTCTAGTACCTGTGGTAGATGTAGTAGGTATAGTTGCTGTAGTAGCTGTAGTGGTAAATCGCATTATCTGCCTGACTGTAAGATTTTACAGTGTTGCAAAAGCTAATTAATTATTAACAAAACAAAGGTAATAGTAATATTGTCCTGAGTTACATCACTTTCATTTGATAATAATAACGTATCACGAATATATTATAAGTTTCAGGGACCGCGCAGCATTTTTGCGATTGAGGGGGCTAAATAAAATGGCGAAGGCATTTTTAGCGCGCGCCGCAGGCGCAAGCGTCCTAGGGGGGTCCGGGCAACCTCGTTCCCAGAACCTTTTCCCGCCCTACCCCCAAGCCAGGGAAAATATTCTGGGAACGAGGTTGGGGTCCGGGGGCATGCTCCCCCCGAAAATTTTTAAAATAAATGCTTCTAGAATGGCTGAAAATACATCCCAATATAGCAGACACAGTGAATTCTTTTATTATTTATCAGGCTGATAAACACCAAATTTGAACTAAAATAACAAAACATCAAACACAAGCAACACATGAAAGCAGTAAAACAGCAATTTTTCAATTGAAAAAAATTATTGGGGGGGCTGAAGCCTCCCAGCCCCCCCGGCTCCGCGGTCCCTGAGTTTATGATTACTTATTTTAAACATCACTAAATTTCGCCCTCCATTAAAATTTTTAGGTGGTGTAAGTAATCGGATGTAGAGTATTACATAAGGAAAGCTTCTCTGACCATAGAGGCATTATTTTTGTTGATTAGATAGACAAATATTTCATAATTTTTTTACTGATTGGGAGAATTAGTGGTAATCTTCCAAGTTCAGCTCAACAGACTAAGTTAGAGGCGTTATTGTTAACTTCTAAGTAGCGTTAACAGAATTGGAGATGAATTTTTGTCTCAGAATGATTGCGGAATTGTCCCATTTTTTTGTAGTAGCTGTAGCAGGTTTAGTAGGTGTAGCACCCGTTATCCTAACCTGTCCCAGGTGACTGCAAAGGCCGCTGTAAAATCCGTCACGAATTTGTTATTACACTTATTACAGCTACTACAGCTACTACACCTTGTAATCTACTACACCTACTACACATACTACATCTACTACGCCTACTGTGGCTACTACAGGTACTACAGCTACTACAGCTACTACAGATACTACAGATACTCACAGCTACTGCAGCTGCTACAGCTACTACACCTACTACACCTACTACAGATACTACAGCTACTACACCTACTACAGCTACTACAGCTACTACAGCTACTACAGCTACTACAACTACTACACGACTACTACAGATACTACAGCTACTACAGCTACTACAGCTGCTACAGCTACTACAGCTACTACAGCTACTACACCTACTACAATTACTACACGACTACTACAGATACTACAGCTACTACGGCTAGTACGGCTGCTACACCCACTACAACCACTACAGCTACCACACCTACTACATCTACTACACTGAGCTACACGCTTTCTTTAGTATACGAAAACTGCATACACTTCTTCATAGACTTAATCCCAATCCCGCATCATAGACTTTTGACAAATGATATTCCCGATCTTAAGCTACAACAGTGAGGTATGGGGGATGTACACTAAACGGGATTTTAAAAAATGGGACAATTCCGCGATAGAAAAGATTCATTTCCAATTCTGTAAATGATACTTAGAAGTAAACAATAAGGCCTCTAACTTAGCCTGTAGAGCCGAACTTGGAAGCTACCACTAATTCTTCCAATTGCCGTAAATCCTCTATTAAGCCCCCCCCTCAAATAAGCCCCCCCCCCTCTCTAATAAGCCCTCCCCTTTTCAGAGGAGGAAAGTTAATAAGCCCCCCCTCTCTATTAAGCCCCCCCTCCCCCTCTCCCAATCCTTATTCTTCACACAAAAAATTAAGGATTAACGTGGACTGATCAGTTATTATTTTAGTCAGGGTGGAAGTTCATATTGTTTTTGGTCTTCGGCGGCATGACCTCCAACTTCATATGCTTTACTTTCTCAATTTAGCGCTCTAGTTCTCTGTGGAGAATTGCCACCATTTTCTTGTCGTTAGACAAAGCAGTGTACCGCCCGGGAACCACAAGTCCGTCCTCGAGAAACCTTGCTCCTGTCGGTGAAAATTCTAAGCTGCAACCGTCACGAGATAAAAATTTCAGTGATGTTTCAAGATGTAGATTGTTTGTTACAGATTACCGCCCATCAATGCCTTATCTCAAACATATTCTTATGAACAAACGACATCTTATACAATACAAGCCCTTACTAAGAAAAATATTCAAAAACCCTCCCCTTATTTCATATAGAAAAGGGATGTACTCGTCAGAGCAAAGCTCTGAGGTCTTTGAATTTCCTATCCTGACCAATAGGAGTCGTGTTTGGCCTGTCTACACCTTGAAACATCGCTAAATTAAATAAGCCCCCCCTCAAAAGTGCTTGAAAAAAATAAGCCCCCCGGGGGGCTTAATAGAGGATTTACGATAATCAAAAGATTATGAAATATTTTGTCTATCTAAACAACAAAAAATAATGCCTCTATAGTCGAACAAGCTTTCCTTATGTCGAAGAACCTTTACTCTATCAATAATTCCGGATTTTATTCCAATTTTATGAACACGATAGAACAATACCATTCATGTAATTTAGATCCTGAATCTTTGATAATGGCACAGTTAGGCGAAATTCAACCTATATGAAGGACACAGCGTTCAACATTCAATTACAAAGTTTTAGGTTTAAAGATGAATACTCTACATCCGATTACTTACACCAGCTGGGAAAATTTAATGAAAGGCGAAATTTAGTGAAGTTTAAAATAAGTAATCATAAACTTACTGATTGAACAAGGTTGATATCAGAGCGATCATATACCAAGGGAAAACAGATTATGCCCATAGTGCAAGTCAAATAAAGTGGAAAATGAATCTCATTTCTTGTTTCAATATGGCAGATACTCTTTTCAGAGGGAGACTTTCTTAAATCGAGTCAATGAGATAATCCGTGACTTTGAAAGGTAATCAACCTCTGAAAGCATAAAGCTACTCATGAACTCATGTCTAACGATCACCATGTAAATAAGCTAGTAATGAAGTTCATTTCCACATGTATCAAATGAAAGTGATGTAACTCAGGACAATATTACTATTACCCTTGTTTTGTTAATGATTAATTAGCTTTTGCAATACTGTAAAATCTAGCAGTCACGCAAATAAAGCGATTTACTACTTCTCCTACTACATCTACTACGGGTAGTACAGGTGCTACAGCTACTACAGCTACTACAGCTACTACAGCTACTACAGCTACTACACCTACGACACCTACTATAGCTACTACGGCTACTATGCCTACTAGGTACTGCAGCTACTACACCTACTACAGCTACTACGGGTTTTACAAATACTACAGCGACTACTACAGCTATTATAACTACTACAGCTACTGCATATAGAGTTCCAAAGTGTGACGTCACAAAAAATTAAATTTGTGAAATTATGGGATTGGGCGCCATTTTCGAATGGGGTATCCACAAAAAGGGTCCTTGCCAAAAAAATAGCTCTTAATTGTAATTCCCAGCCGAAATATAAACGATTGAAATTTGATACTGCCCCATATAAATCTCTCTAATTTTGAGTCAGTTCTAAACTCAGTGAAGGAACTGAAACAAATTTTGAAGGGTTTGTATGGGATGCCATCAAACTTTGATCCCTTATATCTCTACTGGGAATTGCAATTCGGAGCTAATTTTTGGTACGAGGGCATCTTTCAGGATGTTCTATAAGAATATGGCATCATATTCCATAATTTCAAAAATTTTATTTTTGTGACGTCATCACCTTAGAACTGCAGCCACTATAGCCTGCGTGGCCGGCGTAATCGGGAAAGGGGAAGGGGAGCGAGGGAGGCGAGAAAAAATGAGGGGGATTGGGGAGAGGAGAGAGGGAACGCCTGCCACAAGAACCCCATTTGCTTCATTTCTGCGTTCGCTGGCAAACGCAAATTTCTGATTGGCTAATTTCTGACAGTAAGTCTCTTGAGAATTGAAGCAATTTAATCCCTCTTACTGCGTGCCCGGCGTGAGACGTTTTGTCTGCATGTGGCACATTCCCGCGTGAAATCAGTCATGCAGAGAAACGCGCGTCTGATTTTGATTGGTGGATGAATTGACAGTTATTGACGGATAAAGTAATTGGACTGAAAATCGTTGGGCGGGAATGAAGCGAATGGGGTTCTTGTGGCAGGCGTTCCCTCTCTCCTCTCCCCAATCCCCCTCATTTTTTCTCGCCTCCCTCGCTCCCCTTCCCCTTTCCCGATTACGCCGGCCACGCAGGCTACAGCCACCACAGATACTGCGCCCTCTGCAAATGCTTATGACCCGGGACATTATATATAGGCTTACATGAAGTATTGACATCCACCGTGGGCAGTGTCTTCCGCTGGACATAATGATTGCTGTTGTTTAGGCCAAACACAATCCTCTCAAACGTTTGGACAAGAATTGTCACGAACGAAGGGTTGTATATTGTTCGCAGCGACTACAATTTTTTTGGATGGTCATTTGGCTTCCTTTTTTTTCACTCTGCAATCTAAGGTAAGGTTCGAACAACATGCTTGTGATGCAATATAATGGCGACGTAGTTGTTGTGACGCGTCTGGCCGGTTAAACGCAATACAAGCATGTGTTGTACTGATTGTGGTGACACTTTTTTTTCGCGTTGCAGTTAACGCTTACAATTATTGTTCTCATTTCACTTCTTGTTTAACTCATAATAGAAAGTACCGGGGCCATGTTTAGCTATAAATGTTTACGACAGTTGGGAAAACGTTTTTGAATTAGACAGCAGTTATTAAAATTTTGACAACATGTGAATTAAGCTCAGCGGTACGATTTTATTGAGTAGAGGCTCTACACAGAAATTCATTCATTTCAGCCGTTGACGTGTTCTTGTATTTAAGGTAGAAAGAACTTTTACACCAACATGCCGAGTTATCTTCTTTAGGAGTGAATAAATCAAATCGAACTATTTGGAATTTTATTAGCTCTACATGTTTATTTGCAGGACGTTCCATACAACTTTTATTAAGTAAACCGAGAGTGAGGATCTCAGACTGAGACCTGGCCGTTTGTATCGCTCGGTCAGTATAGCAAGGCCGAGGTTTGAGATTTTCCCGTAAAGACAGAAACTAAATGAAGCATGGAGCGGAACTGATGCCTTTACATCCAGTAATGTTCATGCTTATCTGTCCATTCATTGTTTCAAACCACCCAAAATTATCTTAATTTTTTTTGAGAAGCACCTGCTCAAGTGTTATTTACACTGTCTGTCTTGACAGGCACTTTGTTGCCCGGCGTATCCAAAATTGATGACAGTCGATATCAATCAGTACCAGTCAATATCAATTTATTAATCGATTGATATTGATAATCGATGACCAACAATTGATGGCGAAGATTTGAGTGGTTATCGATTGGTATTGATTTTCAATAACAATCGATAGAACTTGACTTCAGAACTTCTTGTGTACACATACATGTAATGACATGGAAAGGCAACGACGGGCAATTGGGTAATTTGAGTACACATGCTATGGGATATATTCTTTGCATTGAGAAGACTGGGTTGGAATTGTTTTACCGATTTCGTCACCAGGGCTTCCTAAAAAAGGCAGATGATTGGACAGGAAGCGTTTGTTTGAGGTTGCTGTGCCAGTTGATAGCAATTGATGAACAGTTTTTGTGTGATTATCAATTGATCATTGATTGACTGATACAAATCAACACTAATTAAATAAATTTATTAATTGATATAGCTTGATCGATTGGTCTTCTGGTCATTGATTTCTTTCGATTGGAGATGCTGGGTTTGCATCACAACTTTTTCTCTTCTATCCCTTCATAAGCCCGTCCCCTTGCAAATTATCCACATTATCATTGCTGACCAACAGAAACAATTGGCTGAGGGAATGTAAGAAGTCACCTGAACTTGTCAATACACAGTGCTCTCAGCAAATGACAGCAGAAACTAAGGCTAATTCCCTGAGGTAAGCATTTGATTCTGGATTGAATAACATTCAATCTGCTCTTTCAGTGTTAATTTAAGCTCATTGGCATTTGCTGTACAATAAAAACACTTATTACACTTCCAATACGTTTACAACTTCCAAAAGACAATTATTGTCTTTGTCTCTCAAGTTGAACTTACATGATGATTGCAATAGTGATTGAATTTGATAACCAGTCCTAACAGATTTGTGAGTATCGACCTTCATCGACAAATTAAACTAGTTGATTGTCAGTTTAGAGAAATTTTGAGTTTTACCGTCATTTGTTATTGCTGAGTGGTACAACTATCAATTTTGATCGATATGTGATGCCCTATTCTTTGGCAAGTTGAGCTGTCAGAATTTCATCAGTATGTTTTAACTTTACCCACCAGGTGTAGGTAAGAAGACATTATTTCATTGGCAGCGAATGTGAAAGAATCTTTCAGAGTTACGGGAAAGGTATCGTTGTGTCTGGGTTCTTTGTGCTGTGATACGAGTCAGTCAGCTTGATCATGTTGCTTTATACAGACTAAAGCCCTGGTCAAACGGCTCATGATAGTCGACGATAGTTGAGCGCGCGCTTCCGTTTGACCACCAACTATCATGCACTATCATCAACTATCATTCAGTTTGAGCTTGTTCAATTTCTTCATGATAGTCTATGATAGTTTTTCTTGTTTGACCACGCGTATGATAGTCGATGATAGTCGATGATAGTTTTTCTTGTTTGACCACGTGTATGATAGTTCATGATAGTTTTTCAGTCAGCTGTAGCCTGCAGTGCAGGCGGTTTTTGGCGGGGGCGAGTGGATATTTCCGTCGGTTGTTCAGGCCGCCATCTTGAATTAGGAAAACAGTGGAGAGTTGGGGCGAGGTAAAAAGTTTCCCAAGCAAGTGGGAGGGAGAAACAAAAATTGAGGAGGGGGGAGGGGGAGGGGAAAGAATAAACCGCCTGCCCGCACTCATTGTTCGTTTGAGAAACTCCATTCGTGGGCGAACGGAGTCTCTGATTGGTGCGGTAGAGGTCAAGCAGATTGATACCTGCCAATTAAAGGTAGTTTTTTTACCGCTTATTCCGTGGGAGAAAAGTGGCGGACTAGCGAAGCTTTGATGCTGCTCTCGAAGAAGCTCTTTTATTTCTCTCTGAGCTGGGTATGACACGTGAATTACGTCCCGAGCAAAAAAAAGCCATTTCGATACTTGTACACGGAAAGGATTTGGTAGCAGTTCTTCCGACGGGCTTTGGTAAAAACCTCATCTTTCAGTTGTTGATTCGTGTAAAAGAAATATCGTCGAAAGCTGCGTGTGTGGTTGTCGTCTGTCCTCTGAAAAGCATCGTACAAGATCAGTTGACTGAAGCATCTTTAATGGGTTTGACGGCGACATCACTTGCAAGTGCTAGATTGGAAGATGTGGTAAAATGGGGTTGGAAGGCCTACACGACTCCTGTTTGCGTGTTTGCCGCTTCTATCTCGGTTCTATTGACCGATTTGGCTTCTTGCTTGTTTTCAGCGGGGCAAGACGGTGGTTAGGGGATAGCATGATGATGACAGTGATTGAAACAGCCGTGTCCTAAAGTCGCATGCTATGTATTTTGATACCAAAGGTCATTTCTGGGTTTAAATTCTGCATTTATCGCCTGTTTGTTTTGACCCTTGTTGTTTCTGTTTAGCGACTGTGGCCCTTTATATGCCCTCTGAAGCATTTTGTGTAGCTTTGGTTTGGCTCGTTTCAGTGCGTTCAGTGACAGTACAGCCTCTCTCATGTTATCAAGGATAGGAATTTAAGCCGCGTAATATAATAATCTTCATTGTAGCAAGATGTTGTGTTTCTTTTGCGACTATTCGTCTCTTTATCCTTTCTTTAGTATTGTTGCTTCTTAGAGAGCTATACAACACTTGAAATCGAGCGTTAAAATCCGCTCTAAGTACGGTTGTGTCTTTGTCATCGTTTCGCTCCGCTCTGTAACTGCGGTTATAGTATTTTCCTCCTTTTGTTCTATCTTTGTTTTTGTCGGAAGCAGATTTTATGAAATTACTTCATTTTCATTGGCTAACGATCGACATCCGGAAATGCGGTCAAACGAAACTAATTAGGGGCGTTTTTGAATTTTACAGCCTCTGCGGGCAGGCGGTTTATTTTTCCTTCCCCGCCCTCCACCCCCTCCGACATTCTCGCATCGCTTTCTCGCCCCAATTCTCCCAGTCTGCAACGAAACCAAAATGGCGGCTAAACACTCGAAAGATGAAAACCACCAAAACCGCCTGCACTGCAGGCTAGTCAGCTGTTTTGATAATCACTGGCCCGATAGTGGTCAGAAAACATGCTGCCGCCCTCTTTTTCGTCGCGAAAAATTCATACTTTTACAAGTTTGTCTTACGGGATGCCATTTAGTATTAACATTTTTAGGCTGAAAGAGCTTCGAATTCCCTGCTCTCGTGGTTTTGTTTGCGCGAATGCCGGTGAACTATCGTCAATTACTATCACGAACTTCTTTGGCTGTTTGACCATGTGAATGATAGTTGGTGATAGTTGATGATAGTTAGGGGAGAATCAACTATCATTGACTATCACGCGCCATTTGACCAGGGCTTAACTCACAGTAAGCGTTTTTGGTGTTGATTGTGTTGGTAGCTCTTACCTAGGTCTTACATGTACCTACCTAGTAAATGGAAGCAATAAAATGCTCCAATAACCTGCTTCACACATGTATGTACAAGTGCCATTGTAAGTAATGTTACACACACACTGCAAATGAAAATGCTGTCAGAGGGAATACCATGTGTACATGCAGATTTGGAGTAGATCTCCAGGATTACAAATGAGTAAAGTGCAGCTTGAAGATAAGCGAACCAAAAGACATGCAAAAAACGCACATACGCAAAACGCGTAAACGAGTCTAAAAATTTGAGTATGTGCATCTATGCATACGCAGAAAGGCTCATTGGCATGTATGAGCTTGCTCATTGTTTGCTTTTTGTTGTTGTGGCAATGAAGAATTTGAATAGCCTAAATAGTGTGATTGTGCCTATTCCAATAAAATTACACGATACTGAACATTCATACAGCCGCTTTCAATCGTTTCTGGTGGACGTCAGAACTTCACGCTCACCGACTTGTGACGAAAAGAGAAACATTTTAGGAACTTCAAATAAATTGCAGAAATAACTTGTAAACAAACAGCACATCGTATAAGCACTTTTGTAACGAAATTCAGTGTTTCAGACAGATTATTCGTCTCTGTGAGTTGAGTAGAAAGAATCTCCCTGAGAAGTCACATTTTTGTTTGTTGTGAGGGTACTGAGTTCACGGTTGCCAGCACATGTTATACGGAAAACAGACTTTGTGGTTTAAGAAATTGCTCATCAATAAATGGTGCATCATAAGCACTTTTATAACGATAAACTTTTGTAAATGAAACAACATAAATAAAACAGTTATGGTTGAAGTCGTTATATCATTCAGTGTGGTGATTGAAATATGATCCATGTAGTTCGTACTTTGCAAATTTCTTTCCTTTTTCAGCTGGTGTTTGTGATTTCTTTGACAGAAATTTATAAATCGTGAATGGTCAGTAAACAGGCAGAATATCTAGAATCAACAAGCTGGGAATTAAGAGACCTTTTCCATTTTTGCATCGTATTGAAATGTGCTTCGATTCTGTATGCCAACTGGCAGATCGAATTTTGTTTACATTTACGACTGAAATGTAAGTTGCAAATATTGTCGCAAATATTTTTGACTGGTGAACTTTCTTGATTCTGCTTAATGTTTTGTTTATGTTCAGATGAGAATTGATGTAGACTGTTTCTATCTGCAGTTTAGTGCATCACTCGTGAGATTTACTTGGAATTTACATGCGTAGACGTTTTTCATAATCATGCAAATTTTCAACTTCCTGGCGGTTGATAATTATTTGTTTCCGAAAACAACTACCGGTAAACACAAAGGGCACTCATGGCTATGAATAACAAAAGACAGATGTGCCTATGATATGCAATTTTATACTTGTCAAAAAATGCATATACGCGTATTATGTGTGTCAAATCTGCGTCTGCCTTGTTAGCTTATCTCCGAGCTGCACTATAGATAAGTCATGCTTCACTTGTTTGGACTTGTGCTGATATTATACAGTGGTGCAATTTGGTGCAAACAACTTCAAGTGTGAGTTAAAATGGCTCTCTGTTTTAACTTCTGATTGCAATGCATTATAGAGGCTTTTAAGTTTCAACTTTGAAAAATGAAAAATCAACATGAAAATCTGTTTGAAGATTGTACATTCTGCATTCTTCTATCAGACAAATGTAAGGACACACAAACTACAAAGAGAAGTCCCAGTTGTCCCAACTGTTCCCAGCTGTCCCGAGTCACGTGAGAGCCCCAGTTGTCCCAGCTGTTTCCGTGGCCCCAGCTGTCCCAAGTAGCCCAGGGGCGCTTTCCATTTACACGGAAAACCCGGAAATTCTGGTTGGGAAATCAAATGATACATACCATTCCATTTGGAACGTTTCAGAAATAATGGACCATCAGCTTAATTAATGCACTTTTTCTGTTCTTTCTTAGCTTCCCAACTGATTCTAGTACATTTTGTGGCTTATCCATTTTGTATTTGAACAAGTTGCAGCATTGAATATTTAAACCTAAAATTTCCACCCGGATGGATCCTGTAAATGGAAAGCGCCCCTTAGTGCTGTCCCAGTTGTCCCAACTGTCTACTGTCTCAGTTGTCCCATTGTTCCCAGCTGTCCCAAGTAGCCCAAAAGTCCCAGTTGCCCCAGTGTTTCTGGCTATCCCAAGAGTTCCAGTTGTCCCAGGTGTCTCAGATGTCCCAAGTGGCCTAAGTGTTTCAAGTGATCCATGTGTCCTAGCTGTCTGACTGTCCTCAGTAACCCCAATGACAAGTTTTAGTTGGTGTGTGTTTAATTAATCTTAAATTGTTGTCTTGCTATGTTCTATTGTGTTAATTGTGATGTCACTCAAGAGTTGATGTATGAAGCATGACCCATCCAAAACAACTGTGCCATGGCCATCATTATCATTGTTACGAGTTCGATTGTGTTGATGAGTGAAGTGAGAAGTGGGTTGTTTGTAGACTAAACAGAACGCAGGGTTGTTGGAACAGCAACAAAGTTATTTATTCCAAAGAAAGTAGTAAACTCCGCACAAGGCTTCACAATAAGCTCACCCTAGGCTTATAAAATTATACTTGACCTCCGTCTCACTTCAATACTCACGGCCTCTGCCAAATGTACACGACCTCTGTCAACTTCAATAAACACACTCTTCTCTTTACTTTCTTCAACAAACACTCTGCTTAGAAAAACTCTAAAGCTACACTGATGGGCTTATATACTTTACAACAAAACATTCTAGAACTTTCCGGCTCGACTAAATAAAGTAACATTACAATGAAAAACTATTTACAGCTAATACGCAAACGGCTTAAAATAGAATTACTAAATCACGATGACACAGCGCTAATTAAATATGCAGACGATTCTAGACACTTCCAGACAGTAACGCGAGTCACGCAATAATATATTTTTCGTAACAATCATCGTCATCATCATCATCATCATCATCATCATTGTCATCAGTCTAATCAGTCATCATTGTCACAATTCTTGTTATCTTATTATCAGTCTTATTATCACTGAAATTCTGCTGTCTGTTAATCCCCTTTCCCTTATTGACAGTTGAGAACTTCTCTAGTGTAATAATGAAGCACCTCTTGTTTGTGGTAATGGAGCATTAACTGATATGTTTGTTCTTGTGAAAAACTTGCAGTGAGTGGTATGATTAATCCAAGGAGTTTACCTTATGCCCGTGTGTACCTGTCACGACTGTCACCACATGAACTACCACACAATGCGTTAAAACAATATCACAATTACACTGCCAAGAGGAAAAACAGAGACTCCACAGTAAGTGAGTCCACAGTAGCAAATGAGACTGGTTTGACTGTCCAGCATCCTCCCGTACGCTGCTCTTTTGCATCAGCAGAAAATGATTGTCAACACACTGGTGTTGATGCTTTTGTTGCATCTGGAGATGCTAATGCCAAATGTTTAACTGATCAAAGTTCATTTGACCAATACTCATACAGAGTTGGTGGTATGGAAAAGGCTGCATTCAGTGCTATGAATGTACTTGAAGAATCTTGTGACACTGGTGTCCATGCTTATCATCTTCCTTCGAACTATTCCTGTACGACAGAAGAGAATGATTGTGTACTCAGTCGCAAAAGTTCAGTCACCAGTGTGAAAGACAGTAGTGTGACAACAGTGTCTGTTCAGAGTGCTGCTCGAAATGATTTGTGTTTAACAAGTTGTGAAGTACACACCAAACCTGGTGAGGTACAGCCATGCAGAAGAAACTCTGTGTCATCAACAACATCTAGCCACTCAACAGGAAGCTCTAAGGGGAAAAAACTTATCGTCTCTTTGCGTCCTGTTACATGGGACAGGCCAAGACGTGTTGCTGGACAGCTGGTTGGCTTAACATCTCAGAATGATGTAGGTTGTAATGATGTGATGATATTTCCAGGAACCAAAGCCAGAAGAAACCTTTTAGAAACTAATTTGGTAGGTAATTAATGATTCTATTATCTTGTAGTGTATTTTGCTTTCACCCAGTTTGATCATGATAATTTTGATAATGAAAAAGGTATGGCTTTCCTTTCTTCATTGAGACTGGGTGAGCAACTTTTAATCAAGCACTGAAAACAGTGCAATAATATGGTGTTGTTCCAAAGCCTTCATAGAAGGATGGGCTTTGGAACAACGCCAGACTGTTGTATTTGTTCTGATCACAGACATTACCCTGGAACAATGTTCTTAAATACTAGTGAAGTAACAATAATATTTTGCTTTCACCTTACTGCAAACTGGTTTGCAGTTACTAGTACTCTGAATTGTTGTACTGGACAGGTTTAGTTTGTGAGTCATGAAAGAGGTGATAAGCTGTTCACATTTGCCATGGTGTTATTACTTTCTTATCAAAAGAGGAATTCGTGGTTGAATTCTTAAATGGCGCGAACATCTTATTCAAATCTACAAACACCAAAATCCACAGTCCTAGTGTCTCTTTTTTCCTGTGTGACCCAACTGACTGGAGAATACCTCTACTGTTTATGAATGGTGTTCTTGCTTGATCTTCAACCTGGTACAATGTGGCTCTGGGGCCCCAGTCATCCACCCAGTCAAAATAGTTTTACCTCCTTTTTAACTTTGATTGACAGTCCAATGTGTTCTCAACAAGAAAATGGGGTCACTTTACTCATTGTTTTGTATGGCTGCCATACTGGATCCACTTTCTTGGATTTTTTTATTCCTAGAGAATTACTGTAATTGTACCAAAATTAATTGCAATCAATTTAGAATTAATAAAATTCTCAGGGAAATTAAAAAATACTCAGATAACTTTCAAAAAGATAATTTTAAGCAAAAAAACAATGTTGTGAAATGTATGTGGTATGCCTTTCAAACCTTGCTAGTCTTGGCAGTGTTACTCATCTGAGGAAGTATTTTTCTGTTCAAATATGCCTGAGGAAACAGGTGGCTGCTAAAATCGTGAAATCTCAAATTCAAGAACAAAAATATTGCAAAAAAGTTGACCGAAGGGGTACTCCAATGGTATGGCTGGAAGAAGAGAAATATTAAGAATCCAATTAGACAAGTCTGTTTGTAAAAAACGCTAATTTAACCGAGTAACTCTTTTGTTTCATCAGAAACTGGCAGAGTTTTCAAGTGAAGATTCCGGTACTGTCACATCAACATCATCTACAGCTGATGTATCTGAACCAAGCACATTGGCCCATGAAAGCGTAATGTCAACAGGTTTCTCTTCACTTGAAGACCATGTCATTTGTGGTTGTGAAGATAAGTGGCCTGATTTTAGCAGTTACTCACCTCCAGAAAGCCCTGCTCAGGAAAATGAAAATGCTGTTTCCGAAGAACTTGATATTCTTCCCATACAGACAGATGCTGCTACCTGGGAAACAGGTACAAATCAAGTGGATAGAAAAGAGGAACCTGGACTTAGTAAATCCATCAAAGGTGAGAAATCCAATGACATTTTGGATTCCCTCAAATGTGGAGTGAGGTGTCTGCCAGTAGAGTATAGTGAACTTCTCTCTCCTGAAGTAAAGCTTGTTCCTTTAGACAGGAACAGTTATAAAAAATGTGAAAGGCGATTGGCATATTCAAAGGCCAGTCCCCCCAAAAGAAGGCCTTTATCTTCTAAAGGAGATATTGTTATTAGACTTGTTGATATTGGAGACAAATTAAAACCCAGGAAGAATGGGGGCTTTACAATTGTCTCTGGACGATACACAACCTCTGGGAGAAAGGTTCTGTCAAACTATTCTGAGAAAGCCCTTGCACAGTCTTCCATGAAAGGCGTGGTTCCAACTGAGAGGAAGAGACGGAGGAAAAATAAAGCTGCAAAGGGCTCTGAGTCTGGCCGAGGTCATAAATCTGTAGCTGATCCTGATTATAAGCCTGGGGGCAAGAAAAAGAAGAGGATACCCAGGGAAAAAAAGAAAAATGACATCCTGTCGCGTTATGAAAAATTGGAGTTCAAGAAACTTAACACAATTCCAAGAATGTCTGTGAGGTACAAGGTAGCTTTTACCAAGTGGCCATATGTGTTCTCTGGTGCTTTGGACCTTATCAACCAAAGAATCTCTAATCAAAACACCTTCTGGAATTCAATAAGGTCATAAAGAGTCACATCTCTGGGTAAACTGTAAGGAAGCAGAGTAACCACCTCCCAATTCACATCTCCTGCTGTGTCAGAGAGACACTTGTTGCTTTTTCATACTTTTTATACTAACTCAAATCCCACTCACTGATATGAATTTTAGTTGTTCTTGTTAGCAGTAGATAATTAATGTACATGTAAGTACACTGATGTTACTTGGAGAGTAAAAGGCTGTTAAAATGGTGCCAGGGTTGTCATTAACTTTGGTACAACATGTTGTCTTGAGGGAAACACCTGTAAAAAAGTAGGGCCTTTGTGAGTTCAACAGTCAAGACTACAAGTGCCCTTGATTTGGTACCATGAAGGTCATTCTGCCATAACGTGTTGTGGTGGTGCCCTTAATGACAGCTCTGGGTGGCTATTGATTTGACATACCCTTTTTACTGCTTATTATGTCAGTGTATTAACAAATAAAGTCATTATCAGCTGCTTTCTTAACCTGAGAAATTACTTGAACTTGGATAAATTTGATGGTCATGTCAAAGGACAAATTTCAAACACCTTACTGGGACACAAAGGGTTCAAAATGGCTGGAGTTAAGTTTAACCTGTCTCATACTGAGATCCAAAAACGAAAATACATGTACATGCATGTTCACCAGATTTAATCAGAGAGGGAGGTCATTAGGTGTTTACCTGATTAGGACTTCCACAACTTTGGCAGCTCATTCAAAATTGTATCATTTATTTACTTGCCTGAGTGTAATCAAATTGACAGTATAGACAAATCTTACAGATTTGCATTTAAAGTGTATACATTTTCATGAATTTAATACCAGTATTGATATAAATAGTAAAATTTGTCCTGCTGTTTCATCACGCCTTGCTTGGTACAGCCCTTTCCAGTTCAGGGAGGTGTACTTGTAATTTGTTCGGCCACCTCTCCTTCCAATCTGTGGAGGTGACATCATTTGGAGTAACAATGAGGAAAGCATTAAGTTAAACACAAATGTTCCTTGTGTGACTTTTAGCACTTGAGAGTCTTGAATGTTTGCCATGTCGGTTGGTAAAGATCCAACCTCTAGCATTGTCTTTAATCAGAGCAAGTAACATTTTTTACTGTTTATGAATAATATTATTCTGCTTGAACAATTACAGATGTTACTTGCAAAAGGAAAGGGTTTTATCCCATGGATGAGGTTTGGCATAATTGGGTGTAATTTGGTTTGGCGTGAATGACTTTTCCACTTTGGAGTATTTATTGAGGCAAATTCGTAACACGTTGAACTTTTGATAAATCACAAAGACCAAGTATTTTGTTTTGAAAGTCGAAAGGAATGGTGACGTTTGATAACATGCTCTTAAAACATCTTGGATTGAAGTTGATTGCTCTCAAGGACCTTTGAATTTTGGTTGGGTAGGCAAACTCCACATAAGAACATGCAAATTTAACTCTTTAATTGGATTATGTACAATTTCCATGGTAACCTAATCGGCAACTGGGCACAGTGCTACCTCAGGTGTCATACTCTACCAAAATGATAAAGGCACATGTGTGGGCTCTCGAGTGTTAGACGTCTGCACGAGAATTAATTTATGCAGAAAATTATTTATGGTAATCGTATCATAAAATTTTGAATATATAAATTATTTTTGACCGCATATTCTTTGATTTGAGTCACGTGACAAGGCGGTCATGTTGGTGGTCAAAACAATACATTTTTTCCCCGCAGAATTTGCATATAAAATAAAGTTTAGTTCCGAGCAGAGAGACAGGCTATTGTTCTTGACCATCAACATGGCCGCCATGGCGTCACATGCAATCCAGTAATTGCTGGTCAACTGGTACATAGTTGGAAGATTTAAACTAAACGTGGTTTTACAGGAATTATCATTTTTAAAGGATTACAGAGGTTGCTTCATCAAATGGAAAGTGAGTTTATATGTTCTAAATTTAGGACTTCTTCGTAAAAGAAATTTAATATTGCATAAATTTTAACCATACTAGGAACAGTAGAAGAGTCCTGTGCTTGGAAAACAAAGGTTTTTACCTGTTTGCAATTGGCGTTCTCTTTTAACAGCTGAAAACTTGAAATATTTAGTTTCAGCTCTTTAGCGCAATTGAATGTCGATGTTTTTAAAGGTCGATGTTTTAAAGGTCAAGTTGAAGAAACCTAATTTTGTCTAGTGATCATAAACTGTTGCTGATTGGATTATGTCATCTGACAAAGAGCTCAATTTGTGATTAGCACGGCAGTTTCAACATTGGAAAGCAACTGGATTCGGGAGCTAAGGGATAAAAAAATCTTGTTTCGCGGCATTGGGAATTTTAAGACTATGTGCCCATTTCCGCGACGATTGATCACGTTTCACTTTTCATTGCGATAAATTTAGTCATAATCTTACTTTCTGTATTTTAAATGTGACACGCCAAGTACGTTTTATCCCGCTGCATTGGCAAGGAATAAATTAATCCAGATAACAGATTAGTTGAACTGCCGCACCGTAGATTCAAATTACAATATAGTTGAACGTGGTGCCAAGTTCCCCAGCAACATGAAATCATTACAATATGTTTATCGCAATAAAGTTAATATACTTTGTTAAGTCCATTTGTGAATCTTATTGGTTCCTTCCATTGTTAATCGAAGCAAAGTGTAACTTGCTATGCAAATACATAAAGGCCTAAAACTAGCCTGGTACCCTCAGTCAACTAAAACTAGCTACTCTCGAATCGAAAGGTCACTTTGGCTTTCGATTTTGACTGGGTTTAAAACAATACAAATGACTGGAAGTAAAAAGTCAAACATGATCTTTTTTTCCAAACGGCGCACGTTTGAAGTAATGAGCGACTCTTGAAAGATGCGATAGGTGTACAATTTTGATTAGTTTTTCCAACCTTATCTCCGACCGGAAATAAAACAAATACAGCATGGCACTGAACTCTATGCATGCGCAATTTCCAGTGTTCTCGGACAAGTACAGATCAGAACTATCCAGAGTCGCTTGGGTACGAGCTTGATGTAAGCGCTGAACGCTAAGCATGCTCATCTCAAATGTCCGGTGTTTCTGGAATTACGAGCAGACCTTGGCGTGCCTTTCTCCAAACAAACATTGGGGGAGAAACACATGAAACGATCGGCGATCTTAACAGATCGCTTAGGTCCCGATATTTTTTCTAGTGTTTCTATTGAAAGGATAAGTTTTGCATCGTCAGCGCGCATTGAAAAGTGCCTGGTTGCTCATTTGTTTTGGGTGCGCCTCGAACTATTTGCTGGTAGTACCTTACACAAAAAGGTATACATTAGTGAGACAGGAAGACGACTAGCTAACACCTTCGCGATTTTGAGAAAGATGACAAGGATGCATTTAAGCCAGTGGCTCGTCATCTCCCTAACCATTTCAAACAACACATAGCGATCTGTGGGCTTTCCCTACATCAAGGGACCACGGAAAGCCGTAAGAATTTGGAACAAGAATTCATATTCCAAATCGGCACCCTTATTAATCCCCACGGTATTAACGAACGCTTTTCATTCAATTAATGCATTCTTTTCTCACGTTGCGATGTTACCACCAACAGCGTGACTCCACCTCCTCTACATAAACCACACACAACCCATAATTCCACGATTCGCTCTGACGAAGAGCAAACGCTCGAAACGCCAGCTTTAAGAATCCCTGTACGGTGGTCAGTTTAACTCAGCTCAACTCTGTTGATAAAACCAAATTCTTATTCACAATTCCCACACCGACCTACCCCCTTTCTCCAGACCTGCGAAACATTTCGGGCATATTTTGGGTGCCATAGTTTCCTACGTCTCTCAAAAACGTGTCTTAAAATTTTGCAACAATTTCGCCCTTTCCTATCTTGTAATTATAGTGAAAGACCAGCTTTTTAGAATAAGTGGATCGCAGTTTTAGAAATGGCATTTCGCGCCCGAAACGTTTCCGGGAGTTTCGAGAAACGGGTCTCAGGCCTGAATCAGAACGTCCCAGGTTTATCGTCGTAAGTACTCCATGTTGTCGTTTTCCGACCGCTGTTCAACGGGAGGGAAGGACGCAGGTACGAGACAGTGGTAATTTCCGGAAGTAAAGCGAAATTCAATTCGGCGCGATCTGATATTCTCGAACCTTGAGTCGTCGTTCCTTCCTTAGTACACACGTTCGAAGAAACGAACGACTCTCGAAAAATAAAAAAACCCTTGGGTTTTGGATATCTTTTTTTAACAAATAAAAATTACAGAACGTACATTAGATTTTCGACAAGACGCTTTACCGTGCTACGTTTCTCGAACTCCCTGAAACTTTTCTGGCCTACAACTTCCTACGTATCTTAAAATTGAAGACGTTTCCAGGCATGGAATTTTGCAAAAACGTTGTCCTTTAGTATCTTGAAATCATGGTACAAAACCAGCTTTTTAGAATAAGCGGATCACAGTTTTTTAAATGGCTTTGCGAACCCGAAACGTTTTTGGGACTTTTGAGAAACAAGCCCCGGATCTTCCAGAGTCGCTCGTTTTCCCACCGCTAGATCATCGCCAGAAATCGCGGACATTTCGAGCCCGCTAACAACTACCAGCGGTATACTGTATAACGCAAAGGAATAAAGACAGATAAAGACATCCAATATGGCAGCAAACGCTGAAACGAGTGGGAAAGACGCTGTTTCATACGATATATCGCACAATCTAAGCTCTGTAGATATTTTATTTGGTGCAAAGTAATTCTCGACAATGTCCGACATTTTTTTGGTTTAAATATTAGTGTGATAGCCTTTATAAATTAAGCTGTGTTCGATTTTCGCGCGTATTTACTTCCATTCAAACCAAATCTAGGGTTGTTAGGGGACTGTAACCCAGTTTATATCCCATGAAACACCAGTGTTGATCAACAAAGAAAATGGCGGCTCGTGCAGGGAAAGCTTCGAGTTTGTAGCTTTCTTTCATACATAAATATGGCGTCCGCTTGCTGTGCTACAGACGAAAAATGAGAAAGATAAGGACGTCCTTGGAAGTATTTTGCCGTGGGCAATTCATGCATTTTTCGGCAGAATTAGATCGTTTAAACATCGCAGAAGTTATATCGAGTCGTGATGATTCACATTGTGAAAGGGTTTGCTTGCCAGTGGACGAGTTTGTGGCATGACTTCGCTACGATTTTAAAGCAATGTATGGAGAATGGAGCATCAATGTGTGATGGATTGGTCGAGGCGTCGGGAAGTAAGTAATCATCCATCTAAGTAGCCGTTGATAAGTCAAATGCGAAGCTTATACACTACTGAACATGTATCGAGTCGTGATATGACGAACCGCAACCTAATTATCTGTATATATGAAAATAATTTCATATCTCCATACATTTCTTTACATGAGTTTGCCGCCATTCTGGCCTTGGTGCGCAGGCGCCGCCGCCATCTTGTCCTAAATTTCTGGCAATGAACTGGAACGAAGACTGGGTACGAGTTGAACGTGTCACTGAATTCTTAACATGCGCAATTCAAGCGGAAGCACGATATTTTCCGGCGTTATACTGCTCCCCTCTCGAAAACAGGCACGCCCACGTGCTTACTAACAGCTTCACCATATGTTGGTACACGGCAAAATGAATTCTCCACTTAGTAATCTCAAAGCCAAATTGGAGAACGTGTGGCGCGCATTGGTCGACGGTCACTCGTGGTTATCAGACAATGCAGTCTCCGGCACGGATGTCGCGACGCTTTGTTGTTCTTGACTCGGTTCCTCACCAGCCGAACCAGCAGCTGGTTCTCCTTGAATCGGCACTGGCTCTGGGACAAAGGGACCTACTGAAACCTAGCCAAACGCGCTGTCTTCATCTTCATTTCACCAGTTGAAACTCAACGTTGCTGTCACCACTTAGATCATGGAAACATCATTGAAGGCCAAATGGCGTACAGTGTCTCAAGTATTTTTGCAACTCCTTGTACCTGTAGAGCTTCTTCTAGCGTTTCTGGAGCACCAATCCCCGGCAAAGGCCTATCTTGAACGTATGCCTACGGTATCCCGGCAGTAGATTGATCTCGGGTCAAACTATCTTGTAACGTGCAGCCAATTCACTCTAAACGCGTTTGAGGAAGCCGTTGGTATTATGTGTCGCATTGTACCTGCAATCATAAGAAAAACAAAAGACGAATTAACAGCAAAAAACGGCATCCTTTCAATTCATTATCATGACACATTATCGACCACACACCATACCAGTTTACTCACCAATATCGTAACTGAAAAGTAAAGAATCTGTACGACCAGTGGCGTGAGCCACATAAGACAATTAGCCCTCCTTACACTTCATCATGTCATATCATACCATACCATGCCATGCCATGCCATGCTATGCCATACCATGCCATGCTATGCCATACCATGCCATGCCATGCCATATCATGTAATGCCATGCCATGCCATGCCATGCCATGCCATACCGTACCGTACCGTACCGTACCATACCATACCATACCATACCATACCGTACCGTACCGTACCGTACCGTACCATACCATACCGTACCGTACCATACCATACCATACCGTACCGTACCGTACCGTACCATACCATACCATACCGTACCGTACCGTACCGTACCGTACCATACCATACCGTACCGTACCGTACCGTACCGTACCGTACCGTACCGTACCGTACCGTACCGTACCGTACCATGCCATGCCATGCCATGCCATGCCATGCCGTACCGTACCGTACCGTACCGTACCGTGCCATACCGTACCGTACCGTACCGTACCGTACCATACCATGCCATGCCATGCCATACCATGCCGTACCGTGCCATACCATACCATACCATGCCATGCCATGCCATACCGTACCGTACCGTACCGTACCGTACCGTACCGTACCATACCATACCATACCATACCATACCATGCCATGCCATGCCATGCCATGCCATACCGTACCGTACCGTACCGTACCGTACCGTACCATACCATACCATGCCATGCCATGCCATGCCATGCCGTACCGTACCGTACCGTACCATACCATACCATGCCATGCCATGCCATGCCATGCCGTGCCGTGCCGTGCCGTGCCGTGCCGTGCCGTGCCGTGCCGTGCCGTGCCGTGCCGTGCCGTAAGCTATGCTGTGCTCTGCTGGACTAGGCTACGGCTATGTTATGCCATGCCATACTTTGCTGTGCTATACTAAGCTATGCTATGATGTGCTGTGCTATGCTATGCTATGCTATGCGAGACTATGCTATATTTATTGTAACCATTCTTTTCTATTCACCTACCCCAAAAAATCATTGTAGTGTTGATCCACAAGGTGGCGCTCAGCTCGATCCTTCATGAACAATTTCAACTGATCGAGTTTCTCTGGACCCAATGGGTCGTATCCAAATTATTTTATCAGTCCTTGCCCAGTCTTGCTTGGTTTTATGAGATTGGTGTCCTCAACGAGAACATTGTCTCCAGGTTCGATAAACTTGTCAAAGTACTCTAACACCCCAACCACGTTGACATAGATATCCTCATTAACAAACCATGGATGAGGTAGGATCTGTTCAAAGATATTCAATGTTAGTCATGTTAAGAAACGTTCACTAGGTGAAGACTAAAGTAGCTGAGCGACGTAATTGCAACTTTAAAGACCATGATAGGTCCGTTTTAGACTAGAACAAACGAATAGTTTGCCTTGTGTAGTGTACTTAGCAGCACAGAAACTAAATTAATCAGGCTGTAGTTATAATTCAATATCGTATGTCATTTTTCGTAAATCACAAAAAGAGTCGCTAAACACTTGGCGAATTCTACTTGTTGCCTTCACCTCCAAACGTTAACTAAGAAAAATATCTGGGTTAGTAGTAGTTTTTATTCCGCTATTATATATAAGAAATAACTTAAATAGATTTCTCAATAATATCCGTAATTTTTAAGTCTTAGCTTTTAAGTAATAGGTAATATATTTATTTCAGTAGAAACCATTCCTGTACAAGCAGAAAAAATAGGTTTGGTCCTTTATGATACAGCATTTATTTACAACTGTCTTGTCATGAGCCTTGTGCAAGACTAACTAAACAATTATATACACTATAAACAAAGTATCTTTTCAGAAATATTTGCATACAAAATATAGGATTTTATTCGGTCAAAACTGATAAGACTTGAATAGAACCGGCTGTGGCTGAGTATTTTACAGTGCAGTGAATTATTATTTATAAAGCTTACAAAACTATTCAGTCCTCGAGTTCGAGCACGACTGTCCCGCTGCTCGTAGCATTAAATATAAGCTCAACATTTCTAGAGAATGTCCTTTCGAAACATATTTTCCTTTTAGGCTAGATAAGCTTTAAGGTTCACAAAAGTGGCTGGTAAATTTTTGTCTACGTACTAAACGATTCTCGACCACGAACATTTCTCCGCCATTTGTCGCTTCCATTGACCGTATCAGCTGCTTTTCGGTGAATGTTTCTTGTTAATTAAACTTAGCTTGGTACAATCACAAATTATACAGCACAAAGTCACTTACCTTTTCGTTCATTTCTGCTTCCTTGCAAGCGATCGCAAGTAACTTCGGCTTCCCTCGCCTCCCGTAAGTAAACACGGGTGGAGTGCCACTTAAAAGCCTGGCCCCGGTTGTTCAAAAGTTGGATAGCGCTATCCACCGGATAAATCACTATCCAGTGGATAAGTAATGGGAAAGCTAATTGAACTATCCACTTGGTTAGATATTTATCCGGTGGATAGCGCTATCCAGCCTTTGAACAACCGGGGCCTGGTTTCGATATAATCGCCCCGATCGCCCCAATTGCCCCGATCGCCCCAATTGCCCCGATCGCTCGAAAGAGTGTGCAGACAATCCGTGCGATCCGCTTTTTCAATTTGATCGCCCCGATCGCCTGTGAGGTCGAGTGTACTGGTCAAGTCCTGGATCCGAGTTTAATAATAATAATTGTAATAATTAATAATAATTAATAATGATTGCAGATCCGATCATGCTCTTCATCTAGTGTGTCAACTGCGAGATCTGCACTTTCTTCATTGTCGCTGACTTCTTGAGTTGGTAGATTGGAGATAGCCACATGCTTGTGGTTGATATGGTTTGCATCACGTCCAGATGATTCCAGAGGGAACACTCTTTTGCTTTTTCAGCCATCGTCCGCATGAAGTGCAGATATACTTGTACTTCTTTTCCGCTTCGTCTGGAGTAACCTCAAACTTTTCTCCGATTTTTTTCCCAGCAATTCAACCGTATGAACTTATTTTTGTAATCCCTACAAAGTTTATTGTATGAACATTCATATTTTTGAATTTCTTCCATAAATAAGGAGTAGTTGAAATTATGGCTGCCCGATGCCATTTTGAAAGTGTCAAAGAGAACAAGGAATTCTGGTCACGAAACAGTGTATGCTGGGATACATTCCGATCTTCCCAGTCGCTCGAATCGCCTGGAAAGGTTTCCATATGATCACACATAAATTTTACTCGATCGTCCCGATGGCCCGGATAGAGCAGAGTTCTATCCGTTACTGTTTCCACATAATCGCCCGGATCGTCTGTACACTATTTCGAGCGATCGGTGCGATCCGGACGATCTGGGCGATTATATGGAAACCAGGCTTTACCCCGGATAAACGGGTAGGTTACCGGGAAGTGTGACCAAATATGGTCAAACATGTACCCGTACCCGTACCCGTACATCGGAATAGGGGTATCTTAAGGTCTCTATTGCCGTGGCTAATTCCCTTTGCTTGGAAAAGTGCAGCAACTTGAATGAAATCATTTATTCCCCTGTGGTCTAAAGCAAGAAGGCCGTTCAAATTAATTTTGTAAAACGCTTACAAATTACCTTAGGTAACTCCTCGGGGAAGCATTTTTCAATCTCGTTACAATCTCCTTGAATGAAAGTAACCCCCGGGCATGCTCTGGCTACAGGGCCAGCAAAGACAGTTCAATGTCCAGGGAAAGAACACGTTATTTGAGCCTAAACATTTTGTTCAATCAGTGTCTGAGGCTTCAATTCCCGTAACAGCTGCTGAGTTATTATCAGTCAAAACAGTCTTTGATCATTGGTATTTCTCGCCAGGGCGTCATACACTTTCCTAAGAGAATAAATCATGTTTTTTTGGTAATGTTTATGTAAACGGACGTGAAGTTGTTCGATTGCAGTCCAGTGTCTACTGACAAAAACGTATCATTAGTACCCAAAAAGCAGGATTCAACCTTGGATACAATTCCTTGGCTGTAAATGACAATTTTTCTAATGTTTGAAACTTGGCAAAAATAATAATAATAAAAAAACTACAAGCTGATTTATGACACTTTTCCATTACAAGTATACAGTCGAACCCTCTGTCAGATCGGTGGACTCTTGCTTCCCAGAATCTCCGCTGCTTGCAGGAGATTGCAAGAGGTAGGATTTGCAGCCCACCTTCAGCAGTTAGAATTTACTTCGGCAAATCCACGTTGCATGAACACACACAAAAAAGAACATTGGGTACGTTAGAAACGGCACGATAGGAACATTTGAGAAACCGTTGCTTATTGGAGAGACAAATTAACAGAGGTGTAATATCGGCGTCCAGTGGAGATGTCCGTAGTAAGTGGGGGTTTGACTGCATTTATTATAATATTGCAAGAGCTTCCTTCCTTTTTTCGATACAAAAGTAGCGAACAAGAGATGACTACTCTTATTATTATAGATTCTTACTTCGTTTATGAATCTTCTGCGTGCGTGCTTAGGGGTTTTTTGCGAGGAGTTAGCAAGGGGTGGGGAGGGGAGGGGGAGAGATATTGTGACATTGAATAGAGCTGCTTGGAAGTCGCTAATATTATTTTTGTCCATCAACAACGACATTGTGTCGTTATTGCCCTGGAATGGAGAAGAGAAGAATCTTCGAAGCGAAGCAGAAAACTATGAATTAAAGAAGTCGTGATATATTCAGCAGGATGTTGAGGGAGGTATCGAAGCGACACAAATGGCTGCTTACTTATGTAAATTGAAAAATCCTTTCTTTCCTCTTAGAAACTGCTAAGGTACTAAGTAAAGAAGATATTACACTAATAAACAAGTCAAGTTATTAGCTCACAGACGCCGCCGAAAGTGCTCAGAACCTCTGAAAATCTGAGAACAACACAGCAAAAAGCGGCTCGCCACGTGACAGTCACTACACGAAAGTCCGAAAGCCACGCTGTCATTCGGATAAGAAGCGAAAATCTATCAACCTACCGACTTAAGATTAAGTTGCTTTCAAATTATTTAAAGTTTTGAGATTTAATTCTTTTTTCTCTCTTTTCAATCCTCATAGGGAAATCCATCATTTAGGTATTTGAAAGCGCCCTTTTATAAAAATATTTCGAAAACGCATACCTCACGACTGTACTGTTTTAATTTATTAAACGCTTCATGAAAATGATAAGAAGACTTCATTTTAGGGGTTAGAAAGGTACCATTATTCTATGGAAGGTATAAGAAAGGAGTATCTTTTCTTTAAAAAATGGTATATAAAAGGGGAAGGGGTCGGACCTCGGGGCGGAGCCTCCCCGTATTAAATTTTTTAGTACTCCCTCCCCGGAGTTCTGCCGGCTGTCAACCGCAATGATTACGATCATCCAGATAAAATTATACAACCTGAACAACTCACCAAATTCAGCGGCGACTTTTTGATCGGTATCAACAGTATCTAACTCAGTAATTGAAGGATATGTTTTTCAGCTGCAGTAAGCACAGTTCCAGGCAAAGGGCACGAGGCCACTTAGGCGCACAGCGGAGTCAAGCGAATAACCTTATGTATACAGGGTTCCATTCCCGGCCTTGGAGCCATGGGTGGGTTGAGTTTGTTGTTGGTTCTCTACTCTTCTCCGAGAGGTTTTTGTCTGGATACTCCGGTTTTCCCCTCTGCCACATGACCGGAAAATGTGGCGGCCGCATGCTACGAAGCCCGCGAAAATATCATGGCAAATCCGAACCGGTCAAATTTGAGCGGTTAAGCGAGCGATTCCCCGTTCATGTTGCTCGAATTTTCGGGCAAGTTCGCAAAGAAAGAGAGGAAATTTAACTAGGCGACCGTTGCTGGTGATTTGAAGCAGATACTCCGCTTTCTTGGGAATTTATTGGCTTTCGAACGCCAGCCTGTGTAGCAAGCATTTCCACCCCCCATCTTTCTTGTTTGGCTCTCGCCCCATTATTCGCGCGGAGAAAACACCGAAAATCCCGTTCCTCGGTCTAGTTTTTGCTCCCGACCCCACGGAAACGCTTGCCAATCAGGCTATCGAACGCCGACTGGTTCGATCTCGAGCCACCGCCCTTCTCTTTATTTAGAATGGACGCTCACCTCGGATTTAAAAAAAAATCCGATGGCATTGCACTTAGACGCCCCAGAAAGTCACAAGAAACAATCGAGTGAAGGCTTTATTTGGCTAGATAAATATTTCCACCGCTACTCAGTTTGTTAAACGTTGGAATTCTAGGTTTCAACGGTATATTTTTTGTACAAACTTCAGATGTCACACACCACGCCTGGGCTGCCTGTGGTACAACATATCTGGGAAAAGATCACGAGACTGAATATTTTGCCAAACCAATTTTATGCTGCGCTAGCGAGATTTTCGGCACCGAAATGTTTGGGGGGGGGGGGGGGGGGGGCTAAAGCCCGCCCCTTTACTCCGCCGCGTCTGTTTATTACCCTATCAGCATCATAAGAGCCGTTTTCCTTAACAAGGTTGCATTCGATGAGTTTTATATTCCTGTTTATGCAAGCAGACTTGTCAAGGGAAAAAAATGGTCAAATAAAACTTGAACAAAATATTAAAGACAGGTATGCATTCCGCAGGTAGCACTTGTGAAAAATTAAAAACTACGGGAAATGTTTTTTTTTTACCAAGGATCATAGATTTTCCACGGTTTGTTTTCACTTTTGATTTTTACCAGGTCGCAAAAATCTATCGACCTCTTAAAAGAGCACACTAACATTAATAAGATAGACAAGTCACGTCTATATGGTTCTAGATAGTACGGAAATTTTACAGATGTTTGCATGCTGGTGGGCACAAAGATATGACTCCTTCCGGCAGTTGGTAACCAGTGATGGCATCGACCGTTAATAATGGCAACGACCGTTTACGAAAGGAATTGCCACTGAGAATTGTTAACAGCAAATAAGTCAACAATGTAAGGGGGCGCCAGACCATATTTCCCTTTATAATTATAGTTGCAATAACTTGAAGTCTTCTCGTATGGAGTGTTGGTAGTTTAGCTCTTTGCAAGAGTTCCTTATACGTCGATTTATTGTCACAATAAACAGCACGTAATGCTCGTTCTTGAATTCGTTCAAGTTTTCTGGCATCAGAAGAACGACAAAAATGCCAGACAGTCGGGCAATATGTGAGATGAGGTAGTATAGCAAATTCGACAATGTGTAATTTAGCTGATGTCGGAATAAGGTTACGTAATCTCACCCGTTTGAAACGATGCTTTTCTGCAAACATTGCTGACATGGTTCGAAAATGATAGTTGATCGTCCGAGGTAACTCCTAAGAGCGTTATCTCCGATTTCTGATCAATTATGGTGTCATTGATAGCGATGTGTAGGTCCTTATGACAATTCCTCCGACCCAGACTCATCACCTTGTAAAAGATTGTTGTTGTACCGCTTAGAGATGTTGTTTCCTTGCTCTAAATATAAAGACATAGAGAGAAACCGTTGGAACTGAAATTCCACCAAATCCCTTCAAATCGGCCCAAGAACCACACAGGACGCAAAATGTACCACAAAGGAGCTGAAGTGGGTCGTTTTAATTGAAAATCGTTGCTAATTTTCCCTGCAAATCCAATACGTTTTTCCCCCCATACAAAGCCTTATAGTTTTACCATTACGCTGGTGTTTACATTACAAAGGTCAACATAGACCGTAGAGCTTGGGCTACTTGTGTTGTCGCTAGGTCAAGACTCCTACAAAATAAACACGGGACGACTTGTCTATAGGGGGGGATAAATGGCGCTTTCCCATTCTTCCCACAGGTCGCCTGACAATGTGCACTTAGTGACACAATTTTAACACCATGTAGCGCGTGCTCAACTCTTAACGCAACATTTTACTGAAGCAAAGAAAGATGAAAACCTTTCGATACGTTGCTGCAAACAATCTGCTTCGCTGACTGTTGGCCGCGCCCTAATACGCGATGACAAATTTGAACGCAACACATTTGCGTCGACAATTGATCTGAGCGTGGTACTTCATAGTTCAAAGTTACTGAGGCGAAATATTGTTTCTGTGATTTTAAGTTTTCCCAGATAGGATCCCTGAGTAGGGTATGCGGAGAGGGTCGGCGGCTGATGCTTAGATTAAAAGGGGAAAAGGGGACGAGAAAGTTTGAAGATTGAAGAAAGAAACGAAACTGAGCAAATTTTAGTAGACTCGATTACCAGCCAGGAATAAAGACTGGACTCGAGACAGGGCGACGGAAATTGCGCCTAAAATTTCAACTGTGGCAAGTGACGGAACAAACTGGAAAGCATTATAACTATGCTGAGTAATATTTCACAAATTAAGGAAGGGGTAAACAGGGACACCGCAGACAGCAGAGACGGGAACCAGGATTTAAACGTATGGGAGCTGGATGGGACCTGTTGTCTCCTATCCCCCCCCCCCCTTGATACGTGCGTTTATTTCTGAGACATATCTGACCACTACTGATTGAATTTCTTTCCTTTTTAATTTATTTCTTTGTTATCTGCAAATAATGAATAGTTAAAGTGATAAACGTAATGAATTTCTTATACTCAAAGTCAAGTATATTTAGTATAATCATTTTTTTACTGTTCAGTTGTCTAAACGACACGGTATTGTCACTTCTACCTTTTCACTAATAAAGATTATTTACAAAAACGTAAAAAGATGTGTGAGAAAGAACTAGCCTATATTTGTCTATTTTACATTTATGTTTGCGTATAAATACGAGTCTAGATCTGAAGTTTAGTTCTTTTCTTTTATCCTGAACTCATGGTACTTGTTGATCTGAATCGTGACTTAATTCACAACAGCTGGAGCTTACAATTCATTCCGCTTTCTAGTTGACGATTCTGTTCATTGCTTCTACTCGTAGTTACATTTCTCAACTCAGTCATGACACGTGGTGTAACCTGCACTATGCTCTCTTCTTAAACTTTTAGTGTTGATTAAATCCTTTAGAACACGCCCTAACAATGCTAACAACAAGTCCGTTTGGCTTCTCTTTCTTAGAAAACTTTGTGAGCCGAAAATTGTGACTTTAATCAGTTTTCAAGTCTCTGCCGCAAATTGCGAACTGTGACAATTCATAGACCTAAAAGCTTGGCTCGAACTCTTAAGTTTTCTTCAAACTCACATGTGATTAAAATGGCAACTTTTGAGAGTACTTGCCCTCAGGAACTATTCTTGAAAACTGCTTTCTAACTTGAATTTTCTAGACTGATTAACCCATGAATGGCAGCCCCGCGAAATTCAACAGGAAGTACCAAAGAGCAAAATCACGGTGCTGTTTCTTTCTCTTTCAAATAAATTAAATGCATATGCTTCATCTAAGATCACCTGCGAACAGCTTCTTTGAAGTTAAGTTGCTAAACGTTTAGCACCTATACGTCTACCATCTGTACTTCTTCCGTCAGTAAACGCGAAAGAAACCCTCCCCTAAGTCAAAATTTCTCACTCTAACGAAGGTAAATAGAATTAACAGCTTTATCCAACGACGCCTTCGATTTACTGACACTCGTATCCCTACAACGTTTAGTTGTTCCAAGATAACTGTCGTAAACTGAAGAGGAAGAATTCTATCAAAATTCAAAATTTCTACGCTTAACAAGAGTAAATAGATTTAACGTCCTAAGCCAGCGGGACTTTGGGTTTATTGACACTTATATCCCTACCACTTGTACTTCTTTCATCGATAAACGTGAAAGAAAATACAAGTAGCAGAAACAGAACATGTCTTGTGCCTACCTCAGAGCTTTCATCATTGTTTTAATCACACATTTCATCTGTTACATGTAGGGAGAATTTGTATAAGCATTTACTCAACTGATCCCTGGCTATCATTTCCTGTATACTCTTCCCCTGTTTTCTTGACGAACTACTGATATGGTATGGAGAGGTTAGATAATGGTGAATTTTGGGATGTAAAGGTTGAACTGATGCAACTAGGATGACTTTCAACTTATAACTATGTTCTAGCTTACATATATTTTAATTCCGGCTCACGATAACCTTAACTTGGTCTTTATAGTACAAGCTGAAGCCACCGTACTCTAACCGATAGTGCGTTGCAATCCCTGGTGTCTGAATCCTCCTGTTTCGTCTCGCCCACAACGTCTGCAGAAGAGAAATAAAAGTGAAAAAGTCAGTATTTCCTAGCATTACTAACGTGGGTTGTATAAAATATGCCCCGTATAGTAACGCTTTTTTCTTTGTGCAACAAACATCGCCAAGGAAAGTGCCAGGAAAGCGGAGAAATTTCTCAAGTCTTTACTTTTTCTAAGAAAATGTGGAAGGTTGAAGAAGACAGCGAAACGATAATATATAAAAGCTAAATGAAAGAACGACGCAAACAATTCATGCCTCGGGGAAACACGACTCTGACAAAAACTACTATTAAACTCACACCTTTTATCACTGAAATAAATGAGCCACTCTTATCGAACCGGTGCATTCCCAACACTGATCATCCTGGAGGTGAAATTGATACTTTAATAATGGCTGAAGGCAGGCAAATGTTTCGTTGCACATGTTCATAAAACAGTGTAAATAAAAAGGTGACGAAATTCATAATCATAGTCGCGGAACATCAGCAGGTTGAAAATTTGCGTTCTTTGTTTTTCACGAGACGTCTTGCTATGAAATGACACGCCACTCCAAGTTGATTTATTAACATCGAGACTCCTGCAGTTACCTTGAACTTCACGTTTAAACGTACGAGTCATTGAATGGATTAAAACCTAAAAGTGTATGAAAAGTGTATGAACTGACGTTATAGAGCAGCACTTTTTCATTGCACTGAGCAAGATCAAGACGGCTTGAGCTTTTCAACATGGGAATTAAGATCCCCAAAGCCTCAAGCTTAGGCATTCCATTTATGTGAAGCTATTTATAGCAGTACGCAAGGCGCTGAAAACGTCGTTCAAATGATGGAAGTACCCTAAACGTAAACCATTCAAATTAACGTTTTTCATCCATACGTTTTTTGCATTCTTGTATTGTTCTGTGCCAACTGGGTCTAACTTTAGAGGAAGTGCCGAAGTGAGCGTTGTTTAGCATTTCTGTTTTATGGTGGTCTTTTGTTATCCTGTACAAGGAGCCGCTAACCCTTGAGTGTGTGGATAAACTCCAAACATGTGACCACTCAAATGAAACCAATATTTTCATTCAATTCTTCAAAAGATTTTCGTGTACAGTATTTTGATTTTCAACGCCCTAAGTCGTGAATTCCAACATAGCAGTAATCACTCCTAAAGTAAAAGTGGTATTGATAGTTATTACGAACTGCATGTATTTTTAGCAACAACTTTTATAACGGTAGACTGTATTTTTAAATCCCTCCTGTGGTTAAGTGATTACAGCTACAACAAAAGCACGTGGTTGGGACAATATTCAAAAGCTGGAGTATAGCTGCAGCTGTCCTTTCTAACTCTTCAGAAATGCTAATTCCCTCCACGGGCCATGTTGAATCAATAGGCGCGTTTACACTACAGAAAAAATGGGTCCGGACCTCATCAAAAAAGTAGTACGGACCCATAACTTTTGTAAAGAAATACTGGAGTTTCCGCGGGGCCATAGGCGCCTATGGCCCTGCGGAAACTCCAGTATTTGCTTTACAAGAATTATGGGTCCGTACTACTTTTTTGACGGGGTCCGGACCCATTTTTTCTGTAGTGTAAATGCGCCTAATATGTCAGATTAAGGCAGCGTACCTGGAAGATCGCTATCATTTTCTCATTACCTCTCTTCTTCAACACATCTTAATATCAAAAGGAGAAATCATATGTTAATCATGCACTGGCTTATTTCTTTCCAAAACTCGATCCACTCATTCCACTAATTCCAAAGCGCGTAAGTCTTCACGAATTTCAGATAACGTATCTATAATCCGCCTAAGCCTGGCTGATACTTTGACAATTTGACTGTGATGGTACAGTGTCCACTGTAGATGTTTTTCCTCGGCTAATGTTTCACGAAAAGCGACCGATAATCCAGGTCTATGCCGTTAGGTAAACTTAACACTCTCTCGACAACGTTTATATAGTTCAAACCATTCACAATCAAGCAAAGCTTAAGCTCCTTAACCATTTCCCGTCTAGAAGTTACGAAACTTTGTCGCAGTTATCGGGTTTCTTTGGTCATAAGGCCTGACTATTCAAATGAAAGCTTTCCTTTGTTGTTCTCTTTACTGTTTATCAAACTGCTTTTAACTTTTAAAAGCTCCTTTACTGATGAAATGCTTAGGTGTGAATGAGAACCGTTGGGACACACTCAAGTAGCTGTGGGAGTCTTTTTTTAACTTGTGCGGACGAAACGAATGAAATCCTAACTGTGAGCATTTAACAGTGAGCTTCCCATTGGAATGCTTATACGAAATAAAACTGGAGGCTTTTCTATAAGTAAAACCATCGTGGCTGTTCAGAAAGGAATCGTACTTAAAACGTATTTTGCCTCTTTGAAATAACTAAATGTGATGTCTAAGAGAAATGTTGCTGAAGAGGTGATGATAAAAGGTAAAAATATTACAAGAACAGCTCACAGAAACGTCGAGTAAAAAATTCTAAAGCTTCTGCCTGAATTTCCTGCAAGCGAACGAAATTTGAGAAAAACTTGAACTGATTAGCAAAAAAGTAACAAGATCTAATAGAGGGATATATTATTTGATTTATTCAAGACTAGGTCAACTCGGTCGTTATGACTAATATACATTAGGTTAAAAAAGATAGCAGTAAGGCGTTATGAGCCTGTAAGTATTCTTGTGCCAATTACTGAATTTTAACTAACTTTAGCTTGATGATCACATTTTATCCTTTATATCAAGTAAGCCGCTATTTAACAGAACAACAGAAATAGCCTTTGATAGAACAGGGGTGTTATTCTTAGAATCACTTGAAAAATTTACGTGCTTTTTATGTAGCTCTCGAAGTCTGATTTTTCAGACAACATCATCGAAGTCTTCCGGCACTTCAGTATGGCGTCCTCTCGGAGTGCTTTGCAACTTCCAGCAGTTAAGTATGACATGGCCAATATTACTGTTCTCGTCTGAAAATGCGAACGCTAAGTTTGCTTCTGGTTGTTTGTGGCTAAAGGGTATTAAGACTGAAATACGAACTTTACTGCTGTAAAGCGAAAAGGGAGCTTCATGTGCTTAAATGTACTCGTATTGAGGTTCAAATATCGAGCATCAAATTTCTTTAACCGACGCCCTTTTAGACTTTAACAAAAGAAGGCCCGCATAGAAAAAAATGCTTGCCGATACAATAAGCTTTTGCTTCGGTAGTTTTAGTCCCAATGTTTAGATTTCAAAATCGGTTAAAAATTCCCACTGAAAACATGGTTATATGAATTCTACTCGGACTACATCGCGGCGCTTTATATTACTAAGAAGTACCAATTGTCGTTCTGCCAACGGTTGTCCCTATATTTGACTCGCTCCCTCTGTTTCGATAAATTTCAAACTAACAAGTCATGTGCTATCATATGGCTCAAGTAGTTTATAGCCACGCTGTTAAGCTGCTTTTTCCGGCAATACTGTTTCGTTGCTGATATTCGTTAGAAGTTGTTTTTAAGCCCGAGAATGAAATCCTGAAGTGGGACTATTCAAATGAACGAGCAGTAAACCTACGGGATGTTAATTATAATGCGGTAGAACGATGTCAACTTTGGGTCGGTTGAGAAATCCAAGGAGGTGACCATTTCAGTAAAAGACTGATAACCCTTATTTTACTACATGCTGTTCTTTATTCGGCGAGCAACACGAGGTCGTTCTAAAATGTATTCTCAGCCTTTGGTATTTCTCATAAAAAGTTTTTACTGTGTTCAACAGAATTTTTCTCTTTACTTTCAGTAGGATATTGTAAAAAAAAAAAACAATAATGTTTCGACTCTCCTGAGGTGTCTTGATCGAATTTTTGATCCCGAACGCCCCCTTAAGACTGTTTTCCACTGGCAACCACTGCACCTTTGAATTACGATGTCCATTATCATTTTTTGTTTTTTTCCCCTTATTTGATGTCTCGAAGCTAAGAAACAGGAAATATGGTTTGGTATTATGCGGCTGGATAACAAAGCAGTTGAATAGTTTTCATTGAACTGATGGCTCCATGGAGTCTATTTTATCCGGTGCCAGGATGGTTAACTGCCCAATAAAACAACAATAAAACAAGAGCATGAAAACTTTATCTATAACGGTATTTAAATAAAAAAGTCCTTGCTTTGTGTTATAATTATTTATCAAAATTAAAACAAAGAAATAATCGTAAAAATAAGGGGAGAATCACGGCAATCAGTCAGTTTTAGCTTGATCCGCTTCTAAAATTAGGACGCTAAAGATATCGTGACTATGCAAATAAACTTACTCACTGCCGGCCGACGTAAAATAACTAATCTCGTAGCATCGACGTTTGTTGTCGGCAAAGCAAGTTATGGATAATCCAAACATAGTCCAAGCCATATTGTCTTGCACTGCTTCTTATAATGCCCCCTTGAGAATGCGCCGTTACAAATGTACTGGAATTCAGTTCTTGCAACGAGCTTTCATACGAATGGTTACACTATAGTGCTCAGTAAGAAGACTGGAGAGGTTGGACGATGTTTTGTGCCCGGTTAATTAGTGTTAGCTCGGTCGCCAGACAATACCAAAACAAAAACATTTGAAGCCGGATATTTCTATTTCCTTAAACTTTACAACTCCACCCATTTCTTTTAAACTTGATAACACATTCAAAGCTACATATTGTTTTTCCGTATAGGGTTATTCTGACGAGGCCAACTTTATATTTTCAAGCTGTGTCCTATCCTTTCCTCACCCGCTATACACGAACAAAGGTTAATAGTTTAGTTTCATCATATGAAGACTGATCCTCGCAGTTGTTAACTCAATTATATGGAATTGCCAAAAGAAGCCTGAAAAAAAAAAAACATTTAGGACTTCAGGACTTCAGTTTAGTTTCACTTGCATGCAGCTTACTGTTTAAATTCTGTTTTCTCTTGGTCTTCAAAATTAGAATTAAATATGGGAAGGTCTAAGGTTTGAGTGCATATAATGAGTAAAATTTCTCACAATTATGTCAATTGACTCGATCCGATAGCTGTCCTCTAGCGAACTTAAGTTTCTCCTGATACGCCCGGTTTTCATAATGGTTTCCATTACAAGCCTGTCTCTAAAAATTACAACCGACAAGGAAAAACTTCCAGATGTCGAATCAAACCATAGATGAAGGAGAATTTCCTTGGAATGGATTGCCATTAACCGTAATACCAACAAATTAATACCAAGACACAAACGTTGAGTACCAAGATTTAAATTTGAAACGAATTTTATTATGAACTTAATGCATGTTTAGGGTTTTTAGACCCTTGTTAAACTGAAACGTGATAATACACAGAATACAAATATAACTTCAGACGATATTACTCCATTTCAAGGAGTAACTGGTTGTGTATTACAAGGTAAAACGGCGCATAACTAAAAAAGTATTGATTTAGGTTCAAAAGAGACAGGCATCGCCCAAGCAACGAATTCTTCAGTCAACCAAATCAGGCCAAAAATACTCACGAAGCATACCAAACAAATACAATCTTAGAACTAACATAAACTGTGCCACGCCTAATTACAATATTCCGAAGAAGACTCAAATGACCTCCTTGTAGATTACATTGCATGATACATGCATGGGAAGCGTGAGTGTACAGTTTTCACTTTCCTATGCTTCATGTAACATAAGGTTAATAATAGTCAAATTTACAGGGGAGTGAAAGTGGTGCTTGCATTACAATTCAGCTGAATCAGACACGACTGATACAGCACTGTAGATTCGTGCCTTAAACGTTCAATATCCCTTACTGTTCTACAACTTGAGATAAATTCATGGCACTCAGACCGGCACACACTTATGCTTACAGCATCTTTACACCAACATCATATATTGATATATTGTTTTATGAAACACTAAATACATCACAAACTTTACATTCTTCGCCACTTTCATTAGAATCTTAATTTTTTGACAATATCTGGCAAGGCCAAGTGCTTCCACTACCGAAAATCATTTACAAAATTACGAAACGTTTACCCTGAACCCCTCATTAAATCGGTACCTTAAAAAAATTTTGTAAAGCTATTTTCAACTGCTTTGTAGTCTTTCGTATTCTTGGCTGATCAAGCTGAAACATATCTTGTTTAGCACTGGACATTCTCAAAACGAATTTCTGGACCGACTCTATGTTCCGTAAGGCACCAAGACATACGCGTGTAGTATAGATGACTATATAGCAAGGTGACTTTCGTTTGACTCTCAAAACAGAAACCTTTGAATCGCCAGCTTAGGATGAGATTTTTGAGGATTTGGAACTAAATCACAATGTGTTCGTTATCATACAGTAACGTGCTTTCGTATAAGATAATCAAGATTATCAACAGTGTATTTCGTAGCCATAAACTAGAAAGTGATTAATTGGAAATCCGGTTGACTGAGCAGAAACATAAAATTGATCAACTAAACGATTAAGGCAATGAGGGGATTCTTCCATAATCAGCTTGAAATAAAATAGAATGCGGAGAACAAAACTGTTAGCATTATCTTTTTCACTGATATAAGCTTACCCTTTATCGACTAACGTGTAATTATCAGGCAGTGAAATAACGATTAAACTTCTTTTTCGTGTGAATCCATTCACATAAAAAAACATAAACTGTCTTACTACTACTGAGCCTCCTTGCTTAAAAAATATACAAAAAAAAACATTTCAGAGAGAAGATTATCAACGAAATGCTCGAGTGATATTTGGCCGCGTGGCCATCTTATCGGCGGACGCCATATTGGATGTGTCGACACACAGGCCGCCTAGAGAGACCTTTATGTGCCTCCCTTTACAACGTAATAATTTTCAACTAAATTGTCGCAATTTAACTTTTTTCAGCATTAAGTTGAAACTTGTAATATTGATAAGAATCACTCCATGTCGACAAACCGAGGACGTAAGATTTTAATTCGTAGAAATGGTCATGAGTTTGCCAACCTAATTCTGACAGTCAAAGGCAACAAACGTGCCATAAGGAGAACCAAACCTCGTCTCCACTCAACCTTTCCATTCTATAACTTGTCAAATGGATGTTTTGTATGCAGGGAAGTGGAATAATTGTTAAAATTGCATTGTCATGTCGAAAATCTATCGCTGAGACATAACAAACTTAGGTGGGAGACGCCATGCATTACTGATAGCTCAAAGATCTATATAACCGGCCAAATTATGCCACGAAACACGACAGCGAGTTGATAAAAACTGATGTATTTTGCTGAAAGTTTAGAGCCAAAATTGACGCATATTGTAGCACATATTAAAATATGACCAAGAAACTACATGATTCTCAGATAAAGAATATTGAAAAGTTAGAAAGACAGGGTCAGCCAATGAGGCCTAAATAAGTCGTGACACTTCGAAATTGATATGATGCTTGCTTCAAGGTGGAAAACCTATAATGGCTTTCACGTACAATTTAACAAAAACGTGAACATCCCGCTGCAAGGTGAAGAGCTTTTAAGCAAAATTGGGAGTACAATCATTGTTCACTTAACACGAACGCAAACGTTTAAACGTATAAGAGCGTGTTGATCTCACCGGAAATCTTCGGATAGCAGTCCACATCGTTTACCACGTTGAAAAGTGAATGAGCTGTTCCAGGTATCCTTTGGCGAAAGAGGGGTCGAGGAAAAGCGAAAACTGCCCAACAACAGGTCGCTTTAAGCTCCAGCAGCTCTGGCTCATGTCATTTTAGCAATCACCTGAAGCACGAAAGGGTGACGTGACTAAACAGCTTAAAGATTATCTCTTTTTCACAGCTTAAAATCTCTCTTCAGAAGAATGACCAAGAAAAATGGCACGATTCCTGTAGCGTCAAACGGGAAAGCCCGAAAAGAATCGCTTAAATGGGAAAACATTACGCTTCAAACGTAAGTGTTTTACCAGGGGATTGTGGTGTGAACTAAATAAAGCTAATCTTCCGAGAAGCGAAAGTTATGTTAAAAAGGTCCTACGCTAACCAATCAGCGGGCCCAATTATGTGTATTAATAACCTGGTGTCGTTTAAATTTTATGTCACGAACACCCGTAAAACAGGAGAAATTTTTCATTCCAAACCCTTTACTAACGTTACTCTTAAATTGTGAACGTCTCTGCCAGGAATTTCTCCCTCAGATGTAAAATTAGACGCCGCAAATCGAGTCTCTTTGTTTCGTGACTTTATCGAAGCGAAATGCTATCACTATAGTTTAGAGAAAGGGGGCAGATATTCAAACATTTTGAGCCAATCACACGAAAGAGGGGTCACGGGAAAGCCAACGAAGCTTACGCTGATACTGACATCAAAGAGAGCGCTGCTCTTAAAATATTCAACTCTGTGATACACATAAATAACTTGACGTCGCCGCAAACAAGTGTTTCGGGCTAACTGAGGAAAAGGTTTTCATTCATTTCGTCGTCTCCAGCACGAGAGGGAATTTTCTCCAGAAACTCAATTTCAATTTTTCCTTTTTTAAACTGAGTGGTGTGTTTAGTGAACCAAAGCACCTGAGCAAATAGCTGCAGGACTTGTCACAGGGTCTGTCACATGGTAAACACTGTGGACATTAATTTTAGTTGCCATTAGATATTCTGGCGTGGCCTCTCCTCGGTCATACCGTATTGTCTTTTGGCAGACCGCAATGAATTTGGATGTCGATGCTCTACCGGAACATGATGAAAAAATAACAACCAAAAAAAAAAATGTTGTCTAGCCGGGCAAGTCGGGCGTATCCGGAAGAGAAAGTATACGACGTCTTTTGATTCCACGCAAAGTTTGCCCATCACATTAACTGTATTTTTGAGTAGGAATAAGCTTACGACTGATGTAAAACTGTTTGATTTTCTCACCAAGCGACTGCCGGGATGATCCTTGTTGTCCTGTTACTACAAATTAAAAGGATCATTTGTCGAATTTTGTCGCAAGGTCATCGACATCGATTTAAATTAAAAGTTTTCTGTCGAATAGAATTTAAAGTTTTTCTTCAAAGAAGTATTAAAATAGAATGTTCTAGAGAACGGTGGAAATTAATTGCACATGACAATTTTTTTTAATCACCACTTCATGGATGATTAAAATTATAGGACTTAAAGGATGTTCCTGATGTCAGCTTACCTTTTCGGGACTGCCCTCCAGATAAGTAAAACCTAAAGAAGACTATCTGTCGCCCAAAAGAAAGGAAAATCGCAAGATTTTTTTGCGTGTCCAAAGAGAACTTCATGTTGGTTAAAAAGAACCACAAGTTGTTATTCAAGCTGTTCAATCACACTGCTATTGTTTTATTTCAATTTTCGTGCAAAATGTTGCGTGTCTTGGACCATAATGACAGGTTCCGTGGTGGCAAATTGGAAACTGTCAAAAGAGTGACACACAACAAACATACGAACACGCAATGTGGTCCATACTGCGCCCACCATCAGGCAGCGGATTAGCGCAGAAAGCACAGTCAGTGGAAATTAAAGTTCAAAATGGCGGATGAAGTCTGAGTTTAGCCGTGATATCGTGAGATAAAATAAATGGACTTCGAGATACATATTGTAATGAACACAACTTCTGTGGGAAGTGGTAAGTTTTCTTTTCCTGTTTTGCAAATGAGAATTCATCTTACATTCTAGCTTTCGAATTAAGTCAGTCATCTCCGGTTTTCACATCAATAGGCAAGCGGGATATATCGCGGATGGTTAACGAAATTACGTTGCTTGACATCCTGCTGTAGATATTGGGAGTGTGGATGTACAGTGGTGATAGACAAATGAGTCTTATCTCCTCTACGTTCCTGTTTGGAATTAGAAGTCGTTAGCTTTGTTTTGCATTGCAGGATGACTTGTTTTGAGGAATTGTCGAGTCTAGATATGCGCTGTGTCGTTGCCCTGTTTTGATTAGTGCTGTAGAGGTGGGAATAACGGAAATTGGATTTTTACCTGCTGATTTTGCTCAAATGTTTATGACCACGAAACGTGCCGAATGTTTTATTGAACAAATGTCTCCACTCTCAATTTAAAACATCCATCTTGAGATCTTGGGGACCAAAACGCCTACTTGAAATGCTAAAAGAAATGCATGACTCAAGGCATTGATCGAAACAGGCTAAAGTGAAAGTGTTATTGTTTCAATTTTAGCTGTAAAAGGATCAATAAATATGTATGTAAATGGAGTCTGTGCATTTGGTTTCTGATCTTTTTTTATTAGTTCTCTACACATGACCTTGAAACCTGTTAACAGCATCGTTAACAGTTTTGATTATCGCCTTTTCACAACTATAGTAAAATCAGCAGTTCACTGTCCATTCAATCCTGCAGTTGTAGAGACAGTAGTACTCAAATATATGGGCATGCGTGAAAAACATGACCTAGTTTGATTTTTAAAATTTGCTCAGGTGTTTGTAGTCATGAAGTATTTTAACTGATAGGCTGTCATACTGGCCATACCTTTTGTCACTTGTGTACATTGCTTGTTTCTGGAGTTGAAATAAAGTTCACTTTAATCTCATTGAATAGCCAAGATAATGGGTGAGGTCAGCAGATGTTGTGATCAGCAGCACGTGGGTTCAAAATGTTTTACATCACACATCCTTAACATTAATCATTTCTGATGCCAATTTAGGTCATGTTCCTCTGTTTTTTGTCTTCATAGTAATTAATTGCCTGCATTTGGATCCACCCCCAGTCAAAAAGTGTGAAGATGTGTGAAGAAAATGTGGTCCTTTGCTTATTGAGTTTGGGCATTTAAGAGCCATTTACATTTTATACAGAAAGACAAAATGTTGACAGTTACAAATGACAGAAGAAGCATCAAGTCCTAGGCCCCATTTATATGGAGAAAAGTTGTCCTGGGTAAGAGGGTCACCCTCCCAGCTGAGTCACCTTTAGCAAGCATTTATATGAAAAAAAAGTTGACCCCTTTGTCCGAGCCAACAATGCTCATGCATGCTCTGACTGTCTTGCCTTGACCGAGTTGACCCAGCTAGGCAAGCCAAAGTGTTTATATGGAGAAAAGTTGGCTTGGCTAGGAGGGTGACCCTACCATCGAAAAATGGTTACCCAGTTAGGCTGTTCACCCTTCTAACCGAGCCAAATTTTTGTTTCTCATGTAAACAGTTCGCCAAGTTTTGTAAGGAAATGTAGGAAAAGTTGGCTCGTCTGGGGTAGGTAGGTTGAGTAGGCGGGTAGGTGAACCTTCTACCCAGAACAACTTTTCTCCATATAAATGGGGCCTCAGTATTTTTGGATCTGGAGAAAGACCTTGTTATGGTATCCTTAGCTTGTGCATTACTGTAGTTTCTTCATTTTATTGTCTTTTCTCTGTTTTACTTATGACAGGGTCGTAAAGAGGTGTATTTTTTCATCAGTGATCCCAATTTTTGGTCCAAAATTCTGAGCCTGGATCCCAAAATTGTGGCAAAGTCTGATCCCTGATCCCACTAAAATTTGCTCATCCTGATCCAATGACTTGTGATCCCAGATCCTGGGGCTGTGATGCCTGATAGTATGTGAAATTGTCCTCATTGTACATAGTAATATTGATTGAGGCAGGAGGTGATTTGCCTCAGTGTAATAAATTGGAATTTTGGAGGTTGTGGTTATGGCTTTCTTGTTATCTTTACTGTCGTTATTGTGTAAATAAATGAGTGAAATTGCATTTGGTGAAAACCTCAAGAATGTTATGGGTTATAGAAAGTGCTAGTACTAAAAGTACAGCTGTAGTAGTTATTGAATACCACAGCATTCAAAGCCCCATCCCCCTCTTACCCAAAATCCTGAATGATAATCCATCCATTCTCTGAATCTCAGCCATACACTATTAGGGCTAGGTACTTTAGACTTTTGACTTACCAGCGGTCACTCCCAGTGCTCAACCTTAACTATTTAACAAACTAGTCCAAGGTTTGGATTCGCTCTGACCAAGGGTCAACGCTCGAAATGTCAGCTTTTAGAATTCCTGTACGGTGGTCAATTTACATTATCAACTCAGTTGATAAAACCAAATTTTTGTGTGGTACTTCCCCACTGACGCAGCACCACAGTTTCTTTAGAAACTACCCCCTTTAGTCCAAGGCTAGTAGAGTCTAAAATGTGCTAGGCAAATGGTGTCATTTGTGACTACCGATCTTGTATCGGCTTGTATTTCTTTTTTGGGGTCAACTAAACTCAAACTGTTTGAACTTCCCTTCATCAATACTTTAAAAAAACCTCTCTGATTACAAGCAGCCCAGTGGCTAGTGGTTATCAAATTTACTAGCCAAACCAAATTTCTACGAGTCCTGGGCTCCTTACTACTTCAGGCTTTTTTTGTAAACGGTTAATTGGGAAAGTTTCAGATGGGGACACTTGAATTGTGCTGCGTCAGTGGAAGAGTAAATTAAAGTGAATGTTTTGTATAATCACCTGAGTTGGAGGTCAATAAAGACATTCAGAAGCTGAAGCTTAAATTGGAAGTGTTAACCTCAGAGCGATTAGCTGACGAAACGTTAACGCTCAACACATCTGCAGCTTGTATCTCCGATTTACCCGACTAACTCGGGTAAACGTCACACCAAAACTTCCAGTTTTAAACGCACAGTTGTAATACCCTTCATGAGTACTGACCTGCCTCCAAAAGGAAACCTCCTGAAAAGTCCCCTGAGTCAGTGTAAACTCGGGGCTTTTTTGTTAATATCATGTCACAATCAGAGTTTAGTAGCAAGCAACTACGCCATGTTAATTGAACTCTCTTCTTTTCCTTCATTTCATATGTTGCATAGTTAATAGCTTTCCTCGTATGTTTTTGTGTGTTTGTGGAAGAGTTTGGATTGGAGAACTTTTGGTTGAATTTCACAGAGTATTCAGTTTGATAATTTATTCCATAACAATTTCGATTTTTTTTTCAACATTCTCTTCATCCATGCTGCTTCTGTTCTTTCTCTGATTTGTCGCGAGTTACACACAATCGTCAGTGGTAGAGAAGGTATTATGAATCAAAACAATTTCAAGGAAACCTGTATAGCTCACCAATAACAATCTATGTGAATTCCCTCCAAATATTCCGCAAATTTAAGCTTAAAATACTAAAATCTCGAGTGTTCTCCCTATTTTAAAGTGATTTTGCAGAAACTCGGTAATTTTGAGCGTTATATCAAGTCGCAGTTCATCAAACATACCTTGTTTTATCCTGAAATATTGTGGCGTTCACCAGTCTGATCTTCTCTTCCCGTATATCTGGAGCCAGAAGTTGTTCTGTGCCGTTTGCATGCTTATTTTAACTGTTATCAACACCCACCGGAAAACGTTGGGTGGATTTTATAGTCTAATTTATCATTTGAGGTGCTCACGCCAGCTTTTAATCCTTCCCCAATTCCCTTAAAGCATGTCACTCCAGGATTTTAACGCCAACCTTTGGATACGCGGACGAAATTATCTAATTATACGATGCTGTATTTCCTATGATGCTGTTCATTACACTGATCGATCGAGGTGGTTTTTTCTCTTGTGCATGTCTGACTTATTTCAATTGGAAACTAGTAAGTACCGTTTTTATGTGGTATTGGTCATTATATTGGACTAAAAGGTACTTGTTTTCGAGTTTTGGACGGAAAGGGCAACGTTTGTTCATTTAAATTAAATCCGTTACTAAGTCTTTTTCCAATATGCTACATGATTTTGAATACCATATCATGCGATATGAAAGTTGTCATTTTTGCATTTTGCATTTTGCATTTTAAGCACTCTAAAGGATAGCTTATTAAAATTTTTACATGTCTGTCAACTGTAGTCTTTCGTTACTACGAGAACATTTACTGAAACTGGTTTTCCTCTCTCCATTTCCATCATGCGGGTTTGTACTGATTTGGGTATTGGAAAAACAATTCATTTTAGATGACTGAAATTTATTCGAGGGGAGTATCAACAAGGAAGTACAAGAAATATCCTTTCGGCCATATATCTGGCTAATTGCAGGCGATTGGCTGTTGCAATGACGATTTTGCAAAATAAAAATAAGAATTTCTTTGGATAAAAAAGTTAAAGCTTTTTCCCTTTTAGCAACTGAATATCGAGTTATCGAAAATTGACGATTTTACACTTCGGTCAAAGGCGGCTTTTTGTCCCAACACATGCAGATGGTTATATCCAAGTGTAGTATGACAGGAGATATATCGCGGCGTTTTTTGCCAACGTACACGTAATTGTTTTTGCATAGCTAGCTGAAAAAGCACGAAGTCACGCGAAACAAGTTTACCCTTACAACACGAAAAACACGAGATCAGAAATTTCATAAAGCCGATTTGAAATCGTTTGGGGTTCCTACAAATAGAAGAGAGAGAAAAACACAAACCTGCAGCTTTTGAAAATGTAAAACTAAGTTAGTAATCTTGCACAGCTGGAATTAAGTGGTTGCAAAAAAAAAATTAAGGACTCTCCTTCTAACAGAGACACGAGAAAGCCAGCTCGTTTATATTTAAAACAGCAGAAACGCCAGGTTGGAGTCTATGAGGCGAGGGCTTTAAAAGACATGAAATAAAATATAGACTTTAGAAAAAGCCATTTTCAGTAGCCTTTATTTGAACGATTTTATCCAAAGACCACAGGAGATATATTTAGCCATCACCTTGTACACAGAAAAGAATTTTTCGTGTGAAATAGCCTTACACTGACCGTGGATTGTCACAATTTAATGTCATATCCACAACCTTACAAAGTCGCTCATGGTTCCTCTTCAAGGAAGCAATAGCCGGTTTGTTAATGCCTGTGGATTGAAAAATCGTTGTTAGC
>OX419338.1:18426529-18436529 GCA_948470475.1 Galaxea fascicularis
ATTTATTTCGGGGAATTCAGATATCTGAACAGTTCGTGTATTAGAATAAATTATAATTGTTATGTTTTTTAGTTCTTCGAGAGATAAAATCACGCTTTTGTAGCAAAACTCAGTGACAGATGTTTCTGCTGGTTTCCGGCCGCCATGTTGGTGCCCATCTAGGTGGGCACCAGCATGGCGTCTCCATACAAATCTCTATAAATTTGGGGAAAACGTTTCTCCGCTTATCTTCCATAAGAAAAATTGCTGTGACCTGAATCTTGGCGAGAGTCTAATTGCTTATCTACCTTCTTTCTATTTCCAGATTCTGGACTTAATCTATTGAACAGTTTTGATTTTTTATTTTGATCTATTTTGAATGGCGTGACACTGAAAACCAGCAATTGGTACAGGTCTTAAGCTTATCTTCAGGTCATATCAGCGAAAAATGGTTGAAAAAATATAAAAATCTTTTACAGTATACCATGACTGAGGGAGCAGACCATTTCGTATGTCTGGTCCCCTGAAAGGAAGAAATTATCGTAAAAGTACTTGTGTGGTCTGTTATTTTGCATCAGAAGTAATGCAACGGCCGTCCTACAGTGTATTTCAAAGTTGGTTTATGGTCACTTCGTTCTATGGTCAGATCGTTCCAAGTCAGATCGTTCGTTGTTTTGGGCCAGCGGCCAATATGCATTGAACATGCATACTTATGTTCCATTCCAAAACATGCCGTTTGAATCAAAGACACAACAGTTCCAGGATAGAAGTCAGATCGTTTCACATAGTCTGATCGTTCCACTTATAACTAGTGAGGGAAACCTTCTTCCTCAATAAAAATGTTGAGAAAAAAATCCAACCTGACTTAAGTCATGCTTACTGGACGAAATGAGTTTCCCGCGTTTATACAGTACTGATATGATTCTGTTCGAGAATTTTATTGACACCTCAGACGCCATCCCGCACTTGGAAGTCTTGCCATTTTCATTGGAAATAACACCTTGTTTGAAATTTCAAGTGTACTTGTTAATATAAGTTTTTAATTGCAGTTGATTATGTTGAATTTATTGAAAACTTTACCTGTTCTGCCTGTTTCCTTTGAAGTGACGCACAATGACTTAGTCTTTATCAGCAGGGAAATATTCAATCGATCGATCGACTCTAAAGAGAGAAGCTTGGAGAAATTTATCTACAGTTATCCATCTGTGTAGCACATACAGATCTGACTTAAACTGTATGTCGTGGTACTATCTGACTTGGAACGATCTGACTGTGGAACAAAGAGACCGGATACCATTTCCAAGGCTGTGCTCTAAGATAAGTAGTTGGGCGCCCAAACCTCTAAATCCTTGAAATCCAGGGCACCCAGCAAACAAGTTCGGTGCAAAAACTAATATTTCCTGGTTGCCCGATGGCAAAAGTAAGTCGCCAGGGGCTACCAGGCGCCGCTAGAGCACAGCCCTGATTTCAAAGTCATACCACAGCCATACATTTGCGAAATGAATGTTTTGCTCTGAATTAAAAACGATGATAACTGGACTTCGAACTAATAATGAAACTTGACTCATCGAAAAAGTTGTGAATATAAACAGTAATAATGAGGTACTGAAAACACGTGTCTGCTATAAACTAAACAAATTTCTTCATCCAAGAAAATCGTGACTTTGGTTTATGATTGTGTTGTGGTTCAATTTTATCCTTTGTTTGAATTTTATTTTCCTCTTTTTTCTCATTATCAGACATTTCCATACCCCAACACAAGGGGAAAGAAAATTAAAACTAAGGATAAAATTGAACCACTACATTTGCAACTACTGCACTGTTATAAACTTCCACCCATCCAGATTTTTTTGTTTTTAAGTTTAGTTACAGTTGACTATATATAACTTGAACCTCTCGCTAACTTGATGTGATCTGTTTTTCCCAGGTTGTGTTCTCTATAGTTTTACCCTCCATAACTGGAGCTGCCACTCAACCTTTTCTCATTTCCCTTGAAGCTTCAATTTATCTGGAGTGAACTGTATTTATACTGTACTTACTTGTATAAATTATTATGTTTTCTTGTTACTAATTAAATCTGAGAAAAAATATCCCAGCCTCATCATTGAAGGTCATTGAGCTGAACTGTGCAACTAGTTATATCATACAAAGCCATGCTGTCTATACACTGACTTTTAAACTTGTTGATCTGAATATCTTTTTAGCCTATCCACTTGCATTTATTTACCATGGATGTTTCTACAGGAAGAATCCTGTTCTTCAGGTAGTTATTGGTTCTTTATCATTAAACCTCCTTTAGCTGCATGCACCTACATTTCATTTGACTTACATATACTGTGTATAACTGAATGTGTCACTTGCTGTCACAAGGGATTTATATGTATAGGAATAACATTAAAATATTAATAATTATTGTAACTGGTACATTTTAAGGACATGGTTTGGGTAGTGTTGTCGAGTGGAAAGTGTTTACATCTCAAAAGATCCATACCACTACTTTATCTTTGGCCTTCTGAATTACTAGAACTGTTGAGTGTGGTTATAACTTTAATGAGAAAAATCGTAAGAAGAGCTCCAAAATGTTTCTCCAGTATACATAATGTTAATTCTTGCTACTCTTTTTTTCTTTTTTCAGCATGCATTCTTCACCATTTCTGGCTTATCTTTAGCTGCATTTTGTTATGGTGAGGAAAATTCTAATTTACTCTTACATGGACATATTTTTACTATCATTCAATTTGTTGATAACTAACGTAAGCCTATCTACTGTGACCTGGGTCAACTACTGTATTTTTTATTGTGAAAAACACAGGACAATTATAAAGGGGTGTGGACCCGGGATTTTGCATAGATATTCTGAATCAGATCCCCAGCTGCTGTGTCAGAAAAAAAAAAAACATTTTTAGCTTAAATCCACGTTTGCTTCAAGTGTATTCTAGCTTGCTTAATTAGTGATAACCCTTAAAGTACCTGAATTTGTAGTTACAGCAGGTTTTTTTTGTCTTGAGTGGTTGTATTGTCTTGACACTTGCAAAGAAATATTAATGTCCTTTTTGTTTTTTGAAGGCTGGTGTTTTGTGCACTCATTGATAGCCATTGTGGTCTCCTACCTGCTCTTACATATTATAGGACCATCCATTGTTATGGTTGTGTCAATGTTTCTGTTTAACATGGTGGGTAAAAAACACTTTTTGTGGAAACACTCTAACAATCACAATTTCAAATATTGAAGTTGTTACCAGGGTTGTCACTAGGATTTTAAGTAGATGGATGAACAAGTTTAAGGAGGTGGCTACATATTATAATGAGCACAAGCTCACAAACGCAATTTCCTGCATTCTGGGATAAAAGTAGGCGGCACAAAGTGGTCTGACAGATGGCAGAAATCCGCCGGCTACCGCCTCCTAATGACAACCCTGTGCTACCCTGTATGTTTCCTTGTAAACTTCTGGTTGCATTTCAAGTTCTATGGACAATTAGTATAAATCTACTAGTGTTCTATCACGAATGCCGGTCTCTGATTGGCTATGTTACTTGCTATCTATTCTGTGATAGATATTTGTGATAGTGAGATAATAACAAGTTAATAATAATAATAATGATAATAATAAATATAATAATGATCTATTTCTATTGCACATGTAAGATTCATAGTAAGATGCTTACACGTGTGTTACAATACATAATTCGAAATGTTGGTTTTTGGGGAGAGGGGAAAACTGGAGTACCTGGAGAAAAACCTCTTGGAGCAGAGTAGAGAACCAACAAACTCTGAGCACACTTATGATGCCGCGCCTGGGTGTCAAACCTGGGACACACTGATGGAAGGTGATCGCTCTCACCACTCTGCCAACCCTGCTCCCCTTTGTTTAGTTTTGAACGACTAGTAGATTTATACTAAAACAATTAGATTATTTGCTCTTGATTTCTATGCACAATAGAAACCTCGAGCTCAAAACCTAATTGTTAAGTATAAATAATTGACACCATGTATGATCTTATTCAGGGAAAAATATTAATGTTATTGAAACTTAAGTGTAGGATTTTCCAGCATGATCATTCAAGTTGAATAAACTACTTGTACATTGGTAACAGAACTTTGAAGGCTTGTCACTGTCCCTGGTTGTCAGGAAGGAGCAACAGTGTAAGGTTGGGGGTTCCCCTGTTAGCAAAGTGTCCTTTTCCATTATTTTGAGATGAGAAAAGAAGGGGACTCTGCTCTGGGTCGCAACATTTCCTGTTGAGCTTGCACCTGCATTGCCAAACAGCCAAACATTATTTATGTGTGGGATCATTTGATTCATGTCACATGCAACTACCCAATTCACTGAAGAAATTCTTAAAGTCATGGCTACAGAGGAGCACATCAGTGTCATTGATGTTTTTCTACTGTAAAGGACTTTTCAACCTTCAGTGCTTTAAGACTGAGTTTGCTATATTACTCAATTTGATCAGTGATCAGAGGATTGAGCAGCAAAATACCAACCACCATAGGTTCACATAAGTGGCCAAATATAGCTTCTTCATTTGCACACCAGAACGACCATCTGTTAAATTAGACTTTCCATGCCCTGTCTGAAGGCAGACAAATGTAACTTTGCCAGAAAGAAAATGAAATAAGCTTTCTGTTGTAATTTGCTAGGCTGGGTGAGATTTGCATTGCCTATACTATCTTAATCAACTTGACAATGTATTTAACTTCTCCACGAATTATCAAAGCCATTTTGAATTAGGGACTCAACATCTACCATGCAGTGCTCAGTGGTCAAAATAAGCATGTGCGGTGTTATCTCGGGCACAGTGTCAGTCAGCAGATAATTCAGCCATGCAAGGATTCAGAATACTTAACAGCAACCTGTTTGAAAAACCAGTTTATTTTGTCTACGACGACCATGGATGGCAGACAGATTTACATCGAAAAATAATGGAAAGGGAGACTCTGGTAGCAGGGATGGTTTGGAGAGGAAATTGGCAAGGAAGAAATAATTGTAACCCCAAATTGAAAAAAATTATTCTTGCTGTCATGTTTCTAAAAGTTAGCTTTTCCCAGTAACTGTTTAAGGCCATAAAGTTCAAATTATTGTACTTACATTGAATTCAGTTTGGTTAATAATAAAGTAAGACAGATTTGTTACCAGCATGTTGTGAAAAACATGTATTGATCACTCTCATGAACATCTGTCTGTAGATAAGGTTGGACGCAACTCAACTTACAGAGGAATTCATACAGACTAGATTAAAAATAAACATTTTATAGTTACAGACATTAAAGATTAATAATAAAGATAGTAATATCTAAAATAGGGAGTGATATTGCCTTGCAGGGATATTTGTTGACTAGTTATATGTATTATGCATCTGGAGATTATGATGTCAATTGGACCACACCACAGTGTATTTTGACGCTGAGAATGATAAGTATGTCCTGCAGACATGATGCCTTTTATGTACTGATAACAAATAAATGAATAAATAAATAAAATAATACTTAGTTGACCACTTCCCTGTAGGGGCTTTCAGGGACAATGAAACAAATAATGCAAATGAAAACAACAGAGTTAAGAATCCCAACTGACGGGAGGCAGACTAGTTGGCTAGTTTCAAGGATGACTGAGGAGTTAAACCATGCACTTACCCAGAACAACACCAGCCAGTGGCTAAAGCTGGATTTGAACCCAGGTCACGGCATTTAAATCCAGTGTCCTAAACCACTCGGCCATCCTGCCTCCATAGTGTACAGTCACATCTACTACCACAGTCTACATTGTAATTTAGTCAGCTAGCAGTTGTCCTAAACCCTTATCTCAAATGGAAAAAGGTGGACATATAATTATTCTAAATATAGTTTTAGTAGTATTTCACTATGCTATAGATATAGGTGTATAGGGCATGATGTTGTTTACAATGAAATTTAAGCTTGTACAGGTACAAATTGATATGTACAGGTGTATGGTGGATCCAAACCTTCATAATTTTTTGTGAATTCCAAATTTAAAATCTCTGCTTACAGGTGTGGCTTAGCTTGGGATTATTATGATGGCAATCAAGACCAGGTAATAACCATCTATATATGGGCAAAAAAGGGCATTGAAAGTTAGAGAAAACACCTAAGTTCTTGCAGACCGTTGTTTTAGGTGCTTGGTGTCCATTACTCGGTATTATCCAACTTTACTTCAAAAGTAATCCTGTTTTACAACCAAATTTGTTGTATCGCGCTGAACGTTTTTCAAACTGTGAAGGGATTTTTGGTTTTTCTGTTCTGTCAATCATCTGAATGGGGACGGGGTTATGTCAATAACAACACAATGCACTCACCCAACTTTGCCCACTTATGATTCTGATGAGATGGCAAAGAAGATGACACGAGAATATCTAAGAGAATTGCGATGGAGAGTGATAGGTAATTATGTTGAGGGAAGGATGGAGGGTAGCAGACATTGTTTCAGTCTTGAAAGTGGGGGAGACATTTGTAAGGAAGATCAGAAGAATCTTGCAAGCAAACCAGCCAATTCCCTCAACATAAATACTACTGTCCATCACAATTCTCTTCTCCAGTCATCTTCCTCACTGTCTCGTCGAAATAATAAGCTAGTAAACTTGGCATAACCTCGCCCCCACTCAGATAATAATGACAGAAAAACCCCTCAAAATCCCTTCAAAGTTTGAAAAACACGCAGTGCGATACAATGAATTTGGCTGTAATGACTCCCATCAAGTGCAAATACATCTGCATGGCTGCCAGCACAGCAGTATACACCACACACATGTTGCACTATACTAATTTGTGCACTCAAGTGAAAAACTGGTTTGCTAATGCATGGCTGCTCAGTATGTCTCAATTTTCGAAAAGATTACTTTCTTGCTTATAATTATTGATCCTAAAAAGCTATTTTGGATGGTAGATCTCTTATTAGAAATGCACCTGTTTGGTTATGTACACTGTACATGCATGTAAAATGCATGATTGTGTAATTACATATAAATGGCTGGTGAGAAATAGACTGCCAGATAATTACAGTATGGTAACATTAGACATTCATTATAATACACCATGTGTACACATTTGTGTTTATGACCTCTGCAGAAGTTTGTGCCACATGACATGTGACCAAAACAAAAGGGTAACAGAAAGAAAATTACGTATACTACCGGTAAGTGCTTTTACTTTTACAGGAGAAGCTGTCTGAAGACTTCAAGACCACTGCTGTAACCACTCCACCAACACTGCTGCAGGTTTGTCTTAACTACGTGCTATTCACATCTACCTGTAAAAAATCAAGTCAACTTGCTGCCGCTGTTGGGGCTGATAGGATTACAGCACCACTTCAGTTTGGGCTTCAAGAAGATATTCAAGGAAAATTCATTTAATCTCTTACTTGCAAAGGAAAACATGCCTCCTGGACAACCAGTTTCCAATGTCTGGCTAACAGCCTGCTTCAATCGTACCTGTTATAGAATCATTCAATCACTTATATAATTTCAACTCTGATTCATGATGGTCTTCTTAAAACATTTTTAAATTACATGTACATGCAGAAACTCTTACAAATAAAGAAATGCATACATTACAGTGATGCTGCAGTCAGGGAACAGTCAAGGGAAACAGATTTTTTCAGGGTCTGGAAAAAGTTGGAGAATGGGTATCAAGTCAGGAAAGTTGTGGTTTTTATCTGAAAGTCAGTGAAAAGACTGTCAGGGATGTTTACTCTTGGCTAGCCATTAGGTTTGGCAAAGAGATTCCATGTTGGTTATTGTTGTTTCAAAGTAGTTATTCTGACAAAGGAATAATTGTTGATATTCTGTTGCTTTATAGCTGGCTTTGTTATTACTCAAGAATTAAATCCTTGTTATAGATGATTGGTGAAAATTGGTTAGAACGCATGACAACCCTGTATTATGATTGGTGAGAACAAGCAACATGTAGTTCATAGTATGTATGAACACTGATTTTGTTTTTCTTATCACAGATGCTTGGCCTTTCTTACTTCTATGGAGGTTTTTTAGTTGGTCCCCAGGTAATGGAAATGCACATGATAAACTGTGTTAAATTCATACTTGTTGTGTTTCAATTTTGACCTTGGTTTAATTTTTTATTAACATTTTTCCTTTGTGTCAAACTCATTATTATTCTTGGTTTTCACACAACATCATTAAAAACTAAAATTAAAAATTAAATGGACTTTTTCAGTTTTTATCTTCATCATGTTGGTTTGCATGTTTTCAGCTAAGTAGCACACACTGTTTTGAAAATAGAGCAGTTTGAATTTCAGATTTTTTTCACAGTGCATGACAGAAAGATGGTTACTGCACATGAAACATAATTATCACATACATGAAAAGTTGATTCACTATGTGTTGTTAGGTCTGAACAACCAATGTGTGTTAAGAGAAGTGTGTATGCGAATGTTTGCAAGTTCAGCAGAGAGACGAAAGATGTTAACATAGCTAAAGTAAACTCCAGATGTTTGCAATGGTTTCTGGCCGGCATGTTTGTGCTTCCCAGAAGGGCACCAACATGTAATTCGAGTGGTACATTTTGCTGAATAACTCAAGTATGGGATATTGCACAGCCTGAGTCTTTGACAGATTATTTACGTGTACTTATTAGTTTTCTACAACACCTCAATTTCTTGACTTCATTTATGGAAACATAAGTGATTGTTTTTTTATTTGGCTAATTCATGATGTGAAAACCAAGAATACAGTAATTACCATACCCCAAAAACAAAGGAAGATAAAAATTAAACCAAGGAAAAATTGAACCACAACATACATAAAACAAATATTGATAAAAAAATGGTTGCTTTAATATCATTGAATTTTTAATAGGCAATGTATTTTCTAAAATAATGTTTGTACCCAAGTATAGCTCATAGCTCAAAAGCATTATTTTCTCTGGTCTGTAAACAGACCAAGAGAAATACCCTGCTCATACCCCTCTAAGGAACTTGTTATCGAGTACCCCATCTTATGTGAAACATATAGATGGCTTGAATCTTTACCCTGTTGGTGACCTTGATGCTCCAAATTGTATTTCATTTTTGATCCGTTTTATTTTTGACAGTTTCAAGTTAAAGCATTTGTTTCATTTGTGGAGGGAATGCTCTTAGACAAAAAGGATGACAACAATGCACGGTATGCATTTCATTTGTAATGTCACTCTGCATATATGTTGTGGTTCAAAATTTTCTTGGGTTTAAAATCAGTTTAATTTTGATTTCCCTTTGTCTCAGAGTCATTATCATAATCTGAGACAAAGGAAAACAAAAATTTAACCGGTTTGAAAATTTTTAAACTAAAGATAAATTTGAACCACAATATATACAAAATGACTGTGAATATGATTTACATGCATGCAACTTTGTTAGAAGCTTTTCTTTCTGAAATGGTAAGTAAATCCACATTTGTGAGTGAAAGAAATGCGCAGTAGATTAGCCCAGTGACAAATACATAGTACAATCTTCAGTGGTGAAGATGGTCATGATGATGATGATGATGACAATGACAAAAATAATGATAACAGTGAATAAGTAACATTCATGGGACTTCTTCCTTACTTCATTTAGTCCATCAATGTCATAAGCAGATGTTTAGACATCAGAAAGGCCAGCATGCATTGATTTTGTTTATTTCTTCGTTGTTGCAGTGTTTCAGAGGGCTTGAAGCGCATGTTTGTTGGCATCATGTACCTTGGTTTATATGCTGTACTTGAACAATACTTTTCAACCAGAGCTCTCTTATCTGAAGAATTCCAGGTCAGTACAAAACTTGTAAACATATATCTTGAATAATTTATACAGTTGTTTGTATGCCATTCTAACAAACCATGAAACTCAAAACAAGCAATTTTTGTTTAGTTAAAAAGGCAAAGATCTTGTTGTATATTCTCCTTTGTGTGGTACTTTGATATTGTCTTATGCTGATGTAATCTTTAAAGATTCCTCTTACCTTTTAGCATGCATGGTCAGAGTTTCATTTGGGCTATTAACTGTAAAGGGTTTTTGAAGATGGGTAAAAATAA